>CM076254.1:1535000-2135000 GCA_038380765.1 Odontothrips loti
CTGTACGAAAGCTAGAGTGCAAAAAAAAAACGCCGGAAGACCGCGCGTCGAGCGCTGACCGAACACACATAAATGTGCTACAACGCAAGGCTGCAGTCCAGTTCTCGTTGCGTTTCTCAACCTTCGTGTATCTTGTTGCCTATGTGCGTTCCCAACCCCTAGTCCTGTTTCGCTGTGTGGTGTGTTTTTGGTGGTGTATTCGATATATCTCAAGATTCGAGTATATCCTAGTGTTTCTCTCTTCTGAGATTTACGCTTTAGTTTTTTTCTCGTGTTGAGATTGAAACGTTTAGTGTTAATTTAACACTTCTTGTACTTTATCGGTGTTTGCTCTGCGGAGTTTTTACGCCTCTAGTACTATTTGGTGTGTTTTGCTCTTCGGAGTTTCCCGCCTTCCGTGATACCCAGTGTTTATGACACCTTGTTGTACTTGTTGTACTTTGGTGCTCGACCTTTTCTCCACTACTTCTTGAGCTGACTTAGGGAAGTAAATTTTGAATTTGCGTTTCTTTTTTCGGCCGAACGGCGAGTTGGCAAATCACACTTTTTCCATTTAGAATTACCTGACAAATAGATTCGGTTTCAATAGTACCTGCAATAGTACCTGCAATATGTGAGTTACATATGAGAAGAAGGAAAAATTTGTGGTGGAAGGCATTTGATAAAGCATCAGCACACGGAAAAAAATAGTTAGGAGCGGTTGCTAAAAGTTCGCATCCACAGCTAAAACCGATAGCTGAAATAGGGACAGTCAATATCTTTTGCCTCAGTGCGAACAACATTCGCAGATAGCTGCTCGCTACACTTGCGAAGTATGTTAGCTGTCGGTGCGAACCAAGTCGCTCCATCATTGGAGGCGGCGGAAACTTGCAGCGAAGGGGTTCGGTTCAGCTGCTAAGTTGAGTGCTGCAGAGAGCGCATGAATTGGCAGCGGTTGCAAACTTAACTGGCAGGTTGTAGAGAACATGCTTAGCTGTGTTCTGTTGTCAATTTTTCTCTATACCACTCACCACATTTCTTTTTTTCCCCTTCCTTCTGTTTCCCCAAAAGAAGTACAATACTGGAATAAAAAATAAAATTTGTATGAAGTATGGAATGTTATTTATTATGTAACTCACTACACCTCATTTCAGAAGATACACTTCAGCATACCAAAAAATAATGGTTACAAAAAATAAAATCAGAATGCACTTGGGCAAAACAGTTACAAGAAGCCTCAGAAGGCACAAGACATGAGAGTTTCATGATATAAAAACAATGCAATTAAGCAAGTCATTTACAAAAAAAAGTCAGACAAGACATGCTAGTTACATGAAATTAAACAATGGAATTAAGTCTGGCAGTCTTACAAAAATGTCTTGAGGATTATTACAAGTTCACCCCGCCCAGTTTGAATTATGCTGAGAGGATGGTAATCAACAAGTTGGTCTTGTTTTATACAAAACCATTGAACTGAGTACTCAGGAACACGTTCAACTTGGTATCCTCTAACTTCAGAATAATAGCCAATAGTACATAGGCGAGAACAAATGAAGTAAACACTGTCAGCATGGGGCAAAATTATCTGAACTTCTGAAAAAAAAGGGCAGCCAGATTCTGAGGAAAAGCCCGTAATCAATACATTTTCTCGAGAATATTTAGTGCCTTTGTAATCAATCCATCGGGGACAGAAAAAAGGAGTATTTTCTGAAAATTCAGGAGGCAATGTACGTTTGAAACTTTTAAAACACTCGTGTTCACTTAAATCAACCATCTGCCCTGGTCCAAATATAGTCTCAGGAACGACACTTTCATTGCACATGAACTTAAAACACAAATTTAGCTGAAGTTTTATGGCAACCGTCTTTGGCAAGTTTTTCCTACATACACACACATTGGATATAGCCTTAAGGACTTTGTGCTTGGCCTCCATACGAATGGTGGACAAATTTCCAGAAGGGCCATGCAACACTAACAATCTCTCATAATGAGTGAGGATATGATGCTTTGGCTTTAAAGTCTCACCTGAAAGATGCACATACAGGCGATTAAGTTCAGTGACTAGACAACCTAATATCACAGCACACTCCTCAGTAAGGATTTTGGCATGAATAATACTCACAACATCATGTAACAATAAGTACAACTGGTAAAATGAGTCGTCAACAGGCACCAAGTCCACAACCAGACTTCCAAAAATTCTTACGAATGTCAACATTTCTGAGCCAGTCATTTTAAGCTTTTTGGATTTCTTAAGCCTTTCAACATCAATGGAGGGAGGACGCTTATCATTATCCACACCTAAATTAACCATGTACAATCTTTGATTTAATCTTTCTATGAAATTAGGAATAACTTTGTGAAAATGAAGAAGAACAGGTACCATAACATAATGGGAAACGCCTTCATCAGAATCATGAAAGCAGTCAACTGATATGTCAGTTGGAGTTTCGAACGAAGGTATATGATCAAATATACATTTTTCTTTAATACCAGTCTTCGACGAATCATTGACTTCTACATCCATTAAGTAGTTATCTCTAGTGCGCAAAAGGGCAGGATTCTCTGTATACAAATAGAACAAGTCTTGTTTATACACCTTACATATACGGCATGGATAATTTGCAGTGAAGCACTCAACGAACCCACACATCCCATTCAACCCCAAATTGTCTCCCAGCAACAATCCGGTTACAAAAAAAACTTGTAAAGGTACACCATTGTTGTTGATCCAAATACCCTACTCCAGTTTTGTTAATGCTTTGATTAATGGCTTGAACACTGCTTCATTTCCATAGCTAACTCTATCATCAGTATTGAACAGTAATGCTGTTAATATATTATCTAACTTAGACTGACATTCAGGGGGAAGAAAGGGCAATTGCAAGTATACAACACCAAGTTTCTCACAGTGAGGGCCAAGAGGATTGTTTGGTTCGAAGTCATCATAGTAGACATGAATTGGCAAGACAGTGGCATCGGATGCAAATTTGTCTCTCTTCCTCCGCCATGCAGAACACTGGAGAAAACTTACTAAAACATTTTCAGATTCTATAGATCTTACATAATCTAGTGACTTACTTAAGACATTAGGAAGTTCCATGTATTTCTTCAGAATATCAACAATAGGGAAAAGTTGACCAGTGACAGATTTCATGACTAACTTTTCACCCTGTTTGGTAAAGACTCTCTCTGGGCGTTTAAATATATCATATGCTACAGGAGGAAAATAGTCTCCACAACTCTGAAAATACTGGAAGCGCAAATATTCTGTTTGCAAATGTTCAAAGGGATAGGCAAGCAAATCAAATGCACTTTGCACATCAGATTTTGATTCTTCAGACAAGAGCCCTAAAATGAAATCTTGAAGGAGTAACATATACTTATCAGAAAGAAAAGATGTGACAGCATTAATTATAATGTCAACAAAATTCCTTGGGATTCCAGGCATGCTCAAAAATTTTGCTGTCAATTTAGACACGGCATCTTTAAGGAGAGTCTGAAATTTACTGAGAGAAAATACAGATTTGGAACTGCATTCCTGTCCCGGACTTCCTTCCCCCATTACCGGGAAGAATATATCTTGATTACTTCCTTCTGGGATTTCATTTTGGTCTGAGCTCTCTCGAAGAGGAATGTCATGAGTACTAATCAAATGCTTCCTAAATGAATTCCATGAATCAAATTTGCGAAAACAGTTCCCCACATGGCACACATACTTGGTAACACTTGGATGACAATATTTATAATGGACGTTCAAAGAATAAATACAGGCAATTTGAGACTTACAGAGTGTACAGGGCACAAGAGTCATAGTGACATTACCTGGAAAAGAGGGGAAAAAAATATAAAAGAATCACAATATAGGGTTAATGTTAATGATTTAACTAAACATATTTTAAGTAGAGCAATGAAGAAATGGAAAATCACAAACAAAATGTGATCAAGAAAAAGGAAACATTTCACTAAAATAATTAAAGATATGAGAAGAGATCAAAGTGTCTCACTCTCTAGAGCCACCTACACATGAAACATATTTTAAGTAAAACAAGAAACAAATAGAATATCAAAAACAAAATGTGATAAAGAAAAAGGAAACATTTCACTAAAGTAATTAAAACTACGAGAAGAGATCAACCAGTCTTAAGTCACAGGAATCACACATACAATGCAGTACACATTGAATATCTAATAGAATACAGCCAGGTAACAATGACAGATGAAAAAATTGCAGTATCATCACAACTCAGACAGTATTTTCAATAGCCTCCCTATTTGTACTCTTGAATTTCTTATACTCTTCAATCACTTCAATTATCTTCTGGTCTCTCAAGGTTTCACTTCTTTGATTTCTTCCTCGCTTTGGAGGAATTTCATAGATGCCATGATGTAAGAAGAGACACTCCCTGATGACGTCCTTATTGTACTCTGCGTCCAAAGCGTGACTGGCCTTAAAGGCTAGGTCCAGAGCTTTGACCGGGGTCTCTACTTCATACAGAACTGCATCTATGGCTATGTGTGAAGAACGTATATGGTCTTCATCATCCCCCACTATTACAGCTAGCGGTCCCATAGGGAGGTTAAACTCTGCATATTTCAGCCTACGGACATCGATTTCAGCTTGTAAGTCCTTAGGATCCTAAAGGAGCAAATAAAAAGATAAGTCACAGTCACCGGGGAACAAGACAATTCCCTACAAAACAAAAATGAAGAGGTCATTGGCTAATACCTTGACATGCAACAGGATTCCATCTGCACACTCTGCCCGAGAGGGCCTCCACTGTTTCTTGCTTTTCTTTATCGCAGTTATTGGAGAGTATAAAAATGGGAGGGACCTCAGAACTCTAACTTTCTTTCCATCTGAAAAGGTTTGCAGAATTTGCTATTTGCAGAATTTACTACTCCCTAAAATATAATATGACAGAAGTGGAATCAGTGTAATTTTCATACTAACCATCTGTAAGTGAAGACTCTATTTCCTCCGCTTGCTTCTTAGGAACTTTCTTGCATAAGAAAGCAGAGAGCATGGGCCATTCCACGTATAACTTCATACTGCAGCCTGGATACATGATTTCAAAATCCGTCTCCAGCTGGATAAAAATTATATTTATTAAGATACAGGATTTTGAAATGAATTTTCAATTACCATTAGTCCCAATATATACATACCAGCAAATACCCTGTTGGTTCGTGAAGAATTGGGTAGCGTTTTATGTAATCAGCGATGAGCAAATCAGAATTCACCAAACAATTCACCCTCCATCGAGATGTTTCTTGCCACTGCTGGTGCACTTTGGACCATGGCTGTTTGTTGTTTCTCAACCATAAATCCTTCTCCTCAAACTCTAATCTCTGATCTTCTGTTGCAACACCAGCATCTGTAAGAAAAAGAAGTGAAGAATCTTTGTCATTTCTTTTTTGACAATTAAAGTTCATAAATTACAAGACACTATGAGACAGAAGAAAAAGTGCAAAACAGGTAAACCGAATGCATCAGACACAAGGGACGGGAAGGCAGAAAAAGAATACAAACCATCCAAAGCATCTTCCTCGCTTTCAATTCCAGCATCAGATGGTTTTTTCTGGATTAATGAAGCTGCCATCATTAGTCTTCTGAGGTGATAGTAGCGCACAACCAATTTTCCCCGACCAGCAGCTTTCTGTCTGTGATGTGGGCTTGGGCTTTGCCAAATTTCCTACAGGAGAGAGACAAGTAGGTAAATATTTTGTCAGTTATTTACTCAAACAGTTCAAAGCTTCCTCAAGATACCTTTTTCTCTGTAGGGAAAAGCTTTACTACATGGGCAGCCAAACACTTCTCAGCATCATATGACAACCTGGGACACAAAGAAAAGAAGATAATGGTCAATGGGAGAAACACAAAACCATATGAGCTCTTAAACATTCAATACCAGGAGAATGTTCTTACCTCCTGTACAGATCATTTTTAAGGAAATCTGATATCAGAAGATCAGCCAGTGTGTTCCGTTCCTTGTCGTTGAATGTGTTTTTCAACTTATACACTGCAAGCAAAACTCTACCCTTGATGGAGGAGTGAAGAAAGTTTCCCAAATCCTGTAAAGAAAAATTTCACATTTTATTTTTTACCCAAATATTGTCAAAGAGCACACTACATGGTTGAGTAGTCTTTTGAACGCAACAGAGTACAAAATAGTACATAGCTTCAGTACATTTTTATATATAATTAACTGGGTACAATTGTGTACACAAGTCTGTGTATGAGGTTGACTGTACTCAAGAAATGTATAAAATGGTGATGCCCACAAACTTCCATCGAATACACAGTAAACTCACGTAAGTAACATCTAATGGGCATGGTAAGTCCGAAGTGCTTGGCTCTGTAGGTCGATTTCTCATTTCATTTGGTTGGTTTTTCCCTCGTATATGCCTCTGATCACTTGGCTGTTTCTCTACTGGTGGACGCCTCCCTTCAGTTGGGTCTAGGACTCTTGGCTCAACTTCCAGTCCTTGTTCTGCCTCGTCGCCAGCCATCAGCAGCTCGGGCAAAGTTCTTGATGGCCTTGGCACTGATTCTGGACAAATAGATTAATATAATTTACAGCACACACAGTTTAAAAATGGAAGTCAAAAACACTCTGACCAGAGTCAGACAAATATAATTATACTCATTAGCAAGGTTAAGTGCACACAGCACAAGAAATACGCACCTGTAGAGTCCTGGGGAAATAGGATTGATAGTGCATTGCCCTAAAAGCAAACCCAAAACAAATGTTATGTCAGCAAATACTAGCGAAATTTCACATTCCATCAAGCCAGTAACATAGTCAATCCACACACAACTTACATTTTCATCCACAATGGACGCATTAGCTATGCTCACAACGTCATTCTTCAGCACTTTCAATCTCTCCATGAATTCAGCTTGAGGGCCGTACTCAGGGATGAGCTTTTCAATAGTACTTTCAGGGAGAATTTTGAGTGTCCTGATTTTGAAAACTCTAGCCCCTGCAACAAATATTATCTGAGATAAACCCATCACAAAACTTCAAAGTGAGTATTTCTGCAATGCAACAGGCTACAGGCTGAAGTGTAGTACTCAAAATGTAACACAAAGTCAGGCAAGTACTGAATCATACATTATATGCTTAATCAAGGTAAACGAACTTGTCCTGTGGACTTAAGGTGTGCAAATAGAAACAAGAACGGTTCTACGAAAGTCTGATGGACTGGTTGGCAAAACGTAATCTAACCTCACAATTTTGCAGTGTTTGAAACACAAGTTGCAAATGCATTGAACTGGAATGGACTGAAAGGTTCATTGCTTAACAGAACTAGTAAAATACAACGCGCACAAAATAGGTTTGAAATTGAATAATTCATCGGAGTGGCAAAAATTGATCATGAAGCTTCACATCGGAAAGTGCCGCGCATGGAGAAACATAAACAGGACAGTTGCTTACTCACTTTTAAAATTATCCACATATTCCTGCTCTACTTCCCACTCCTGCAGGAGCTTGGTTAGATCTTCTTCCATGTTTTCAGGATGCTTGTCACCATTACCATTAGGCACTACCTCGGGGCACCGCGACTTCGTTTCGCTGGACGCTGAACCAAACTCCAACTCGACGCGACGGGCGGCGGGACGGGATGCATGCGCATGCGCAGAAGGCAGTGCGAGCACCGAAGTGGCGCGAACTCTTTTATATTTAACTTTATTTGCTGCAGGTGCGAAGATTTCTATGCAGCTGTTGCCAAGACACCGAACGCAAAGAAAGCTTACACCCAACCGCAAATGTGTTCGCTGACGCTGCGAATAACTAACTGCGAACAAAATTTGGTGTAAGAGCTGACTTACAACTGCTTCTGCAGCTAGATTTTCGCTGTTGATGCGAGAGGCTTTGCAATAGCTGCTCAGCCTTGGTAGCCAAGACCATTTCGCAGTATTGGCGAAGTAATTTTTTTCCGTGCAGAAGAAGCTACCTACTTGACAAACCTATGGCCATATTGAAATGTGTTTCTTTTGTTCAACCCTAGGAGAGGGCTTACCTGTGACGACAATAACGGCTTAGGACGAGCACTATAACGAAGACACACGACTTATGCCAATGACATGACGTAGGACTAGGACAATAACTAAGACATAAAACTTAAGACTGAGAGATGACGATGACAGACTTAACTGAGACACGAAAACTTATGACCAACAATTGACAATACCGACTTAACGACTGACAGTTAATTTAACGACCAACGGTTGACTTAACGACGACAGTTGATTTAACGACTAACAGTTGACTTTACGACGACGGTTGATTTAACGACTACAGTTGAAGACTTAATCTCACACAAGAGAACTTGACAACATGACTCTCTATAACCTATGACTATCTGTAACATATGACTATCTATAACGGGCCGGTGGTGGAGGTGGTGTCATTAAAGGACAGCAAGGGGACGGAATTACTCCTCCGAACTTTCTTTGCCAGTATGACTAGCAAGAAGTTTTCTGCGGGTGTTAGAACTTTCGAAATCATTGCTGAGAAGTTGCGGATTATAAACAAGATGGAGGACGTGTTTGAAAGTCAGCCTAGTCAGCCTAGTTGCGCTGTGATCCACTCAGAGGCTGGCTGCGTACTCGGCCAGTGGCTCGGGGCTTCGGCGAGTTTGAGACCCTTGCCCTATCCCCTCATTTTCGTCGGAAATTGATTGGGATGCATGCGATATTATTAAATGAAATAATCGGGATAGATTGCGAGCGAGAGAAGGGCTAAGTAACTAAGCCCAAAGACGGTATCAAGTGAAATGAACCAGCGCGTTCACATAAGCATGCCGAACCGCTCAGATTACTACACTACGCGGCGAAAAATCTTAGGTAAGATTTTCCCTACCCCCTCCCACCCCCTTCCCCTCCTCCCACCACGTAAGGTCATGTAGAGATTCAGGTACCCCCCCCCCTCTCCTAAACGCCTTTGCGTTATTATTGAACGCCCCTTTAAAGGATGACAACGTCATGTGAATATCACTTGTTCTAGCCGTGGGTTGTGTTCAGGCCGCACAACTGCCTTCTACGCACTGGTTTCCCCCCCCCCCCCCCCTCCCGGCGCCACTGCTGATACTGACGGTGGGTCTGCCTGTCTGCCTCCTTTCCAGATTCGACATCGTCCGCCGTGGTAACAACCCACCCGGCTTCCGGCGGAACCGCACCGCCGTGCATCTGGACAGGACCGTCGCCGTCAGCCCCAGTTCCACCATGAGGCTGGTCGGGGCGGTCCTGCACCGAGGAGCGGACCCTACCAGCGGCCACTACCGGGCCGTGATCCCGGCCACGGACGGCAACACGATTTGGCTCTGCGATGACAGCCAAGTACGGCCGTACCACCGCCCGGCCCAGACGGAGGTGGTTTACGCCGTGTACGAGGATGAGCCTCCACCACCATCCTCGTCTCCGCTCACCCCACCATCACCACCACCACCACCGTCTTCGTCGTCGCCGCCGCCACCACCACCACCGTCCGTTTCGCCGCCACTACCACCACCACCACCACCACCACCACCGTCGTCTCCGCCACCTCCACCCCCTGCCACCCCCTGGGGGTTGGAGTGGCTCGAGGACGCGGTGGTTCCGGCTCCAGGACGTGATCGTCTGCGGCGCCCCCTCTCCGGGCCACCGGCCTTAGTGGCGCTGGAGGAGGGGGGCCAACAACGTTGTAAGTATAGGTGTAACATAATCACTTGGTGTTAGGGAGATTTGATTCAAGTGACAGTAGCTGGAGACAGTTTACACCAGTCGACAGGCGAATTTTGTAACGCCTAAATTTCGAAATCCCGATTCTGATTTCCATAGCAATACCAGTGGCATAGTAGTGGGGCCGTATTATGTCTGATCAAAGAAGGACTTTGATTCAGGCGCGGATCCAGGAGCCACTTTTTTTTGGTGTGGGGGGGGGGGGGGCAATGTACCACAGGCGAAAAGTTCGGCGGGTTGCCTAAATTTCAGGCGCCCTTCGAGCGCCTTGGCAGCGTCTTAGGGGGGGGGGGGGGGCAAAACCCCTTTTGCCCCCCCTTGTATCCGCGCCTGCTTTGATTTCAAGATTTAGATCTTACAAAATCATGTTTTCATGATATCTCGCCGCTACTGTTACGGCTAGCCAAGCTCCGAACACACATTGGATTGACCAGATTTCCAGGCCTTTGGTGCAGTAAGTGACCAGCGCGATTCTTTTGTTGCAGTCCTCTTCGAGATGGCCGCAGAAGCGGAACGCCGAGCAGGCAGCGGATGGACATCATGGCGTCCTGTCGGGCCAACGTCTGGTGGGAGTCATGCTCCGGGCCCGGGAGAAACTGGACGTGAGCAGCGCGGGCGGCCGAGGCCGGGCCGCTCGGCGGCTGCAGGAAGCCATCACCCGTCACACGTCGTGAGACGGCTGGGCCAGGCGCTCCGCACTGTTTATAACTTTTTAGTGGTTAATTATTACCGAACACGGCCGAAATTTCGAGGACTTGTCCGGGACCACATTAGCCACCCGGGCAATTGGTCGCAAGTCAAAATCCGGAACCGCGCTCTTTTTATCGGTGTTTTAGTGTCCGGCTAGGCCGGGCGCCTGTGGCGCGAAAAGTGGCCGCCCCGCGGGAGCCGTACCAGTGCCCCACGGGTCAGTGTGAAGTGTGAAGTGAAGTGCTCCGCCCCGTCTAGTGAAGATATCTAGTGCCAGTGTCCAGTGTTTGTCTGACGACTCCCCACATGGGGCCGCCCCCGCACAACTTGTGCACCCCAGGCGGTCTCGCCCCACCCCACTCCACCCCCAGCTGCTCTGACTGCGGCTGGGCGTCGTGGAGTTCCACACCCGTCTCACGAGAACCGTGGACGTCACCGCCACCATGGTGCCACAGCGGTACCGCAGGGGGAGGCTTCAAGGAGCTCTTCTTCTCCTTGGCCACAACAGGGGCTGTCTTCGGTGGGGCTGGAGACGTCACTTCCTTGCGTGTGGCCTCTGTCTGTGCGGACCCTTTCACGGGGGACATCGCCTCCACCTTCAGTTTGACGGGAGACGATTCCAACATTTTCCGTACCTTTACAGGTGATCTGAGTTCTGTCTGGTTTCCTTACTGGAGATGCATCATGCTTTTTGGGCAGGGTGGGATCTGACGATCGTACTTGTACTCTCAGCTGTTTGCTACGCCCGCACGTGCCGATCAAGGCGTCAGTAGTGCAAGACGCGTGCGGGGCAATGGAACGCCTCACACGGTGTCAGTTTTTCGACGGGGCCCAGGAAAAGTTTGTGAACTGGGATCGCCAGGGAAAAGGGTACAACCTCAGCACCGCTACGCTGGTAACAGAATCGATCTGCGATGGCGCCTCTACAATTCAGTGAAGTGTGAAGCGTCGTGTGTGTGTGACGAAGAGCTCGGGGACGACAATAACGGCTTAGGACGAGCACTATAACTATGACACACGACTTATGCCAAAGACATGACTTAGGACAATAACACATAAAACTTAAGACTGAGAGATGACGATGACAGACTTAGCTGAGACACGAAAACTTATGACTGGCAATTAACATTGCAGACTTAACGACTGACAGTTGATTTAACGACTACAGTTGAAGACTTAATCTCACACAAGAGAACTTGACAACATGACTCTCTATAACCTATGACTATCTGTAACATATGACTATCTATAACGGGCCGGTGGTGGAGGTGGTGTCATTAAAGGACAGAAAGGGGACGGAAGTATACTCCTCGAAACTTTCTTGGCCAGTATGACTAGCAAAAAGTTTTCTGCGGGTGTTAGAACTTTCGAAATCATTGCTGAGAAGTTGCGGATTGTCAACAAGATGAAGGACGTGTTTGGAGTAATGTGAGAAGACGCTGGAAGGCCCTCCAAGATGCTCATGGTAGAGAGGAAAAAAAAAGCTGACGTTAGCTGACGGTTGAAATTCAGAACTGACTCCATGGGTGACAGCACGTGGCAATCGAAACAAAAGCAATGCAGTATGACATTCGCAATGAAGAAAATGCCAGCGAGCCTACATTAAGAAAATGAACCCCACAGAAGCAAAACGCAACCGTCATAGCTGGAACCCTGATGGCTTGGTCCACTTACAAAATGGGATCAACAGACTTTGCGAGATAAAGTGCCTATTTACACTAGGAAATATGAAGCCTGCTGATCATGACAGCAAGATGACCACAAAACAAGCACAATTTACAGCATTTTTTAATACTTTGTAGTGCAGGTGATTTGTCAATCAGGTGACCGGATTCCTGATCCTATTTTCGCATCATGTGGGCATCCACAAGGATATAAAACTTCATTTTGGTTTCAAGATATCCGCGAAACATTCATTCCTTCGACAAATGTACATATTTTCTCTAATGATTTTGGTTCAGTATACGAAGCAGACGACATGCCGCGCTCGGGATGCGGCGTTGCCGGCTCGGGTCCAATGGTCTAATAAACTACTACACCTTGGAACTAAATTTAATATAAACGAACCTTACGTAAATTAGACGAAGGTGACGAGTTTCGACTGATTCTGTACGAAAGCTAGAGTGCAAAAAAAAAAACGCCGGAAGACCGCGCGTCGAGCGCTGACCGAACACACATAAATGTGCTACAACGCAAGGCTGCAGTCCAGTTCTCGTTGCGTTTCTCAACCTTCGTGTATCTTGTTGCCTATGTGCGTTCCCAACCCCTAGTCCTGTTTCGCTGTGTGGTGTGTTTTTGGTGGTGTATTCGATATATCTCAAGATTCGAGTATATCCTAGTGTTTCTCTCTTCTGAGATTTACGCTTTAGTTTTTTCTCGTGTTGAGATTGAAACGTTTAGTGTTAATTTAACACTTCTTGTACTTTATCGGTGTTTGCTCTGCGGAGTTTTTACGCCTCTAGTACTATTTGGTGTGTTTTGCTCTTCGGAGTTTCCCGCCTTCCGTGATACCCAGTGTTTATGACACCTTGTTGTACTTGTTGTACTTTGGTGCTCGACCTTTTCTCCACTACTTCTTGAGCTGACTTAGGGAAGTAAATTTTGAATTTGCGTTTCTTTTTTCGGCCGAACGGCGAGTTGGCAAATCACACTTTTTCCATTTAGAATTACCTGACAAATAGATTCGGTTTCAATAGTACCTGCAATAGTACCTGCAATATGTGAGTTACATATGAGAAGAAGGAAAAATTTGTGGTGGAAGGCATTTGATAAAGCATCAGCAGATGAGTGTTTTCAAAAGTAAATATTAGACTGGTTAAAGTGTGATATTTTTGAGGATTGAGAAGAAGTCAGCTTGAGATGATCGTTTCTGTTGATTGAGTATTTATAAGACTGATGTTTACCTGTATTAACTGTGATATCTTTGTGGAGGAGAAATGTCAGGGCTATATCCACTGCACACTTGAAAGTTCGCTCCCATTACTTTTTTGTGCGCAAATGTGAGGTTCAGATTGATTTGGTAACTTGATCTCAGAAGCTACCTACTTGACAAACCTATGGCCATATTGAAATGTGTTTCTTTTGTTCAACCCTAGGAGAGGGCTTACCTGTGACGACAATAACGGCTTAGGACGAGCACTATAACGAAGACACACGACTTATGCCAATGACATGACGTAGGACTAGGACAATAACTAAGACATAAAACTTAAGACTGAGAGATGACGATGACAGACTTAACTGAGACACGAAAACTTATGACTGACAATACAATACCGACTTAACGACTGACAGTTAATTTAACGACCAACGGTTGACTTAACGACGACAGTTGATTTAACGACTAACAGTTGACTTTACGACGACGGTTGATTTAACGACTACAGTTGAAGACTTAATCTCACACAAGAGAACTTGACAACATGACCGTCTATAGCACATGACATTCTATAACATATGACTATCTATAACGGGCCGATGGTGGAGGTGGTGTCATTAAAGGACAGCAAGGGGACGGAATTACTCCTCCGAACTTTCTTTGCCAGTATGACTAGCAAGAAGTTTTCTGCGGGTGTTAGAACTTTCGAAATCATTGCTGAGAAGTTGCGGATTATAAACAAGATGGAGGACGTGTTTGAAAGTCAGCCTAGTCAGCCTAGTTGCGCTGTGATCCACTCAGAGGCTGGCTGCGTACTCGGCCAGTGGCTCGGGGCTTCGGCGAGTTTGAGACCCTTGCCCTATCCCCTCATTTTCGTCGGAAATTGATTGAGATGCATGCGATATTATTAAATGAAATAATCGGGATAGATTGCGAGCGAGAGAAGGGCTAAGTAACTAAGCCCAAAGACGGTATCAAGTGAAATGAACCAGCGCGTTCACATAAGCATGCCGAACCGCTCAGATTACTACACTACGCGGCGAAAAATCTTAGGTAAGATTTTCCCTACCCCCTCCCCCCCCTTCCCCTCCTCCCACCACGTAAGGTCTTGTAGAGATTCAGGTACCCCCCCCCCTCTCCTAAACGCCTTTGCGTTATTATTGAACGCCCCTTTAAAGGATGACAACGTCATGTGAATATCACTTGTTCTAGCCGTGGGTTGTGTTCAGGCCGCACAACTGCCTTCTACGCACTGGTCTCCCCCCCCCCCTCCCGGCGCCACTGCTGATACTGACGGTGGGTCTGCCTGTCTGCCTCCTTTCCAGATTCGACATCGTCCGCCGTGGTAACAACCCACCCGGCTTCCGGCGGAACCGCACCGCCGTGCATCTGGACAGGACCGTCGCCGTCAGCCCCAGTTCCACCATGAGGCTGGTCGGGGCGGTCCTGCACCGAGGAGCGGACCCTACCAGCGGCCACTACCGGGCCGTGATCCCGGCCACGGACGGCAACACGATTTGGCTCTGCGATGACAGCCAAGTACGGCCGTACCACCGCCCGGCCCAGACGGAGGTGGTTTACGCCGTGTACGAGGATGAGCCTCCACCACCATCCTCGTCTCCGCTCACCCCACCATCACCACCACCACCACCACCGTCTTCGTCGTCGCCGCCGCCACCACCGTCCGTTTCGCCGCCACTACCACCACCACCACCACCACCGTCGTCTCCGCCACCTCCACCCCCTGCCACCCCCTGGGGGTTGGAGTGGCTCGAGGACGCGGTGGTTCCGGCTCCAGGACGTGATCGTCTGCGGCGCCCCCTCTCCGGGCCACCGGCCTTAGTGGCGCTGGAGGAGGGGGGCCAACAACGTTGTAAGTATAGGTGTAACAAAATCACTTGGTGTTAGGGAGATTTGTTTCAAGTGACAGTAGCTGGAGACGGTTTACACCAGTCGACAGGCGAATTTTGTAACGCCTAAATTTCGAAATCCCGATTCTGATTTCCATAGCAATACCAGTGGCATAGTAGTGGGGCCGTATTATGTCTGATCAAAGAAGGACTTTGATTCAGGCGCGGATCCAGGAGCCACTTTTTTTTGGTGGTGGGGGGGGGGGGGGGGGGGGCAATGTACCACAGGCGAAAAGTTCGGCGGGTTGCCTAAATTTCAGGCGCCCTTCGAGCGCCTTGGCAGCGTCTTGGGGGGGGGGGGGGCAAAACCCCTTTTGCCCCCCCTTGTATCCGCGCCTGCTTTGATTTCAAGATTTAGATCTTACAAAATCATGTTTTCATGATATCTCGCCGCTACTGTTACGGCTAGCCAAGCTCCGAACACACATTGGATTGACCAGATTTCCAGGCCTTTGGTGCAGTAAGTGACCAGCGCGATTCTTTTGTTGCAGTCCTCTTCGAGATGGCCGCAGAAGCGGAACGCCGAGCAGGCAGCGGATGGACATCATGGCGTCCTGTCGGGCCAACGTCTGGTGGGAGTCATGCTCCGGGCCCGGGAGAAACTGGACGTGAGCAGCGCGGGCGGCCGAGGCCGGGCCGCTCGGCGGCTGCAGGAAGCCATCACCCGTCACACGTCGTGAGACGGCTGGGCCAGGCGCTCCGCACTGTTTATAACTTTTTAGTGGTTAATTATTACCGAACACGGCCGAAATTTCGAGGACTTGTCCGGGACCACATTAGCCACCCGGGCAATTGGTCGCAAGTCAAAATCCGGAACCGCGCTCTTTTTATCGGTGTTTTAGTGTCCGGCTAGGCCGGGCGCCTGTGGCGCGAAAAGTGGCCGCCCCGCGGGAGCCGTACCAGTGCCCCACGGGTCAGTGTGAAGTGTGAAGTGAAGTGCTCCGCCCCGTCTAGTGAAGATATCTAGTGCCAGTGTCCAGTGTTTGTCTGACGACTCCCCACATGGGGCCGCCCCCGCACAACTTGTGCACCCCAGGCGGTCTCGCCCCACCCCACTCCACCCCCAGCCCTGCCTATGGCCCGGGCAACTCGTGTCCGGAGCGGTACCCAGATCAGGTTCCCGGCTAGAGCAAGTCAGGGCTACCACTGTGCACACCGGCAAAAGATAGGTTAGGAACCCCATTTCCGGCATGGGCTGCGGTGCGTGCAGCAACGTGCCTTGCCCCCTCCCACGCGGCCGGTGCAGTACCGCAAACAGTAGCCCCCCCCCCCCCCCCCCCCCCCCTGATCCCCCCGTCCCTTCCCTCGCCCTGGCCGACGGAAAACCCACAGGCTCGGCAGCTGATGCCGGATGCGTGCGGGAATAATAAGCCGAAGTGCAGAGAAGACAGGACCGTCGGGGACATACCTGCGGACGCAGCCTGCTCCGACGCCCCCCCCCCCCCCCCCCCCCCGCCTTCCCCTTCGCCGCCCCGCACAGTGCGCGGCACCAAGAGCTGTCGCTACTCCCTGCAGGTGCCGGACCTTCTGCGTGCGGAAACAGCAAGCCAGAGCGCAGAGAAGAGCCGACAGAGCCATCACCGCGAGACACCCCCCCCCCCCCCTCTTCTTCTACCGGCCCACGCAGGCCCACCACTCTACTCTACCCGCTCCACATCAAGCTCTATCCTCCACTGAAGCATCCACGGGCGCTGCCGCAGAACTCCAGATAAGTGTATCCTAAGGTTCTGGTGATGGTCTCCACCAGGGAGGGGGTGGGGAGGCTGCACAGGGACAGGTGACGACGACCGGTGTAAACTGGAGCTCCCATAACGAGCAAACCTCGGCGCTAACCCGGCGCCCAGCGCCCATACAGCGCGACGAAGAAGGAACCAGGAGCTAAAGCTTCGGCGGTATCGGCCAGACCAACGCAGAAAAGTCGGGAGGATAAGCGCGAAGACATGGAGGACGCAAAAAGTCGGGGCAAAAAGAAGGGGTGCCGACGAAGATCTATGCGCCCCCCGCCAGGAGGGCGGGTGAGCCGGAAATTATAACCACTACTACTAACCCCCTCTCTCCTCTAGCGGCCAGTGATCGCGTGGAAGGGGTGCATGTCTGAGGTTGTTTTCACGACGCGGGTACATGCTGGAAGCGCAGGAGGCCACACTGGCGGAAGTCACGCCCCCGTCAGTATGCAGTTGCGAACGCCGTGGTTCGGGCCCAGCCCAGCCCGAGCCACGGCCAGCCGGGCCGGAAAGCGGCCTAAGGCTTTAACCAACCAACGTCTGGTGGCCCAGTGCCGTGCTTGGGCTGCGGCCAGGTGCAGCGGTCACGATGGCACTGGGTCCACCACCACCGGACGTGTCCAACAACAACGCGAGTGTGCCTGTAGTGTAGTGGATCCTGTCCAGCCGTGTGCGCCATCCGTGCGTCCTGTTCGTTTTCATTCATATTGTTGTAGCAGCCGACTTTGTTGCTCATTATTTAGTCCAAGAGATCGGCTTTCGGACCGCCGCGGCCCAAACTTTGCAATGAGTTTCTCTCTCCCACACCCCCTCCTCCCCCCCTCTCGCGGGCTGCCTGTCCAGGGTTCGATTCCCTTCCGGTCCGACCATGACCCACACGCACCATGCGCGTCTTGCCTGGACGCGGACACTCGTGTGACGTTCGCCGTGGCGGTGCACTCGCCGGAGGGAAGGGAGGCCTCAGTCTCTGTCCGGCTATGCCCGGCCTTTGGCTCAGTCGGGCCGGGCCATCTTAAGATAGAAGACCTTTCAGCCGTGTTATCCTCCTTCTCATGCACCTCCATGCCACATTCTGGGGTGATTTACTTTCGGAGGAGAGACGTGACAAGATTGCAAAAAACGAGCTTCTCTCACCAACTTCAATTGATCGGTGTCGCTAACTTATATCTGAGCTTTCTGAAATGTCCATCACTAACTTCGTTTGAACACATCAATGTAATAACTATTGCATGACCGCCCCTTGCCCCTTTCTACGCTGATTGGTGGCTCGTGCTGGCCTCGTGCTCCCCCCCCCCCCTCCCCGTTTCCTCACAGACACACCCCGTCAACCCCCTGCGAGTGCGAAATACACATGGAAATCAATGGAAGTATCTAAAAACTGGAGAAATTGTCGTGGCGTTTTGCTGCAAACAATGAATGTTTGGTTCCCTACCTACTGCAACTTTAATTTCCGTAGACAGCATTTCGTCCCTGCATCCCACGCCTAGATTCGCCACCCATGTAAGGAAAGTTTCTAACACCACTCTCAGCTGTTTGCTACGCCCGCACGTGCCGATCAAGGCGTCAGTAGTGCAAGACGCGTGCGGGGCAATGGAACGCCTCACACGGTGTCAGTTTTTCGACGGGGCCCAGGAAAAGTTTGTGAACTGGGATCGCCAGGGAAAAGGGTACAACCTCAGCACCGCTACGCTGGTAACAGAATCGATCTGCGATGGCGCCTCTACAATTCAGTGAAGTGTGAAGCGTCGTGTGTGTGTGACGAAGAGCTCGGGGACGACAATAACGGCTTAGGACGAGCACTATAACTATGACACACGACTTATGCCAAAGACATGACTTAGGACAATAACACATAAAACTTAAGACTGAGAGATGACGATGACAGACTTAGCTGAGACACAAAAACTTATGACTGGCAATTAACATTGCAGACTTAACGACTGACAGTTGATTTAACGACTACAGTTGAAGACTTAATCTCACACAAGAGAACTTGACAACATGACTCTCTATAACCTATGACTATCTGTAACATATGACTATCTATAACGGGCCGGTGGTGGAGGTGGTGTCATTAAAGGACAGAAAGGGGACGGAAGTATACTCCTCGAAACTTTCTTGGCCAGTATGACTAGCAAAAAGTTTTCTGCGGGTGTTAGAACTTTCGAAATCATTGCTGAGAAGTTGCGGATTGTCAACAAGATGAAGGACGTGTTTGGAGTAATGTGAGAAGACGCTGGAAGGCCCTCCAAGATGCTCATGGTAGAGAGGAAAAAAAAGCTGACGTTAGCTGACGGTTGAAATTCAGAACTGACTCCATGGGTGACAGCACGTGGCAATCGAAACAAAAGCAATGCAGTATGACATTCGCAATGAAGAAAATGCCAGCGAGCCTACATTAAGAAAATGAACCCCACAGAAGCAAAACGCAACCGTCATAGCTGGAACCCTGATGGCTTGGTCCACTTACAAAATGGGATCAACAGACTTTGCGAGATAAAGTGCCTATTTACACTAGGAAATATGAAGCCTTCTGATCATGACAGCAAGATGACCACAAAACAAGCACAATTTACAGCATTTTTTAATACTTTGTAGTGCAGGTGATTTGTCAATCAGGTGACCGGATTCCTGATCCTATTTTCGCATCATGTGGGCATCCACAAGGATATAAAACTTCATTTTGGTTTCAAGATATCCGCGAAACATTCATTCCTTCGACAAATGTACATATTTTCTCTAATGATTTTGGTTCAGTATACGAAGCAGACGACATGCCGCGCTCGGGATGCGGCGTTGCCGGCTCGGGTCCAATGGTCTAATAAACTACTACACCTTGGAACTAAATTTAATATAAACGAACCTTACGTAAATTAGACGAAGGTGACGAGTTTCGACTGATTCTGTACGAAAGCTAGAGTGCAAAAAAAAAACGCCGGAAGACCGCGCGTCGAGCGCTGACCGAACACACATAAATGTGCTACAACGCAAGGCTGCAGTCCAGTTCTCGTTGCGTTTCTCAACCTTCGTGTATCTTGTTGCCTATGTGCGTTCCCAACCCCTAGTCCTGTTTCGCTGTGTGGTGTGTTTTTGGTGGTGTATTCGATATATCTCAAGATTCGAGTATATCCTAGTGTTTCTCTCTTCTGAGATTTACGCTTTAGTTTTTTTCTCGTGTTGAGATTGAAACGTTTAGTGTTGATTTAACACTTCTTGTACTTTATCGGTGTTTGCTCTGCGGAGTTTTTACGCCTCTAGTACTATTTGGTGTGTTTTGCTCTTCGGAGTTTCCCGCCTTCCGTGATACCCAGTGTTTATGACACCTTGTAATACTTGTTGTACTTTGGTGCTCGACCTTTTCTCCACTACTTCTTGAGCTGACTTTGGGAAGTAAATTTTGTATTTGCGTTTCTTTTTCGTTCAATTCGAGGGCATTGTCCAAATCACGAGCCAAGCGAAACGGCCGTGGCGTTTCTGGCGGTTAAAAGTGCACCGGCCGCCGTGCTGGGCCGGCGGGCCGGCTCCCGGCCGAAGCAGGTGCGAATTGTTCTTGTTCGTTGTATTGTCCTGTGATTGTGCCCGAGTCCCGTACGCGCCGCACGTATTCTCGCGTTAATGAGAGCAAATCGGCGTGTCCCTGTTACGCTCACCGTCATTTGGTGAGTGCCTTGAAGTTCCCCGTCCTTGCATGTGGTTTCCAATGCTACTATCTAGAACAGATCCCTCTGTTTTGTACCAATGAATGGTTTCACCTTCCCTCCTAACTGGCACTTTAGACCGTTGTTGCCGTGTGTCAGCAGCCGTTACGCCTCCCTCGGCCCGTCGGCAGCCGGTCGTTTCGTTTGGGCCTGGCCTGTTGCTCCCTCACCCTGTTTGACCGTTAACTACAATATTCAAAACGCAATTGATAGTTTCAAAAATGACGGGCTGATGATCTGTTGACCGCTAGGGAGCGTCCTTAAATTACGTAAGGGCGTTTTGGGGTGTTTTTAACCCCCTCCCCCCATATAAGGCTCTGTAAGATTTCGAGACCCCCCCCCCCTCCTTACGTAAGATTTTGCCAAATTTGCCCAAAATTGAAAAAACCCGTAAATAAATAAATTCGAGTGTTTTTTTGTTCTTTTTTGCCTACCAGTATAGGAGAAATGTTGGGGGTTAGGTATTTAATGAAGCAGACTGAATTAAAGGTACAACTGGTTTAATTATTTGTACTGTCCAGTCTAAAAATACAAAAAAATAAAAATAAATAAATGTTATAAAATAACAAGTTATAAAAGAGAAACGAAAATTCTTGGCCTTTAAAATTTATAGAGCCTCAGCCTAAGGGCTTCTCAGCCACTCCTGCACAGAAGAGATGTGTTGAATGCTTAGCGCGCGGAGACGCGTTTGGACGGATGCATTTGCGCCCATAATAAATCTTACGTAATGTTTGCCGTTGACCCCCCCCCCCCCCCCCCCCCTACAGTAAGGGCAACATAAGATTTGCCACATATTTGCTACATTTGGTATACATCACACGTTCCAATTACGAACTAAAAATACCTAGTAGCATCGATTTTACAGACATGTGAAATTGTTAAGGAATCTCAAATTCCTTAGTGGAAATGTCAATTCCATATGGGAACCTAGAATCCATCTGGATTTTCTCAAACCCATTGTGGGATTGACAAAACCGTAATCTATTTTCAAATTCCATCTGTAAAAAAAAATTACCATAATGGATTTGGTATGGAAAAAACATAAAACCAGAATGGAAATATGACAATCCACATGGATATCCGTGATTCCAGATGGGAAATCAAATCCAGATGGAAAAGAGAAAAATCCAAAATGGAATTTTAAGCTAGTAACAGAGCCCATAGTACAAGGGTGTCGATATTGGGGGTTGAGGTACTGAGAATAAGTAGGCACATTTTAGGTTTTGCCAACCAAGTGCGCTTACCAAGAAATCGATTATGTCGATGCGCACAATCCGGAGGCCACTACTCGTCTGCCGTGTTCGTCTGCCCTGTCCAGGGCTGAGGCGCAACCGGATACTAGTTCCTAGTTCCTCCCCAGGCGCAACTATTCGAATTCTCTTTTGACAAATGCTGAAAACAACGCACAACTGTTTCTTGTGTTGTTTTAAGATCTCCTCTGGGAAGGTCGACAAGTACCGGGAATTGCTTCCATATGAATTTCCCCTCGACCACACGGGGATTTACATCTCTAAGGAGTGGAGCAGTGTCTGCGACAAGGAAGACAGTGTTGACAACTACCCCGGTCTTGGCTCTGCGCTGTTTGCCCTGTACCTCTCCTCACACGGCCTCCCCACTGAAGACCACCTCAATGCCATCAGACAGAGTGGTGAAAGTGTCTGCAGATGGCGGGGATGGCCCAACCACGCCACTGAGTTCTACAGAGCTATGGTGGAAAAATATGGCACGACTACTTAGCGACTTGATCAACGCGGTGTTGTCTGCCCTGGGATGCGTTATCGTATCCGTCGTCGTTCTGCTGGACCGGATTGTCTCGGTTGCAAGATATTCAGTACAGTTGGTATTAAGGCCACTGTCATTCTTGCAAGGCGCGGCTCAGGATACGGCCGGCAACGGTGGTGCGCGTCTCAGGCTGGACTCAGCTCGTGATCGTGTCGCTGACTGGTCCCATATGTTTTATTCTTTAGTCAATTGAAGCGTTCCGTTTGGATGGAGTCAATTGTTAGACCATGGAAGGTTTGGAATCCTTCCTAAGTTGGGTACAGTATGGTTGTGTAAATACCCTAAACACCCTAATCCGCGCGGCCTGGGCCCTCAGCGGTGGCAGGACGCGGGGGCCCGCGAGGCCGCCGTTTCCAAACACAAACACGCTCTCCTTCAAGGCTTGCTCCTCAGTATTCTAGCTTTCAGAACTAGAGGATGAGACTGTACTGATGCAGAAGAAGAAGGAACAGCCACAGCCGAGGATGAACAGGAACCGGCCATAAACGAAGATGGTTGCGTCATGCCCTTGGAGAATTCGTCTAACAAAGCAGGAATGGCACTAATTTTAAAGGACTCATCGCCTGGTACTGTATTATCGCCTTCAGCATCAGACAAGTCACCATCATCAGCAGAAAGACTCAGAATATCATCGGGAGTTAATACCTCAGTGATACCGCTACTTTCAACTTGACCGGAAGGCAAAACACAATGACTAGAATCATACGGCGAAGATGACGAGGAAGGGACAAAGCCACAAGACGCAAGTGTTAATGAATAAGATGAATGAGGCTGTTCCCATGGAATAGTACCGAGTTGTTTTCCACCAACCGCTTAAAAATGCTGTCCCCAATTAATTGGTACGCCGGAACGCTACCATCAGCCATTGCTCCGAACGAAATTTTACAAATTTTAAAGTGTAGCGTGTGTCCTTTACAAAACGGGAACTAAGCGAAATGAACAATCAATCAACGCTAAGACAAACAAAGAAGACAGGATGGTTTTCAAAGTTCAAAGAATATACCAGTGTCGAAGTTATCGTGGCAAGAAGGACCTGCAGAACGAGAAGTAACATCTACCAGAGTACAGTGGAAGGAAGAAAAAAACAAAATTGTTCTTTATAATCAACAAGGGCAAACTGTAGAATAGAACAAGGTATATACAGGGAAGGGGGAATTTCCTTTAGCAGAGCGATTCGGGGACAAGAGAAGATGCGGTTGCAGACAAGTATTGTTACAGACCACATGTGTGCCAACAGGCCCAAAGCCAACGACGTGTAGGCCTGAGTAGGTGTGCACCGGCCAGTCCACACGGCGTCTCTCATTTCAACATTGGATCGGCTCTAATATTTTAATTCTTTAGTACCAGACGTAATGTATATTTGAGCTGAACGAAGAATACAGAGAAGTCTTGTCTGTACCCACTGATCAAATTAAAATGGTTAGCTTTCCTATTCCATTTTTGTTCCAACAGCCAAAGAGATTCAAAGACTGGCACACTCTTGCTCCCACCGTTACCTATCCTTTCTCAAACTGGAGAAAAGCTTTGTCCTTTCCAAAGAAGTCATAAAACCAGAGGATTGGTCTTCTGATGCTATGACGCCGGAGTTGTCGCAGAACAAGGTGTGAAATTTATGGTGGACAAAACTGTTACTGGCACGGCTACTGGCTCTTTTCAAAAGTACAGATAGCCGGGTGGGTTCGATTCCCGCAAACGGTGTACACCTAAATTCACGCGTTGTTTTGATGACATGCCCAAGTGCCAGAACCCCCTCCCCCCCTTCTTTCCGAACCCACCCCTGCCTTGACCAAGCAGGCCTAGGTAGGTGTGCGCCGAGACGGAGTCATTGATACTTTCGAAAAGTTCGACCTAAAGTTCGGCGAACTGTGCTTCATAATGAGAAATTTGGAGAAGGGCCTCCTCAATGGCACTAAAGTCTGGTGCGTAGGCATATTTCCGACATGTCCTAGAGTCAGCCACGCGGGCAAGCCTATGTAAGTGTGCGCCGGTCAAAGCACCAAACTATATGACGTGCTCGCTGCACTCAAGGCCCAGGGAACACTACAATCTCAATTTGCTCCATGTCCGGCGAGGGTCAATTGCGCGAAAAGTCTCAAACTTGCCGCACGATCGGCAATTCCCACAAAGTCGTCATGTCAGGTATGTCCGCTATCCATGTGGTTTAGACTAAGCGGACGGACCCTTGTGCTCACCTTACTGACGCATGTAGCCCGGCTAACCTCATGAAATAAAACCGAATTGTTTCCAACCAACCCATTACCTATCCTCTCTCAAACTGGAGGAAAGCTTGGTTCTTTACAAAGAAATCATCAAACCAGAGCAAAGATTCTCCGGTAATTAGACGCAGGCGTGGTCGCAGAACAACTTTCACTGATAGGGTATTCCGCTAAACCCCAGAACGGAAACAGGAAGAAGACAGTACTAAAAGATGGTTAAGAAGAAAGGTGAAACGTCCCTAAGCAACAAGAGAGCAGAAACAAAAAAAAAAAGTGGGGGGGGGGGGGGAATATGGTTGAAAAAATGGAACAAATTATATATACAAAGTAAAGTGGGTAACTTTTAAAAGGGACAAGTTATGGTGGCAAGCAGAGAGCTTCAAAACGAGTAGTATCTACCAGAGAACAGAGGAAGAAGAAACAAAAGTGTTCCTCCGTGCTTCTTCATACTTCCGTTTCGTCCCTTCTCTAAACTACCAGTTGTTAAGTAATAAATAAAAGGAAGTATTGTGTTCCTAGAAGTTTTGCCTAGGCTGACCTGATACCGCTGCACCTCCACACATGAGCCTGGTTGCCCAGTGTCTAGAGTCTCTGCGCGCTTGTCTAATTAATGACCAGTATCACTGATGATGGCAATGTATTGCAAGAATAGCGTTTTGTTTGAAATTGTCCAATTGTATTTTTCTACGGTACTTTATTTTCCTATTTCTCCTCTAATTTTTTTTCTCTCCCTCCACAAGAAAATGACCTCAATTCGCTAGAGTTTCCGTACACGGAGACTTACCTAGTTTAAACCAGTTGCACTTGACAGAAATAATAAAATAATAAATTAGGTTTAGCCAGGACGGTAAGTTGAGATTAGTCAGCGAAACTGAATGTATTTTTTTTCTCTACCACAGCACCGGGCGGCATGCGGTGTCGCAAGCGCCGGCAGCAGCACGCCGCCGACGCCCATCGGCACCAGCACCGAGACCTACGTGTTCCGTACGTCTCGTGTGAAATAGCATTGAGTTTGCGTGAGTTGGCATTAAGTTGGCTGAGTTGGAATTGAGTTGGCTGCAAGTTTTTCTGAGTTGGCTGAGTTGTCGAGTTTTTGGTGTACACCCAGAATTCAAGTTAATTGCCCCTCGTACTGTTCTGAATCGGACAACCACACGATGGCAAATGTGGTGCCTCCAACCCATCCCAATGTTTGGGCTCTTGTACGCATGTGATTCCGTATCGCCATCATGGTGAACCTTACTGTTTAAAAATTGTTTCAGCAGAATGAATTTTCTTCTATACAGCAAAGAACTAGAAAATGATCAGGTGCGCAGCGTGCTGTCAATCAATGATTTGGATTCAGACTCGCCCATAAAAGACGTACAGCTTTTAACGAGTGAAGACGAAGTTTTCGCAGAGGATGGAAAGTTAGTTTAATCAGTGTACTGCTTCACTCTCGCCGAGGCCTCTACCTGGTTCTTCAAGCGCTGCGGCGTCTGCCACGGCATCGCGCCCACGGTCACCGTCACCCTCCTTCTCATTCTTGGATGGTGAGGAAGGGTCTGTGTCCAGAACGAGTAGTTCCCCTCTGCAGTCTACCTTCTCCCGGCGGACTCATCGCGGTGCAACAAGCAACTCGTGTTTGCCAGTGCGAAATACACATGGAAATCAATGGAAGTTTTTAAAAACTGGAAAAATTGTCGTGGCGTTTTACTGCAAACAATAAATGTTTGGTTCTCTACCTACTGCAACTTTAATTTCCGTGGACAGAATTTCGTCCCTGCATCCCGGCCAGAGCCACCACCTGGTGAGGTCCACCGTGTTCACCGAAGAACGCTAGACAAAGTGTTGACAAATCGCGCGTGGGCGGCGTGAAGTTATTCGATTCCGAGGTCAGTTGTAAATAGATTTGCGGATGCTTGAGTTCAGTCTACAAATATCAATTTTCTTTTATATGCATAGGAGATGTGCCTGCTCATGGGAGGAAGTTGAGTAACGCCAAGAACGAAAGCAAGTCCAAAATCAGGAATTGGAAGAAGTTCTAAAAGGCTAGGCTGCGCCAGCCAGTGAAGAGGAAAGCAGTGAAGAGCACAAACCCAAGTGAGCCGGTATCACATATGGTTGAGTAGGTATATTTGTATCTTAATCTTTGTCTCGGCAGTGCCCCGACGCGAGTCAAGCGAGAACATCTGCGGGCTTTTAAGCCCGTTGATTACTCCGCCTATCATAGGCCGCAGCTGATGGAGGCGGTGGTAAGTACACTTCTTTTTAAGGCTTTTGGGCTGTCGTGGGCTGAAACCAGCGGTGACCTGCTCGGAAGAGCTCAGAGCGCTCAGAGTCAGTTGCACGTGCGTCTGATGAGGTAGGCGGGGTGAGGAAAGTGTCAAACTCGCTCGCTTCCAGAGGCAGCCCGGTCCGGCGTCTCGCTGCGCCTAAGCTGTCGGCCTGCAGCGCTCCGTCCTCCTGGTCTGCACTTTCAAGAACAGGAAGAAGGATATGTCTACGGCAGCCCTAGCTCAAGAGCTTGCGTTCTACTCTCTAAGCCAAATCAACGCGAGTGGCCGCGGGAAGACAAGTGTGTTTGGCAACGTTGCTGAAGCGGTCGGCCAAGAACGTCATATCACACCCATCACGCAAATTCATCGCTGGTGGTATGAGAACACGGAACATATCCAAGAAGAGTACTTCAGGCAGCGACGCGTCGTTAGAGGTAAGTAATGGGACATGTATGGATATATATTTTCCAAAGTGGGAAAAGCTACATATGGATTTATGAAACCCAGACGTAAATTTGAACAAATTACAGATGGAAAACTTAAACCACAATGGAAATGTCTAACCATAATGGAAACATATATTTCCATTATGGTTTAAATTTTCCATGTGGAGTAACTGGCATTGAGTTTTCCCAAACTACTACGCCTAAAAACGTTCTGCGCTTCCGGTCTACAGGTGTCCGACTGACCTCCGACTCAGCGGTCTATTTCTCGCTAACATTAACCGTTCTCGAGATACCATAAAAGTGTCGTCTGATTGGAATTATATTAAAACTGCCCTACTGATTTTCGGTATACATCACACGTTCCAATTACGAACTAAAAATACCTAGTAGCATCGATTTTACAGACATGTGAAATTGTTAAGGAATCTCAAATTCCTTAGTGGAAATGTCAATTCCATATGGAAACCTAGAATCCATCTGGATTTTCTCAAACCTATTGAGGGACTGACAAAACCGTAGTCTATTTTCAAATTCCATCTGTAAAAAAAAATTACCATAATGGATTTGGTATGGAAAAAACATAAAACCAGAATGGAAATATGACAATCCACATGGATATCCGTGATTCCAGATGGGAAATCAAATCCAGATGGAAAAGAGAAAAATCCAAAATGGAATTTTAAGCTGGTAACAGAGCCCATAGTACAAGGGTGTCGATATTGGGGGTTGAGGTACTGAGAATAAGTAGGCACATTTTAGATTTTGCCAACCAAGTGCGCTTACCAAGAAATCGATTATGTCGATGCGCACAATCCGGAGGCCACTACTCGTCTGCCGTGTTCGAATTCCGCCGGCGCTAGCCGCACCGGCGGGCCCTGTCCAGGGCTGAGGCGCAACCGGATACTAGCTCCTAGTTCCACCCCAGGCGCAACTATTCGAATTCTCTTTTGACAAATGCTGAAAACAACGCACAACTGTTTCATGTGTTGTTTTCAGATCTCCAGCTGTCAAACCAATAAACCGCCCGGGATCGCAATCAGAAAGGCTTAAATAACGGTTGTTATTAAAAAAAAATTGTATGCCTGGGTGAAACACCCTAATCCGCGCGGCCTGGGCCCTCAGCGGTGGCAGGACGCGGGGGCCCTCGAGGCCGCCGTTTCCAACCGCATACACGCTCTCCTTCAAGGCAATAAATTAGAATGGTCTGGTCCCGCTTGTTAACGAACTCACCTATTTTTCCCTACTGTGTCTGACGCGGAATCAAGCAAAGTTTGAACTGAGAGACCGCATGGCCAGCTACGCTGATGCCGAGGTGGCGAAACTGTTGCGATGGACAGCTTGCATTCCTCGCTGTTCACCTCAGCACATCCCCTTGGCCTGGGATTCAATTTGGAAACGGGCAGGAGAGATCGTTTCTCACACAGCGGAGGAGGACAAGCAGCGACTTCTGAGGTATCGCTCCTATTTTAAAAGGTTATGGATTAAAAACCCGAGCATTAGCCATGAGGAACTTCCTTGCGAGAAAAAATATGTTTTTTCAATAAGTGGGGCAGAATCATTCTATAAAAAAACTGAACACCATCATCAGAGATGCTCATGCTCGCCCGACAAGTGCGCTCAATCCCCCCTTTTAAGAAATTTGGATCCACTGCTATACATATACTATTAATAACTAGTTATCTTTACAGCTGTGATCCGACAACTGGAAAGGGAAATTTTAAATGCCTATGGCATGGCTAACAAGCAGGGACTCTGGCAATTTTGGTACAAACACAAGGCAATTAATGAAAAGTATGTGTTTGTTGATGTTGACATTGTGGAGGCCAAGAGGAATTGTCAAGATCCCGCACAGCTCTACCACTTTCAGGGGGTGTGCACGCGCACACTCAGACACACTCAGGGATCACATAGCGTTTTAGGGGGGAAAGACCCGAGTATGGCGACCTATGTATTTTTATTTTTATTGCTCTCGCTTTAGTGCTTAAAGAAATAAGAGGTATGAGCTGTGTCCACAGGGCTTACATCATACCTGGTGTGGAGGAGGAGCTGTCTGAAGACTACGATGTAGAAGACGAGGAAGCAAACGTCGAAGATAATGGCTTGGAAGTGGAAGAGGAAGTTGACGCCGAGGAGGATCCTTTGGACGTCGAGACCATTCCATACTCAAGCTCTCCACTTCCGCTCCAGGACGACTTTAGCGCTGCACTCTACTCTTTTGGAGGCAGTTCAGATTCGCGGAGGTCATTGGCCTTCCCACCAAATCATTTAATTTTGCTCCAAATACAAATCTAGGAAAATACGTGTATTAGATATATTTCCGACATGTTTGTCGTGATTCCCGTGTATTCCTCTGCATGCCCGCTGTCGCCTCATTCTTGCGTGAACCGAACAGAACTTCGATCTGCATTGCTGGTTGCTACCTTCCTTGTCCTTGCACCACCATGAACTCACACCTGTTCAATATACTTGCAAGACAGTGGCCAGAAATCGAAAAACGGCGTTTAAGCGGGAAAATAAGCCAGGATCCAATTTGGGCCTAGGTATTCACCCTATTAAGTTCGGAGGAAAAAATCGCACGATGACGAAACTTTGCAGATATGTTCAGGACGCAAACTTAGGAAAAGTCAAAAAGCGTCGGCACCTGAATAAAATTTACGGGGGTTGCGACATTTTCAATGCGAAGAAGACCCAAATTGGAGCCGTCCGGCCTTCTAGTATTAATACATATTATGTATGTCTATCGTAGGCTGTTCTTACCAAAGACTGGCAGTCACTTGTGTTATTACGAAAGACTTGTGTAACTTGTGCATCACTGTGACCAATGCCACTGTTTCTCTTTACTTTAGTTCTTGCTCTTTTGTGTTCGTCATATTTCTATGCCGTAGATCAATCTTCACTTTATTTGTTTTTCTCCGATTCTGTTTACCCTGTTTTACTGTAAACAATGAGTGAACTACATGGCCACTTACCTACTAAAAGTGAAGTAATACGTATTTTCTTTCTTTGACGAAGTTTACTGTAATTTTTTTGTATTATTTTCATGTGCACTCTTATTATATGCCTCACTGAGCAATGCCTATAACATCAAGCAAATATTAATAAACATTAGGAATACTGTATTTTAATTTTGCTAACTGTATACGCCCCGTCCTGTACCAAACGCCTTTTGAAGTCGGAGGGTGGAGAAAGGGGCTAACCGGGGAAAGGGGGGGGGGGGCTGCTTACGGGAGGGGGCTTCCGAGGGAAGGGGAAGGGTTGAGGGTGCGTACGGGGGGAGGCGGAAGGAGAAGCGTTGTGATTCAACGGTAGATGCGCACGTTGTGGTTCAAAGGCCGATGCAATTCGGTGGTGTTTAAGTCTAGACTGATTAGTATGGTTAATGAGATTCTACTCTGTGGATATTATTGGGTTTAGTGAGAGAGTAGAATTAGGCTCCGGGTCCTATCTAGGGAACTTTGGAATTAACGGTACACAATGCTACGAGAAGACGCTACTGTGGATACACGAAATAGAAGGCTGGACGATATCAGCGGAAGGCTCTGCAAAGCTGAGACTGGTGGACTACCCTATTGGTGAAGCGGGGGTATTGGGCGCTGTGGAATGATTGCTCGTACGGATGCAGAAAGGAACTGAACGAACTTCCCTCTGCGTACCCTGCTTATATAGTTTGAGCAGGAGGTAGTAAGCACGTGAAAGAGCTTGGTTCCATGCGGTAGCGCTCTAATATATTCAAATTGTCTTCGAAACTAATGAACCCATTCGCTCCGGGTTGGTTTCATTCGATAGAGGAGTACGTTTTACATCCGGTGAGATATATATGTAGTTAACTCATATTTACTATGTAATATGGTCGATGCTACTCCCAAATGGCAAATCTGTGTGAAAACGCAGAATCGCAGACAAGATTTGCGACGCTTTTTTAACTCAGAAAGTGAAAACTCATATATCTTTGCATATTAGTAACTTCCAAGGCATAACCTGTGCTCATATCTCAACAGGGTATTCCGGAGTAGAGCTTAACCGGAAACGAGAAGACGACAAGAATAACAAAAGCGGACACGGAAGTCTACGGTATGAAAAGTTACGCAGCACGTGCCACGCCGTCAGCCACGAGCCGGCTCAAAAATTTTGGAGACAGCTCTCGCTGACGATATGTCACGACATTTGGTAGGGTCAGGAGCGCCGGAACTACTCCACGCGGCCTCAGGATGCACGTCCCCGGGCCGCGCGGATGATGTATGCGTTGTCTGACCTTATCAAATGGGCGTGACGTCAGCGAGAGCTAAGCCTCCAAATTTTTAAGTCGGCTCTTAGCTAATTTTTTTCTTCTTTGAGCTGTTATGATAGGTTGTACTAAATTGAATGTACCAGGCATGGATAATATTGGACATTGTAAGCACATTTTCATCTCTTATTTGGTGTTTTGTTTATTCTTGTGTTCTTGTAGGAAACTAAAGTTTAGTTGCTTTTTTTTCAGGTAGTATTAATCAGTTTTGTGAAGTAGTGAATGATAACGATGAGAAAAATGAGAAGGATGAAGGAAATGAGAAGAATGAGGAAAAAGAGGAAGGAACACCCAAGAGTGTGTGTACTTTTCCAAGAAGCATTGATTTTTTTTTCTGACAATGAGTGCTGACATGTAAAAAATTGTTTCAGTTGTATGAGTTGATACCTGGCGTAACATTGTCCAAAGATGTGTGGGAGATAATGATAATATTACGGTTGCCTCTCGGGCCCAAAAAAGACATACAGTTCATCAAGGACCTATCCACTGCCGCACATGGACCTGAGGTTTTGGCAAGCTACACTGTATTGGGAACCAAGAGAGGAGGAAGCATGAAATCAGAAGCCAACAAAAAAAAAAAAAAAAAAACTGGTTTGGACAGAAAGGTCCTGAAAGCTGTGAGAGGTATGTCATTATATTTCTTTGATGTTGGTTACCAAGTTATAGGGTTTTCTCACATATCTTATTTCTCTTGCAGAGAAACTAATTGAAAGGGTAGAAAAGGATGAAGGAAAAGTTGTGGAAGATCCACATGATCACCCAAGGACCAAAGTGAAGTTTTACCACGAAGCAATTAGGGGGGCTCAAAAGCGTGTTCAACTATTAGGGAAAGGCATAAAAAGTAACAAAGTGACCAATGATGTTTTAATGAGCAGTTCTTGCAATTAATCTTTTCAATTAGTTTTGTGCCTGTTTTACTTTTATTTTCCCTTTTTAAACATGTTTCATTTAATTTGTAAGCATTTTCTACACTGATGTGTAGTTGTGTACTAGTAAACCTTTCCGATGTTTCATGTTGACTTCAACATATGAAGTGTCCATTATTTGATGTTTGGCTTTGAAAGTAGTTCGTCCCATCATACGTGATATCTGAAAAGGTCTACAAAAGTATGCTTATCGGAAGCACGAGCACACGCTCTAAACGATGGTGCACAGAAAAGTATTTGTCATTTAACTCAATTTTGAGATATTAGCGATTTAAAATGACCCAAAATAACATGGATTCTTGTGGGAAAATCCGGGACCGCCACACATAAATCAACATTACCAGGAAACGGAACGGAAAAAACCGCGGAGACGCATATCATTACGTTCGTTATTTCACTGTGAATCCGTAGATACGAAGATATTATGGTGTCATTGGTAAGATAAAGGAAAGATTTGAAGTTATCCAGCTCAAAACGGAGGTCGAGAGCTGCCGCGGGGACCCGCCGCCATGTTGCGGCGGAAGTGCATCAGCGCGCGCGCTTCGAACGGCCTGCCTGGCGTGGAGCGCCCGCGAGCTTCAAACGCGGGGCTAATTTTTCTCGCTATTATAGTCTTGAATGTTTCTCGCCATTCTAGTCGTGGCTTGACGGCATGTCGTTCAGTATATCAAGAGGAAACACGTAAAATTTCCACGTCAGTCGGCTTGGAGATGTAAACACGGAATGGCGTCTGCCGGGGTCGCCGCTAACGTTTCCGGTGATGGCTCCGTTGCCAACCTCACGGCGATAATAACGAATACTACGACACAATGTGTTTTCTATTCTAAGCAAATTTTAACGTAAAAGAAACTACAATAAGATTCTAACAGAACTTGATGGACATATCGGATGAATATTTATGTTGTGGGTCAGATCTTAGATTTTTCTCGTACTCCAGGACGTTCAACGTTGTCGGGTTCACGACAGGGTCAGAACTAGTCAAGATCAGAACTGAATAAAGTTGTTTTAATTAAATATTTTTCAGAAAAAGTTATGAAGGCATCAAAGCAATATGAGAAATGCAAAAGTATTCTGCAAATTAAGCTCTCATATATTTTAAAGTTTGGGAAATGCGAAAATGGAGGTTACCCAAGGACCACTCTTGACTTGGCCGTCTGGCGGACGAACTACTTTAAGTGTTTTCTAAAAGTTCTTACTTCAATAACATCAACAGAGCCATTTATTTCTTATCAATATATTTCTTCTCAATGTTTGTTAACAAAGTCTCTGGACTTCCTGTTCAAGTATGTTATTGTAATTGTGTAAGAACAGTTACATAATTTTGTTTGAACTTTTCCAGTAACAATTCAGGTGCATTTTTCAAAAACATGTGACTAATGTGTGTTTGAGCATTGTCAATGAGACATTCAAGTTACCTTGAAAGTTTTAAACTATAGCAATAAGACTGCAAGAACCGTTTTATGTTTTTTCTTGTAATTCTTATTAATTTTATATTAATGTTTCTTTCAACATTTTCAAGCTCCCATTAATTATACGATCAGAATATTTATCTCTGTCGTTTGTTTTGATTCAACTTCCCATTTTCTGCTAAGGTCATCAGATGAGACTCGATGCGCGGGCTTCTCGCCTCTGGGCGGAGTGTCGCCTGGACATGGCGGGGTACCAGCGGGCAGTGCCGGGCGCGTCGCTAGGTGCCCACACCCGGATCCGCTGTGCACCGGAGGGAATCCGTTCAGACCAGAGCGGATCCGCTACTAGCGATAGGAAATCCGGCTAGGCGGGAACGGATCCGCTGTGCACCAGAGGGAATCCGGTTAGACGAGAGCCGATCCGTTTAAAAGGGGCAAATTTTGCGCCGCTAACGCAGCGGATCCGCTTTTACACAGGACCCTGTCCTAACCGGATACTGGATCATAGCGGATCCTGTTAAACCGGATCCGCTGCGTTAGGTGCGCGAAATTTACCCCTTTTAAGCGGATTTTCAGACCTGGGATCATGTCACAGCATGCAAGGGATTTATTACGTGGTATTACACTGGCATTACGTGGTATTATGCTGGTATCACATCGTATAGATCGCAGCATCTCAGCATGCAAGGGATTTATTACGTGGTATTGCGTGGTGTTACTTGGTAAGGGCACCATATACAGGGTATTACGCGAGTGAATACCCCCTCAGTCACCTGAGTATAGGGCACGCAGCTGTGAGAGCAGACGGAGAAGTTTGTGAGTTCTGATATGACAATTGGCAATCTTATATTTATTTCAACAACGAAGGAAATAGTTAACCAAACCACTTTTATGCACTGCTGTTGACAAATCTTGTATACTTCTGTAAAGGACCATTCAGAATTTTTGTGCATCCAAGTGGTTTGACTAATAAACAATTTTTAACTGTCACAACATTGAAATGGAACCTTCTATACACTTTACTTGTCTCTACAGTCAGCACTTAAACCTTAAACCCTCTGAACTGCAGGCGAGACAGGCCGAGCTTTGAATGAGCACTGCTGCCGGCCTCTTAGTCTGACGGTCAGACAGTCAGGTTGTCCCAGCCTTTAGTTTTTAAGCAATTATTCAGCAACAGGTTGTTGGTTAATTGGACCGAATAGCGTTCAAATCTGGTACTTCAATCATCAGCAAGCACTCTTAGCCTGTTTTCACATCTCAGAATTGAACGTACGAATTGATTTACAGGTTTGATCTTTGAAATCACCCGTACGGTGAAAGACACGAGCCTCCAGACACATCGCTTTGTAGCCCGCCCCGTCCCGACATTGTTTCTTCATAGAAACATACAGGACCCGGGCTAACAGTAGTCTGATGCCGACTGTTCGGCCGGGCTAGCGTGGGTTCGCCGACTTATCGCGATTTTCATCCGGGTGACGTCAGTGGTCACAAGAATTTCCTGCTTGAGACATCCCTTATGTGCGGCCACAATCAAGAACATAATTCTCTTAAAACGAAACCCAGTGCATTCTCTCATATACGAGTGCACTCTTGTGCCGCGTGAAGTCTTCACCAGCTGGCGAAGTGCGTCATGACCTCCGCGACAAAGATGATGCTGGCCGCGCCCAGCCCCGCCGCCAGGACGTAGAACGCGTCTTTCAGACCGTCGATCTTCCGCTTGCGCTCCGGCGGCCTCTGGGTCTTCCTGTTGCGACTCAGCCACACGCCTATCAGCCCCGCACTGTGCAGACGCCCAATGGTCGAATCCAACAGATCGCCCAGCGCTTTTCTCGAGTACATGGCCGTGAACTGGCGTGTGATCTTGTCGTCGAGTGTGTAGTAACAGCCCCTGGGGCAGCTGAGATGCACCGGAAAATCGTCATATTGCAGCATGACGAAATCGTGGGGCGCCTCCCTGTTGAATCTTTCTTGGCAGACTGAACCTCTGCACAACACGGTGTTTTTCTCGGACACCCCAGACGCCTGCACACACAAGATAGTAGATATGACGGTTGGTACGTACTCTACCAACGCAAAAGTTCGTATCGACAAGCTTTGCCTAAAGTGTGGTAGGCAGACTCTTAGAAGAGTGTGCCAGTGTGCACCCAACTCTTGCGTTAGTGGAGTAGACCCTTTCCAAATGTTCAGCTCAAGCGCATTTTGATGCTAAGTGAGGATTCTTGGTCACTTTTATTGATGTAAGCATGAAGTATGTTCTATGATGATAGGTGAAGCATCCTACGCTTGTGGTACAGCTGACATGCTTGGCAGATAAATGAGAATAAGCAATGCTTCCCTGCAGTATTTGAGCTATGATCCGAGCATACGGAATTTGGTCCACATACTTGACCCTAAATCATTTACATTATGTCAGACCTGAATGGCGGGGACGATAAAAGCGTTGCTGTAGCCAAAGACGCTGTTGGGTGCCGTGCTGAGGAGGTGCTCTAGGGAGCGTATCGGCGGTGGTCCGGCGTCCGAGGTCTCCGCCGTGAGAAGCCCTTTAAGAGCCACGTTGAGGTTGAGGGTGAGCAGCAGCCAGGCCGCGGCCACGCAGCGAGCCGCCGCCGCCTCAGGCGATTCCCACCTCGTTGGGATGGAGACCTCGCAGATAACGGCCCACGTTCTGAGCGTGGACTCGGACAGCGCCTGCGCCCATCTGACTGTAGCCAGAGTCAGAGACCGTGCCTAAACAAGTAATTAAATGAAAAGCTTAATTATTCAGCACAATGTGGACCACAAACGTGTAACGAATTCTGCAACACTATATCCGTACAAAACTAAACCGTGCCCCTTTAAGAGGATATCGTTTCAGTGGATCGGGGGGATTTCTCTCGACCTGCCATTGCTATCCCCTTTGCTCTAACCAATTTTATTTTCAGTAAACACAATAGCTTTATCATAACATAAAAAATTGAGTAAAATAGAAACAATAATGTGAAACTGGTTGTAGTTGCAATTTTAAAAACAGTATCAAAAAACAGTAAGTACTTCGTTTTTGTCCCTCAACATTGAGAGTGTCGCGTTCACTAGTAAATCGAGGTCGTAGTACAACGCCCCAATGAAGCACACTGGAGAGTAGAATTACGCTCTATTACAGCGTAAAGCGAGGGCACATACTGCCGATTTAGGCTGATTTTCATGCCTCACGCTCTTGCGCTTGCGATTAGTACCTGGATTTGAGAAAGGCTATAGCGATAACGTTTTGCGTGCAGCTGAGGAGCGTCGTGTTACTCTTTCTATGTCTGCAGCACAGCATATGCTTTGTGTGGACTACGCTGATTTTAATAGGCAGCAGGCACAGGCATTGATTTTTAACCTGATTGCTTGAGAGGCAGAGAAGCTTGGAGCTCATGCATGAAGATTATATCACGATGGCTAAACGGGTCTCAACATCAAAGAAGAACATGACCATTGAGTTTTCAGGTTTTAAAGGTGCCCCCCAACATGCCCACACAAGTGTGCAGGGAATGTTTGGTGGTACTAGATCTACAGATCTAATCAATACCCCCTGCTAAATAAGGGTAACATGGACGTTGCTGAGGCGTTCGTGGCATCCATGTATGATCTAGAGCCAAGAGAGTTGTATCGGGTCCATCAAGGCGATGACGTTTATCACTGTAATACAAGTGTCGCATATGCAGTTGCATTGTTTACTATACTAAACGAGCTGGGGCTGTCCATGCAGGAGTCTAAGCAGTTGCTTGGTTCTGGCCGTTCGGAATTCCTATGGCAATTTTTTGCTAATAGCCGGCAATATGGGTATCTGCAGCGCAGCATAGTTAACTCGCTCTGCTTCCCACTCCAGCAGCGCGTGGACCTAAACCCCGCATCGGCAATTATGACTAACTACTAGGCTAACGGTTAAGCGTGGGTCATCTTTAATGGCGGCAACTTTATGGCATTATGATGGGCAGAGGTGGCGCTCGAAGGTCAGGTTATGCTTAGACGACTCCAGCTCACTGCAGATTCCACGGTGGGTGATATGGGCAAGTCATGCTAAAGGTGGAGTTGGCGCGTCTCCGCCTAAGTGTGCGGCTATCATCCCCAAAGTACCTGGGCGGATTCCTGTGGCGCAAGTTGATCCACTAGCCATTGCGGGATGTGCTCTGCCGGACAAAATGGCAGCAGATTGGCTTAAGTATGTGAGTTTGGTCACAGCCGGTGAGCCTATCGCCATCAAGGCACTTAACAGCTCTGGCATCCAGGAAAATTGTGCTGGCCTGATTCAGCAAGCCGGTTCTAAGGCATTTCAGAGGGATCTGCACACTAAATGGTACCTTCTGTTATCTTCTCTAGACTTGAGGGTTTGGCGTGATGGTCAGGGCTGCCAACTGTGACCGGTGGACAGTAGGAATGCAGCTGAAGCAGTTCGTCAAGTTGCATTCGCTGAGTTGACTTATATTGCACCACCATCAACCCCTCTGCTTACGCTACCAGCCAGTGTGCTAGCTGCATCTTACCTGCCAACTTTTCAGCGAGAATTATTGAACATAGCTGCCAGACGACGCGTGCGCACTGACACTCTGACACTGTTACTGCTATCAAGCAAATAGTCGAACGCTCCGCTTTTAAGAGTGTGGCCAAGACTCTGGTAGCTTTCTCAGTGTATGTGCACACTGCAATTGTCTTCTTGCGACGCCAGCTGCTGAGTATCCCGAAAATCAGCGAAGGGACAAGAGCTAGTGTGCTTGGCATCAACGAGGTGTTCCTACGCCTGCTAGAGTTACGTCCATCTATGCGCCTTGGGTTCTTGACCCAATTGACCACAATTCAGCCGCAAGAGGAAATCACGGCATTCACTGAGCGTGTGTGGGATTTTGTTTGGCACCTCCATAAGGAGTTTTAGGCGTTGTCTGAAGATGATCTCATGGTTTCAGTGTTCTTTGCGGCTTCCCATATCTCGGCCAATTGGCTGTCCTACACGGCAAGTGTGGCTGGTGCGACATTTCATCTCACGCACTTGGAGAGACTGATTAAGTTTCGAAGTGCTCTGTAAGCCTAGTACGTAGCAATACTGTATTAGGCATGAACATCTAATGATTGTAAATGTGTACAAACGAATTGTAACCCTGTTGCATACCCTGTGGAATTGTATTCGTTATTGTTTTGACTGCTGTAAAGAACAAAATAAACATAAAAAAACGAAAAAATGCGCAGAGTGGTGCGGCCCGTCGGCTTCGCGAATCATACAGCATCGGTGGTTCAGTGGTCTGGCTCCGGCTGCAGTCTGGCTCCGGCTTTGGTCGGGTGCGGACGCGTGAGGAGCTGTCTGTCGCTGCGTCGGTGCTCCGGCGCGTCGTCTGCTGTTGTGTTTTTGAGTGGCTGCGTGCGCAGATATGCGAGTCTGAATGGAGGAAGCGAACGATTGTGGGTGTGTTTCCACAGAACGCGCCCTCGATTTCCGCGAGTGATGTCCACCGCTTTGGTTTTGTGACATTGAAACTGGAAGATGTGGAAATGCTTCAGTTGGAAGTGGGAGTCCGGAAGTTCTTCGTGAAGCTCCGTTCGGAAGAGAAGTACAACGCCATTCTCAGAACCAACTTCTACAAGTTTGCCCTGCCATCTCACCGAGGCGGTGGGATCGAGATCACTGTGTCTGACGCGGGAGGGAAAATTCTGAGATGAGAGTTTTCCGGCTCCCGTTCGAGATGGACAACGCCAACCTGGCCGCTGCCCTGGCGCCGTTCGGAACCGTCGAGAGCACGTGCTACGAGAAGTGGACGCATTACGAGGGGAAGGGGGTCTACTATGAAATCCGGGGAGTCCGCATTAACCTCAAGAAGCACGTACCATCGTACCTCTCTGTCCGCGGCATCGAGACCCCGAGGGGGAAACGACGGACGAATTCTGTGTCAGCCGGATGGGGACTACCTCGGATTACCTCGGATTACTCCAGGATTACTCCAGGATTACACTCAATAAAATTAATTAGGGGTACACAAAAAACGTAAACATTGGCCCGGATTACCTCGGATTACCCCGGGTTACTTCAGGATTACTCCTGGATTATACTAAATACAATTAATTAGGGGTACACAAAAAACGTAAACATTGGCCCGGATTACCCCGGGTTACCTCGGATTACCCTGGATTACCCCGGATTACCCAGGATGAAAAATCGATGTCAGCCGGATTACCTCCGTCGTTTCCCCCTCGCGAGACCCTCATCCTGTCCGATGGGCAACCCAAGACCTGCAGGAAATGCCATGCCGTTGGCCACCTCTTCCATGAGTGTTTCGAACGCAGCGTCAAACGACGCCGCTGGGAGACGAGCAAACCAGGTGACGTCACCGAGCCGGACAGCAAAGCGCGGGAAAGCGAAAGAGACAGGAGAAAGAGGCAGAGAAGAAGGCAGCAGAAGAGTGGAGGAAGAGAGCAGAAGCAGAGACCGCCGCAGCTGAGAGGGAGAGGAGAGAAAGAAAGAAGTGGAAGACGAAGAGCGCGCCCGGGCCGCAGCCGCTGAGAACGAGAAGGAAATTGAAATTGTTTATTTTTGTCTCCGGAAACATAGGGCACAGCCCCGCGAGCGCACCAGAGACAGCTCTCTCATATACATTTATGACATAACATATTTATACATATGAAACAAAAAACCAGACAGAACCAGGAACCAGAACCAGAGAGCGAGAGACAGAGACAGAGAGAGATAGAAAGAGACAGAGAGAGAAAGAGAGAGAGAGAGAGAGAAGGCAGCAGACGACGCACGGCGCGCACAACAGGGTGTCGCAAACATGTGGGATTTTGCCCACGGGTGCCTGGTTAGGAAATTCGTGGTCTAGAATGGCGCTGTGCAAAATTTGAGCGTGATCGGACAACGCTAAGTTGAGGCGCATGAGGCCTAAAGTTTTTGGGGGAAGCCCCACTCCGACGGGGCACCTGACTTAGTGGCCGCCCCCGCACCGTCGCTATGCGTTCAAAACAAAATTCTTGTTTGTCAAAGGGTTTTACTGGAGTCTATTCTGCCTAGTTTGCCACCTCCCGCGGTGATCGCGACTCAGACCGCGACGGGGCGCCGCGCGGAAAAGCGCGAAATCACGTCACGTGACGTCACACCCACATGACGTGAGTTGTGCCGGAAGAGGACGCTGCCACCAACACCCGCGAGCCTGTGTTCAACCCGAAGCAGGAAGAAATCTTCAACAAGATCCTCAACGCAGAACACGCGCGGCAACGAGAAATCGATGTAGACATTATCAGTGAGATAACTGCTCATGTCCGCTCCGGCCTCGACTGCCTGGAATGGCTCTTGAAATATTTAGACAAGTATCTCCCGCAGACCACATGTCTCACCTCACCCACCCCGGACCCCAAGAAGTAATTCCTTTTTACATGATCAAAAAAATCGGATTTTTTTTTGGGGGAAATGTGATGAAAGATATAAAAAATTTCCGCAACTGCGCATGAACATTTCGACATTTTGTGCTGGTGGCGGTGTCTAGCGGCACGCGTGCATTAACAGAAATAGTTGCATACCTAGCACCTAGCACGCGTTACTATTGCCTAGGCCCAGCGACGCTGCCGTGGAAGATTTTAAAAATATTATACAAAGAATTTTAGCGGAGTTTGATACGAGTGTATGTGGGGAATATCCGGTAGGAGGATTGATCACAAGTAATCTGCTTGCAAAAATACCACATGGAATTACATTCTCATTTAAAAGAATGCTTCTATTGACCTTATGCATAAGTAAAACTGAACTGACAAAATTATCATTTCATCGCAAAGCATTGTTCCGCCGCTTCGCTCCTGGTCCTGGTGCACACCACCGGCCAAGGAGGGTGGCCGTCGGTCGTCAATGGGCTCTGCGGGGCCAATATATCACCTATCCCTTCATGGTACTGGACTGCATCCGCTCTAAACAGGCGTCTCTCTAGTTGCACCTTACAGATTCCACGATAAATCCATCCACCTTCTTTCTATTGCCGGGGTAGTCCCTGTTTGATTGCTTTACTTTCGAGGTGGATGTTGCGACCCTTACGTGGGTTGGGTAGATACAGTTTATCCGCACTAAAGCCACGTCACGATGATGTAGATTTTAGGTGGATTTTAGTTTGGGAAAGGGGATCATGTCGCGCTTTTCGCCTGCTTACAGTAAAGGCTGTTGTGTTATTAGAGCCAACTGGCAGTGCATTGCTTTGTTTACCACTATGTTCTCTCTCCGCCCTCATTTGCAGTAATACTAGTTTTCAAGCGCCGAGAATCACTACAAGGAGAACAGGCGGTACTACTGCAGCAGCAGAATCACCTCCGCTTTGTTCCCGCGACGCAGCAGAGCGGCCTGCGCGACCACCGTGACTGCTGCCGCGACAACCAGCAGTTCGGCCAGTCTGGCCCGCCACAGCTTCCCGGCCACCTGCCACAGGTGGCCGCTCCCACCGGTCAGCAGCCCCGCTTGGCAGCGGATGTACGCCACCACGGAGATCTGTTGGATGGTGTTGCTGGGATAGAGAGCTCGGAGCCGGTCCGCGGTGAGCAGGTACATCCCTAGGACCGTGTCCGACTCGCCCCCGACGACTCTCAGCAGGGCCGCCGTCATGGTGCTGGAGGTGGAGTTGTCCTCTTTCGCCCTGAGGAGATATCGCTTGACCGGGCGGAAATTTCGTTGCCGCGCCGCCGCCTCTATAATTTTATCCGTGATGTACGCAACCGCGGCCCACTCGTTGGCACCTGTGGGCAAGCACGGAGCAGACGTGGAATAACAACCTCAATTCGAAATGCTCAGCTGAAGCGCATGTTGGTGCTTCACTGTGCTTTAGCTACACAGTGGGTCACTACGTTGATTAAAATACACAGAAGTGATAAACCCACTCTACCCAATCTCTGAGGCATAAGTTTACACTTAACATAACTTTAGGATTTTAAAAATGGAGTCACATGACCCTTTCTGATGCAAACGATGCGAATTTGTTTTCTTCAGATTGACCTGACGTAATGGTTCAGTAGTTTGGGGATGTCTCTTATAGTTTTAAATGCGTACATGGTATTCCATTGTAGTTTGTTCTTCAGATTGACCTGACGTAATGGTTCAGTAGTTTGGGGATGTCTCTTATAGTTTTAAATGCGTACATGGTATTCCATTGTAGTTTGTTCTATAATCTACATATACATGGCACGTATTTTAACTTCATAGTGTGGCTGGAGGTGACATCAAAAGACCTGGGTCTTCCTTCTTCATTTTCCATCAAAGAGAGACCTCACTTTTGAAACCCTGACGTCAAGCTGACGAGGGTACAACTCTGGTGTCCAAGCAATTCAAGGCAATTCACTTCTGAGCATGTTTTAACAATATTTTGGGCCACTATGCCCCAACTACAGTATTACGTATTACACAGTTGAGTGTGCAGAGTAGTGCGTACAGGGTGTCCCAAAACTCACGCCGGGGCACCAATCGATGCGCAAAGGCACTCCCAGGAGTAGAAAGCTGTCTGACATTAATGTTTCGATTGGAGCACGTGGTTTTCGAGTTTGGCTCCATAGCACATCTGATAGAGAATAGTCAAACGTATAAATTCCAGCCAAAATATCTGCAGATTGTGTTTTAGACACGGCCTACAGCGCCTTGGTACGGCAGCGACGCGACGTGGCGGCTGGCTGCGCTGCCAGCGGCTAGCTCCAGCGGTCTAGCGGAGGGCCCGGCGGCCCGGCGCGCCTGCCGCCCGGCCACATTCAAACTGCTGCCTCTCGAAATTCAAAGCGATGACCCCCCCAATTTTAAGGGCTCATTGGCAAGGTAAGAAAATAGCGCTTCTCATAATGAAAAAAAATCACTACTATTGACTTGAAAATTTTTGAGTTATTCGCTGATATCTGATTTTAAACATCGGCGTTCAATAAGTGTTTTGGCTCTGGTGGTCGCAGTTTGTATGGGAATGGGATGCAACTGGTATCGATTACTGTCCCGTGTGTTCTTAACAGCCTGCCATTTCAACCACGACGATATCTCAACTAGTTCCTGATTTAGAACGAATTTTCTGAGGAAAAGCGGCACTGCCCCTCGCAGATATGCAACCCGCTTTTTTGCGGTTGTTCCCGTGTTTTTCGAGTTTGGCTCCAACTCGAATCTGAAAGAGCACGGTCTAAAGTACCGGTTCCCGCAAAAATATCGATCCGGTCCGGTTTGGCACATTTTTGTGCCTTATTCCCCCTACTATTGTGGCCGCCTCGTACAAACATCGAAGTCGCTTCATCTCGCGCTTTTATCGGGCTTGTTTCGAGCTACCGGGAAAGACGTATTCAAGGCGTGTAATTGACTTCGAAACTGACCCGAGATGCGTTCCTTAATTCTATCGAAAGGTACTTTGACACTACCTTCGCACGTGGCATTTGAACTGACGTAGACGTCCACGAGCACGCTGCACCCTCGCAGGTTCCTGGGGATGACGCTCCCGTACGCCTCGCCGGACAGCAGCGGCATCCTGCCGATGTCCAGCTGCCCGGCGCGGACCTGCCCCAGCGGCACCGGCCGCACGCCTCCGAACCCGCACCGCCCGGTGCTGTTGGCGAAGGGGTCCATGGTGTACAGGGACACGGCCTCGCTGAAGGCCACGCCCACCACCACGCTGGACCAGGTCCTCTCCCACAGCACCGACAGCAGCGCCGGCAGGGCCTCGTTGAGGAGGACCTGGTCGTCCGCTGCCTGTGCCAAGAGCAGCACCAGGAGGCGGGGCTGCGCCGTCGGCCGGCGCTCCGCCGGTCGGATCAGCGACAGCTTCTTGTGGACGAAGCCCACCGACCCGACGAGTATGGCGTTGACGGCGTTATTGCCGGTGGTGGGGGCCACCGAGCTCTGGCCGGGGCACGATAGCTGCACGGGCAGCGGGCCGTAGCGGTGCAGCAGCTCCGTCATCAACTCCAAGGAGCGCCGGGGCCATTCTGTACGCAGCGGTAGGATCTCACTTGAGCCACGAGAGCAGGTTTGCAATCAACAAGCTGGTCCGTCAGTGTAGACACCGCCACCAGCACAAAATGTCGAAATGTTTATGCGCAGTTGCGGAAATTTGTTATACTTTTCATCCCATTTCCAAAAATATTTCTTCGATCATGGGAGAGGGTCCCGCAGGGCGGGAATGAGGCCTAACTGCCCCTTGCGGCGGTAAAAATCAATGTTGAATAAAAATGTTCAAAACATCAATTTGTTAATTTGGCGAAAGTAGGACTAAAGGACTTAAATTTTAAGGAAAACGCTCTAACTTTTGCGGTTTTCGAGATATCGGCGATTTTTAGTTCAAAATTCGCGTCAATCTAATTTTTATTTATTTCCGCTCTTGAAACACCGATATCTTAAGTCCTTTGCGATCTTACTTTGGCAAAGGGACGAAAGTGCTTGAATTTCAAGGAAAACGCTGTAACTTTTGCGGTTTTCGACATATCGACGTTTTTAGTCCTAAATTCGCGTCAACCTAATTTTGATTTATTTTCGCACTTAAAACGCCGATATCTTAAAAACCGTAAAAGTTATGGCGTTTTCCTTGAAATTTAACCCCTGTGAGACCCTGCTTTAGCCACATTGACCTAAGTAAATATTTTGAAAAAAATTCTGCAACATTGATTTGGGGCAATTATGCCCCAATCGGGTGCCCTGCGCGACCCCTTCCGGTGTTCTCACAGAAATTGCGAAAGTCGCACAGAGCTTGACATTTTTAACCTCGCATTTTTTTGGCCGTGTCTATGTCTAACGTAGCGGGGCGCGGCTTCCGCGATGAGCTTTCCGCGACGGCCGCTAGGAAGCGCGCACGGCTGTGATCTTGGACGGAACACCGGACGGGGTTCTATTTCATATTCCAGACCTTGCCCCATACATTCTTCGACACGACACCTTGCGTAGGCTAGGGGATGCGGAACAATAATCGACACTTAATTTGGGGTTTCCTGTAATTTTTCTCAATTTTTTTTAGTGCGATAGATAGCTTTGTAATAGGAAGAGGTGCCGATTTCACAGTGCGAGAGAAAACTGACAAATTACATACCTGTCCTTGTTTCAACGTGGGCCTCGATGGGCTTCTGAATACACAGTGCGAGGCCAGCGTGTGTCAAATGCTGGGCCAAGTATCGATGTGCAAACTCAATGACGAATATGGCGAGCTTTTTTCCGCCCAAAAACTGCGTAGAATCCAGATGTTCGCCCCATGTAGCCATTAGGTCTAGGTTCCGCGCTAGAGTCGATACGGCGCTCGGTTGTTTTCCGACAACGGCAGTGGTGGCCACCAGGAAGATGAGCACAACCGTAGGGGAGAACGGAACAGGTCCCATCAGTGTTTCCTTCTTGTCGGAATCTGGTCGGCTTGTCAAACATTTAGAGACCGCCTGATGGACCGCGACTGCAGGGAAATAGGAAAAATGGCCTCCATTAGGGTAAGGCTGATAGGGCATGTCATCGCCGCTGCCAGCTGGGGGAACATTCTGACACCGGACGCTCTGAAACTCGATTCCCGGGTGGTCCAGAGCGCCGAGAGTACCGATACCCGCAAACATGCTGCCCGCACTAACCCTGCCTACCCGAACGCGGTGCCCAGCGGGCAGCTGAGCTGACCCGGCACGACGGCGACTCCGCCAGCCGGCGCTACTACCGCAAGCCAGCCGCTGGCCAGCCGAGCTAGGAAGCCTGTGCGATTGTTAAAATTTATTGTCATCGACTGATTGGTAAAATAATCGGCAATCAGTTCGATTCGATGGCCTGTGATTGACATTCGTATCTTACCCGATTAATCAAACATAGCCGATAAATCGGCCGGGGTCGATTGCACTGTTTTATTCGAAAAATTGGTTTTAACTGATAAATCGGCCTTTATTGATCATTATTGATGTGCCCCCCCCCCCCCACCTCTACACCTCTGATCCGACCTTAAAATCGACACGCGTGCAGAATGGGGTCGCTTGGGCACGCCGTTGTCGGTAGAGCGCGAAATGGCTAGGCGTCTAGTCGATTAAGCTAGATTCACACCCTCTATCAACTGTATGCAAGAGCGAACTTACAAAAACCACCTGTGTTCAGCTCTGTGAGTAAAGACGAGAAAGTCGCTCGGAAAGTCGAGTTTTACTGCTTGGTACGCCGTAGCTAAAGTCACTTCCTGGCAGTGATTGAGGGACTTTCGCATAGCCAGATTTTAGTGTGTTGTGCCCCTTCCCTTCCGTGCAAAGTAGAACTTCGTAGTCCACACGGCTTCCGATTACCAACTCACCCAGTGTAGATACACAGTTTGCAGACATTTCTTGCTGATTTAATAATAAACATTTACAGTTGCGCATTTTAAAAAAATGTCGGCTTCCTCAGTGAAAGGGTCAAACTGCTGCCTCCCCTCTACCACATGTTTAAATTCCACCTAGTTTCACCGTCATTTTAAAAAAAGATTGATTGACTGATTTGTTTGTTCATTGTTTTTACAGCAAAGGGGCCTGCGCCTCGCTTCAGGAGGGAAAAAACACGCTCTTAATCTGAAACGAAAAGTAACTGCCTTCATTTTGCAAACTTACTTCGTCAGCGCACTACATTGCGCGTTCTTCGGAAATGTCGCCCATCGTGTAGACTGTGGAACACAGAAACATCCAGTGCCGTTGACAGAAAACCATTAGGCAGGAGAGGCAGGCATCGTGGCATCGTGTTTGCACCCACCATGGTCGTTGATGAGTCAGTAGCGGAGGGGTAGATGAGGCGAATCAAAAGCACGCCCCGCACACGACATCCGGCCACGCAACGGTCAGGCCCGGACGAATCGAACGCGGCGCCGACCCTCACTAGAGAGACTCGGAGGCGTCAACTCGGCGACTCCGAGCGAGCGCTGTGATTGGCTGGTTCACCCGAGGCCTCCCAGAATGCACCACCTGCTTGCTGATTGGTCGACCGGAGTGACGTCACGTAGCGCCGAGGTGACCCGAAGCGGGAGCCGAGCCGTCCCTCTAGAGAAGCAGACGTAGAGCACGGCAGACTACAGCAGCAGGCGAAGCAACAAGCAGACAGCCGCGAGCGCTGGACGCTCCGGCCGCTCCGGCCACTGCGCGCGGCGCTGGCGAAGCGCTGTGCAGACACGCTCACTATATTTATCATATTTCAGCCGCCACTTGCCGGATTGTCATGAAACTTTGGCCCCGAGTCCTTCAAACATGTATCTCTATACCGATGAAAATAAATCGGTTAGAATCTTTGTCTAACTGCCTTCTATCGTTAAACGCAATCACATAAACGTTACGTAACTAAAAGTTAGGTTTTCAGCGAAAAAATTAGAAAAATCGCTCTATCACGTTGTAGATACACGTTTTATATGCCCCTCTGCCAAAGGGGATACCTCTGGGGACTGGCCTACAGCATAGGCGGCGGCCGGCCAGGAGCTCCGCGCTCAGTTCTACGCCCACTCCTGGGCTAGGAAAACGGTTTACAAAGATGGGAAAAGGCTAAATGGAAAGTGGAAAGTTCTTAAACAATACCGCTCGGTTAAAATTTACTTATTTAAAACACGACCTGAGCGTCAGATTGTTGGTTTTCGAGTAAAAAAACTTCGTTGAAATTTATTATTTTGTCACATCTCTCGGTATTTGATCAAGAAATACTCTTGTGTGGGATTGAGTGCAGTAATCTTTGATTTAATTCAGGTTTTAGAAGTTGCTACAACTTCCCAAGATAATATAACCATCTCCTGCTCGTTACATCTCGGTCCCGGCAGCTCTTGCTACGCGGCACGGCCGGCCGGGAACGAATGAGAACTTGTCGGTGCTCTAGACAGAATGCTAAGCAAAAAAGTTCAATCTTGAGTGAAACTATAAGGTCACTCCGTGCTTGAAAAAAAGTTCAATCTTCAGTGAAACTATAAGGTCACTCCGTGCCTAAAAACCGTATCTCGGACCGGTATACCCAAACATTTACATGAGTCAGTGATCGGACGGGCGTTATAGAGAGGTTTGATGATTGATGATGATGATGATTGAATGATGATGATGAAATAGTACAATAAATTACATACAGTACATAAGATACAATGCAATTACATTATTCGTATCGCATCGCATCAAATTCTGACAGAGACAAGAGACATATACAAGTGTCATATACAGGCAATAGGAAGGACAGCAGTCGACCAATGAGAGGGGGAAACAAGAGAACTACATTTGCCATCGGATTGTTTAAGCTTTTACTTCTACTGTTACTGGTGTTGAATTTGAATTGGATTGTTACATTAAATTACACGACAAATTCAATTCTCCTGAGTTTTGACTTCGCGAATCGCTCTAGTACCGTGTTCAAATCGATATCAATGTCGCGGTGGGCATGTGTGCCTTGTATGACTTGCGAGTTCGCTAAGTCTGTCCTGCGTAATCGGCGATCTGAGCCAGCTCTTAAGGCGACGTAATGCAGAGAACGAGCGCTCTGCGCTTGCATTGCTCACAGGTAATGTTGTCAGGACCCTTAAAATTACGTGTATCATGGTATACACATCCTCATAGAGATTTATTTAATTTTTGACTGGATAAATTTTAGTTTCTATTCATCATTAGATCAAATGTGTTCCTGCTGTTAGATATGCAAGTGATAGAAGTAACAGCAACAAAGAATCACGTAAAAAAGAGTGCAAATTTCGTTCTACCTGATTGCTATATTTCTCCTTATCTTGGAAAGTTCTTGACAGGATTTTAAAAAATTAAAGCATAAAAGAACCAAACTGACTTGCAATCGGTGCCTGCTAAAGCCTATTTGGCTGGGACTAGAAATGGGGAAAAGATTAAAGATGGGGGCGCGTCAGAGAGGACGGAATGAACTGAATAGGTTTGAATTGCCCATCTGAAATTTTGCTTGAAGTACCTTAACATGTGATTACACTAAATAAGGTTTTAGAGAGTTACAATGTGATATATTAATGAAAAAATTTAGTGCATGTTAAGTCAATCCTGCTCCACAATGTAACAAGATTTCTGCTAGATATGCTCTGGTCTGACACCACATATGACACAGGCAAACTAAATACGAGCGGTCAAACAAGATACCTGGGCCAAATTCCCTGGTGGCAGGCCCCGACATCTGGGATGTCGTAAAAAGGTCCAAAATATGTCAAAACATAGTCGAGGGTCGTTAGAATTTCGGAATTAGGTCGTTATGAGATCGGATGTCGTATTGGTCGGATATCGGAGAGGTCAGACTTCGTAAAGAAGTCCAAACTCGTGAAGTCGGATTTCGTTGAAATATCGGATGTCATATTACCACATCAAAGTAATGCAAATTGTGAAGAGGCGATGAACTCTGCCTTTAAACCCCTCACTCTCCTGTTCTTCTTGTTGCGGACAAGAGTTCTGTTGGTATATGCCTTGGCTGCATCCAAAAGTACTTCATGTGTCATTTCTCCAACATTTCGCACAACCAAAGGGTATCTGTGGCCAAATCGGGTTCTCTCAGGACTATAATAGCAGAGCGAACACCCAAAATGTCTATAAAATGCAGTAGTTTTTTGCAGTAATTTTTGCTCTAGCTGGAGAGTCAACACAAGCAAACAGTGAAATTATTTTGCTATTCATCTTGCGCACTTGGTAGTTACAGTTAGGGTCGGTTTAGACTGTGAAGCCGTGAAGGTCAACGCTTCCTAGATTCTTTTGATTTTGTCAATAAAATCGAATCGAAATTGTAATAATCTAGGAAGCGTTGGCCTTCACGGCTTCACTGTCTAAACCGACCCTTAGGGGCCGTTCGAAAATGACGTCACACTGTTTGGCCCGATATTGGACGCCACGCCCACGTCACCCCATGTCACGGCTCGTCACAAATGCCAAAGTACCCAGCCCCCTTTTATGACGTTACATTTCCCCATATGCGCCCCGAAGAACCAATTTTCCATGCCTTTTTGCATATAAGCGTTTTCCCGAGGCGCCCGTTCAACCATTCACGCCGTTGAGGGAAAAATTTGTGGTAGGGGAAGTGGGCCGCCCGCACCTGAGGATGTATATAGGCTAGGCAGGATGACCGTAGCGCTGTGACTGGTGGCTCCCAAACCAGTGCGCACCGTTCTGCGCTTCACAGCGGCGCGTGAAATACAAACGCAGGCAGCGCAGCGCCGCTGCCCGACCTCGAAGCGAGAAGCGAGCATCCCTCCTATAGACGATTTACACCAGGCGAATGGCGTACTTTGTGAGTGCTACGTATCGAGAACCCAACAATTTCCTTATTACCAGGTTAATTCACGCCACTGCACGAACATGGTAGCGTAGCCATATTTAAGTGTGATCGCATAAAAACTCTTAGTTCTCGGAATGTAGATCTCACAAAATATTGCTTCCATTAGGTTCTGCTGTTAGTGTAAATTGTCTATTTGTGTGTTCTTTGTCAGTGCAAAAAATAGACGGTTGGGAATTTTTAATGAAGCAGAAAAGTACGTAGTCGTCGCAACGTATTTATTTGTCAAGAATATTGGACACATACTTACATAACTTCACAGTGAACATGGCGCTCGCGTTCGTCTAGGGTGGTGATTAAGGTGCAGCGAAAAACCACTATTTCAGAAATTGATGTTGGCTCACCTTGGAAAATGTTCTACAAGTAGAGGTGATTAACGGTGCGAAAGCGTTTTATTTTTTCGACTTCATCTTCCGGGTCCAATAACGCCTTGAAAATCCGAAAAACCCAGCAAAAACAGTGAAAGATAGGCAACCCGCCGTACACTAAAAGAAGGGCTCTGATTGGACGTCACGGTCACTAAAGGTAAGTTACTAGGCAGAAGCAAGCTTCAGTTGCTGAGCCAAATACCCCAAGTTTCTGTTGTGCCTACTTTTGCTTTTTCCTGCTTGTGCTCGAAGAGTATCTTCCTTATACTGTTGTTTTCTCTCTCTTTTTTATCCTCGACGGCCAATGCTTTGTTCTATCAACTCCTGATCTTTAAGCAAAGCCTGTCAGATTTGGTGCTTGAAAGCGACCCCTTTTTACTTGGTTCCTGTTGATTTGTTCGTTGGTGGGTGCGTTTATTAGACTCGCAGGGGAGGAAAGGGTGGGTGGTTGGGGGTAGGGGTGGAGGTGGGGTCTGTGAGTGCGTGGAATAGGTGCGCGACGCTCTTCGTTTTGGTTGGGTGCTGTCTAACTTAACCCACCTCAGTCTAACCTAACCCACCTCAACCGAACCTACCTCAACCAAACCTAACTCACCTAACCTAACCTAACCCAATGGCGGGACTGTGCATTTTGATCTAAAGTTCGTCTGTCTGTTTTTTTATTCACCTTCTCTTTTGCGAGTCAACGAATAAAACAACACTTCAACTTCAACACTCAGCTCGAAAGTCCTTGGCTTCGGCTAGTTTATTTATTGAAGATTTTTTGTTGTAGGCCACTTTAATTTGTTATGTTTGTTTGTGCATGTTTCGAACATTTGCTTCATTCGATTTATTCATTTGAATGCTTTGTGATTTGAATTTTTTTGCGGCCTCTGCTACAATATTTTCTGGAAGGTCGTTGCCGCGCATTCGATTGAAGTTAGAGCGTCTCTTGTCATTTAGTCCTCGTGTGTCGTTTCTCATGTATCCATAGTACGGTTAGTATAAGGTTAAGTTCATCAAAAACTGTGGATTTTGTTGCCTTTTTATGCCTTCTTGATCTATTTTATTTGTTTATTTTGCGTTCGACTTTTCCAGTAGTGACATTTTCTTTCTTGTCTATGTACTTGTTCTTTCAGGTCAACAATGCCAGACGTTGGTAAGGTCCGTGGATGCCGTGATGGCAAAAAACATTGCAAAGGTTCTGCTTTGTTCAGGTTTGTGGTTTGCCTGTCTGATTTTTAAGGTTTTCTTGGTGATTTGGATAGTTTTTTTTTAAGTTTTTGTTTGATTGAGCTTGCCAACTGACGTTGAACTTAGGAACCAGTGGTTACAATTTCTTGGTTTGGATGATGGAGCTTTCGTGGTTAAGTCCTTCAAAACAACCGCAGGCAACTCCCATGTATCGGCCTGGAATTCTAAAACTATCCACCAGAGCGCAGCAGTGTCGTGCCTGATGGGGTCTACGAAGCTGCTTCCTAATGATCTAAAATGAATGTCACTTTTTTGCATGGTACGGGTTAAAAAAAAAATAAGTCGATGAATCCTTTAATTTCAATTCGATTTAGAACATTGTTCTTTGGCAAACATTGAGTAAATAATCGTACAAGGGAAATTGATAGTCGCGGTAATTGCCGTAAGGTGGTAGAACTGAGCACAAGGTAACCAATGAGAAGCCGGAATTTGGGCGCCAATTAAAAAATGCAATTGAGCACCACTCCTCCCTCTCACCTCCCTTTTCCTCTCTTTTCTTTATTTTTTGTTATATGAAGTGTTGATTACACTTCACGTCCCCCTTTGTATGTAACGGATGATGTTTATATAAACTAATGGGTAGAATTTCATAAATAAGGTGAGGAATGGAAAAAACTGGAAATTTCTGGTGGTTATAACAAGGATTAATGAAGTACCATAGGTATACTTACTATCATCTTTTTATTTAAAAAAGATTGAAGTAGCAAACAAACAAAAGATCAGAATGCATTCCAACGATTAATACTACAGGATACATGATAGTGTAATATTTAAATGTAACACACTATAGAAAGACATAAAATTAGATCAATTGCAATCCATAAAACTCACTACCCAGCACTCATGCAATGCCAGTGGACAAGCACGAGTTATCAGGTAGAACAACTTAGCGCATCAATAAACTGGGACATCTAGTCTGTCTTTTAATTAATTCTTCTTTTTAATTGGCATGTGTTCCGTAGAGGAAGGGTAGGACTAGAATTTAAAAAAACACAGGAGTGTATTAGAAAATTACTAGGATTCTGACAGTGAATCTTCACACAATACTCACCCGCTTGTTTCCTTGGTCAGGGCACATCTCATACACCAACACATAAGGCTTAAACTTTAAAACGGACTGCAGACTGAGCTGCTGAGGCTGCAAATAGAAATAAATCATTATGAACTTGCAATGAAAATCTTCCTCAAGAATGAATTCACTCATTCATCCACTTATCCATCCATCCATTTATTCATGCATTCATTCGCCCATCCATCATTCATTGGCCTACGTCAGTGGACGCGACCTGCATGGAGGGAAGAGCAGGCACAGAGAGCACACCGGACAGCAGACCAATGTGCACCTGTTCTCGGCCAAGTATAGTACCCCCATGTGGAGGCGGTGCCCCAGTGTGAATTACTATCTAGGAAACCGAACCCGAGGGACTTTGGCTGTTCTGATCCTCCTTAATTGATAGCCTTTAGTCTCAGTTGATCAACATGTAAGGGAGAGAGACAGAGATGCATGCATTAGAACTAGAACTGATCAGATTGGTATACCAGTACTCCACCTTAACTAACACCCCTGAAGGGGTGTGTCAGGCCTTTAGTAACTAGTATTTCACCAACGAAATATTAGTTTCCAGGGTGCACGCCGTGGACGCGACCTGCATGGAGGGAAGAGCGGGCACAGAGAGCACACCGGACAGCAGACCAATGTGCACCTGTTCTCGGCCAAACCAGACCTAACCCACTCCTCCCCCCCGCACCCCTGCAATGAAAGTCTAATACAAGCAACAATCAAAAATATATGAGATAAATGAGGACTACTTAACAAATGTCAGGTCTTTGGTTACCAACTGCAGGAATGAAATATTAGCTTCCAGCATCTGCGCCTCCACAACATTTGAAGAGGCACTTACTCACCCTTTTTTCATCGTCAAATAAATAAAATTTCTGGTCAGCACACTTGGCAGCAGCGGTGTAGTGCCCACTCGCTTGACTACTACCAAGGTGATTTAATAAACCAATGAGACGATATTTAGCAGTTTTACTTTTGGCCAGAGGATGTACGAACTTCGTCAGAGACAGAAGGGCCTCAAATTTTATAATTTTGTCAATTTTTTGACCATAATTATTGAACCTAGATCAAATTAAATCACACAAGTCAATACAGCTGTAATAATAATTTGACTATTTTATGTATCCAGATAAACTAACCTTCTCAATTGAATCAGCAAAACTTGAGGTGGTGTCTCAATGTATAATTTTTGGGTAGCACAAACAAGCATTTTGCACCGATGACATTTGTAAGTTTTCTCTCCTCCGTCTTTCTCTTGGCTTCCAGATGTTAATGGTGATTCCTTAAAATATGATTCGATGCCCTGATGTAAATGGTTTGTATCAAGAATGTTGATGATAAGGTCGCGAGTGTGGTCGAAGGTGGTGGATACAAATTTGCATTCCTGACATTTAACTGAAATATAAAAATTACATTGTAATGCTTGTGATTTTCACTTATCTTCAAGCAGTTGCTCAAAGGTATTCAGAACTGTTCTTAGTTTGAGTGGGTGGTTGAACACTAAGTCTTGCTAATCCCAGCCCAATTGTGTGTCATCCCAATTAGAGAACTATGACATTCCACACAATACCAAGATCACATACACTTACTTTCTGACCGAATGTATCCCCCAAAAATCTGATTGATGGGTGTGGTCTGCCTGCTCACATTATCTAATCTATGTGGGTTAAAACAAAGACATTAATACATTTTCCAAAAATTAAGTATGATTAAGAGATGGTTTCAAGAAATAGTGGGCAAATGCTTCTTGTACTTACACCAGTACATTTGTGAACCTGTCCACATACTCCTCTTCCATACATCTCAGCAAATTTACCAAAAATTCATGCGCATCTTGTTGATGGCCTCTTCTTAACTCTTTGCTGATATCTATGTGAGAGAAAGAAGGATTGGTATAACGTCATAATAAATATTTATTTGCAATAGAGCAACGTAACCAGTACTTACAGTTAATAGAGTCATAAAGTTTTGTTGGAGACATGATATGCATCTTATGAGAATCAATGAACATTTGTGCCATGGCACAAGTCAGGCACAGAGTTTGAGGGTGATGGCCAAGTCTGTGTCTCTCATCTGCTAAAAGCCATTCAGCAAATGCAGGCACATGAAATAATACCTGCAAAAAAAGTAGAAAAATCATGCAAGACAAAGAAACCAAACCAGCAAGTAAATCACAGAACATCCTATCAACCTGGATTGCAGAATTTAAATAGCATGTATTCCCAAGGTTAACGAGGGAACACCCTGGCAAAAATTTCCTTTTCCACCCCAACTCGACCTGCTCTGGTGGGAAGAGGACATGCTGAGGTAGGGGAAGAGACTGGAACACACAAAATAACAGAGTTAAATAAACAGCATAAATAGAAGTTGATTTATCTTGTTTTGCTTTTGTCTGGAAGAAAATGTCACATTTACCTGATGCAACACACTTGTTTTGTTATTCACAACATTTGCTGGCACAGGGGGAGGCCGGATCACAGAGGGATCCCTTGATGTGGGTAGAGGCTGATGTGGGGGCAAAGGTAAAGGAGGTGAAGAAGACTGGAACACACAAGATAACAGAGTTAAATAAACAGCATAAATAGAAGTTGATTTATCTTGTTTTGCTTTTGTCTGGAAGAAAATATCACATTTACCTGATGCAACACACTTGTTTTGTTATTCACAACATTTGCTGGCACAGGGGGAGGCCGGATAACAGAAGAATCTACAAACAAGTAAACATGAATATCCCTGCACATTGACCACTGTAATTAAAAACTGTGGCATTCAGTGACACATCCTTGTAAAAACACATAACCTGATGGGATGAGTTGTTGACATTCTACCAGTACCCGTTGAGATACATACCAATGAGATACATACCAATGAGATAAATTCCACAACATAAGACCTTACTCAATTCCTTTGTAATATCTGCCACAAGCATCAGGAAATATTTTGATTATCAGGAATCAGAATTTATCCATGCAGATGAACGTCATTTCTAAAAGAGCTGATCCTTAAATTTATGTATGATAGAGGGATCAGAAGCAATGGGAGACCACAAGTTGAGGTCACACTAATTCTTAAGGAGATGAAGAGATGGAGAACTACAAGAAGGGGGAAAAAAATAAATTTGTGACTGAATATAAAAGTAAGAAGTTCTGCTCTAATCTAGTCGTGAACGCTGGATGTACAAATTCCTTATTTTACACAGACTGCAACCAGAAATAAGTCAAGAGAAATATGCTGATGTATGAAGTGCTGGGGCAAATAACACAAATTGAGTACTATGCCAGTGACAATTTTTTGAAAAGGTGCTTGATGAAAATTAGATATGGTTGGCTACACCCTACTGCATTGAAAATGAAACACTGTGATCAACATAATGTCCAAATCCAAATTAACCACAAATATGCAGAGGAAGTCAGGGTGATTTTGTTGAAGTTGATGGTGAGGTGGCTCCCATGAAAAGTGCAAGCACAGATCGTCAATCATTAATGCCACACAATAATGATGCCCATGTCAAACAAATGTCATGCCTCCAATGAAAAATGTATACTTCACCTCTTCTGAAATACTGTGGCACCTCTATTCCAGTGGATCCTCTCAGCAAACGATCCACGATCGGTGCATCATTTGTCACTGCAGACCCCTCAACATCAACTTCTTCATCACCACTGTCAAAATTATCATACCAGGCTTCTTGGTCGTGTTCTACATCATCCCAATTTCCTGACTCAGAACATTTATGGTACAAAGCGGACCAGCCATTCCCCTTCTTGGCAGCAGCATCAAGTTTCTTTTTTAACCGTCGTTGCTTTTCCTTTTCTCGCAAACGCCTTGTGAAATTCTGGCAGGTGGTTTGGATAATAGATTTTGATATTACATTGACCAAGCAGTGTCTCATTTCTTCACCATGTTCATGGCATAGCCAATCGTAATTAAATTTATTTGAAATTTCAAGAAGCTTCACTAAAACATTATCACTTGAAAGCAGTCGAAAGCTGTTTTTTAAAAATTCTGATCGAAGCTGCATGAAAAGCTGCATGACATTAGGTGAGACAAAGGATGACGAATCAGACGACAAAGTAGATGACTGTAGGGACAAGGGCTCCCGTAGTGAAATTTCCCCAGCACTTATTATATCAGCATATCTCTCTGACAGAGGCTGTTGGGTGGCTTGAATTATAAGATGGTCTGTGCTGGGGTTGCCGACAACTAAAGCAGACTTGCAATGTTCACAACCAGAAAATGGTTTGCTGGCCTGAATGCTATTAATTATTGTATTACAAACCACAGCAGGATTTTGTCTGGTGACCTTGCTAAATTTAGTTTTTTCAATGCACCTTTCAATGTCTATATAAATTGGATCAGCTCCCCGGACCAGATCTGGTGCGGCAGGAGGATGAATACGGTCACAAGACTCACTAGACATTGCACTTTTAAAAAATGACTGCATGTCAGTAAGCAGCTCATCACCATCGTCAGTGCAGTTCTTGTTGGGGGCACCACTACTAGACACATTATTAACAACAGCAGTTTTCAGAGCTGCTGTAAACTGACAAGTTGGGTTTCTGTTAGACCCATTAGACTGCCTGATGGCAGAGAAAAAGTTTTCTAAAGGATCCTGGTTAAACCTTCTCAGGTCCAGAGATTTAAAGCCTAATTTAAAACAAGTTGTCCACAACCGCTGAAAGCCAAGAACATCATCACACCAGCCTTGGAGACATGGGGGTCGATGAGCCTTTCCTTTCTTTTTCCCTGAATTGTAAACAAACTTCCATGTCTTTATCTTTTTGAGCATGGACTGCCACAATTCATGGTGAGGGGATTTTTCACTAACAGGACACCGCAGCTGCTTTTTTTTGTCACCTGGGCCCGGGCCATTGCAAACATCAAAATAAGAATCAATTAACGCAAAAGTTAACAGGGTTGGCACAATGTGCGGAAGAGTACGGCCCTCGCTGGCAACAATAATGGCCTCCATGCGGTTACAAACTGTCTCGCTCATTGGCTGCACTGCCACTTTCACCCGCATTTTCACTCTGCCTTCAGGGTAAACATGATCTAAAGACAGGCCACTCTTCCCACCTAAATTCATCATATCATACTCGTAGTAGTCAATTAAGTGCTGCCATTTAGCAATCACACCAGGTGCCACTTCAAGACCACTGGTTAATAAATTGTTCCTGATATTTTTAAATATATGTGGAATATCATAAATATGGACTATTGGCATCCCATCAACTTTGTATACAGGCTCATACTCCCCTTCTTCACAGTTTGCCCGCAGCTTTGTTATGGCGCCTCTATTAGTAGACCCCTGATCACTAACAGTAGCAAGCACAGTAAGGCCAATTTCTTTGGCAGCCAAAATTAAATCAGGAATGAGTTTTGCCAGAACATCAGAATTGATGGTGTCCTTAGTAAAAAAATATGCAATTGGCATCTTCCATTTAGATTTTATGCCTCTCAACATAAAAACCAGGGCTTTATTGGCGCAGCTGGTCGTCCTGCCTCTTTTCCCCAAGTCTTCAAAGCCTTCCACTTTACCACTTCTAGTATTAAAATACAAGCCCTCTTTAATGGCAACTTCATCGAACATGAGGGTGCAATACTTTTCCTTTTTCTTTAATCTACTTTTAACTTGAATAGCCAAGTGGTCCAGAACCGGTTGGCAAATACCGGGCTCAAGTTGTATTTCACCAAGAAAGTTTTTGGAGACGGTATGGTCAAGAATTTGTACATCCAGGTGTATGCACCCCTACTACGTTTATACACAGAAAGATAAAATACCTTCTGTTTGCTTGTCCACCGACGACCCTGCGGTTTCTTCTTAAAATTCTCCATCTCCCCCTCCAGAATCAGCCTGCCAGCAGGTGACATCAGGATGTCATCAAGCCTCCCCACGAATGATTGTTTAGAAAGCTGCCTGTGATGACTGTTCATCCTCTGGGTCTTGGCAAGCTTCTTCTGGATGGCAAGAGCTTCTTTCCGCCAATCCAGGGCACTGCGCACAGCTGTTTTCAGGTCCCCCTGTAATTGACGCTTTTTTAACTTAATGCCAACAGAGGCAGCTAGCTTATACAGGGAGACGCGCTCGCGACCAGTAGGCCCAGTTTTCTCAAATGACCCTGCAAAAGTAAGAGACCAATTACATAAAGAAATAAAATTTCAGCCTAACTCAAAATTAATAAAAAAAGGATCTTACACATACCATTCAAAGAATCGGAATCGGAAACACTATTTACAACAGTATCTGCAGTTAAATCTGAAACTGAAGAAGGCATATTAAAACTTGGTTTCCTACATTGTCAGTGAGAGAAAGAATCTTATACATACCATTCAAAGAATCTAAATTGGAAAAACTATTTGAAGCAGAATCTGCAGTTAAATCTGAAACTGAAGAAGGCATATTAAAACTTGGTTTCCTACATTGTCAGTAAGAGAAAGAATCTTATACATACCATTCAAAGAATCTAAATTGGAAAAACTATTTGAAGCAGAATCTGCAGTTAAATCTGAAACTGAAGAAGGCATATTAAAACTTGGTTTCCTACATTGTCAGTGAGAGAAAGAATCTTATACATACCATTCAAAGAATCTAAATTGGAAAAACTATTTGAAGCAGAATCTGCAGTTAAATCTGAAACTGAAGAAGGCATATTAAAACTTGGTTTCCTACATTGTCAGTGAGAGAAAGAATCTTATACATACCATTCAAAGAATCTAAATTGGAAAAACTATTTGAAGCAGAATCTGCAGTTAAATCTGAAACTGAAGAAGGCATATTAAAACTTGGTTTCCTACATTGTCAGTGAGAGAAAGAATTTTACACATACCATTCAAAGAATCCAAATTGGAAACACTATTTCCAGCAGTATCTGCAGTTGAATCTGAAATAAGACAATTCATACAATTTCAGCCACAACAAATATTCGACCTGACAAATTTTAATAAATTATGAAAAGAAATAATTTTAAGGGTTTACCATTTGAATAAAACCGATCAACATCTACATCTGACAGCTCCTGGCAATTAAAAATTGTTGGCACTGCATATAAATAATGCCTCTGCATATTTCCTGCCCTATATTTCCAGTCGTCAGTGAAGTGCTGGGCACACAAATGCTTGTTGGGCAGCTTTGCAGGACTAAGGTTTAGGAGCCCGCTATTTCCTGCTCTCTTCAGCCATATCCGCTGCCTGTATTCCAACAAAAAGTATTTGTGAACCATGCAAAAGACCATATAGGGTATTTCTGTAATGTTTTAACGTGAAGTTACAGGAGAAAAAAAAACATTCTGACCTGTCGAGAGGCACTGGAAATCTGAAGAGGGCACAGGAGTCTGATGTGACATGGCAGTCCTTGGCGCTGCACTTTAACCTCTTCCTCATTTTGGTGGGCGGCATTACATATAATTAGTCGCAGTGCCTAAAATACAAAATCAACATTTCAAAGGGTTAGGACTCTCTGTGACATAGCAGTAAAAGATAATATGTACTTAGCTTCGCACTGTTCCAGCTCCTACAGTCGGCTACTTATCAAACAAAAACTTCTGCTTTTTCTGTTAGGAAGTAAAGAGCATTAATAATTATCATACTTCACAATTTTTTACAACTTACAAGAACACTCGGTACTCTTCTTTCCCATCCATCAGCTGATGTTTTTTTTTCCCGGAATTTAGCGGCATTCCTTGCGAAAATGTTACCAATACAACAGTTAGAACGTCCGAGTTTCAGAAGCAATGCTTTTCTTAAATAACGGAAAACTTATTTAGAAACTGATGTTTTTGGTAATTATTTTGTAATAAAGATGCTTTTTTGTGTTAAAGTTTTTACTATATCATTAAATATCGAAAAGTTTCAAATAGATTTTTTAGCGTTGGAATGTTGCATGATCGTAGAACCACACATTTAAGAAACAGCCTTGTCCATTCGACTTTCCAGCGGTTGCTTCAAAATATGTTCTCATCATCTCGAGAGAAAGTTCATCCGTCAAAACAGCAAGAGAATGAGATTGAGTCGTTCAGCGGTGCCAACCATTCACCCTCCTGAGGTTCTCTTGTGTAAACATGTATTGCTGTTTATTGTTCATTGCATTTTTATAGGTAGTGTTTATGTTTTGTTTCTCTGCTTCGGAAGGTTGTTGCCGAGGATCTGCAGGATTATGATTGTGGTAGTCCCAGCCATGGCGATGCAGCAGTTTCTAGCTTTGAATTTGTTAATTGTGAATTTCCAGGGAGGTTTGGTTATATTGAAGACGTCATTGGACATGTAGGATTCAAAAGAGAGTCAAATGAGCCATTGCCCGTTTGATTTTTATTGTTGCATTTACTCTGAGTGTTGCTATTGAATAGTTCCATGACTGATAGTTTCGACCAATTTTTGTTTTGTGAGTAAGCTTTGTTTCATATTATTCATCGCATGGTAGTGTTGATTTCACTGCCTGAATGTCTTCAATTTGGACTTGTATCATAATGAATTTTTTATTTTGTTTACAATGAAATTTGTTTTTTTTTTATGTACAGTCTTTCTTTGGCTTTGTCTTATTAAGGTGCATTCGGACTCGTTTCGTTGCGAACGTAATCCATAAGCCATGAGCCATCAGCCATGAAAATCAAAACAAACAACATTCGTCGCAATCGTTGTCTAGCCGTACAGAGGGGTCTTGAAACGCGGAAAACGCTTGGGAAACGCCAACTGCTAAGAAAGAAAGTGATCCGTTGAGTCCTCCAATGGAAATCTTTCTATTTTTACATTTGGCCATGTTTGTGCATACTTTGTTAGGTTATGAGCGTCGTGATCCATCAGCCGAGTTCGTCTGCTGCTGATGGCTGACGGCTGATGGAGATGGATCACGACGGTCATAACCTTGCTTAGTCTGCACAAACACGGCCAAATGTAAAAATCGAACGATTTTCACTCAACGGATCACTTTCTATCTCAGCATTTGGCGTTTCCCAAGCGTTTTACGCGTTTCAAGTCCCGTCTTCGCGGCTAGACAAGGATTGCGACGAATGTTGTTTATTTTGATTTTCATGGCTGATGGCTTATGGATTACGTTTGCAACGAAACGAGTCTGAATGCACCTTTACTCCAAGTAATAAATGAGGCAATTAAGATGTCATGTTGGTCTTGCTTGTTGCTGTCCATTCCCCCATGTGAGTACGTAGGTAATAGAGATTGAAACTTTTCATTTGTACTGGTGCGGCAATTGCTTGCAGTTTGAACAGTTTCTGATTTTAGTTCAAGGGCACAAATTATCTGATGAAATTAAAGTCACTTTTCTAACATTGTCATTTAATTATAAAACTATTAGTGCAAATACAAAAAAGTGCACAATACAAATTTATAAACCAGTCATAACTTGCAAAAGTTTTAGATAGTAAACAAAATTGATGATGCTAACAATCCAATACAATGTTCAGGCACTTAATATTCTCAAAAATTAATTCAAACAAACACAAATTTATATCTGAATACAATAGTCACAAAGTAAATACAAATTAACAAGCGCCATGTTCAGGCAATTGAACTTCTGCAATATGAATACAAAATAAACACATGACCTTTCACAAATTCAAACAAGCATAAATTTACATCTCTAAATAAAATAGTCACAATGAAATTACAAAATAAACACCTGCCATGTTCTGGCAATAAAATCTGAAGTTATTTAATAAAAAATTGAAGAGAGCATGAACTAGTTGGTACAGGGACTCCAGGGAAACCTGCAATAAGAAAAACAAATGAAAAGTAAAATAAAACCTGTGTTGACTAATCCTGGGAGATTTCTTCCTGTACAAAGACCAACTGTACTTACATAAATCAGGAACTCCTTGGAACCTTCAAGGGAGAAAGTAAAGCCTGTTAGTTTCAGCAGTGTACCAAACTCAATCTGGAACCTTCAAGGGAGAAAGAAAAGGAAGCATTACATTAAAATTGTATCGATTGGTGCTAATTTATTTTTCTATCTATACAAGAACTACTAACATTACTCACATCTAGCCCTCACATGCCCCTTTGATGGCTTCATCAAGCCAGCTGTAGTCAGTATCAATTCGATCTTCAGCCTCATCCTGGCGCTGACTATCTTGCTTTTCTTCATCTTCCATCTTAATTGGTGCTTCCTTCAATGCAGCTGCAGCAACATTAATTGCTGTGCAAAAATAAAGATGTTAGGCATAGAATTATTTTTAAACAAAGAAACAAAAATTCACTTTCTAAAATTTAAGCCAGGGAAACAACTTACAGAATGGAATCAAAGCTGTGTCGAAAGCTTCCCTTTCATTCCTTTGAAGACGAGGAAGGGAGGCCTCTTTGCCACAATATCTTTTGCAAAGCCAGCAACATGTTCCTTATTTAAGTTTTTGGAAAACCTCGGTGGAAGATAAGTGAACTTTCGCAAGTTTTTGCTGTCTCTTATTACCACCTTTATACTTCTTCCATATTCTGCATGTTCTACTTCAGTTATTTTCATCACAAGGTAGGGTACCTTGACACTCAACGATCCTATGGACACTTTGTCCATCGTCTTGTAGTTAGAACCCCGGAACTTCTCATATCCGTCCGTCATCTGAAATAAACAAAAATTTAACTGTTATTCAGATTATCTCGTTGATCATCAGGATGAAACAAAATCATACTCCCTTGAACTACACTCTTTGAATCTAAATGGTGTTCAGTGATTTTATGAAATATTACATGGCAGATTTGGCAGGAAAGGAGGTGTCAGTCAAAAATTGCTTATAATAACACAAGATGTTTGAAAGGGCCCCTAATAGTTTACAAATTTGATTTTAAAACTGAACACAACGTAATGTTAAAGTCACATCGAACTGGCTTAGGATGGATTTAGAGTGTGACGGTGACGGCGCTGAGCTTTTGTTTTGGGTACGTTCCCGACCATAGAGACCGGGAGCCCGACCGCTGGCTGACCGAGCCCGGCCAAATCCGGGCGATTCCGAGTGTAAATAGTTCCTTGTTGCCCAGTAGGGGGCGCTGGACGCAATATAGGAGTGGAGCGCAGCCGGCGCCAGATTTCAACTTCAAGTTAAGCAGCACTAACCGATTCGTATCCATGCTTGCATATTAAGGGTAATCCGGAGAAGCCCGAAACGGAAGTAAGAAGTCATAACGAAGAAGAATGCTGCACAAAGCATGAGAAATCGAGTGATTTTTCAAGAAGAGCGGGGTTCCAAAAACGCGATTGCTCATACTTTGTCCAGCGTTCTTCTTCTTCGTTACGACTTCTTACTTCCGTTTCGGGCTTCTCCGGAGTACTCTATTTGCAAGTGCTCGTAATGAAATCAAGTCAGTTGCGTTGCAAATGGATGCGTCAACGGTTTGTTTCGTCCTCCGTGAGCCAGGACTCAAGGAAATAGAGCGGTCGTGAGCCATCACCCCTACCCTTATCCCACCCGTTCTCTCGACTTCTGGTTTTGAAGGGCCTAACAGTATGGCCTAAAACCGGAAGTTATAAGGATTTAACAGTGCAGATTCTTCCCGAGGGGGTTTCCACTCTGGTAATAGTCGGGACACTTGTCCGTAATATGCCCGTAATAGCCGTAATGGTTTAGTAATAGGTGTAATAGCCGAAATAGAAGTGTAATAGGCGCATTTGTGGCGTAATAGGTGCGTAATGGGTGTAATAGGTGTAATGGATGTAATAGCTGCAATATGCATAGTAGATAAGTAATAGGTGAAATGGGGCGAAATATCAACGTAATATCTTCCAAGAAAGAGGTCTCTCGGATGTGGAGTATTGACGACTTCTGGTTTGGATCTACTCCCTACCGCAAGGGAGGCCTTCCCCACGCTTCCCGCTTTGCTATTGGCTGGCTCGTCTGGCAAAGCGTGGTGGGGGAAGGAGGGACGACATCTCCAGAAAACAAACGCAGCGCGCGTTGGTTTCTGCTTCCCACACAACTCGCTGCAGATCAGGTAAATTTCCTCGATTATACTAAAAAATCATGGCAAATACTGGAAGGTTTGTTGTGTTCTGCATGTGTCCCTCCAGCTGCTTCCATTAATGACCTCGTAAATCTTCGTGTCGTAAGATGCAGTTCAGAAAAGCTGATTCGTTTTCTAACCTGACTCACGAACGTAGTAGAGTTTCGTTATTACTTCATGGTCCTATTTTCTCATTTGTAGCGAGATCAAATTCTTTGTTTTATCAGTCCTTTCGCCTTGATCATTTTATTTTATCGTTCCCACGCTTCTTGATTTGTTGTGGATTGCTTTCGGTTTGGTGTCATGTGTGCGAATGTTCCTACACTTTGCAGTGCTGGTTTTAACTAATCAGTTTTGTTTATTCTTTTCTCAGGTTCCAGAAGTTGCAAAATCATGGCTCAGCAGGTATTCCATCAACTGTCATTTGTGTTGGTTAAAGTCAGTATAACATTCTTATCTTGTATCTCATTTTTGTGTCTAGATTAGCGGCAACGCGTTATGGGAATTAGCAGAGAAGAGTGGAATTTTTTTGGATATGGAGACGAAGAATATTCTAAGCATAACAAAATTTGACTCTGTGCACAACATGGCTAATTTTGATGACAAACAAAAAGCCTATGTGGAAACCTTCCTGCGTCAAAAACTACATACAATAATTTCTGAAGAAAGAAGGCCCCACTATTATGGATTCCTGTTTCAAGATTGCCCAGAAAAATTTGAACTGATAGGGGGCTAGCTGTGTGCTCTAGAAAGTCTGAGGAAGTTAGCAAGGAAAACAATCTTACAGGGGACTGCTGCGAATCATAATACTGGAATCCATGCCCCATCATCTACATCAGTGACTTCTACCAGAGAGAAGGAACTTGATGCTGATAAATCTACTTTGACTACCAAAAAGAGCAGCACTGTGAATGACTTGCAGTCAGCTAGTTCAAGTGCAAAGCTTAAATTACTTCAGCGATTGGAAACATCCATCAACAATTATTTAAATGAAAGTTATGAAGGGAATTTTGCAGTTGAAGTCATAAAAATTGTTGATGATGGACTAGGGTCCTTTAATGCACAGGTGAAGTGTCCTGTGGCAGATTGTGCTGCTGTTAAGAAAGTGAGCAGAACCGGATCAAGGTAAAATGTTTTAAATGTGTTCTTTTTAAGGTTTTAAGTCTGTTAGTAAATTTAATAAATTTTTGTTTCAGGTGGAACACATCCAACTTCTACGCCCATGTCAAAACGCACATTAATACAACTGTAGATGAAAATCAGAATTCCCTGACCAAGATGGTTTTTTTTGTGAAAGGCAATAAGAAAGCTCTTGTCCTGAAAGCTCAAAAGAGGAAGAGATCTGATGTTGATGATTGTTTAGAATCTGAAGAGGAGCATAGTAACTTAGAAATGCTCGATGATGCTTCTCAAAAGAAATCAAACATCAAAGAATTGGATATTGATAAGGAGAGTACATCCTCAAACAATGAGAAATTACCATCAACTTCTAGTGATGGTGTTGACTGTGATCTGTCAGATGTTGACCATTTTTAGAGAAGGGAACGCGTTACTGGAAGGAAATGGTTATTGAATGAAATGTAAGATTTTTAAATTGTAAGGGTCTTGAAAGGAGAGGAAGGAGCTTAAAAAGAAGGGAGTGGTGTTACGTAGAGCAGACTATTAAAGTCACCTATTTCATACCATGGGCATCATAACCCTTTTCTTTGTTTATACCCTGGGACACCATCTTTATACCGTGTCGCCCTCTGGTGGCTGGTAGCCCAACCAGCATTATAAGGTGTCGCCATCTAGCGGCTAGTCACAACTCTGCTCTGCGCCCCACCACCTTTCACTCCTCCTTCATCTTCTCTTGGCCTATAAAAGCAGGCACCGCTCACCTAGCAGTGCCATTCTGTGAGACGCTCTCTTGGAGTCAATACACTACTAGACCCAACTCCCCGACTACCTTATTCCGCCTCCTCTACTTAACGGAAACGAGTAAACGTGAGCAACAAGACCCAGGAAGTTTCTGATCCTAAGAGAAAGAGAGTCCTGCTAGCCACCGACTTGAAGACCATCACTTATAAATTTTGGTTTGAGTGTATGGCAGACATCTCTGGGCTTTTCAACTCCCAAGCCTTCCTCTTAGTTGTCAGAGATGTGAACTGAAGTTGTCAAATCCAAAGCGTCTTTTACTCTGCACACTCCATGCTCAGGCAAATTGGAAACGGAACGAAAACTCAAGATTCGATCACCGGGAAAGAAGCTACTTTTAAATGGAATGGGCAAATCTATACAAAACCCTTAGAAGAAGTCTGCAAGATTGTGAAGAACCGGGCAACCGCAAATACGCTAGTGTACAAGAAGTACACTCAAAACACAGAAGACAATTGGATCAGCATTGCAAGCGCCATTTTCACTTTCACTCAAAACTTCAAGAACCATCTGAAGGAGATAAGAGTGGGACATTCGAAGGTTCAAGTTGGAAAGACGGCAGAAGAAATCTCTTATGTCTCTGCAGCTGACTACGGGCTAGAGCAATCTCATCACGTCCTGATGGAGGGCTCTTCCTATCCACCTCATGTAAAATCTGCGGTAGCTCAGTCCTTAGGCCCTGCCACCCTCATGATAATGGCTATGGAGAAAGGAAATGAGGCGAAGTACGGTCAAAAGTGGAAAGACGCATTGACGCAATGCTTGGAAACTTTACCCGACAAGGGCATGTTTGAAAGGTGCCTTGCTGATACAGGAGTCTCACAAAGCAAAGCATTAGTCCAGTTGGTCTGTGATATTATCTTGTTGTCCACCACAAAACAAGTACACAGCTAAACCCAAACTCCCCGACTACCTTATTCCGCCTCCTCTACTTAACACTGACGAGATGGCAGTCAAACTTTTCTCACATCGCAGCACAGCTACATCGTGTCCTCAAGAGTTCGAATCAACAGCGGAGATCTTCAAGATTTAATATTTGGCTTTGAGTGAATCTATGAGAGTGATTTCTGCGTCGAAGTAGCATAGTCAACCTTCGACTGTAAGAGAGTTAGTCATGTGAAAAGCGTATTACTGGCCATAATGCGCGCGACGTATAGATTTCAACTCAGCACACAGTGTGTCAAGGATTCATTCACCCTTTATGTTTATTTTCGTTTGAACATGGAAGCTTTGGGGTTTGGGATTGGACACCCTAAACCAGCACGTTGTCGTGTCAAAGTGGAAATGGGATTCTTTCAGGATCATGGTTGATGATTAGAAAATTTTAATTTGATTTAATGGAGATCGGTTTCAATTTGATTGTAACGCGTTACTGGAAGGCAATGGTTATTGAATGAAATGTAAGATTTTTAAATTGTAAGGGTCTTGAAAGGAGAGGAAGGAGCTTAAAAAGAAGGGAGTGGTGTTACGTAGAGCAGACTATTAAAGTCACCTATTTCATACCATGGGCATCATAACCCTTTTCTTTGTTTATACCCTGGGACACCATCTTTATACCGTGTCGCCCTCTGGTGGCTGGTAGCCCAACCAGCATTATAAGGTGTCGCCATCTAGCGGCTAGTCACAACTCTGCTCTGCGCCCCACCACCTTTCACTCCTCCTTCATCTTCTCTTGGCCTATAAAAGCAGGCACCGCTCACCTAGCAGTGCCATTCTGTGAGACGCTCTCTTGGAGTCAATACACTACTAAACCCAACTCCCCGACTACCTTATTCCGCCTCCTCTACTTAACAGTACTTAGTAGCTTATTTTCGCAGATCTGTCTCTTGAGACTGATGTTGATAAAAGGTTTAAAAAATAAACTGAAACAAACTAAATTCTATTAATTTTTAACTTAAACTAGGGGAAAATATTATTGACAAAGATATATTAAAATCTCACAAAACTTAAAACTGAAGCAAATATCTCACTTCACAGATTATATATTTATGACAATAATTGGGTGCTTTTCTCTTTCCAGGCAAACGTTATGATGAAGTTGTGAAAGAGCTGGGGTACTTGATTTTTTCGCTGGGAGGATTAGGATTGTATGAGATTCTCTCCTACTCCGAGAACTTTCCTCTGCCATCTGTTGCCAGTATGAGAAGAATTATATATTCGAGTGAAACGTTTGTGGAAGGATCGTTCAGAATCAGGCAACTGAAAGAATTCCTGTTAAAGCACGACTTACCTATGATTATTTTTCTCTGTGAGGATGCGACTCGTGTTGCAAGCCGTATCCAATACCATTCTAATAGTAACTGTATTGTTGGGTTTAGTTTGCCTTTAGACTGCAATGGTTTACCTAGAGTTGGATTTTTTCCTGCTTTGTCTGCTGCACAAATTGCAGCTTATTTTGTGAATTATTCAACATGCACTAATGCATACTGCATCATGGCTGTGCCACTGAAACTTGGAGCACGAAGTTTTTGCCTTAGTATGTTCGGTACTGATAACAAATTTAAAGGAATAGATGTTGAGAGAAGGATCAAGTGGACAAAGGAAGAACTCAGAAAAGAAGGTAGGTATTGTTTTATTATTTTTTTAAAGTATTGTGAAGGTCAGAAACACAACATTTAAAATATTTTTTATTTTCAATTTTAGGGATCAAAATGATTGGCGTAGGGTCTGATGGTGACTCACGGCTTTTATCCACAATGTGCCGGCAAACTATTGTGACCAAAGGCACTCCAAGGTGGAAGTGGTTCGAAGCTAGAGAAGAAGTTGAAGAAATATTCATTCAGGATCACATTCACATTGCCACAAAATTGAAATCAAGCCTCCTGAAGCCAAATTTCCTTGCTATGGGCAAAGAACATTTGGTCTGTCGTGGACATGTTGTGGAGTTAATAAGAACTGTTTCTAAAGATCAGCATCAGTTGTGTGAGTCACTTATGAATGCAAAGGATAAAATGAATTTTAGAGCTGCTCAACTTATTTCTGACATTAAGGTCACTTCTCTCTTACGAAAAGAGATAAGTCAAAGTGAAGGAACTGCCTTGTACTTAGACATGATGAGAGAAGTGGTTGAAGCTTACACTCGACCAGATCTCACCCCACTATCAAGAATCGAGATGATTTGGAAGTGGGTGTTCTTCCTTCGTATGTGGAGGTCATGGGTCATCAGTAAGGAAGACTACAGAGTGAGTTGCAACTTCATTACCTCTAATACATATTCTTTCATTGAGATAAATGCCCATTCCTTAATTCAGTTAATCATTCTCCTTCGAAAGTCTGAAAACCATCATCTTTTTCTGCCATGGAAATTAGGAAGTCAGGAGTGTGAAAGCACCTTTAGAAAGTGGCGCTCCTCAGCTGGCTCCCATTGTGGCGTTGTATCATTTTCTGTTTTGGAGCTTCAAAATCACCTTCGCAGGCTGGATGCACTGTCCTCTGCATACGTGAACTTGGAAAAAGTTTTTACTTTCCCTAGACATCAAAAGGCTGCCTTGTTGAGTGAGGCTAATGCTCACATCCCTATAAGTCTCCCAGAAAATTTTGATATAGAAAATACTGTCATGTCAGCCCTGGAAAAAGCAAGAGCTATGGCGAGAAAAGTCCACATATCAGCTAATAATCAAAATTCCATTCCAGAGTGTCATCTGAAGGAGAAGCTTCCGGCCTTTGATGAAGATGCTGATGAAGTAGATATAGACTCTAACATTATTGAAGATGACTTGACTGGAAGTATTAATGAAGCACCATGTGATGATGATCGAGAAGATGACTTAACTGATATTGCTGAAGATCTCTTCATCATATCCACAGGCCCCTTAGGTGTGAAAAAATAAAACAATGCCCATGTCACTGAGACTAGTCCATATGTACTTGTTGCGGATGGATCTGGGGAACCTGCCATCATTCTAAAATCTACACTTTGCTACTTACTCAGTAGTGGTGATACGAAGCTCAGTTCTGACCGCCTCAAAAGAGTTGCATCTGAAATTATCGACCATTCGAAAACTGCACTTGCAAGAAAGCAGCAGATATCCTCTCAACCCAATATTGAAGATTCCGTAAGAGTGACAGATTGGTGTGCTTTTACATCTGAGAACGGAGATGTAGCAGTTGGGAAAGTACTCGGGTTCCATTATCTAAGTGGCACCACATTATCCAACCAAGAATATACATCCCTCTCAGCTCCTACCAAGGCAACTGAGAAAAATGCTAGAGGGCTAGGAGTGTTATGCTCTTGGTTCCACTTAAGAGGGAGATGTAAAATTTTACATTGCACAGGAATGGACTCACATGGATATTACAATATGGACCATTACATTGGTACCTTGCCTCGGCCAAAGAGAGACAACAATCAATGGTCATTAGTTTGTAATGTTAGTGATATTCTTAAGCTAAGAAAAAAGCCTAGTCAGAGAAAGACTAAATAAATAAGATTGTGTCTCTGTATAACATATTTGTTTTTTATGTTTGTCCCGGTGTTTGTTGATTATTCTGCTAAGATTTGCTTAAATGTGTGTGCAATGTGTTGATGTGCCAGACAGATTCGTAAATGTCGTATATTTTGTGTTTGTGTTTTGAGGCATTAAGATGAGGTGTTCTGTTTTATTTGTTGACAAATGTCTCCAAACAATTATGTTAATTTTAAATAAACCAAATCATATCATGGCTAATTTCAGTTACTTTTCCTCTTACTGTGTTTGTAGATCTTGGAAATCTTGTAGAGAAAATGGGCTGAACCACTGAAATGAAACTTACTAGTAAACTTGACTTGAAGGTATGTTTTTTCATTCCAGAAAAAAAAAGAAGAAAAAAAGATTGACTACAATGAAGAGAATTAGAGACTTTTATAGACACCAATCATAAGATTCTCCAGTACTTCAAATAGACTAATAGACAGATAACAATTATTAACACAGCAGAGTTGATCTTCATATTTTGTGGAAAAGCACAATGGTCCATACAAACTTAAAACCAGAGCTCAAAATTCTCAGACCATTCATTTAGTTTGACCAAAACAAAATTTTAATTTCGTGGTATTTTGACTTAGGCTGCACTTGCGCCCTAAAATAGTGACATATTGTGATTAATGACAGTACGACACTGTTCCACAACACAAAGGGAAGTGTATAGAAATGGTCCCATACAAAACTTCAGTACTGTTTTTTAGCAAGTATGAGATACATTCTGTCATTTTTAAAAAGTTCTTCCAATATAATATTAATGTTGGAATAGACCTACCAAGTTTGTCTTGTTTTGTATGGGACCGTTTCTATACACTGCTCTTTGTGTTGTCGAACAGTGTCATACTGTCAGTTATTACAATACATCATTATTATTATTAGGGCACAAGTGCAGCCAAAGTCAAAATAACATGAAATTAAAGTTTTGCATCTGTTGATGTCTGGATTAGGATGAGAAGCAAACATAGTCAAACATTTTACCTCGGATGGCATCTTTCGTGCTTATGTACTATTTCTGTGTGCAGTTGATTGTAATCAAATTATGTAGAATGCCTTTTTGATGAATGCGTACTGAGAAGAAACTTCGATATCCGGCTGCGGCTGAGAGGGTCATCGTTCCACACGGCCTAGGTGCCAGTAGGTGTTTACAGATCAGGGAGGAGTGTAGTCTAGGTGTAGTGCTGGAGCGACAGGGGTGCGGTGCAGGGGCGCGCTCGTCTGGTCGCCTGTTCCCAACCCTGACACTGTGGGCTGCCTAAACAGCCGGCGCTTCTGAGGCGCGCATCGTCATATCCTAATGAGAGGGCTCTAAATCATGAGAAACTATTGCATGGTCATTTCATATCATCTTTCCTATGTGCAATAGCCGTGTAATAGCTACGTAATGAGGGTGTAATAGGCTGTAATAGTTGTAATAGGTTTGTAATAGTGTAATAGAATGTAATAGCCGTAATAGAAAAGTAATAGGTGTGTAATAGCCGTAATATGTGAGTAATAGACGTAATAGGCGCAATAGCGTAATACTTTCCTAATACGCGTAATAGGTAGTAGTCGGGACGCTTTTTTCTAGAGTGGAAACCCCCTCGATTCTTCCACATAATTGAGTCTCTGTTTCAATAACTGTAATGTCTGACCGCGGAGGGGTAAAAAGGTACGCAGCGCACGCTATGATTCTTTCGGATGCGGCCGGGGGGTGGGGGAGAAGACCACCCGCCCCCCTTCTCTGTCCCCGGAGGCCGCCGGCCGGCTCGCTCGGATAAGTCACTCTTGCTTTGCGACTGCTGCGGACAACTTCGACAACTCGTCATGGTGGTCAGCAGGCGACTCCTCCGCCTTTCTTTGATTCGGTCCCTCCTGCTGAGGAAGTATGCGGCAGAAGATGGCTATGTGGAAGAACCTGATCTTTGTGGAGGTAAGTGCTTTGAAGAAAGAAGAAAATTTGTCGCAGTTTTTGCGCTGTTGTGTGCTCCGTGCAACACGTGGTGTCCGTCCTAAACTTTGCTTTGGTGGCAGATGGAGACTTGCGTTTGCGGAGACTGCTCCTCATCCGCCTTGTGCTGTTCCGCAACCGACGCCGGGCGTACCGCCGACGTCCTCGGCGGTGGCGACGGCGGCCGACGTGGAGGAACCGGATGGTGAATGGCGCATGGCGGACCATGGTCAGGACCATGCTGGAGGATGACCCGGAGGTTTTTTTTTCGTACTTCCGTATGACGCCGCAAGTGTTCAATGAACTCCTCGGCCGCCTCCGCCCCGCCCTCCAGCGAACCCGCATCTACGGGCACCTGCCACCTGGGGAGCGGTTGGCGCTGACACTTCAGTGAGTACCGATACCACGGTCACGTGCTTGCTCTGGCCGACTTCTGGTTTCTGTTCACCCTTCCAATGTACTTTCATTATCCTATGCAGTTACCTTGCTTCCGGCTCGTACATGAAGTTTGCGGGAGCCTTCTTCTGCGTGCCCCCACCCACTGCCTCTGTGGTTATCCGCGAGGTCTGTGAGGTGATCCGGGACGAGCTCCGGCCGGAGATGTTTCCGCCGCTGACTGAGGATCGACTGAGCCAGATAATGGACGATTTCTGGAATGAATGGCAGTTTCCAAACTGCTTTGGCGCGTTGGACGGCCGTCACTGCATCGTGCAAGTAAGCATTTCTGCTCCTTGTCTTCCCCCCTCCTATCCCCCTTACCCTTCCCTGTCGCCCCTCCCCTCTCCCCTTCCCTGATGATTTAAAGGCTCTTATAATAGAAAGAGATAAGATCTACAATGAAATAAAGAACTGTAATGATAGTTTGCGTATTTCCCAGTTTAGGAAGCTAAAAAATAGAACTAAGAGTGAGATAAGGAACGCCAAAGTGCGCTATTCCTATAAAATACTTGAAAACTGTAACTCCTCTAAGGCCCTGTGGAAGAACCTAAAAAAACTAGATGTTGTCGATCAGAATTCTATAGAGGACTGTAAATTCCCAAGTTCGGAGGATCTTAATTCCCACTATACGGCCGTCCCGTGCCAGGATGAAGAACTAATTAAAAATTCCATTCATATGTATAACAACATGTCACCTTTACCTACCGACGAACCTTTTTTCTTTAAGGATGTAAATTTTGAATGCCTCAGAAAAGCAATTTATGGTGTCAGTCCTACGTCCAAAGGGGTGGACGATATTTCAGCGGCCATGACTAAGCTCTGTCTTGAAGAGCTCTCTCCTGCTATTCTGCATATTTTTAACTACTCCTTACAATCAGGCTGTTTCCCCAATACCTGGAAAATAGCTAATGTTAAACCCCTTCCAAAAAAATCTGGTGCTTGTCTTGTAAAAGATTTTAGACCTATTAGCTTGCTATGTATGCTCGGAAAAGCTCTAGAAAAAGTTGTTCATGAGCAACTGGTCGAGTATCTTCAGAGAAACTCTCTTTTTAACCCACTTCAATCAGGTTTTAGGTCCAACCATAGTACTACCACTGCTTTACTCAAGGTCATTGGTGACATTAGAGAAAATATTGACTCCCAATATCTCTCCATTCTGGTGCTTTACGATTTCAGTAACGCTTTTCCTTCAGTACACCATGAACTTCTATTAACGAAGCTAAAATTATTTGGCTTCTCTAACGCTGTTATTGATTGGTTTAGATCTTATCTCACGGGCAGGGCCCAGCGGGTCGTAAATGACAATGACATCTCCACCCTAATTGCCTTGTTATTTGGAGTGCCGCAAGGCTCAGTCCTCGGCCCCCTTCTGTATTCTTTATATGTCAATGATATTGATAAAATCTTTACTAGATCTTCCTATCACCTATATGCAGACGATTTACAAAACTACGTTTCCTTCAAGCCTCTTGACATTTTTAAGGCTGTTAGTATTGTTAATAGTGAAGCCTCCAAGCTTGTAGAGTACGCTAAGTGCCATAACCTTGTTATAAATGCAGCCAAAACACAAGTTATCATTATAGGTAATCATAAGTTACTGAAGAAGTTACCACTTAGTGTTGCACCTGTTACTGTTAATGGTTTAGAAATAGAGTATTCTGACATTGTTAATGACCTGGGAATTTTAGTGGATAAGCACCTTAACTGGGAAGCACACGCCAACTTAGCTTGTAAAAAAGCCTACGCGGCCATCCATGGAATTAAAAAACACTGTGATATTCTTCCTGTTGCTGTACGTAAGAAACTGGTTGAGGCTCTAGTCTTTCCGGTACTCGATTATGGCAGTGCAGTTACTTTCCAGATGCTTGCCGTCGCTTCAATAAAGTTACAAAGAATCCAGAATACTTGTGCAAGACTTATATATAACCTTAGAAAGGACTGTCATATCTCTAACTATATAACTGATCTGAAGTGGCTTAATATTTCAAGCCGTATTACTTATGCCTCAGTTACTTTGCTGAAAAAAGTTATATGTACCAACAATCCTACCTATCTCGCTGACAAGTTAACATTTGCCTGCAATGTTAGGAACCGCTTTGTGAGAGGCAGTCATCTCCTCCTGCGCGTACCCCAGCATCGCACGGATAAAGCAAGGGGTGCCTTCTGGATTCATGCCCCACTGTTATGGAACCAGTTACCTCAGCATATTTTAGCTAGAAATGTTAATGGCTTTAAATTAGGAATTAAGACTCATCTCATCGCCTGCCAATAGATACTCTTCCTCATTCCATGTGCTGCGTCACATCTTATATTTCCTTCTCTGTTTTTAATAGACTTATTTTAATTAGCACAAGCACCTTTAATCCATATTGTTAAACTGAACTGATTTCTTTTTTTGTAAGCTACTTTATACTGGTACTCCCGTAGGACTTTTAAGTCTTTTTGTGCCTTTACTGTCAATAAACAAATTCAAATTCAAAATTCAAATTCGCCCCTCCCCCTTCCCTCTCGCACAACACTCCCGTCGCCCCTCCCGCTTCCCTTCGCGCCCCGCTACATGCTATTCACTTCTCAACATTTATTCTTTCAGAATTTTCCCCGGGGTGCCAGCGACTGGTTCAATTATAAGGATTCGTTCAGCATGGTGTTGATGGGCCTAGGAGATGCCAAGTACCGCCTCATCCATGTGGACATCGGCGGTCGTGGCCGTCGGAGCGATGGCGGGCTCTGGGAGCAGTCGCCGCTCCGCGGCAGCATTGAGGACGGCACCCTCCCTCTGCCCCCGCCGAGACTGTTGCCTGGTGGCTGGGTGGTCACGCCTCCCGTCATCGTGGCAGACAGCGCCTTCCCCATGGGGCCCCATTTGATGAAGCCTTTTGGCGGCCAGTTCCTCGCGGATGAAAAGGCGATCTTCAACTATCGGTGAGCATTTTATTAAGAAATAGAGTACTCCGGAGAAGCCCGAAACGGAAGTAAGAAGTCGTAACGAAGAAAAAGAACGCTGGTGCTGCGTTCTCCTTCTTCGTTACGACTTCTTACTTCCGTTTCAGGCTTCTCTGGAGTACTCTATTGTTTTGAAAGATTGCCACGAGGCATCTTCTGCGGCTTCAGACTGCAATGTAATAAGTTAATTTTCCCTTACAGTTTGTCCCGAGCGAGAAGAATCATCGAGGCCATTTTCGGGATTTTGTCGGCGCGGTGGCGGGTACTGAGAAGGGCCTTCGTGTCGTCGGAGAGGACGGCGAGGGCAGTAATTTGGGCCTGCTGCTGTCTGCACAATCTGCTGGTGCTGAATGAGGAGAACGTGCCTCTCCACCAGCGATGGTACATCCCGCCGGACTTCGACCAGACCGACGGCTTCCAGGAGAACCAGCTGCCCTGGTTCGAGGTGACGGTGGAGGCCGAGCATGAGAACCTCATCCGAGAGCACCTCGTCGACTTCTTCCTGGGGCCTGGAGCCGTCAACTGGCAGTGGGAGCATCTCCTCAACCCTTAATTTGTTTATTTTTTTTAATTTGTGTATTTCGCTTGCCCATAGTTCCTCTTTATTTCATTTTGTAGGGCAAAAGGTAGCGTTAAGTAATTATCCAATGTTAATGCTTTGCCGGCGGTCGGTCATGCGCCGTACGGCAGGCCAGCCATCGAGGGGCGGGTCGCTTGGTATGTGTTTTTTGAGTATTCTTTGAATAATTCAAGTTGAATTATGGGGTTTGATATTGTCAGTACACCAAAACTTCAATTAAGTTCTGCATGTGAAACAGTATTTTAATTTCAATTTAATTACAATTTAGTAAAAAACAAAATCCCACCCAAAACAACTGGGTGCACAACACTGAAAACCACACAGAAACAGAAAAAGAAAAGAAAACTGGGTTCCCTTTTTTACAAAATAAAAATTACGGATTCTGCGGCTCCTCGGCGGCTTCCGCTGCCAACAACTCCTCCGCCATGTTGGTCACAAAGGGGATGAGGGCCGCTTGAGTGGCAAAGCTTACACGATCCGGCCACTGCCGCAATCGTGCAGCCAGGTTGAGGCAAAATGCCGTATTTTGGTCCTGTGGCTGGACAGGGCGCCTGTTGAGCTCTTGCATTATAGCAGCTTCCACGGCCAGCTCCATCTGGTCATTAGCACGACGCTGGACCGCACGTCCGCCTCGGCCACCAGCCACCGCTACCCCTCCGAAGTGTGGGATGTCCTGCGCTGCACCATCCCGCCGGACGGGGGGCGCGGGCGCACCGACCCTGCCGCCGCGGACAGCCTGGGCACCGCCTCTTCTACGGCCAATGCCTCGGGCACCCCTGCCGGGGCCGAGCTGCACATCAGCCGCAACGCCGCCACCTGCAGCACCAGCGTCCACGTCGGCGTTCACGTCGGCGTTCACGTCGGCGTCCACGTCGGCGTCCACGTCGGCGTCCACGTCGGCGTGGACCCGCCGCTGGACCCGCACACGGTCCCGCTCCTCGTATCCCTGGAGCAACATCTGCTCCCGGAAAAACACTTGATCCGGAGCAACGGCGGCAGCAGGAGCAGCGGCGGCAGAAGGAGCAGCGGCAGCAGGAGCAGCGGCGGCAGGAGCAGCGGCAGCAGCGGCAGCAGCAGTAGCAGCGGCGGCAGCAGGAGCAGCGGCGGCAGAAGGAGCAGCGGCAGCAGGAGTAGCGGCGGCAGGAGCAGCGGCGCAAGCGGCGGCAGCAGGAGCAGGAGCAGCGGCAGCAGCGGCAGCAGCAGCAGGAGCGGGGCCAGCAGGTGCACGCGCGAGGCGCTGCAGCACCGGGCCGCCGCCGGGGACCAAGATGAGGGTGCGGCCTGCTGCAGGGGGAAGGCCAGCCCGGGAAACTGTTGGGCCCAGCACGCGCACCTTGACGGGCAGCGGCTGTACCGGACGCTGCGGCTGCACCGGGGGCTGGTGTCGGGGAACCACCCGCATGTACTTTAGGCCCGTCGGTGTGTGCACAGCCACCATGCCGGGCGCCGGGCCCTTCTTGGCTGCCGCAGGGGTAGCCTCGGCTCGTTGGAGGCCCGAGGGCCCTGCCGTCCCCACGACGACAATGCCGTCAGCCCGGGTGCCGGGGCCTGGCCTCTGGTCCATCCAGTCCACGTGCCCGTGCTCCCCTGCAGCCAAGAGAGGCTGGCTCACGGCCTCAAAGAACGCCTGCGCGTCGGCCTGTAAAGGATAAAAATTCGTCACATTTTTTAACATCCCGATGTCCCAATGCTGCAGGGAGCTAAACTCCATCAGCCAGACATGGCTAGTCTTCCTCTTTGTCACTCCAATGCATGCGAACAAGGGACAGATGCAGAACAATAACTGGGGGGGGGGGGGGGGGGGGCCTCAAGCAATAGGCTCTTCCGGAACACCCTATGCTGTGGTACTTACCCCAACGGAGAGGGTGGAGGTGCCGTCGTCGTCGTCGTCCTGGACTGGCATGGAGGTTGGAAGTTGGTTTTCTTGATTCTTTGGTGGTTGGCGGGAGTCCGCTTCTGCGTTAAGCTAGATTCGCGAGTCCGTGTTAAAAATGACTTTTCTGTGAAGTTTTAAATCCATGAAGGATAGTAATGGGAGAAAAAAAAGACATTTCCAAAAGTATTATCATTTTGTCAGTTCTTCCTATATTATGGCAAGGGCAATTTTTAAAATACTGCTACCATTTTGATGTGATTTTTATTTTTAGTCTCTCTGGTTCTAGTTTTCATGATTTTGAAATTGAATTGTACTGTTGCGTAGAGGAGGCGGAATAAGAGTCGGAGTGTAGGGCTGAAGCCAATGTATTGACCGTAAGGAGTCGCTACACGAAGTGGCGCCGCTTGGAAAGTGGCGCCTTCATTTATAGGACGAAGAGAGGAAGTAAGGAAGAATAAGAAATGGTGGGGGTACTAGTGTGGGAGGTTCTCGAGAGATGTCAGCAGCGGATAAATAGATGACTATCGTATGTCAACACTGGAAAGGGTTATGTTTCCCATAGACTGATCAGTTTATGTTTTGTCTCTTTAATACGGCTGCTCCAAATAAACGAAAAGATTTGATCCCTTCCTATTACACTACAGTCGTGCCGAGTTTAGATATCCTTCACACCGGTTTGCATTCTGGCCAGGAATGCAAAAACCCACTTGCCTTTCTCAATGAAGACAGTAGTAGGGCTGTAAGACTACTGCCGTGTGAGACTTAAAAATCCCCTCGAGGAAGTGGATCAGAAAACATTATCAAATCTTCCAGTTGACTTCTTGTTGACTCTTGGTCTGGTTCTTGTGGCTGAGGCTACGGTGTGGAACAATTTGACTGGAGACAATGCTCGTACACTGAAACATAATTACATCGGCCACAGTATTTTTGTTTACCTTTGCATAACCTTTTTCAGGTAAAGGTGCCTATACTATGCCCTGGGTGTCATGCTAATCCCTATCGCGGTCTGACCATTAGACAGAGGAGAGGTAGACTGCGGATTCGCGCTGTCAAAACGTACAATGCATGTCCCGGCCCGGCGAGCGCTGGCCGATGCACGGCAGCTGGTAGAGACCAAGTGGAGACCCTCGGGCGCGCCACGACGCCTTCGGCTCTGGTCTTCGCGGGGGGACCGGGAGAGCAAGTCCGTCCGCGCGCGATGGTCCCCACTCCAATCCGCCGAGCCGCCGACTGGTGGGCAAACCATCCATTCTGCTTTTAAGTTACCAGTTAATCAAAAAACTCTAAACATTCTTCATCCAAGTGTTTCCAACACTTTGGCATCAGCACTTCAAAGCGTGCGACTTATCATAATAGACGAAATTTCAATGGTGGGATCACATACTTTTCATATGATAAATGAAAGACTTCAACAATTGCATGGAAATAAAAAACTGTTTGGAGGAATTTCAGTTTTAGCAGTTGGTGATTTTAATCAACTACCACCAATTTTTGGAGCTTCAGTTTTTTCTTCAAATACTTCAAATCCATACAGTGATATTTTTTCAAAACCACTCTGGAACAACTTTCAGATTTTTAAACTAAAGAAAATTATGAGACAAGATAATATGGCCTTTCAAATTGCATTGAACAATCTAGCAATTGGAAAACTGACTCATCAAGATATCAATCTCTTTAAAACCAGAGAATTCAAAACATTACCACCTGATGTTCTTCAAGACTCAAATGTCATCCATTTATTTGCACGCAATGTGGATGTTGATGCCTTCAACAGCAAGTGTCTCAAGAACAACAAAGGAGAAGAAACACTGTGTACTGCATCAGATGTTATTACAGGACACGGAACCCTCCTGTCAAAACGTCAAATTTTGTATTCAGCTCAGCATGCTCCACCAAAAGATACATGTGGAATTTTAAAAAACCTCAGGCTCAAAGTGGAAGCACGGTACATGCTAACTTACAATATTAGTACTCAAGATGGATTGTTCAATGGAGCAGCGGGAACCCTCAAAAAAATTGATTATGGAACAAATTCAGAAGGAAAACAAAAGCCATTACGAGTTTGGATTCAGTTTGATAATCCATGCAGTGGTTCTCAAGCAAGGCAAAGGAATAAACAATTTATGACAAACTTTAAAATTCCAGAAACATGGACTCCAATTGAACCATCAGTGGTAACAATCAAAAGAAGACAAACAAGCTCGCTTAAAGTAAACAGAAAGCAATTTGCTATGACTTTGGCACATGCAATCACAATCCACAAAAGTCAAGGTTTAAGTTTACCAAAAGTGGTGGTTCATTGCATGACAGGCTTGAGAAGAAGTCATCTCTATGTGGCATGTTCGAGAGCTACATCCATTCAAGGCCTTTTTATAACTGGAAAATTCACCCCACCACAACCATTGAACAACACATCAAAGCTTGCACAGGAATACGAAAGATGGAAATCTAACAAAATTATTCCTTTTTTCAAGTTTTTAAGGTACAAAGAATCTTCACCTGAACAGATAGTTTATCATAATATCCATTCATATTTTAAACATAAAAATTTGATGGCAAATGATATGAACATTACCTCAAGTGATATCCTTATTTTTGGAGAGACATGGACATTACCATCAGACAAATTAAAAATCATCGACTTCAAAATGGTCCAAGCATTGCACAGCAGTTCATCACACTCAAGAAAACCATCTGGAGTTGTTATTTTCATCAAGAAACATTTGATCGCATTACTTTCTGATTCAGGAAAAATAAATCTAAAGAATTCATCAGGACATATACAAGCTGTCTGGGTAAAAATTAACACATTCCTAATTGTAGGAATGTATGCCAAACCAAAATCATCTATGTTGTTGTATAAGGAATTTTTCAAAGAAATCAAGTCAATTCAAAAATCAAACATTATCATCATTGGAGACATGAACATTAATGCAAAAAAAATTGACAACAATTCTCCAATAATCCAATACCTTAATAAATACAACCTCTCATTGAAAAATCAAACGGAATCAACAACAATGAAAAAAACATGCTTGGACTGGATCATGTCAGATAATTCAATTTCATGTGGAAATATGCTTGGACTGGATCATGTCAGATAATTCAATTTCATGTGGAACATACTTCTCTTCATTCAGTTATCATCATCCTGTTTGAAAAAGGAAGGCATGGACATTAATAAATTCATTTCATTTCATATTTAGTTTTTCATTTCATTTGCAACACAATCTTCTTCCAAATTTCTACTAATTGCTTTCTCATTACAGCTGATATGAAAACCAGAGGCAAGAAACCGAACTACAAGAGGATGGCAGAAGGGAAACCACAGCCATACCACAAGGTCAGTTGTAACACAATTTTCAGAAAAACTACATTTCAAACAAAATTTTAATATGGTGTTCCTTTCTTATTTTTTTTTTACAGAATAGACCAATCAAGCAAGAACCCATTTCTCATCCTGACATCAACAAAGATGAAACTGATTCAATTTCCAAATACCACTCTGATCAAGACATCCCAATTCTAATTTCTTCTGCTGAAGAGAACAGTACTGCCACTGCTTTAGGAAGAAAGAAAAGATCTTCCAAAAAAATGGTACATCAATGATCATTTGACATCTCCCTCATCATCACTTTCTACTGAACTGCTTTTACTGTTTTATATTTTTCCTTCCCAGATTTTCTCGAGTTCAGACACTGAATCCAATCCAACAATTCTCAAAGAGAAAAAGACCAGCACACTTCAACAAGCAGAACATGCTCTCTCTGAATCAGATTCAGACATACCAGACAACATCAGACAACATCAATCCAGAAGAACATCTGAAACTCACAATAAACATCTTCAAGTAAGTCACCTTTAACACACAACGTCTATTTCTATCTTATAAACAAACCTAACTTAAAATCATTTTCCTTCAGCGCATTGACTCTCAACCTAAAGCTGGACCATCTCACCTTTCTTCGGATTCTGATTTGGACAACTATACAAAACCAATGAAATTCAAACAGACCAAAGTAACTCGACAACTCTCCTCAGATTCTGATTCTGATTTCCAAACCCACAGAAAAATGAAACTACAAAAGGTAAGTCCCCTTTATTTCAAATCACTGCTTGCACATCCCAATTCAAACTTATATTCCAACATTAATTCGCCTTTTCAGATCCATCAGACACCTCAACCATCCCATTCTTCATCAAATTCTGAATCAGAATTTGATATGCTCAAACACAAGAACAAAGTGAAACAAATGAAAATTGGAAAAGAGGTTACTGATTTCAAATCTTAACAACTTTCTATACTGAAACATTTCTTTAACCAAAATAATTTCTTTCCATCAGGTTGTATGTAAATCAAAATCTCCAAAAAGTACTTCATTTTTCAAAAAGGTAACAAATTTTCTTTCTAAAACTCAGTCAAAATCAACACCAGACATCGCAGATTCCTCATCAGACACAAACTCTGATGATGAAGCCATTCGAGATCTACAACGTGCCCTACAAGATCTTCTCAAAAAGGTAATACCTCTTCTAATTTTCATTCAAAAAACTACACAACATACTTCCTACTCATTAATAATTTTAACTCGTAACTTTTTGCCATTCTACAGCAAGCTTTAAAGAAAGAAATGAAGAGAAACAAAAAAGCAAAGAGGAACTTTGCAACATTGAAAACAAAAAAACCAAAATACCACTCTGAAAACCCTTCCTCAGATTCAGAAACACAGGTAAATAAATAATAATAATCATGTTTCCTTCAATACTTCTTCATTCACCTCCCTAATGCCTTTCCTTCCTTCCGCAGAAAGATGATTTCCTTGAGCAACTGAATGCACAACAGATAACTTCTAAGGATCTCAAATTAAACACACCCTATAAATTACTCAGTATCACAATCACAGAAGAGATTGGCTACAACTCTGGAAAGTACAAGAAAGCAGTCTGCACATTCGAGAATCCAAAAAAAACCTGCTTCAACTTTGACAGTTGTCATGCCTCGACCAGTGGCACAACTTCCGGATCACATGATTGCCAAAATGCTCCAAAGAATTGAAAATAAGATGAACCCTAAGTACATGGTCACCAATGTAACAGAGAAAAACAAGCCTGGTGGACTCCCAGGAACTTTTGACCATGTTGAATTCAAATGGATGTAAAAGGCCACTTCCATTTTTTTCATCCTCAACGAAAATTTCTCCACTTTCTTCTTTTTCCTTTTTTTTATGCTCACCACTCTCCTGCACAATCAATTTCTTCATGCACCAATGCTTCATTTCTCATTCCCGTCAATGTTTTGAAAATGTTCCAAGTTGAAAGTTAATAAATGTTTCAAAACTTTAAACATGACACACACCCCACTTTCCTTCTCTTCCTCAACCTCTCTTCCCACAACTTTCCCTAAAACAAGTCTTTGACTAATTTTTTTCCACCCCCCATTCCACCATTTACCTTCAATGATAATCATTACTTTTTTTTTCAGTGACACTATCTCAATAACATAAACCTTTTTAAACAACTCACTCTCACAACTTTGCCAAATACAAGTCTATGACTAATTTCCATCCGTTCTGCTACAATACTCCTTGCGTACATTTGTCAGGTTTTCCAAAAAAATAACCATTATTTTTTTAGAAAATAAATTGGGTAAAGAACGAGCCCACTTTTTACCATTTTAATGGTGGATTGTCTTCTTGTTTCCTCCTCAGAAGCACTGGGCTCTGCAATAGCACCTACAATATGTGGAAACAAAGTTTTCAGAATAAGTGTTCGTGCCACTAGAAATCATATTTTCTTTCGGAGATCTCTTGTTCACAAATTTTAATTTGAAATTGTATCTTCCATTATTACTAAACGTATGCAGCACTAATTTTACTTACGTCTTCATTCTGTGGTGCAGCATTAGCACATCTGTCTCCCGCAGGTAATGATTGCTGCTGTTGGGAAATAAATTGAGTTAAATATACAAATCAAAATATTTTCTATGGTCCACACATTTGAGAAATTAGAAATAAATATGACAACTTCATTACCATAACAGTAACTTGCTGCTGCTGGCTTTGCTGGGGTATCTTAGATGGCACATTTGAATCTTTACTTGTACTTGGCTGCTGTGAAAGAAAACAAAGTAGATTGTAAAATACAAACCAAAATTATTGAAAATTGCTCTAAATTTATCTTACTTACAGAGCAGGGCTGCTGAGATCTGTTCTTATTATTCACAGCAGTCTCGTTGCTATTTGCTGTCTTGAGAGGACGCACCTTTAACATTTGAAAAACAAAGTTATTCAAGGGCAGGTGGTGACAAAAACATAATGAAATGATTAAAATACTGAAGTGTTATAGGACCTGATTAGTTGTAGAGTGCTTGCCAACTCCTGAAGTCACCTTTCCCATTGTCTCTAGAAGCTTTTTTGTCAGTTCCGCCATTTTCGGTAATTGTGGACTTTAGGGGCTCCACCACCTATAAAGACATGGCCGGTACCGTTGGAACCGGCTCAACGCCTAGAATTGGAATATGCCAATCATATACGGCGCTCTTCAATCTCTTTATTTAAAAACACAGCGACGCTCAACGAGTGGAAACCCTAGGCTGGCTACGCGGCGCTACCGCAGCGCCGGACTGGTGGCCGAACACCGAACCCCGGCGTCGGCGGCTCGGTCGGGCGGCTCGTGCGGGAGAGTGCTAATGGCTGCGTGGTCTGCCTACGGCTCGTAACCTCACAATCATTTCCCTTTGACACCATCACCTCACAATCATTTCCCTTTCACTGTCACATTTGCGTCCTCACATATCATCTCCCTTTGACACTGTTCAAGGAACACCAAGCTGAAATGAAAAAACAACAACACTTTGAATTAATACGGCTCGCAACCTCACAATCATTTCCCTTTGACACCATCACCTCTCAATCATCTCCCGTTCACTGTCACATTAACAATACCTTGAATTAATACGGCTCGCAACCTCACAATCATTTCCCTTTGACACCATCACCTCACAATCATTTCCCTTTCACTGTCACATTTGCGTCCTCACATATCATCTCCCTTTGACACTGTCCAAGGAACACCAAATTGTGAGGTTGCGAGCCGTATTAATTCAAAGTGTTGTTATTTTTTCATTTCAGCTTGGTGTTCCTTGGACAGTGTCGACAGTGTCAAAGGGAGATGATATGTGAGGACGCAAATGTGACAGTGAAAGGGAGATAATTGTGAGGTGATCCTTGATCGCGCACTCTCCCGCAGCCGCCCGACAGAGCCGCCGACGCCGGTGCCGACGGGGTTCGGTGTTCGGCCACCAGTCCGGCGCTGCGGTAGCGCCGCATAGCCTACGGTTATAGTGCTAGCGGTACACAGCCAGATGCAGCAAAATACCGCAAATCGTGTTACAAGTGTGAAACTTGGTATGCTTGTTCCTTAAGGTATTTAGAAAGATTTGATCCGCTTTCCTTTTTGATTTTGGCATTATGGTTCAATTTTTGAAAATTTTTAACAAAATGGCGCCTAAAATTCGAAATATCTCCATATGTGCCCATATATACGATGTGAGTGTCGTTACCGTATGATTTGAGGGCGCTCCGTCCAAGGGCAAGGTCCCGTCAACCCCTCCGGCACCACGTTGTGCCCCAAATCCGCATTTTTTCAAAAATGGCAAAAATGGCGGCGTATTTTGCGTACTTTGTTATTTACCGCTACGGAGGCGTGTTTGGTGTCGTTTCGTGGTAAATTGGGGTCACTGAATCCATTTCTGAACCTAAAAAATTGTTTTGACGACATTGAACGGGTGAACGGGTACCAGAAGATGTTCAATTTCGGTTCAAACTTTCCGTAAACGCGTGCTGGGTGTCGTTTCCTAGTAATTCGAGGTCACTGAGTCCATTTCTGATCTTGAAAAATTGTTGCGACGACATTGAACGGGTGATCGGGTACCAGAAGATGTCCTATTTCGGTTTAAACCTTTTCTGCGGTTGTAGAGGTAGCTGATCGCGATGTCAAGCCCGTGTTAAATGTTTGAGATCATTTAATGGTCGAACAGCTAAACGAAATGTTTTGGGTTTAATTTTGGTCCTAATAATAGTGTGACTATAATTTTGAGGACTTCGGAATAATAAGCAAATTTCCTTTACTGACCAACGAAGGTTTCAGTGACTCACTCTCGTTTTTTTAATATAAAATATTCATCATCACAGAATGTTAAAAATACAAGCCACAAAGAAACGTGTATATTATGAAACCTGAATATAGTGTTAAAATGTACTGTAAAAAAAACAATTCCGCCTCAAATAAAATGTACATATGTAGTACACAACTTACATATTTAGATAAGGGAACTTGAAACTACACAATTTATTGTGTAAATTTAAAAAAAAAAAAACACAGGTGAAATAATACATGTCCAATTGGAAACTGCCTATAACATGCATGTGCAAGCAGGGTCATCTGGATTCTCATAGCTGTTTTCAGTACTGAGGCTGGAAAGAGGTAAGTGAAAGATGGTGTCATTATTGAACTCATGTTATTACCTTTTGTTTGAACAGTCTCCTTTGCATTTTTTGCAGGCTTTACAGAGACAAATCCGTACTTCCTGCAAATGCACCTCTGTGTGCTGCAGTCTGAAGCACATGCGCACCGGTCCAGTTCACGACAGTCGTTCCAAATGTCTGGGAGTGACGACCATAATGGCTCTACCTTGCCATTTTTACAACTCCAGCCCCAGCTTTTGATGCAAGGTGGATTGGTTTCTACTTTATCGCAGGTGCCCCAAATATGGCCAGCTTTGGTAAGCAGCTCTCTTGATATGTTCTACAAGGGCAGCTTTGGTTGGTGGTATCGTGGTAAGTGACCGATCGCCACTGCAGAACAAGTTTTCCCTGGCCTTATCAATATCGACACAAGAGTTGTCTCCCCTGTACAATCTAACTGTGTACTTTTCCAGGGCGTCTACCACTTCAATGTCCAAAACTGTGTTGTAGCCTGCTTAGTTCAACAAATGCTTTCGTGAATAAGTCTCTGGTATGATTTGCCCACGCATTTCACGCTCTGGGTTTCCCCACGGATGACATATATGACACCGAGTCACATCCGCTAAAACTGTGGAAAACCATCAGAGCTTCTGCCTTTAGAGGACCTGTAAACAGGGAAGTCGACAAGAGATGTGAGCATCACTCATAAAAGATAAGATGTAAAATTTAGAGAATGTATAGGTCATCATATTAACGAGTTTTTCACTAATAAGATGTGCAGGAATGAAAAGTTGTTTCGATTGTACACCAAATCTAATCCAAAGTTCATTCAGACCTCTTTGTTTCAGAGACGGGCAGCAGGAAATTCCAAGAACACGAACATCGGTATCTGAACAGCAGACAATGACTTTTTTGGCACCATTGTCTACCATGTCACGGACGTGCAAGATAATCCTTCCGTCGGCTTTCTTCCTGGTGAGCACAGCTTGCCCCAGGTAAAGCACTGCCAGAAGGCTTGGAAAAAGCAAATTCCTCACCAATGTTAGTCACAAATAAAAGGCCTTGGAATGATGAGACTAGCCTTTCCATTAAAAACTCGAGAAGCTCTGTCTGGTTGAAAGAATTGTGCGCCGACACCACCACAGTTACTTGCAATGCGACGGGCTGCGCCGCAGCTCGCTCGCACTCGCTGCTGCCTTTCACGTGCGTTTGCAGGCTCTTTTGGTCTCATTAACAGCACCGAAGGCATACATAACCCGACCAGAAGTGGCCGAAAACAGATTATGCGCTCAGAATCACACTCTCAAAAATGAATGCACGATCTAAGCATAAAATGCTTAAAGTCAAGCATATTTCATGCTTGAAACGCCAAAAATCCCACATGCATATTATGCTTGATTGAAGCATATTATGCTTGATTGAGAGATACCATATGCTTGACCCAAGAATACTATACGTGCCTCAAGCATCATATGCTAGTGCCAAGCATACAGACGGTTGATGTACGCAGATGACTCTTAAATCAACAAAATCTCACAAGAATACAAGATTCGCATCAAAATCGCTTTGAATCAAGCATTCATTTTTGAGAGTGCACGTTCTAAAACCTCTAAAACCGCGTTAAAGGTTCCCACGCATTTACGGAAAGTTTGAACCGAAATTGAACATATTCTGGTTCCCGCTCACCTGTTCAATGTCGTCGTAACAATTTTTGAAGTTCAGCAATGGATTCAGTGACCTCGAATTACTAGGAAACGACACCCAGCACGCGTTTACGGAAAGTTTGAACCGAAAGTGAACATCTTCTGGTACCCATTTACCCGTTCAATGTCGTCAAAACAATTTTTTAAGTTCAGAAATGGATTCAGTGACCCCAATTTACCACGAAACGACACCAAACACGCCTCCGTAGCGGTAAATAACAAAGTACGCAACATACGCCGCCATTTTTGCCATTTTTGAAAAAATGCGGATTTGGGGCACAACGTGGTGCCGGAGGGGTTGGGGGGACCTTGCCCATGGACGGAGCGCCCTCAAATCATACGGAAACGACATTCGCATCGTATATATGGGCACATATGGAGATATTTCGAATTTTATGCGCCATTTTGTTAAAAATGTTCAAAAATTGAACCATAATGCCAAAATCAAAAAGGAAAGCGGATCAAATCTTTCTAAATACCTTAAGGAACAAGCATGCCAAGTTTCACACTTGTAACACGATTTGCGGTATGTTTTGGTGTACCGCCAGGACTATTACCACTCGTCGAGCGTCGCTGTGGGGAGAATCGCTGTAGCAGACGGATTTATGGTGTTTAGTTTCTCTAAGTTAAACGCGAAAGTGTGTACCAAAAGTCTTCCCTGAGAAAAGGCTATACTTGAAAACGACGTTTCACATCGTTTGATGAATAATCATGCAGAAATGTGTCCGAAATACCCGTGTTCCTGAGCACTGTGACAGGTTAGGTCGTCTCATATTTTTATTTTTTTAAATAAAGAGGTTGAAGAGCGCCGTATATGATTGGCATATTCCAATTCTAGGCGTTGAGCCGGTTCCAACGGTACCGGCCATGTCTTTATAGGGGGTGGAGCCCCTAAAGTCCACAATTACCCCATTTTCTTCAGATCTGCAAAGGATATTAATTTTCAGTGTATTCATAGTTTAAATCAAAAATGCCAAACGTAATGTGAGATACATATGAAATACCTTCTTTGTGGGCTTTTGACAAAGTTGTCATCTCGTGTACATCTGCAACATATTTCAGCATTAGCTTAGGCCCAAGACAAAAAATAATGCGAGAAAATCACATCAAGCATCATAACATGTGTATTACCTTCATTGACCTGACGTAGTGCTCTGAGTCGAGCATTATCTTTTCTAAGTTTCCTGTTTCCTCTAAAATTTTAATTTTATCAATGAGAGCCTCCTTGCTCTTCCTGCTCAACAGGGAACTGCTGCCTGTGTCATCATCACTGCTAATACTGTAATTCAAAGTCTAAAAAAGATACAAGAAATTAATAATGTTTGATTGTAGTGAGTTCCAGCACGAGTGGCCACGAGGAAGAATAAATACATACCCCAGGCCGGTGCAGACCAGAATTCTGAATCGCCTCTGTGAGCACAGAGTTTGCTGCAGAACTACTGCCCCTATTACTTGTCTTCTTTTTTTTCTTTGGAGGTTCATTTTTACCACCACTTTTCACGCTGCGCTTAGCCTTATCATTTTCTTTATCCTGCGAACATGATAACACATGATTTACACACTGATACACGGTACAAATTGTTGAGAATTGAACACCAAATATCAGACCACCTGTTGTTTCTAAATTCAGATTTTTTATTTCAGTGGCTGCAAACAAGTACTAAGCTACTGTTATCCATCACAGCGTAAACATACTTACTCCATTTTCCTCCTCATCACTGGTCTGAGGCTCGTCCTCACTGGCACTCAAGATAATTTTCTTGAACACCTTCTTTCGTTCTGATCTAGTGGTCGTGAGGACCCCTGTCTTTTCCTTATTATTTGCCTGAGTGTTCATTTCCACATACCCTGAAGTACAGAAGGCATACATAAGTATTTCTGAGAGGAAAGAAAATTGATATGCAAGGTGCCAAGGGTATCACTTAGTTAATTTTTTCTTTTCCGAGACAATTCATACTACATTTGAGCGCCATATTGGCCAAAAGTGCGCGCGGTAAAAGGGTGCGCGGGGGCAACAAAGAAACTTACCTCCAGTGGACAAAATTTTTACAGGCCGGAGTGTCCAACATGATTCCTCCGGTTTCAGCTCCCGGATTCTTTTCAGCTGCTTAGCGCACGGCACCTTGCCGTATTCGCCGAGCTCGTTCGGCCACCAAGCTTGTACTTCTTTGTCCACAATGAGTGGTCCATTCCTGTCCTTTATCCAGCCCTGGAAGCCGACTGACACCGGCTTTCCAGGCTCATTTCGAAACTGAACGACCATGCACTCGTCGTCATTAACATTCAAAAGGTGCGCGCCGTTGAACTGCTCCATCGTAATCACAGGTAGAAGTGGGGGGGGGGGGGGGGGTCGAACACAGGTAAAACGCGAATCAAAACCACGAACAGGTGCGATCACAACGCGTTCGCGGCAACGGCAGGCAACAAAACTCTACAGGTGGATCAGGTTGGCCAGGTCGGAGCCCCACTGAGGCTCATGATCGCACTAACGTATTAGAATACTTAACAGTAGAATTTTACGGGGACTATTTGAAATTTGTGTTAAAGGGAGTTAAACTAAAAGTAATTTAAAAGTACCTGAAATGACCAATCTTCTTAAGATGTATAAATTCACGATATTCGATACTGCATTTTCACGGGAGGTTGGTACTAGGACTACCAACGTGACGGTAAAGTCACACATACTCGCGAAGCATTATTATGACTTCAGAAGGAAATAGTTAGTAAAGTTTTCGGTATCGCTTCTTTTTCCTGTTGATTGGCTGCATGATAGGACCCCGTGTGATATTGAAGATTTGTCGTTCCATAAAGTACCTGGTCTACCAGATACACTTTGTACTGGTATGGTGGCGCTCCATATGTTAACAAAGGTGCTTTTGGTCGCAAGCACCAATACCTTAGTTTTGATTTTAGTTAATATTTGTAAAGTTATGCGTCGCAGAGGACCGTATTTCAAGTATTTACGAAGTGCGGACGAGCCAATACCAGCCTCCACTTTAAGGTCGAGGCTTGCAAACGTAAATGGTCGAAATGACCATGTACAAAACAACAACGATGAGGTTAGTTGACTCTGTTTATACATTAGCAAACGATAAAAGTAGCATGCCCATGCTTGCAAACAAATGTGCGTTCGCTTATTTTATCCATCTCTTGACTCCAGCAGGGAAACGCCGCACCCCAAGACGTCGATGCCATGCAGCTTTTGGAAAACGACAATTCCGACAGCAGTCCGCCATCTTCACTACAAGAAAATGAATTCGATGATCTGGATCCATCTGAATTAAACTCTCACCACTCGTCCAATCCAGACATCTCTTCGGATGAGGTCAGTTCTGCACATAGTGCACATGACATCCATGGAAGTGATGCAGATTCACATGATGATGGAGGTGAAGCTGAAGGGCTGGATCAAGGTCTTGAGGAAGAAGAGAGGTCGGATCAAGATGCCAATGCTACTGAAGAATCTGAACAATCTGATCAAGAAAGTAATGGCGAAGAAGATAATGTTGAAGAAGAAATCTATTTTGATGTGAATGAAGAGGAGGATCGTAATAATAACGCTCCAGATCGAATTCCAGTGTACAATGGCAGCCGCCTTACAGTTGAGGAAAGTAGACTTCTAATCATGAGTTTTGCTCTGCGGTTTGGACTGAGTGACCTTGCTATTGAGCAACTAGTGAAGCTTGTTGACTGTCATCTTCCAGTTGACGTTCATGGAAGTTTTTATATGTTTAAAAAACATATCCCTTCACCTCCACTGGTGCAAACTTATTATTACTGTTCCCAAGATAACTGTAAACGTTTGCTGACATTTGCAGACGGTGAAAATCAACAATACTGTGAGTGCGGTTTTAATAGTAATCTTGATGATTTAAAAAAGTTAGGCAGCTATTTTCAATATTTACCTTTAAAGGAGCAGTTGGTTTCCCTTCTTAAAGATGAGAAAATACGCAGTGAGCTCAGGTGGGAGGCAAATAATGAAAGTGACGTCATAAGTGGTCGATTTTACAGATTGTGTGTGAATGAGGGTGTAGTGTCACGGGGAAGAGACTTGACTGTGCAGTATAACACTGATGGTGTGCAAGTGTTCCAAACGTCTTCCATTCAAATGTGGCCAATTCAGGTGTGTGTAAATGAACTGCCCTATAGATTGAGAAGAGATAATATGATTCTTTGTGGACTGTGGTATAATGACGGCAAGCCCAACATGAACACTTTTATGTATCCATTCATTGAGGAGCTTAATTCTCTACATCGTGATGGTTTCAAGGTGAGAGACGATGACCCTGATGTTATTAAGGTACATGCAATTCTCTGTTCAGTTGATTCAATGGCAAGACCTCCTCTGCAAAATTTAAAAACCTTTCGAGGGGAGCATGGGTGTCCATTTTGTTTGCATCCAGGGGAAGAGCATGTTGTGGGAGAGGGGAACACTAGGTTGTATCGTAGAGACTTGCATCGAATGCGAACTCAGGAACAACATAGGGAAGACACTATTGCTTATATGGAGAGACATCGTCCTAGAAATTTTGCTATACGTGGAATAAAAGGGCCCTCTGTGTTATTACTGCTTCAATTATTTGATATTATTAATTCGTTTGTGCCAGATTATTTACATTGTGTTCTGTTAGGTGTTGTAAAAACAATGGTTGAGTTTTGGACTCTAGGAAGAAACAAAGAAAGAGATTTCTATATTGGCCAAGACACTAAAATAGATTTAATAGACAGTGTTATGTTAACTATCAAACCTCCCTCAGAGATAACAAGAACTCCTCGGTCCTTGCACAAAAGAAAATTGTGGAGAGGGCATGAGTGGAAAAATTTCTTGCTTTATTATTCTCTTCCTTGCTTGAAAGCAATTAACTTTCCTGCAGTATATGTTAATCATTGGTTTCTCTTAGTGTTCAGCATGTCTTGTTTTCTCCAGGATCATGTATCACAAGAAAAGTTTGATAAAGCAAAAGCTGCTCTGAGACAATACGTTCTGACATTGGAAGAGGTTTATGGTACTGCAGAACTCATGAAATTCAACACTCACCTCCTGCTTCATATACCTAAGAGTGTTAAAAAATTTGGAGCATTGTGGGGGTCTTCAACTTTATCATATGAACATTATAATGGTATGCTAGCTAAAATGTTTAGGTCTTCTCAAGCAGTCCCTTTGCAAATTTGTAAAAATTATGTTCGTCTGCAGGGTTTAAAAGAAAAGCTTATGGAAATTGAAGCAGACCATCGTGTCCCGCTTTGTGTGAAAGAGTTTTTGCTGTCTGTGTCATGCGGAAAAAGTTCAAAACATGCAGTTAGGGATGGTAGACATTTGGTTTTGCTGGGCGCTCCAGAGTATGGCGAATTGTCATTAATTCAACAGAATGTAATTGAAAACTTAATACGTGTTAATGTTCGCAATAATGGTGCAGATGTACGCTTCTACAAACGGTTGATATTTCAGAATGTATTGTATCATGTAGAAAATTACCAGCGTCTCACAAAAAGAATCAACAATGTTGCTGAAATTTCTAAATGATCAGTATATGACCATAACTCACATGGTCAGAGTTGTCACACTAGAGGTGGAAGAGAGATCATTGTTTATCATATTGGGATTCCGTTTAAATCCAGCAGTAGCTTCACTGTGTGTCAATAGGAACTTACAAATATCATCTGATTCTTTTGTGACTGTAGTGGAGAGAACAAATGAATGTATAGCTATATACCCACATATGTTGAGAAAGAAATGCATATTTATGTTTCATCCAGGAGATGCTCCGAAGTATTGCTGTTTTCGTTTAGCAAATGTAGTAGAAAGAGACTAATGTTTTTACCTGCTCTGCAATATATGAAAAAAACAAAACTGGAATAGCATGGATATTAATTTTACTCTGTGGAAGGAGGTGGCCGCTTGCGCAATGACAGCGTTCGGGCTGCAAACTGCGGGTGCTTCGATGGCCGCCGCTCCACCTGGTTTATGAGGAGCAACCGGTGGGCGGTGGCCATGAAGAGCGGCTTCGTGGCAGTGCACCACCCCGCCCTCCGCACCACCCTGAACCTGTCCGGCTGCCCGTGCGTCGAGGTCATGACTAAGAAGCAGCTGCAGCGGGGCGTACTACTTCCCCTCCCGGACGACCACAGCGATGCTTCAAACACGTTTGTTCGGCGTACGCTTGTAAACATCAAGGTAATTACGAGCAACTCAGCTTTCTCCCGAAGAACGCGAAGGCCAAATGCTGGTCAAGCAGATATAGCTCGACGAGCTGGTCTCTTGTCACTTCCTTCTGGTGAGGGAGACTCTTTCGTGGCGTGGTGCAACGCCGTTTCGCCGCTGAGCTCATTTTCACCTGAAGCTGAGGGGATAGGAGGAGAAACCATAAAATTGCTTGGCGACGCAATACTTTCGCTGCAGTATGACGGTTTCGAGTTCGAATTTCGCTTTTGGGTCTGTGAGGACAATATCACACTGCAAGAAGACATGCTGATTGGAATTGATTTCATGTATGCTTTTCGGGCGTCGGTCAATTGCGATAAGCTTTCCCTGGATTTCCCCGACACACACAAGTTGTCCGCCTCTGGCGTGTTGACACTGGACCCCCGTTGCGAGGCGCAGATAGGCAGCCACGTTTTGACTGCGCGCGCCGTAGGCAGATCACAGAGCGCGCCAAACGACACCGGCGCCGTGCTCACGCCCGCCTTCCGCCCCCCTGGCCACTTCTCAATAATCTGTCAGTGGTCCAGACACTCACGCAGCCGCCCGCCGCGGCCCCGGCAGACACATGCCACAGCGTGTCAGGCCGCATGCGAGTATTGCTCCAGAGTCCAGCCGGCCTGCCTGGGGCTGTGCGGTGAACCGGTTAATCGGTGATTTTTTCGGTGATTGCAATCACCGATTCACCAAAACGGTTATTTTAAAATCACCGGTTAACCGGATTTACCGATTCACCGGCGAATCACCGGAACCACCGAATCTCCGAAATCACCGATTCACCGTAGTGCCGAAAACACCTAAACTGCCCCAAGGCCACTGCAGCGCAAGCCCTTCCCTCCCTTCCCCCTCCGCCGCTATCCCAGCCACGTCAACGACAGCTAAAGCGGACGATTTTTCAGCCTAGCTGGAATAGTTGTTAACTACTTAAGAACCCCCACCCTTAGTGGTTTTTGTAATTTTGCAGTGTAGTGTTTTAGGAACTTTCTCATGTGTCTGTCAGTTTAAGCAGGAAGTCAGTTTTTTTTAGTATTATGTCAGAATGTCAATAGTCGCCAGTTTTTTTTAAAGTGCAAGTAACAAAATAATTAACTATACTATTATTCCTAAAAAATAAAGAATAAAGCAAATATAACGTACATATTGACTTTTATCCGTGTTAGAGCACCACTAGTTTAACGGTTAGTTAACGGCTGAATTAAACGGTGACTTTCGAATCCCCGGTATATTTTAACTACCGGTGATTCGAAATTCACCGGGGATTCGAAATTCAACGGTGATTCTCGAATCACCGGTGAATTTTTAACCACCGGTGTCTAGAAAATCACCGGTGATTCAAAAATCGCCGGTAAATAATTTATCACCGATCACCAAAGACACCGTCGGTGATTCGTGTCATCGGTGAATCGGCGGGAAATCAGTTCACCGCACAGCCCTAGGCCTGCCGGCCCACACTCTCAATGAGCTTCACTCGCTCCGAAAGGATGCCGCCGCCGTCAGCCAGGACTTAGAGGACTCCAGAGGCCAGTTTCACATTACCACCTCTGTATCATCCCTATCGCTTATTATTTCCGCAGTCCTTGTGGCCATATTTATCTACCGTTACCGGCTCCTGCTAGACAAACACAGGCGCCAGCACGAGCCAGCGGCCATGCCGCTAACATCCCCTGCTTAAATTTTTCTGTATTAAAAAAAAAAAAAAAATGACGATTCAGAACCGTCATGAAAGCAGATGATACTTTGGGGTCATGTTTTTCCTACTTTCCTTCATGGTGCGACGTTGTGTTTGCCCATACCGCTCCTGCCCCCCGCCCCCTTGCTCCCTTTCTTGTGGGCAACGTTAAACTTGTAATTGCTATTGCGTATCTTAAAATACTATTGTGTTGCCGCAACTAAGTGTTGCTCAGTGAATGGGGTTGTCACAAAAATGAAGTATTTGGTGCCCCTTTTGTAGCGCCCCGCTACAGCAAGGTCAGCGCCGGGCTGATAGGCAACCCGTCGGCCAACCGGCGCGGCCAATGAGGGGAAAGGTGTGTGTGTGTGTGTGTGTGTGTGTGTGAGAGAGAGAGAGAGAGAGAGAGAGAGAGAGAGAGAGAGAGAGAGAGAGAGAGAGAGAGAGAGAGAGAGAGAGAGAGAGAGGAGTGCGCGGCGCGAAGAAGAGAACAGGAGAGGGAGAGAGAAAGAGGCGTGCGCGACTCGGCGCGGCGCGGCGCAGCGCGATGGGCAACAGACAGCGACAGCGACGGCGACGGCGGAACGCGGCCCCCCATGCGGTATAATACTTCTGCGTGCTGCCTTTGTCTCCGCATGAGAGTACAAGCCGCTGACACATTATCTTTATATTATTGTTTCTTTCTTTTAAAGCTGATGATAATGTATCATCTGCTAAAAAAATTCTTTTCCTTTCTGCATGATAGTATTTAGGGTGACGGGTAGGATAAAACATTAGTTGTACGTAGATTAAGCCACACTCGATCGGCAGCACTGCCGCCAAGCTTCGGATCGCCGTTGGCAGCGGCCAGCTACCGCCGCTGCCGCCGCTGCCGCCGCTGCAGCCGCTACAGCCGCCGCCGCCGCTACCGCCGCAGCAGCGCGCCACCGGACCGCTGCCGGCCCAGCGCGCCGCCTAGCAGGTGCATCCCCAAGCAGCCGCCACCCCCGCCACCACCGCAGCAGCCTGGACCGCTAGCCGGCGAACTGCCGCCAAGAATCGCAACACCGAGCGGCCAGGGTGTCATAAACCGACGCCGGACGGTGAAAACTACAAAGGACAGCGCACAAGCAGCAGCATCAGTTTGCGCTCTGCCACCGAAGCAACAGCACCTCCGGTACGACACCATGCTAAGCAGCAAAACCGCTCCGCGCACCCCAGGCCGCGGGTACATGCCTTACTTCCGACAGTCGACTCGGCCGCTGCCAGTCGCACGACAAATCAAACCGCCCCAGCCTGCCGCGTCGGAACCGCAGGGAACCGCGCCGCAAAACACTACCGGTCGCAGGGGCGAACAACGTCTCGCGGAACGCGTCCGGGAACTGTTCGGAACGCCGTCGCCGCCCAGCAACAACGGCTGCCCAAGGACCCCCACGCTTCCGCCATGCGACCCGCCGACCGCCGCGGCCGCCCAGGAGGACGTGCCATCCACCACCGGGCCCCCAGCCGCCCCCGCCGCCGAGTCAGCCGCTGCCAACCAAACCGCCCCCGCCGCCGTGCAAGATGCCGCCAGCGCCCCTGCCGCCCCGTACGGCTACTACACCGTAGCCGGCGCCGCCCGCAGGTTGCTGTTTCCTCACCAGGAGCAGCTACCGCCCCCGCCCGCCGCCGACCCGCCTCCGAGTAAGTGCAGCGCAACTACATCGTCGTTTGAAGTTATGCGACAATTTGTGCGACAAATCATGCTCGGAGTGCGGGGACTCCAGGCCGCCGCGGAAAAGGGCTGCGTCGGGAGCGTCCGCGCTCTTGGGGGTGACGTAATCGACAAAGCGGCCCGCATGCAGGCCATGGCCAACGCGGCCGTCGCCCAGCTAGAAGAACGCGAACGGGCCCTGCACCGGGAGCAGCTGCGGCAGGACGCCGAAGCTGCCGCCATCCGGCGGGCACGGGAGGAGCTGTGGCACACGGCCGTGTCCGCGCGCCACACCACGCGCCCACACGGTGGTACCGTTGCCACCCGCCCCGCGGACAGGCCCCAACACAAAACGCGGGCCGAACGGCGGCAAACGATCCGCCAGGTGCGGTGCTTGGCCCTGCCGCCTGCCGGCACCAACTGAGCAGCCCGATCAAGCGTAGGTTAAGACTTAGGTTAAGTTGTACATTTCAAATCTAGGTTTAGAACCTGATGTAGTTTGTAAGCTAGGTTAAAAAACATCTAGGTTAAGAAACTGATGTAAATTCTGGCAGCCACTATAGTTAAGTTTAGCCACTATCGCCCAAAATTGTTTGTTTTTGTCAAATCTTGCATCCTGTTAGTTTCTTTTCCCGCAAGCAAAATCTTTTTTTTTCATTATTTTTTTAAATAGGGCGATAGTGATGTAATGCTAAGGTAGAGTAGGGAACCTACCGCGGGATTCAAACCCGCCGCGCCGCCACACCAGTGTGGCCAACCTTGCCGGCGCGTTGGTAGCGCCGAACGCGCTGCCAGGTAGGCGGCCGTGACTGCACCTGCATGCAGTCCGGTGCACCTAGCAGACGACACCCCCGAATCACAACCGAAAGGGTTCGGGTCGCCGAATCGCCGCCGAGCGCCCGGCGGAGCCGGCGAGCGCCCGGCGGACGGGGTGTCGCCGAGCGAGCCCGGGCTCGCCTAGGGTATAAATTGAACCGATCTCCGATAGATCGGCAGTCAGGTTCGGGGACTGGAGACAGTCCCGGTGGTGAGCCAGAGCCCAGTGGAGCGAATACACTTGTACGCTGGAAACAGTCTCCTGACTCTCCCCGCTCGGACGCACGAACCCTTTAGGCCGACCTGCTGCAAAGCTTAGGCGGACCTCTTAGGCCGACCTGCCGCAAGGCTAAGGCAGCCTGGCGTAAGGCACCTGCAAAGGCCGCCTGCCATCCACCTACACTGCCGACTCACACGTAAGGCCGACCTGCCGCAAGGCTTAGGCAGCCTATGGCTTAGGCTCCTGAACAAGGAGATCTGCCATCATACAGGAAAACAACTACACACACATAAGGCCCCTGAATAAGGCAGCCTATGGCTTAGGCCCCTGAGTAAGGGGACCTGCCATCCAGACCACATGGCGTCGCGGCGCCACAACCCTTGACATAAGCCTTGACACGGAGTCGCAAGAAAAAATACCGCATCTTGGGCCGGAACATAAGCTCGTTAAGCCAGTCAGTTCGGAGGAGGCCGCCGCCAATCATTGCACAGCGACGTACAGTAGAGTAGCCCTAAGCGAGGACATCCAGGATGGGAACTCGGAAGATGATGCTGCAGCAGCGCTGTCCTATCTGAGCGTCGATCCTGAAGACCCACCCGGAGAACACGACGCGATTGATGTCCCAAGGAGAGGTGCAGCACCAGCAGCTCCAGGCCGGGGGCGTGGCAACAGGGCTAACCGTAACCGTGGAACAGATCAGGACAGCGGTGCAGCCCGGCGTGGCACAGCTGCAGCTGCTCAAGTCCGTCATGCTCCAGGTGGTCGTGGTGTAGCTGGCGGTGAAGCAGGTGCGGCAGCTGGTGAAGCTGCGGCAGAAACAGGTGGGAATGCTGCTCGGGGCGCTGCTCGGGGCACCGCCGCTCGGGGCTCTGGCGCTGCTCAACGTCGTCGTGCTACACAACGTTGTGGCGCGGCAGTCGGTGAAGCAGTAGCAGGCGTGGTGAATCTGCAGCAGAAACAGCTCGGGGCACTGCTCGGGGTGCTGGCGGTGCTCAACGTCGTCGTGCAACACAAGGTGGTGGCGCGGCTGTCAGTGAAGCAGGAGCGGGTGTGACAGCTGGTGAATCTGTGGCAGAAACAGCTGAGGGCGCTGCTCGGGGCACTGGCCCTGCTCCACGTCGTCGTGGCGCAGCTGGAAGTGGAGCAGTAGCAGGTGGGGCAGGGGCAATTGGTGAAGCCGATGGTACTGCGGCAGGACGTCGTGGCGGAAGGACGTTACGAAGTAGGAGTATCACCCAAACGGATGCCCAGCACGACGACCTCCATGAAGTACCCATAAGAAAGATTTATTGATCAATTATTGTTTGTTCTTTGGTGCTTGAGTGAAAATTTGCATATTTTATTGCAGACGACCCAGAACAGCTGAGTGCTGCAGAATTCGAAGCAGCAAATTCTCTAGAACTCAGAGTGGCCACACCAGCCAGCCGCACCTGGGAGATCTGCCCCTCGTCAAGTCCTATCTCCCAAACGCAGGCAGTCAAACAGGTCGCAAAACTTGCTGCCTTGGTGAGAAACCTAACACAAGTGGTTGACGAGGAGTGCGACGAGGGGTGCTGCTGCGTATGAGCATCCAACCGAGCAGTCAGAACTTGTTTGCCATGCCAACATAAAGGCCTTTGCAGTGGTTGTGCATGCAAATATTTTACTGAATACTTGCGAGATGCACAGGGAAAAGTGATACCAAAGAAGTGCCCGTTGTGTAATTGCCTACACTGTAAAAATATTTATCGTCACTTTACGACAATCCTCTGGCTAAATCTGAAAAACGAATGAGTCGTCACAGACCAAGTGACGAATAACTCGTCACCGATTTTTTTCATGGCATTAACTGATAGAAAAGTATGTCTCCTTGAAGTTTGGTTGGATGTGACGAATTATTAAACCTACGTATAAGTCGTCACGTGACGAATAAACGTCGTAAAGTGACGACATATTCAGGTGATCAGTGAATCGTCACAGCTTTTCTCGTCATATGACGAAAAATATTTACAGTGTAGTCGCATACATATAATAAGCTCGCCCTGTGCATCCCGCAAGTATGTACCTTTTGAACCCATCCACGCTAGTGTATCTGTGTATAAAAAACACCATTTTTACATTGAACTTTTTCAGTTGTAGTTTAAATTTGTTTTAGTCTTTCCGTGTTTTCAGTCCCGTTTTTTACTTTTTTTAAATTCTCGGGGGGGGGGGGGGGGGGGAGGGGAGGTAGCCGATCTGGCTTGAGGGGGCTGGTGAGGTCGAGGGGAGAGTCCACTGCGAGCGCCTATAGGGGAACAGATAGCAATGGGCTGTCAGCAAAATTCGAAAGATAACCAAAAATCTGTACTCACAAGTTAGGGTTATGTTATGACTTCAGTGCATCGCCACGGTTTAAAACCGCCCAGTTCCATTCTGTTAGAGTTTTTAACACTATTTGATGTTTTGCGACTCACACATCCAAACAACTTTAAATGTTCCACAAACTTCACGCAGAAATAGAAGTACAGAGTTCCTTGAGAATCGTAGGCCAGCCCGCCTCAGCACTGGTTTTTCAAAAACGACATTTTGGCGAGAATTTTGTATTCCACACCTGCACCTTCATCACTGTTCGTGCGCCGTCACTCAAGGAACATAAGCGTTACATATGTGCACACACATATGTCAAAACCTGTTTTAAAACATTTCAAATACACTCGTCATCATGTTCCCTTTGCTCAGCCAGCTTCGATGTTGTAGTGGTTAAGTTGGCCAGCGGGGTGCCGGACAACTCGCCCCCGCTATTTCGCCCCCGGTCATATACGGTCCCAGGACAACTGGGTCCCATTCTTGGTACATACTGGCCCCCAATAATATGCCAACTGGGTCCCGCCCCCGTTTCTGTCGCCTCGCTCCCGGGGTAGAGACTGAATCAATATTGCCGATTTCTTATTAGCTGTGATCGTTACGTTTCGGTTTCTTTCTATAAATAGGGGAGGTGGACGTGGAAATCGCGCGTTCGGAGGGCGGCCACCCCCCATCCCGGAGGAAATCCACCTTGGAGGCCTTATTGGAATGGGATCCCAATGGGGGAATACATTTCTATTGGTTATATTCCAATAAGGGCGCGGATCCCATTGGACGGCTACCAATTGGGAAGAGATTCTCATTGGTCAGATGCCCACTGGAATGGGGTTCCAATGGTTCAGAGTCCTTTATCCAACTGGACAATCGACCAATAGGAAGCACTCCGTCAACCCAATGGAATGCCGGGAAGATATGCTATTCCTCTTGGATCATTGCCATTGGAATCAATGAGCGCCATTGGAATCCTAGTTTGGGTTTTACCTATTTGAACTATGACCGGGACCCAGTTGGACCTGGACCCTATGGGGCGGGACCGAAATGGGTGTGGGGCCAATATGGATGGGGGCGGAATAGCGGGGGCGAGTTGTCCTAGACCCGGCCAGCGTCCTGCTCTCTGCTCCCACTACTCAGCCCAGTACCAGGGCTGACCCGGCAAATTCTTTTGATACTTTAAGAATATATGTCTTTAATTTCATTGTGGTCTTGTTAGAATCAGTTAGAGTTCATCTATTTATAGTGTGAATCTCTTATCTTACTGTCATTCCTAGCATTTTGCAGAAAAGCAAACATTCTTTAAATACTCAGTTTCCGTCGCTTATTTCTTGAGTATAGTAAGAGTAAAATATTTGAGACTGTTAAGGCCCACTACAGTTGTGTTAAAGCTTTTAAAAGCTTACATTTTTCTGACTATTTGGACATAAAAAAGAAAGTGAAGTAATCAGATCTTAATTAATTTTGAAGAGTTCAAAATTAGCACTTGAATTTAATTTTATCAGTACCACATACAATGTAAAATTTCTTGGCTTCTATGAGGATTTTTTTTTCACTTTTGTATCAAAAGAGTTATAAATTGATGACCTTTCTCTTGCATACAAATATTCTCAAGATAAAACTTTTGAAAATTTAATTAGCAGACCTTTTATCAGCAGTACCTGCGACGGAAACTTGGACTTAAGTGAATGGCTTTATTATGGTCTTATTAAGTCTGAATTAATAATACCATCAATTTAATTGTGGTCTTGATAGAATAAAGATTTAAATTTATGGTGTGTCTCTTGGCTCTCTACCATTATCAACCTTCTGCCTAAAGCACATTTCACGTTGCTTGTTTCAACATTATCATGAGAATGAGCTGTCTGGGGCATTCATGCACACATCCATTGTGTTAGGGCCTCCTGAAGCTTACATTTTTCTGAATTTGTTGACATCAAACAGAAGGCTGCACCATCAGTTCTAATGTCTGTATGGTGGTTTTCATAATGAACAATTTAACTTATTTTCATTGCCAGATATGTTGTGAGATTTCTGAGGATCTAAGAGGCCATTTTTTTTCTCAAATTCATGTCAGGAGAATCAGATACTTCTTCATGTTGTCGCTTTTGAGTGGACAGACCTTACAGATGCAGGTAAAAATTTTAGAAGCCCTAGAGTTTTTGGCCAAAACTTCAAACCTTAAATTGTGTGTTTAAATGACGTTTTAAGTGACGGATGCCGCTTGGACGCCAAACCAATGTTTCAAAGCCACAGCAGCAGAAGAAGGCCCAGTCACGTGCAATTGAGAATATGGATCCTTGTTGCAGCGCATCATCAGACCCGAACCCAGTCTAAACACTGCTAGCCCGAACGCTCCGATTTGACGGGGCAGGGTCTTTAGTATTGGAGCCCACGGCGGACACGTAGATTTCATCGTAGCGACGCTTCATATCGAAGACCCCGGCTCCCCCCACCACGCACGCTCGCCTGCCGTCGCGTCTCGAGCTCGGGGCTTGGCCAGCTCGGCTCGGCGGCTCGGCTGTCCCGGCTGCGCTCGACGGCTGGGCTCGAGCACACTGTTAAAAAAAATTGTTGGGATACGACATTTTGCTTGATGAACTTTTCGTTCTATAACGAATATGGTCGTTTGTGTTCAAAACGCATTTTTAGCGTTTCAAAACGAGATAGTCGTTGCCGAACAAGTAATGTCGTTACATTAGGATATTGAAGTCGTAGTGAAACGACTTTTGTCGTAATTGAACGAAATTTGTCGTATGAAAACGTCTGTGATCGTACAGAAACGACTGCGCTCGCTATCAAACTTAGCGACTCTGGTGTCGTAAATTTACGACAATTTTTTTTACAGTGCAGCCCCTGGCAACGCGGCACCCGCGGCCGTCGTCATGCGGTAGCGAGGCCGGTTCCCCCACCACCACTCCCGGGCGCCTCGGCCGGAGCCGGGCCGTTGTGAGCCGAGCCAAGCCGCCGGCCCGTACGACTGTCACAACACGACGAAAACTGTTTTCGAACTTTCTTTGGTGGCTGATCAGGCTCGCTTGTAGATTGTTCCCTCGTAAATTTTTTTATCTTTCTAAAAAGCACACAATATGTTTGATTCGTGCCGAAATCGCGGAGAATTTTTACCAAAGCGAAACGTCGATGCGTTGCGGCCACCGCCTCGGACTAGCCGCAACGCATCGACGTTTCGCTTTGGTAAAAATTCTCCGCGATTTCGGCACGAATCAAACATATTGTGTGCTTTTTAGAAAGATAAAAAAATTTACGAGGGAACAATCTACAAGCGAGCCTGATCAGCCACTAAAGAAAGTTCGAAAACAGTTTTCGTCGTGTTGTGACAGTCGTACGGGCCGGCGGCTTGGCTCGGCTCACAACGGCCCGGCTTCGGCCGAGGCGCCCGGGAGTGGTGGTGGGGGAACCGGCGTCGCTACCGCATGGGGACGGCCGCGGGTGCCGCGTTGCCAGGGGCTGGCTCGAGCCGGCCCGATACGAACGCGCGTGGTGGGGGGAGCCATTTTTGAAAACAGTTAATTTTAAAATCGGATTTTTTGACCAAAAATGGTTTGATGCTGAGCGCAGGCGCTAGAATCATCGAAAAAAAGCGACGCGCCATCGTTTTCAGGCGTTTTTGAAACTGAAAGGTCCTTTGTTTGAGTCTCACTTCTTAACAATGGCTTGCAGGGGTACACGCCGTAGCGTTTTAAGGGTTGAAGTCGTTGAGATACCGACTTCCCAGTCTGACATCTTTTTCTTGAAGGTTGAAACCTTACAAAATCGGCTTCCGCGCCTTCCTACCCCTATCAGGAGAAACCACACAACGGCAAGAAGATATCGTTAAAAAGTGTCAAATTTCAGTTTTTTCGGATTTTTGGGACTTTTAAGGGGTTGATCTGAGTCGCGGCGTTCATTATCGGAACCCCAGAGTCCATCGCTACCGCTGCCGATCAATTTTGGAACCGTTCCACCCCTAACTCAAAAACTACCCCTCACCCCCTCCAAAATTAAGGAATGGTCGGAGGGGGTTGAAATGCGAGATTTGACAGTTTTAGGCACCCATAATGCCACACTGACTGTAATTTTCCCATTTTCGCCCTATAAACGGGTTATCATGATCCCCTTCACGGCGTTTTTCGACCTTGCCACACTTAAGGGGTGGCTGGAGCCGGAGGGGGTGGCCCATGAACGTAACGCTTCGGAAGGCTCGAGACCAATGTTGGGGGCAGGCCTGTACCAAATTTCAAGGTTCTAACTTGAAAAACTTAGAAATGGTAGCGCCGACCACAAGTGGGACGCTAATTTTGACACCCAGTATATTTGGTGCAAAAAGTGGCATGGGTCACCATGAACACCACCAATGAAATTACAAATTGGTGTGATGCAATTTTGAAGGGGGTGCTTGGCAAGGATGAGTGCATGAAATTCAGAGTTAACCCCCGCTATACTTGTTTCGAGCCCTTCAACTCTGTCTTTTTGGATGTCGCTGCAAGTCAGTCATACATTATTAGTTTGCGATACTCTGTGATGTGTGTGCTTACATAGAGACCTAACTTTCTACTTGCCTTGGTCTGCAGGATACTTCACTGACTTTGTTGACAGACAGATTGCAGACTTGAAAAAACAAATTTAGCAGAGTGGTCTATGTAAGATCCAGTAAAAATTTTATGAGAACAATTATGCTAAACTGTAACAGGGGCTGCTGTCTGACGGCCCACAGCATATATTGCAAATGGGAGAAAGCAATGAGAGCAGATGGGAAGGCAGTCCCATAATTTTTTTTGAGAAATGCCAAAGGTGAAGGAAACCAAAATGCTCCAGACAGGCAGAAGAAGTACATAAACAAGCAATTGACCCTGCCTAAATCTGTCACACCTCGGTAAGGAACTCTGCACAGCCATTAAATTTTGGTATCTTCAGAGATCTAACTGTAAAAATTGCGAAGTTAATGAAAAGTGAGAGTTCATGGGAATGCTTCCATTTAACTTTTATTTGCAATTTATTTTATTTCACAACAATGTTCAGTAGGTTTTTGCCCTGTTGGGGACTACAAAATGAAAAAAGGTGACAATACGGATGCAATTTGAATTAAATTTAAGACTAAATGCTTTCACAACTCAGAGAATTGGAGATGGCATTACAGCTGTCCAACACAGGTGTACATTTCACTTACCAATTTTAATCATTATCTTAGTAATTCTGTGTTGTGTGGAACAAGTATATGACTAGCCTCAGTTCATGTTTATACAGCCCACATTAATCTAATTTAAGAGAAGGCTACACACAGACTAAAGATGTGTGGCCTCCTGTCTCATTTCTTTTCTTAACAACCTATCTGCTTTTTTTCAAGGTCTACAGGCGGAAATCAAAGCCGCAGCTCAATGATGCTGGTGCACCACCAGCTGCGACAACACCACCTCTTCCAACATCAATAGTAGATTCTGATTTATCACACCAACCATTGAGGACAGAAACTCCAAAGCAAACCAGAACCAGTGTGCTCTGTCTTAGTGTCTTGTTAAAAGGCCCCTTGGACCTTGCGGTTCGGACTCGGACTGCGGCTGCTGCGGCGTGGCGTGCGGCTGGGATGTGAGTCATGCAGGGGTGCAGCGTGCAAACGTGCGTCATGCAGGGGGGGGGGGGGGGGTCTTACCGAGGGCTCAGGGCACCCCGTCCGGTGCGTCTGCTACCGCGTCCTGGGCTTGGTTCCGTTGCTCCCTCGCCGCCCTCCTCTCCTTGGCCGCTTGCCGCCTCTCTTCGTGGGGGTCCGGTAGCTCGTCGAAGAGTTTGATGGCAGCCCGGAAGGCGTCCCGGTCTTCGGCCGCCTCCCTCCAGTTCGCCGGGTCGACGCCCACCGCCTCGATGTACTCCTGGCGCTGCTTGGCGAGCGACTTGCGCGGGCTGCCCCGGAAGCGCTTCGCCGGCGGGGGCGCGACGAGCATGGCGAGGGCGTTGGGCGGGACGCTGCCCCTCGCCACATGGCCCGCGTACTGGAGGGACCTCTTCTTGGCCAGGTTGACGCCGGACGGGGCCCCCGAGAGCTCCCTGACCTCCGCGTTGGGGCGAGAGATCATCTTCTGGAGTCCCTCGTGCCACACGGGGCCCGCGATCCGGCGGAGGGTGTTGTTCTCCGCAGCGGCGATCTTGGACTCCCGGCCGGCCGTCAGTACCCATGCTTCGCACCCGTAAAGCATGGCCGGCCGTACGATGGACTGGTACAGCCGGGACTTGGCCTGCCGGGAGATGCGGCGGCTCCGGAAGAGGTGTGCCAGGGAGTGGAACTGCCTCATCCCAGCAGCGCGGCGGCTGTTGATCTCCGCGTCCATGTTGTTGTCGGACGTGATGGTGGCGCCGAGGTACCGGAACTGGGGCACCTTCTTGTAGTCGACGCCGTCCACGGTGAGGTGCGTCCCGTGCTCCGGCCTCTCTTGACGGGCCACCACCATGTACTCTGTCTTGGGGGAGATCTGCAGCCCGAACCTCGCGGCCCGTTCCTTGATGGTCGAAGCGACCCGGATGAGCTCTTCCTTGGAGGCGGCGGCGATGGCAATGTCGTCGGCGAAGGCAAGGATGACGGGCCTCCTCAGCTCGGCCGGGTTGATCTGGTCCTCGTGCAGGTCCCCCACTATCCACTCCAGGCAGAAGTTGAAGAGGATAGGCGCCAAGGGGTCCCCCTGCTTGAGGCCGGAGAGCACCGCGAAGAAGACAGAGAGGGCGCCGCGGTAGCGCACCGCGCACCGCGCCCCCTCCAACGCCGTCCGGATCCAGGCGATGAGAGTGGCCGGGACCCCCGACGAGGCCAGTGCGGCGTAGAGGGACGGGCGGTGGATGCAGTCGTACGCCTTCTTGAAGTCAATGAACAATATGTACGTATCTGCACCTCGCCCGTTCCAGCGCCACTCCAGGATCGACCGCAGCGTGAAAATCTGATCGATGGTGGAGCGGCCGGCCCGGAAGCCGCACTGGTACTGGCCGATGGCGACGTCCGCGATGGGGGTGAGGCGGGTGAGGAGGATGTACGCGTAGACTTTGTAGGCCACGCAGAGAAGGGCAATGCCCCTGTAGTTGGTACACAGGGACAGGTTGCCCTTCTTGGGGAGGGGGATGATCATGGACTTCTTCCATTCCTCCGGCACCTCCCCGGTCTGCGTGACCCGCGTTATGAGTGCGTGCAGGGCCTCAGCAATAGCGTCGCCGGCGTTGCCGTCCTGGCCCCCGCGCTCGCCCCCGTCCTCGCTCCCGTCCTCGTCGTCGATGGCGTCCTTGTCCCCGTCGTCCCCTGCATGCTGCTGCAGCAGGGCGGCAGAGATCTCGTCCACCCCTGGAGCGGACTTGGCTTTCATCGCCCCGATGGCCCTCTTCACTTCGTCGAGGGAGATGGGCTCCACCTCGTCGTCGTTGGCGTCCTCCGGGTGCGGCACGGGGTCCTCTGGCGGGGCACGTTGAGCAGCTCGTTAAAGTATTCCGCCCAGCGGTTCAGGGCGGCGGCGGGGTCCGGGACGATGGTGCCGTCAGCCGCCCTGATGAGCCCCGACGCGGCCCCGCCCGTCTTCCTCCGGAGGGAGCGTGTGGTCTGGTAGAAGAGGCGGACGTCCCGGGCGCCCTCGGCGGCGTCCAGCCGGTCCATTGCCTCGTGTATCAGCGCGCGCTTCTTGCGACGGGTCACCTGGCTCACCTCGCGCTGCATCTCCACGAGTTCCTGAACCAGCGCCCGGATACCGTCCTCCTCCTGTCCGCCGGCCCCGCCCGGCACAAACGAGTCGAGGAGCTCGATGGTGTCCACGAGGAGGTCGTTCGCCGCCTGGCGCTTGAGGACGGCCTCTTCACACTCCTCGTCGAACCACTCCGCCTTGGGGGCGGGGGACCGGCGTCCCAGGACGGACTCCGCGGCCTCGCGGATGGCCTGGCGGAGGTGCGACCAGTGCCGGTCCGGGGTGTCGTCCTCCGTGGGGGGTGAGTGCTGCAGCAGCTCCCCCACCTTCTGGAGGTAGTCCGCCTTGTTGGACCCAGACTGCAGCTTCTCCACCGCGAAGGGCTTCGGCAGCTTGCTGGGTGCCTCTTCGGGTGGGGGTGGCGCTGGTTTACGTTGCAGACGTAGGGACACCTCCGCCACCACCAGGCTGTGGTCCGAGCCGACTGCAGCCCTCGGCAGAGAGCACGTTGCGGATGGAGTTGCGGTAGCGGGCCTCACCAGGACGTGGTCGATCTGGTTCCTCGTTGTCCCGTCGTTGGACAGCCAGGTGGCCTTTTTGGACGGGGCTCTGGTCTGCACGTTGGAGGCGATGACCAGCCCCTCCTGGATGCTGGATGGCCAGACCGGCCAGGCGCGTGCCGTTGTCGCAGAAGTCCTCGTGCAGGCTCTGCATGCCGCACACGTGCGTTCAGCTCCTCGTCGCGGCCGATCTTGGCGTTGAAGTCCCCCAACACGAACAGAGTGGCGTTCCGGGGAGTTGAGCGGATGAGGGCCGTCAGGTCGTCGTAGAACTGGTCCTTGACGGCCTCCTCACTCTGCGGCGTGGGGGCGTAGGCCGTGATGAGGGAGATGTTGCGGGGCTGCCCTCGCAGGTCCAGCCGGTTCAGGCGCTCGCCCGGCCCGGTCCAGTCGACGATGGAGTGCCGGAGGGAGGAGCGGACCATGAAGGCGGTGCCGTTGACGAACTTGTTCCGGGTGGCCGTGGTTGAGCAGCGTGTACTTGGTGTCCGGGACCTCGTACACCGTGGTGCCCGGCCATCGGACCTCCTGTAGGGCGGCGATGTGGATGTTGTTGGCCTCCAGTTCCCGAGCCAGTTCAATAGCCGCACCGGGGCGGGACAGGGAGCGGACATTCCAGGTGGCGATGCGGAGCGGGGCGCACGCGCGCACCTGCACCGAGACCCGAGGGGGTTCGGGGGCTGCGGAGGGGTGCAGGGCGTGCCCAGGTTGTCCTCCTCGTCCTCCGCTGCGGGTGTGGGGCGGGTCGGCGGGGTCCGGGGCGGCGGCGGCGGAGGTGGCGGGGGCGGCGGTGGAGGCGGGAGCGGAGGCGGCGGCGGAGGCGGCAGCGGATGCGGCGCAGCGGAGGCAGCGGTAGCAGCGGTACGGGGGGTGGCGGGGGAGAGCCCCGGGTGGCTGCGGCGGGGGGAGGGGGGCAGCGCCGGGGCGGCGGCAGTAGCCAGGGCAGGGCCCGCTCGGACGGCCTCCCCCTCTCCTCCCCATCCCCGGCCGACGCTGTGTCCGCGTCTCTGTGCTGCGTGGCGGTGCGGGGGGCAGGGGTCGCCAACATCACTGAGGCTGCCCTCCCGATCTGCGGGGGCGCGCTGTCCGTGAAGACGCGCAACAACCTCGTAGCACGGCCGGAACGGGGGAGGTAGCAGACATCTGGGCCGCCCTTGTGGAGCAGGTTGATGGCTACGCCCTTGAGGTCGGCGCAGGCCTGAAGGGTCTCTTCGCCGAGGTGCAGGTCCTGCTCCCCAGCCTCCAGGGCTGCCAGGAACGCGTCGGTGGTGTGCTGTGTGCCTCCCCGGCGTGCTCCCTCCCCTTCCTCGGCTTGCAGCGCGGCCGCGGCCTCCAGCTGGCTTGAGTATGCACGGATGTTGGTGCGCAGGTGGATGGCCAGCTCCCGTCTGAGCTGGGCGGCGGCGGCAGTGAGAGCCGAGGAGGCGGTGAGGCGGCCCCCTGCCTTGGGCGTCTGCACGGGGTGGCCGGTGAGCTGGTGCGCCAAGGCCTCGACCAGGCGGTTTCCGGGGCCCGGCACAACCGCGAAGACGAGTAGCCCGCCACGGAAGGCCGTCTGTACCCGGCAGCTGCGCGGGACGCCCGTGAGAATATCCCGCTCCATGAAGGGGTTGGCTTACGCGAAAGGTGGCGCGGATGCACTTGCCCGGGCAAGGGTAGCGGGCGGCCGACGCGGCGGGCTCGGCCAGCCCGAGTACCGGTGCGGCTGGATACGGGGCGGACCGTACGGGTGGGGCGGGCGAGCAGGGAGGGTGCGGCGGCGACGGGGTTCCCGATTTGCGTAGTCGTGACGTGTGCACCTTGGTGACACTCCGGGCGAACTGGCTGGTGTTTTCCTTTTCCCAGGTTTGCAGGCCAGGCCTGGCCGCCCTGGTGGACTTGCATGCCCGCCCATGTCGACGTTTGCTCGAGTTCACAGAACGCACTCGTCGTATCTCAGTTGATTTTATGAGCTCGCTTGACAGGCGTCCTGGTCTAGCCGGGTCGTGACGGGCCATGTGCAGGCCCGGGATCACGTTTCGGCCGGGCTGGAGCACTTTCACTGGCGGGCCCCACCCGCCCCTTCCGCCTAGCCAAGGGGGCTTGGGCGTGCGGGGGCGGGGAGGGGGGAGGGCATGGTGGCGCGCCGGCAGGGGTGCGATGTTTTGACGAGTGCTGGCTGGGTCTGGATGTCTTCACAGGAGAGGAGGGCGGTTGGCACGGCGCTGGCGGGTGGTCCGGCGGCTCCGGGGAGATTTGAGCGGATTTGAGCGGGGCTTTGTGCATGCATCATGCAACATGCGTGGGAGTGGGAGCGGGGGGGGGGGGGGGACAAAGGCCGATTGTTGTTAAAAACCTTGCACGCCATGTTTTACAATAAGTACAGGTTCCTCAACCGCAGTAACGGCAACAGCAGAAAGTGATGCAAGTGACAACAGGGTAACTGATATTGAGACAGACATGGCAGATGTATCACTGCCAAACTTAACACTGTCAAAAGAAGTTTTAAAGCGGCCAGCTGTTGCCTCATCATCTGATGAATCTGATGAGGTCAAAAGAAGTTTTAAAGCTCCTCTTCAGATAAAGAAATAAGCACAGAAAATTCCATATTCCATCCCAATTCCATGTCTTACCGACAGTGACAGTGCTGCTTCTGACTCACATACGCTTCCTGATATTGGTGATCCGGACATGTACCAAATATTGAGCAATGGTTTTCGTATGAATTCAGATGAACTTCTGAGGTAAGCAATCACTAATTAACTTCGATTTAATTTAATGCCTGTCCAATTGTGTGATTGTTGTTTTACGTTACCTTTGTTTTGTATTTCAGTGTTGAGAATGTGAGCGGTACAGAATCTCCTCTCACAGTGTTACGAACCCTGGAACCAGTTGAGTTTCTATAGTACTCATGCTTAGTTTCATTTACTTTATTATATGTTGCATGCAATTGTATTTGCAAGTATTATGTGTAATGTACGGTTTGGAGTATCTGTTGCTACTGATGATTGAGATAAATCTGAAACTACTGCTAATTTTGGAAGAGGTGTTGTTGGGGTGTGAGTATAATATTTTGTGTTGATCAATGGTTATGATTTGTTCCTATTCATTACTTGTTGGTATATGACTGAAAATGTCCAACCTTGTTTTTTTATAGCTGTAGTGCTACTAATGACTAAGTATTAAGAAAAAAGGCCTACCTGACTTAGGCAATGGTTCTTTATATAAAGAAATGAACCCTTAAATTTGTAAACAAAAAAATTAAATAGTGCCATTATTACAGATGTCAAATTCATGCGAGCGCATAGTTGCATAATTTTTCAAAAGTGCCATTATTTAAGCATGCAAACCGAGTGTGGCGTGATCAACGGCTCAATGATGGAGCGATATGTCGTCTGTCCCGTTGCAGGTTAGTAGCACAAAACCGTTAAACCATGCTGGTTAATGTTTGTCTCTGTCTCTTGTTTGAACGCCCCATTCATAACTAGGGGTACGCTCCGTTTTTCTGCGCGTAATGTGGCGAGCGTCGCGTAGCATATATATTTGTAATCTATTGAGTTTGTCTGATGCGCCTGCAAGCGCGAGGGTAGGCCGACCCGCAATGCACGCGTCCATGCAGGAGTCTCAGTTGCCTACCTCTCGGGCGCCGTAAGGCAGAACGCACAAGTGCATCAGTTAAGAAGCGCCCGACCGATCGCCCGTTCGCCCGCGCCTTTCGGTGCACAGTTCAGCGTACGGTTGGGCGCAAAGCGGTGGAGAGAGTGGCTGCGGACGCATCCTAGCGGCAGCTAACGGTGAACAACCGTGTTGAGATATTATTTTTTGTATTCGTTCAAATACATTTTTCATTTCAGCGTAGCGCTAAGTTTTTCATATTGATGTGTTTTTGTTCTGAGTTTTTTGTTTTTCCTTTGTTCGGAGGAGATCCTTTGTTCTGAGCTGGATCCTTTGTGTGTTCAGTCGAGCTGGGTTGAGTGTTGAGTTGAGTGAGCAAATTAAAGAATTAAATACAGAAGAAATCATATCTCCATCATTCCACTACCCAAACCTTAACAGGTTATGGGCCCCGGCGTACGATGGCGGAGATAAAAGAGAATATTTCTGGGAAGCAGTAATTGCTTGGTCGTGTCAAAGTGGCCGCAGTGCTAGACAGTCAGGACTTATGGGACGCTGTAGAAGATAGTTGGGTCGTAGAAGAACTAGAGGATTTAACCGGAGAAGAGAGAAAGCAAAATAAGAGAGCTCTCGCTTTCATCAAGAGGTCGGTAGAAGATATCCACATCGAAAGTGGGTCAACCAGCTGGTGCCGCACGTTGTTTTCGTGTCTGTCGCACTCGTTCAAAAATTTCCTAACGAACTTCACCGGAGAAGGGGAAGAGGCGGAGGAAGGTGAAGGCAGCAGGAGGTTCAGGGTCGGGGGGGGGGGGCAGACTCATCCGGCCCGTTCAAACGAGAGCGATGTCTGTGTGTTTGTGATTGCGGAAAAGAGTTTTTTTTTTGGAGAGGGGGGGGGGAGAAGCGCAGGAGCAGGGCTGGAGCCTAGACAGGAGGGCCGCCGGGAATGGCCACGAACCGACTGATTCTGTTCTGCCAGGCACGCCTAGAGCTGTGCGGTTAACCGGTTAATAACCGGTTATTTTTTAGAACCGGTTGCCCGGTTATTTATTTTTTAGAATAACCGGTTAACTCCCTAACCGGTTAAAAACCCTAACCGGTTAACCAGTTAATGCGGTGAAGCGGTTAACCGGTAGCGACAAAACAACAGGTTTTTCAATTAACCGGTTTTTAATTAACCGGTGCTTCAATTAACCGGTCATGCAGTTTTAGCAGTGGCAATTCATGTTCATAGTAACTAAAAACGCACAATACGAGCGAAAGGGATCGTACGTTGTAGGCACGCACGGGCTACGGGCATCGGATAAAGCCTGGCCTTGCTGGCCTGGCTCATGGCTGGGCTTGCGGCTGGCTGCTATGTCTCCGGCCGGTGGGGTTAGGGTGGCGGCGGCGGCGAGTGGCGAGAAAGGAGCTGACGTGACGCCGACACCCGACGCCGACGCCCGCCTGCCTACCCCTACCCCGGCCCCCGGCCCTGTTGGCTGTTGCTGTTGGCCGGCTGTGGCTGACTCGACTGCGCTGTGCGCTGGTGCTGGTAGTTTGTACTTGTATTGTGAAGTGAAATAAGTTTCATTGGCGCGTGGTCGTTTATTTCACCGCAGTGTCTATCGCGCATCGCGCAAACGCTTCGCTTCTCAACATAAAGGTGAGTAGTGTTCGGGTTTTTATTTGAAGTCGGGTGAGTCTGACTGTGTTGGCAAGTGCCACGAGCTAGGTTAGGTCGTCGGCTGTCGGCCAGCACGCGTTCGCGTTATTGCGCTCTGTGCTCGTTCTTATTTCCACCATAGTCCGCGCGCGCGCCCGTGACGTGATGCCACAGTAATTGTTTTTCTGGTTTTCAGGAGAGTTCCTTTCAAGATGAGTAAGAGAGCGAAAAGCAAATGGTGGACGTACTTTGATACCGGCGAGGGCATTGAGCAGGGCAAGGCGAAATAACCGGTTATTTTGAAATCTCCGATTATTCTGAAATAACCGGTTACTTTGAAATAACCGGTTAATTTGAAATGACCGGTTAATTTGAAATAACCGGAGGAAAAAAAATAACCGCTAACCGGTGATAACCGCGGTTATTCCAATAACCGATAACCGGTTTTGAAATTCAATAACCGCACAGCCCTAGGCACGCCCTGAGGGAGCAAGTTGGCCTGCACCCCCCCCCCCCCCTAATCGCCCTCTCTCTCTCTACCAGAGAGCAGTGGCCACGCGCCGCCACCGTTATCGCTCCGATGTGTGTAGTCAGAGCTCTCACCCCACCCTCCACCCCCTCAACCTTCTCCTTGCATCTAAGCATGACGAGCGAACGTGTCCCTTGTTGTCGAAGTTCACGCAAAAAAAAGTGCGTCAGATCGATGCTAAAAATATTAGCTGCAAGGATTTAGTAGCAGTGCTAACGTCTTAGCTACGGCGCTGCGCAGGTTTGCCGAGTTCGCCTCGTCATTAGCTGACCCGTCTCATCTCGATTAGCTGCATTGCAAACGGTCTACTTTAAATTTCCGAGCGTTTCAGCAAACTGCTTTAGCAGTGGAACTACTTCTTTGTTGGCTAGACGATCCTTGCACCACTGCAAATAAGAAGCGGTTCCGGAGCAAATACAATTCTATATTCCTATGTGCGATCATTATTTTGAATTAATGTAGAAAACAGGGAATTCCACGTCTGTTTGTTTTTTTTTCGGTATTTTTCGATATTAAAGTGTCAAAACTGACGAAAATAGAGGAGACCGGACGGGATGGACCTTTAAAGGTTCAAAGCGCTGCGGCAGCCACATGGACACTAATTGGTCAGTTACACTTGTGATATTTAAGACTTCATGTCAACCAGTATGATGTAACTGTGTTTGGTTTTTTTAGTTACAGGTTTGCAATGATTTCAAGTTTTCTTTTGAATGGAAAGTGAATAATCTGTTTGTTTGTTTGTATTTTATTCAACATGTAATGCTGCCAGTAACAATGTTGTGGTCAAAACTTAATAATAATAAATTACATAAGGTATAGTACAGAAGCAATATCACAAACACAAAACTCGAACCATACATTACACATATTCAAGTTCTTGAACATCATAGTATTAAAAACAAAATTAAAATTAAAAGCTATAATTAATAATTCAGGAAATCATTGTAATAATATAATTCTTTATCTATGAGCCAATGCTTTAATTTTTTCTTGAAACGCTTTATCTCAGCTTCGCTTGTTATCACAGCAGTTAATTTATTATAAATAGTCGATGCAATATATATAGGTGATTTAGGATTATTTGCGCATGCAGTGTGCATTGGTTTTTTTACTTAGATTTTTCTTAGCATATATGGCATTCTGATATAGAAAGATAGATGTTAAAGTTCAAATATTCAATTGTTTGAACTTACCCCTGCAGCTGAATTTACTCTCTTTGTTCATAATAAGTCCGATGGCTTGCTTCTGCTTTCTAAAAACTCTTTGAAAATTGTGCGAGTTACATAAATGAGTTGCCCATAATTGCGTACCATAAGATAAAAAGCATAGTATATCATTATATTTTCCTTTAGCCAAAGGGATTGTTTCAGTACGTAAAGTCCGGCATAAAAATTTATCAAAACTTGTGACTGATGTTCATCTTGAGTTGAAAAAACTGCGACCATGCCCTAGAGACTTGAAGTCGACATTACATTTGATTGATTTGACAATTAAGGCTGGAGGTTGGTTTTTCTATATTATCTCTCTTTTGAGTTTCTGTTGCACATTTGTCACACTCTTTGTCCCAAATGTCCAACCACTGTTAATTTTTTTTTTTTAATTTTCAGATAATTTGGAACCTTTTTCTATTCTTTCCCTCCTATCTTTTTTGGTGCCTGCTACAATTTTGTTGCTGTAGGATGTTAGCAAGTTGCATGAAAGCATTGAAAGGCGTGATAGTAGGTTCCACTTAATGAAGTTAACCAGACAGCCATTTGTGATCTTGGTGGCTAAGGACCTGAACCACATAACAGATTCGTATGTTATCATTAATGACTTGAAGTGGCAGCTGGAGTCGCCTACTGAAGCTTTCGATGTCTGCTTCAAATCTATATTTGCTCTGAATGCCTCGTACTCTGTAGAGAGCAAACCATTGTGGCTTCTGCTACAAACAGCAGTGTATGACATCTTCACGAACGAAGACAAGTACATTTGTTTTCTGAATGTTCAATGCAGGTATTGCAAACAAGAGTTACGATTCAAAGAACAGTAACGGGCACGATGTGAAAGCTGTCAATAACCACCGCTCTTACGTGAAACGGTTCCCTAAGGAAGATCCATCAGAAGAGGAGGTCAACATAAAGAAGTGAGCAGGATGAAGAGCAGAATCCACCTCCACAAGGTGGTAGCGAGGCACCTTAACCTCCAGACACACCAAAAATTGTCAAGAATGGGGCAAAGGGCAGGGGGAAGCGACTTGTTTCGAATGAGAACGTGGTTCCTGGCAAGACTCTAAAACTTACTAGTTCTAAAGTAAGTGGAATGTTATCACCTGCTAAGGAATGCAGTGTTCTTTCTGACCATAACACAAGTTCCCCGGCTGGTAATGTGTCACCAAAAACTCCCCACACAGTTCCCACCCATTCTGCACCAAATTCTGCGCCAACAGCCATATCAATGCACACACTAACGCCACACAACCCACCCACTGCACCATCACAATCCGCACCACACACAGCACAACATTCAGCACCCGCACACCAACAAACACAGCACATGCCACCACCGTCCACATCAACACATCATCTCAGTCCCCGGGGGGGGGGGGGGGGGGGGGGGGGGGGTTCCTGCCAGGCAAGCTCAGGCAAGTGCGGCAGACGTCTGCCGCAGAGAAAGATCCACCCCGGCCTATGCATGTCAAAAGACAAAACTGTCTACGTACAGCAGACACTCAGAACACGAAGTGGGAGTGGGACAGAGAGATAGAGACTGCCGCGGCGGCAACGTGGAGCCAGGTCCCGGCCTGCTACGCCGCCCCGCCCGCGCATTTACTAATTGGGTCGCTGGCCCGGCGGGTACATCGAACAGTACATTTTGGCATTGAAATGTACAGGCTGACATTAGGCCAGATATCCGCCTGTTGTTGCAGTCGTCGTGGATGCAGCAGTAGCAGCAGTGGTAGTCGCCCAGAGCGGCGGTGCGGGAGGGAAGTTTGTCCTCGCGCTGTCCACGTCGCTGCCGCTCCAGTAGTCGTGCTAGTGCAGCTGAAGTACGGACGCGGAGTGTTGTGATTAATGCGTCGTCAGCTGATCAAACCGATTTAACCCTACGGGGAAAAGTGAAAGTGTGATTTAACGTGATTTGGAAAGAGATTGGTTATTCCGTGACGAAGAGTATCTACGTATTGTCCTCTTCACTGAGAACGTCTGCAAACATCTTCGGATTATCAGGTATGTTCCTAACGGCGAGCTGGGCGCCTGAAACCGCGGCCGACATTTGCCATCGCACCGCCGTGCCCGCCGCGCCTGGCCTAGCATAACATGTCCGCGGCCGTCGCCGCCCCCGCCACGTCTGTACCCGCGCGCTAGGGCGGTTTTTGCTTCTTCAATGTCAATACACAATATTCAAAATATTGAACTACCTAAAAACGCTCGTTTTTTAAAACCCCGTCAATAAGGAGTAAATTAAAACAAAAAGATAGAAATATGTTTGCATTAAAAGAAAGTGCAAGCTATTCACATTCTTTTGCACTGTAATTTTACAATATTAAAACTATACGACCGCGCCGTGCCGTTGCTCATGCACTGCGCCTCAACGTAGCGCCGCTGCACTGCGGACGCGGAGGGACGTAGAATCGTTTCGACCGTTGGATTTACCCGTGACTAGCTTAATATTACTACCTGACTCGACACTAAAATATTAACCCTCAATATCAAGTAATGAAATATTGAAATGTTGGTTCAATGTCGTTGAATCCGAAATATTGAGATATTGAAATTTTTGTCAATATCGGATATTGATATTGGTCATTTCAATATGTTGACATTGAAACTTCAATATAAAAAATATTGAAATTGAAGTCAATATATTGAAAAACCGCCCAGCCCTACCGCGCGCTGCGCCCGGCCGTGTAACATGCGTCTGCGACCGACGCCTACCCTCGCAATTTTAGTTTTGTATTTCAGTTTCGAAGTGCCTCATCTCGTGCTAACTCGTGAGTTTTATTATGTGTAGGATGGGCATTAACATTCAACAATGGCGAGGAGACATTGGGAGCTTCCACGGGGCGTGGCTGCTAGTGCAGACGTCGCTATCAGCGTCTTCACCGCCGAATGGGTTAAGTCGACGTTCTATACCCGCCTGTGTTAATTTTGATTCTGGGACAGGAGTCCGGGGCCAGGGTGCACCTTCTGCAGCCCTGTTGCCGGTGCCTCCGGGGCTCCGGGGCGTCGTGGTGGACGGAGGGGAAGGCGGCGATCTCAATGCGGTCGTAGACACGGCTGTGTAATTATTCTTATTTTACAAGGTTCTGATCGGCTGCCACGTTGCCCTTGCTGTCATTATGGTCCTCCTTGTCATTGGTGTCGTGGAGGCGAATCCTGGACCTGGACCAGTGGCATCTGACGCAACATCACAGACTCGCAGCAAACTCAGCCAACTCAACTCAAATTCACAAAAATTCAGCCAATTCAACTCACTACTCAGGTATGCGTACACCAAAAATTCAGAGTGGTTTGGCCCTCGCATAAATCAGAAAAAAAAGGGCCTCACAACAAAATCCGAGGTGTCAGAGAGGAGGTTCAGAAGTTAAACAACCCAAAATTCAGAAATTTTTTTGGTGTAAAGTTCGTGGTTTCTTTGGTCAAATTTGTTGTTGTTCCTGGTGCCTTTTCTAACCGCTGTCTATGCAATTTTTTTTTGGCGCGGCGCGACGTCACCGACCCGTGCTGGCGTACCCCCTGGCAGCGTGGCTTAAAAGAGGGCGAACACGGAGTGAACGGAGTTTAAAAAGAAGTATCCACGCAAATTCAGTTTTACCGCCACTTTTTCTGTTAAACCTGTATTTTGATTTTTTTTTCTTGATTACGTAATACTAGGTGGGGGGGGGAGGGGGGTGTCCTCTGCCGAGATTACGCCTGATTACAAGGAGGAGGGAGGAGCCGAAAAAACGAAAATCTACGTAATATGTGAATGGCCCCGTGGCAGGACCCTCCAAGGACCCTGTCATTACATCTCCTCTTTCTTTGAGACGTCCTCTAACAGATGATGTAAGTTAAGGTAGACAGTAATATATATTAATTCGTAAATGGTCCTGTGTTTCTAATGTTGGATGAGAGTCGGCAATAATTTAAGCAACTGACCTGCAATACAATTTTGCAACTTTCTGGGTAATCATATGGAAGTGGGAATTTATAAGAATGAGCCCTTGCCATGTTAAGATGAGGCAAACAACATACTTTGAGGAATTTCATTAAACTGAAATCATCCAATGTAGAGAATGTATAACTTTTTAACTTTGTACTGGTACGTTTGTCAGCTAATGTATGGAGGGGGTCAAGAACCTGTTGAAGGTTTGTACCTTTTCATCAGCTCTCATCACAGTGGCTTTTGGATTGTGATTCCGTATTTTATTTTTCCACCGGGAAATTGAGGTATTACCGCTGTGGAGGCCGGATATTTTTAAAGGGCTGCGTGCTCCTGACAAAGTAGTGTTGCTGTTTGGACCGCCAGGCACGGGCAAGACTTTGATTGGTAAAGACAAATATTCTTAAGTCTAATCATTTTTTTTTCCCCCTCCCGTGAACAGAGAGAATATACCATACGTCTGGTGTCTATGGAGTGCTCGACAAGTTCTTTGAAGTAGTAGTGCAGCAGAACAAAAAAATTCTTAACGCAGTCAACATAGTGCTGGAACAGGACTAAGGACCACGACGGTTCTGACCATGAATGAAATGAGATCCTTCAAGAAGTATCTTCCTGGTGAGCCTTGTGCTGGAATAAATTGTTCTGCGATATTCACCGGACAGAATGGGTCTACCTTCAACCCCCACATTGAAGACTGTGCTCTCCAGGCAATCAATCAAGCACCTAAACTCTGGTAAATACCTGGGATCCTTTGAAAAGAGACAACCATTCGTGATGCATTTCTATCAGAGCTAATGATTTTAAATTATTTTCAGGTTCATAATCCCGCCCAGGTTTTAATCAGCATTCACAAAGCTGATCAAGAAGTTGGGCATACCAAAATCAGAGAGGGGCTGTGAATATCTACTGATATATATATATATATGTTGTTTGGTAGAAAAATTGAAGTCAGAGGAAAATAGGAATGAGGATCACAAGAAGAGTGAAAAGGGTCAGGAAAACAGTTATATGGGTTTTGTAACCTGAATAACAAAACCCATATAACTGTTTTCCTGACCCTTTTCACTCTTCTTGTGATCCTCATTCCTATTTTCCTCTGACTTCAATTTTTCTACCAAACAAACAAAAATGGGGCATACAGAACAGATTTCCTATCACAATGTAACATTTCTGTAACAAAAAGCACTCTGCTATTGGAGGCGCAAAATGAATAACTGTGAGGCACAGAAGGTCAAGACAGTATAAATGGGTATCGTTCTATTATTCTGCCTTCAGAAAGAAAAAATTAAAAAATGAAACTGATGTTCTCAATGCGAACTTTTTTTTCTTCTCAATTAATTTCAACTTAAAAAATTAAAGGGGATACTTGAATCTTCTATTCTATCAGAAAACTGTAGGAGACACAACAAACATAACAGACCACGGAGGAGGAGGAGGTCAAAGCACTAATACAGGCGCGCCCAGTAGTTTGAGATTGCGCAACCACGTAACTTTGACGTCACCCCACGACAGCCGAAACCAATGACTTCATCATACGCCTGTGCCTTGCAGCAGCGGGTGGAAACTCCTACGGCGGGGCTGGTTCCATGGTTCCATGCTCCGAACGGGTTGGCTGGGCTTGCCACGGCCGGCTTCGACTGCGCGAGGGCGGGCACTCGGGCACTCGTCACTTTAAACAATTATGAAAAATATAAACGAGACCGATCTTGGAAGAAGACACTCACTGTGGCATGACGGCATATTTCGAGAATGCAATTCTAACCTTGTTTTTGTCAAACACTCACGTATTTCGTAAATCCAAGCGAAATCCGTTGACGATGCAGACGGCGACAAAATGGCAGCGCGGGGTGCCCTGCCGTGGCTTTGCAGACGTCCGGGCTTTCGCTTCGTTTGGGAAGACAACAGCCAGGAGAGTGCCGTGTGTCGCCAGCAAGACTTGAAACAGTGCTCCGTGCCATAGAATAGGTTGTTTCACGAAACACAACAGAAACTACTTTATTTTCGTTTGGAACTTCTAGATCACTCTCACACGTTTGAACAGCTTCGGGGCGGTGCTAAGCAGCAGAAGTGTGACGTAAGTATGAGAAACCCAGCGTTCGTTTACAAATCAAGCACACTTCTCCAGCTGCTTCTTGCGTGTTTATGCGTGCGGACACCAAAAATTTTCAACAAATGTTTCGAATTCGGCAATTTTTCGCCCAAATAGTATCTTCGACTTCGCGTGTAAACAAACACCAGCAAGCCAATCCAAACGCAGGGTTTCTCAAACTTACGTCACACCTATGCTTCTTGGCTATGCCCCGAAGCTGTTCAAACGTGTGAGAGTGATCTAGAAGTTCCAAACGAAAATAAAGTAGTTTCTGTTGTGTTTCGTGAAACAACCTATTCTATGGCACGGAGCACTGTTTCAAGTCTTGCTGGCGACTCACGGCACTCTCCTGGCTGTTGTTGTCTTCCCAAACGAAGCAAAGGCCCGGACGTCTGCCAAGCCACGGCAGGGCACCCCGCGCTGCCATTTTGTCGCCGTCTGCATCGTCAACGGATTTCGCTTGGATTTACGAAATACGTGAGTGTTTGACAAAAACAAGGTTAGAATTGCATTCTCGAAATATGCCGTCATGCCACAGTGAGTGTCTTCTTCCAAGATCGGTCTCGTTTATATTTTTCATAATGGTTCTAAGTGACGAGTGCCTCAGTGCCCGCCCTCGCGCAGTCGAAGCCGGCCGTGGCGAGCCCAGCCAACCCGTTCGGAGCATGGAACCAGCCCCGCCGTAGGAGTTTCCACCCGCTGCTAGCAGGCTGGCCTACCCTGGACTCTCACAGGCACTACAGGCCCACAGCTGCCATGCCCGCCTTACTGACATCCTTATCCCCTTACGGGGTGAAGGTCTGCTATTTATTTGCTGCCTTGCCTGTAACTCAGGCGGTCATATAACTCACGTTTACGTTCGTATCTCGCACCGTTCGCCCCATTCCAGTACCGGTTCAAGACGGGCCTGTTCTGCCTGTTCTGCTTAAAAAGGAAAGAGGGCCCCGGCCCCGGGTCTGGGCGGCCTCTGCGGGCCGATTTTGAGTCGTCTTTTAACGCGATCGTCACAGCCAAACCGTTCAAGGTATCGCCTTCAAATCTGGTGGGGAGGCAGTTAAGAGTTCAATCTCAATATAGGTATGTTAAAAAAAAATTATGAACTCCCCTGTCACACCAAAAAACGACATCGAATTCGCGCCACAACAACTTTTTTACCCGGCGACGGAAAAAATATCTCCCATGCTAATATCTAAATAATTCTTTTCTCTATCCAGTGATACTTTTCCGCGGTCGGTGCGATGAACGGTTTGGCCGCCAGCAGGGAAACGCCAAACCTCTGCACGGCCTTCTGCACCACACTTATTATTTGATTCAAATGGGCACCACTGTTATTTTTCTAGACCAGTGGGTAAGCTTTGACTTCGACATATCTACTAGAAAAGGCCGGCTGGACAAAACAAAAGCGGAGGAAGAGGCCACGAGGAGAACACAGCAAGGGTTGAGAGAAAGTCGTTTTGATTTTCTCCCAAAACCCTTCCAAGAGTATTCAAAAAACGACCCTCTCATACGGTTTGGATTCACGCAGTCCCTAGATGATGTAGGAGGTAGAAAAAAACCAATGGTATAAAGTTCAAGAAAAATTACCTATTATGAGATTTGTATCAATTTGTACTTCCAGGCTGACGAAACTGATGGGCAACCTAAAAGAAAAAGGGAACAGTCAGAGGATGAGAATTACATAAAAGATGAGCAGGTAGGTCTCGAATTTGAATGAAAGTCGAAGCTCAAGGTTTCTACAAGCATTCTGCTGTTTCAGGTATGCCTGTCGTCGTGGTTACCACTCTGGCCAGAAATACCAAGAAGCTGGTGTCTGGCGTATCAGTTGGAGATATTCAGAAAGCCGTGAAGGAGCTCGGGCTCAACAATGATACCAATTACAAGGAAAAGCTCTTGCCAGTTGGCATATCTGGCTAAGAGTGTATGTCAATCGTGCAATTCAAACTCACCACACTGCCTGTGTAAAAACTGCTGTAGTTGATGGTGTTGCTTAACTTTTTCTCCTTTCAATTGCAGTTGTATGTTGATGTGGGTGAGCAGAGCGGGCTGGAGGTGGATGGTGGATGAAGATGAGGTACTCAATGGAATGTGTTCCTCTGGAGGCCCTATGCTTACTGAATAATTGTATATCTCTGAGGTTGTTGAGAGATTTGGCTTGGCAAATGCCAAAAGTGTTAGTACTCCTATGGAGCCTAATTTAAAATTGTGCAAGACTGGCGAGAGATTGGATGGTCCCTATCAGCAATGAATTGGCTGTTAAATGTACATTGCTTTTTGTTCTAGACCTGACATTGTATTTCTTATGAGTCGCATTGGAAAGCTGCTAAAAGAGTACTTGTTTATTTAAATTGTACCAAAGGACTTACATTGATTTATCGTAAAGGCATGTTGCGCCCTACAACAACAAGAGGAGCGGTCCGGCCCGTAAGTGGCTGGACATCATGAAGACCGTGTACGACACCGTCGACAGCTCGATGCCGGTGCAGGTGCAGCCGCCGGCGACGGACAAGCTCGGGTCCCTGGTGAACAGCCTGGGGCTCACCTTGGAGGACCTGCCGCCGATCGAGAACATCGAGGTAATCGCCCAGAGCGTGGCGAATGGGCCGTTCGACGTGGGGTTCTCGCTAACGGGCGTCGAGAACGTCCCCCACGATGAGCTGGAGCGCCTGACAATTTGCACCGGGAGCTGGCGACTGCCCCGGCCCCAGCACCGCTCGTTGGGCTCGGCATCGCGAGCAAGGGCGTGAAGATGCCGCGGCCGTTGCCGCCCCTCGCACCGCTGTCGCCTGCGTCAGACCCGGCCGCCCCCCTGCCCGTTCTCGCCGCCACCCCTGCTCCCGCTGCCACCTCCGCTGCCGCCGCTCCCGCTACTACCTCCGCTGCCGACATCGACGCCCTCTTTGATGAAGATGTGGATTTCTCCAACATCATCGAACCTGAACCGGGGATGTCGCTGGTGCCGCGGGGGGTGTTCTGCCGCAACGTCGATCTCAACGAAGTTACGAAGAAGGTGCGTTTCGAGATTGGTTTTGATCTTATGGCCACAATTATGGGTGTCTATTTCTTGTTAAGGTCTGATAATGGCCTTTTTATTCGATTCTCCAAAAACGAGTTCAATGGGGTGTTTAATGTCAATATGTTCAGTAAAATAATAGATTATTTAAAAATTTCTAATGCCCATAAGAAGTTACCGGCTGGCTTTTCAGTGGGAGGGGTCCTTATAAGTTTTGTTCATAGAATAGGTAGAAATGGTGCTTACCGCATGTGTGTGCTGAGTCGTAGCGATGCTCCGGCTCAGCGTATAGAGTTAATTCATTATTACTGCACTCGTGTTATGTCTTACTTGAACAGAGTGATGTCTACTGCCACACTAGTTTAGAAATGCGCTGGTGCCGTGAGGTGGTGGTACCATGACCAGATGGTTACTGATACTGCTGAGCACATTGCTAAGCAGATGGGCTTCAAGGAATTTTGTAAGCTTTCAAAGACTGACTACTCGAAAAGTGTAAGTATGATCAGAGAGGGTTTGGATAATGTGTCAGAATTTCTTGTTGGGTTGGGGTCACAATATCCTTATTTTTGCGAGTCCTTGGAGTGTCCGCTTTTGAAAGCTCACATAATCGAAGCGTATCAGGTTAACATGCGAGAAAAAGTGCGTCAGCCAGGAGGCCAGCCTACTGACCATACAGGAGGAGCTGATCGATGTTAAAAATTTACTAGCGTCTGTTTCCCGAGGTGGTGAGGGAATATGCACCAAAACCCCAGCACAACTACTGGGCAGGAAGCTCCCCGTCGCCAATGTCATCGAAGTCTGGGAGATCGAGGCGGTGCTGCAGAGTAGGAGAGGCCTGACGGATAAGTTGGGGGCTTACTGTGCCCGCTTGGGTGGCCACCAGGATTTGGAAATGGGCATGAAGTTCCTTAAGTACGCCCACAAGCTCAACGACGACCAGTGCCAGGCAGTGAAGCAATTGATATTGGACCTCTGCATAGGTCACCTGACCACGTATGGCGATGAAACTGCACGGCCCTGCCCCATCCCACAGCCAGACAACTGACACCCGACTGCGAAGCATCGTAAGATGTCAAAACAAGCAGCGTTTTCAGTTCCTGACAGAAAATCTGTAAATGGTTCGTGATCGAATTGTGCCCTTTTTTCTTATGCTCTAGCGCTAGTCGCCAGAGACTTCGTATGCTGCATGTAACTAGGCATGACATGGAAATCACTGCGAAGAAAATGGCAAAACGCCAAAAGAAGGCAGCAGTTTCAAAAAATGAGGTAAGCTATTTGAAAATGTCATGCTTTGAAACTAGAACAGAACTTGCTGCAGTGTCTAACAATATCACTCTGGTCTGTTTCAGAAAATGCAAGTGGACTGAAGCCCGTCTGAAGCCCCATCTGTACATATGTTGTTAAACCAGTGATCACAGTCTAATGAATAAATTGTGTTATTTGCCAAAACTGTGATAATTTCTAAATCTAAAGAAGTCGAGGGGGCGAACGCATGTCTGGGAAGACGAGTGCAAGGACATGACAGGCGAAGGCGTAAAGGCACTGCACGAAGAAAAAAGATTAGTTGTCGGAACTAATTTTTAAGTTGATTTTCAGACAAGCAGTACATTTTTATTCAGAAAATAATTAAATAAGTCTTGTGCCTATATCTTTCCTACCCTACCTCCCCTCTATATGCTGATAATGACTACTTATCGAAGACGCACGCGTTCCTGACAGGTTGGCTTGTCACTTCTGGACGTGATCATACGTGATTCATAGCAAGCTCTATCTCGCAAGTGATCCCAGGGGCTCTATCTCGCGCGTCCGTTCTAAGGGGCTCTATCTCCCGCATCCGTTTTAGTCGCCACTGGCTCCTATCCTAAAACGGACGCGCGATTTAGAGCCATTGCGATCACGCGTCGCTAAGAATCACGTGTTACACTAGAGGCATTCCAGACGAAAAAAGCCACCCGTTTGGCGACCCCTTCCGAATTTGATCCCACGCGGTTTATGGGTTCCTTTCATGCATAGGGACTGCCGAAAAGCCCCTATAGCAATATCCGATCACTCCTATAAGATCTATAGGAGTTGCAACCCCCCAAAAACAGCTGTTTTAGACCATTTGGGACTAGATGGGTTCTCGAAGACTGCCGACCAAAAAAAGTCCCAAATGGGTGTCGTCAGAGCACAAAAGTACGCTCTATCGAATGCCGTTCCGTAAAAGGGTCTACGGTTCATGGTTTGGGCACCAGAGCCACGCAAACTTTCACTAAATTGAACATTTTACTTATTTTGGTTGATTTTTTTTTAAAAAATTTTAAAATATTTTTCAAGGGTAAACAGGCTAAAATAGAGCCCAATGGGCGAAAATTTTAAGGAAAATGTCGTATCTCCAACCGTTCAGCCGCTATACTTCAAAAATAACCAACAGAAACCAACAGAAAATTCGTAAAAAAAAATATTGAGACCTCTTCAAGCACCAGGGGTGAAAATGTGAAGGACAACAGTGTATTTCATACCATGCGCCTTGAAGGTGGGCAATGAGGAGTTGGTGCGCGCACGCGAGCCGTGCGGGCTGGCCTACCCTGGCCCCGTCGTGCAGGCGCTCATCAATTTTTGGGTGCGACACTTTGCCACGAGTGGCAGCATAGCGGGCGCCTGGTGGGTAGGCAACCCATAGTTGGTGCATGCAGGCGAGCCGTGCGGGCTGGCCTACCCTGCCCCTCGCAGGCGCTCCTCTATCGTTGGGAACGACGCCTTACCCAAGTGGCACAAAATTATACCTGACTGTTCTTTGAAACTTCAATGTGCCGAGGAGTGATGGATCTCTTTTTAGAGGAAAGAGAAAAATATTTCATGGAAGACAATTTTCAATCAAAGTAGTTTGATGCTCTTTGAATTTGCCGCCCGCTTGGTGTCCCGCAAGCTTGTCAGTCTTACCAACTCCGCTCGTTGAGCTCTCCCCGCCCTCTCCAAGCGGGCATCAACAAGACAACGCTGTGAACCTTGTGGGATTGTTCGATTTCTTTGGTCAGACGTCGGTTCTTGCGGTTGATAGCCGTTACCAGTGTGCTCGTCCGTAAGGGCGTGAGAAAAATGAGTGAAAATGGTAGGTAGCATTTGAATTTGTTGATATTACTTGAGTAATATGTGTGCTGTCGAGTAAATTAAAGAGCAAGTGTGAGGTAATGCCGGTCCTCTAGGAAAGACCATAGTGTGTATAGTTTAGAGGTAGAGAAGAAAATGTGATAAACTTACAATTATTCAGTAGAAAGACTCGAAAGTAGAACAAAGTATAGACGTACTGGTGTTAACCTGTGAGTTTTTCTCTGTTCTAGATCCGAAATGTTGTAATCCTTTTGGTAAACACACCAAAGGAGAAGTCACCAAAGCTTTAAGGATAATCACTCTTTATGATGTTGACAAACACCCTGGTGCCAACCTAGTCATTGGCAAGCATTGGCGTGATTACTGCCGCACCAGAGGAAGTAAGGTCTCGAACCCTGGGTCAGACCAAACGGAAGGTAAACTGACACTTTGAAAGGAAGCCTTACATCGGGGTTCTTGTATCACATCATTAGCTGATTATTGTTTTTATTTCAAACAAGATCTTCCAAGGGCTCATCGAAGATTTTCTCTGGCCAAACCTGTTGAATCAGGAGCTGACCTTGGTCCACAGGCAAGCACATCACAAAACGGTACGAACAATTTAGTCTAGCGTTAGTGAGAAAAAGACTTTGTTTATTTAATTTGCTATTGTTTTTCTTTTTAGTGGGCATACCTGCTGTGAATAGGTGCTGTGACCCATATAACTCTCATAAACAACAGGCTGTCACAAAAAATTTGAGGGTTATTGTCGGTAGAGCGAGGCCGTTTGAATAAAGCGCGCCTCCGTAGGACGAACTAACGATATTCGCAGAGGCCTAAAGTGCAAACGCTGCGCTCTCCGGTCGGGAGCGGGAGGCGCAGACGACACGCGGCAGACGCGTCGGGGCCTCGGGCAGAGCAACACCATTCGGATTCCGTGAGTACTTGGTGGTCAGAATAGTGTATACCCCAATCCCTTGTGTGTACCTTTCTACCAACCCCCTCGAGCTACACTCAGCCGGATGTCGCGTATCTACGGGTAGAGCAGGACGTATCTCTACGAATACACACCCCATATGCGTGGCGTCCGACAGTTATTAACCGTAGAGATGTTATGAGAGTAAGTGGATTGGAAGTCGGAAAATTGTGGTGTGACTTCTGTCGCAAGAGATTAATTGACTCAGTGGAAACTGCTACTACATGTGAGTATTATATCAGCACTGTTACAAATTTATGGTTGAAAATTCAGTATGCAAGTGCTGCAGTAAATTTACAGACTACCTGGTCTGAAATTTCAGCATTAGAAATTTGTAATAACTGAAGAAAAATTTTTGGGCTTTAAAAATTTCAGACCACCTTTTGTCTCTAATTTTAAAAAAAAAACTGAGAATATATGTGATTTTGTTCTTAATTGCTGTCACTTACTTGTGTTTTCTTTCTTCTCCTGTGGTTCTGTCTCATCTGAATCAACAGCTATCAGTCTACAGTCTGAAACTAAAAGTTTACCAGAAATGGAAGTTGAAGTGATTGATGGTGAGCTGCAATTTTTCATAAGTAAAAAGAAATTGATGTTATGATATTATTTCTCACAGTGTGAATTAACCTTTCAGATACTGAATTTAGTTCCATAACTGCACCTATTCACAATGTTGCAGAGGGTACTGGTATGTAGATCAAAAATGTTTTATGTTTGTTTATTCATTTAATTCATTTATTATCTGAGTTTTACTTTTACTTACAGATATGTGTTGTGATCCTTTTTCCATCCATCCTGATGAACATCGTTGCAAGAGTCTACGATTTATTAAAGCTGCTGACGTAGAAGAATGTCCCACTCTGAAAGTGAGCGAGGGCAAGCCATGGTGCTCTCAGTGCAGGCGACACAAGACTTCAAGTTCAGGTGAGTCTTTGTTCCTATGCCCTGTGTCATCCATTCGAATCACTGACAAATATCGTCAAACCATCTAAATATAACAACAACTTTTGTCCTTTCAGATTTTTTGAAGTGCACATACAGCACAGGAGTACGTGACAAATGTTCTGGAACATCAAGAAATGTGAAGTCTTTGAACAGTGATGAACAAAAGGCTTTGGCATGGACTTCTGGAGTGTGGGAACCTGGCATGAAAAACACTGTGTGTGATAAGCACTTTCAAAGTTTTGTTGGTTTTATCAAGGCAGTCCCTCCTGTTGTAACTGACCGTTGCTGCAATCCTTTGAAGAACCACCGTAAAGGGTCAGAAGCTGGAACAGACTTGTTGGAAATAACACTTTGTGGTGTTTTGAGAGCCAAAGAGAAGAATATTCATTTAAAGTATGGTGAAAAGTACTGCAATCGCTGCCGTGAGGAAATCAAGGACCTTCCTTGTGCAAATGCTGTGGTTGAGAGGCAAGGAAGTGCTCTCAGTTTAGGTAGTAGCAGTCATGCCTCATCGGTGCTCTCCCCTGCTGTAACTCCTAAGATTCAAAGAGAGCAGGTGCAAGAGGCTCTTTCAAGTCTTGGGATACCACAGTTGGGATATTTTCCTTGTTCCAAACCTAGCAGAATCTTTCATGCCAAAAAAAAAATTAAAGAAGCCTCAGAGAGTGCAAGGAAAACAATTTGCCGATCAATGGCTCTCTCAGAGGAGGAAGTGATTTCAGATGACCAGAAGAAAGCACAGCATTTTGATGATTTGATGGCTGCAGTAAAATCAAAACTCCCCACTTCAAGCAAGATAGACAGATATAAACTTCTGACTCTTTACCCGCCCACCATGCCAATTCGTGAAGGATCAGATTTCTTTGGAGTGAGCCGCACATTTCTAAAATCAGCTGTAACATTACGGGTAGAAAATGGAATTCTTGCAAGTCCCTCATGTGAAAGGACTCCACTGGTTTCTGAGGAAACCAGAAAAATTATTGTCAACTTTTATTGCGATGATCGGTTTTCCAAACTTTTGCCAGGAAAAAGAGATGTTGTCAGCCTAGGAAGAGGAGTGCATGAGCAGAAAAGACTGATTCTATGTAATCTTAATGAACTTTTCTGTACTTTTAAGGCAGAGCACAGCTCATGCAAAGTGGGCTTTTCTTTCTTCTGCTCTCTTCGACCAAACTGGTGTTTAACTGCAGGGGCCAAAGGCATTCATGCTGTTTGTTGCTGCCAGATCCATCAAGACATGAAATTAATATTTCATGCTCTTCATGTGAAAGAACATTATAGGGATGTCATTAAGTTGTGTGTGTGTAATGACAAAAGCAGAGAGTGTATGCTTCGTATATGCCCTCTGTGTCCAAAGTCCACAAACATTCAAGAAATAATTGAAGCAAAAGTTCTAGCTAACTATTTTCCATCTGATACAGAAGTTACTGAAGAAGGCAAAACTGAATATCTTGAAGGTGAAGTCGAATATTGCAGGTGGAAATCAACTGACCGTGCTGAAATGATAAATTTAGTGTGTTCCAGAGCAGATTTAATTCAAACAGCAACTGAGCAACTGTTAAAGTTAATTCCTCATGATTATGTTGCCAGAGCACAATCAGAATATATGAAGCACCTTAAAGAAAATTTAACCCCTTCAACTATAATTGTTACAATGGATTTTGGAATGAATTATGCTTGCTTGATTCAAGGGGAAATTCAGTCGTACCACTGGTCAAAAAAGCAGGTCACTCTTCACCCAGTTATTATCTTTCATGCAGTTAATGGCACACTTCAGTACCGTACCATTATAATATTGTCTGACGATCTAGATCACGATACTGATCTGGTACAAGAAATTCAAGACCGAATAATTTGTATTGTGAAGAAGGATTACCCAACAGTACAAAATATTGAGTACTTCACAGATGGCTGTGGGGCTCAGTACAAAAATAAAAGAGGTTTTCTCAATCTATGTAAACATGAGAAGAAATATGGGTTGAAGGCAAAGCACAATTTTTATGCGACAAGCCATGGAAAATCTCAGTGTGATGCTGCATCAGCCATTGTCAAGAGGAAACTTACTTATGCCAGCCTTCAGCGACCACTCAGCAATCTGATCATAAGGGCTCAGAATGTCTATGACTTCTGCAAAACTTCTGACCTTAACATGGATTTCATTCTTATCAAAAAGATTGATGTTGACATGAAGCGTGAAAAGGCAAAGCTGGAACCTCAGTTGGAAGCAGTTCCCGGAACAAGGTCTTTTCATCAATACGTTCCATTGACTGGTAATGATTGAAATATGCTTTCACATGAACCATTTTAGCAACTTGTGCGTGTTTCTTATTTTAATTTATTTTTTTCAGATGACACAGTGGAGTGCAGGTTTACAAGTTTTGACCAGAAACCAGCACTTGTTCACTGTCTCAGGGATGTAGCAACAAATATTGATATGAATGTTGGAAGCTTTGTCGTTGTGAAGATAGTACGAAGAAAGTTTATTGGCTATGTGACTGATACCCACGATGAAGATGGTGAAGTTGAACTAACCCTTCTCCATCCAAAGCTACCAGCTGATTCATTTACGTGGGTGGATGATAATTTAAATACCTTGGTTGTGCCCGTTCCTCATGTTCTAGCCAGTGTATCAATGTTAGAATTAGAAGACAGCAAGTATTCATTAACCAGGGAATCCAAAGAGATGCTAGTAGCTCGCCGTATTATTAAATTACCATAAAATTGTATAGACATTAAGAATAGCATGACAACTGTCTTCAATTTACAAAAGTTTAAAAATGAACAAAACGAAAGGGAATAGTTAAGCCAACCTATGTATCAACAGAAATAAATAAAATGTTATAAATTCCACTACATTTTAATTAGATCAACCACTCCTCGGCACATTGAAGTTTCAAAGAACAGTCAGGTATAATTTTGTGCCACTTGGGTAAGGCGTCGTTCCCAACGATAGAGGAGCGCCTGCGAGGGGGCAGGGTAGGCCAGCCCGCACGGCTCGCCTGCATGCACCAACTATGGGTTGCCTACCCACCAGGCGCCCGCTATGCTGCCACTCGTGGCAAAGTGTCGCACCCAAAAATTGATGAGCGCCTGCACGACGGGGCCAGGGTAGGCCAGCCCGCACGGCTCGCGTGCGCGCACCAACTCCTCATTGCCCACCTTCAAGGCGCATGGTATGAAATACACTGTTGTCCTTCACATTTTCACCCCTGGTGCTTGAAGAGGTCTCAATATTTTTTTTTACGAATTTTCTGTTGGTTTCTGTTGGTTATTTTTGAAGTATAGCGGCTGAACGGTTGGAGATACGACATTTTCCTTAAAATTTTCGCCCATTGGGCTCTATTTTAGCCTGTTTACCCTTGAAAAATATTTTAAAATTTAAAAAAAAAAAATCAACCAAAATAAGTAAAATGTTCAATTTAGTGAAAGTTTGCGTGGCTCTGGTGCCCAAACCATGAACCGTAGACCCTTTTACGGAACGGCATTCGATAGAGCGTACTTTTGTGCTCTGACGACACCCATTTGGGACTTTTTTTGGTCGGCAGTCTTCGAGAACCCATCTAGTCCCAAATGGTCTAAAACAGCTGTTTTTGGGGGGTTGCAACTCCTATAGATCTTATAGGAGTGATCGGATATTGCTATAGGGGCTTTTCGGCAGTCCCTATGCATGAAAGGAACCCATAAACCGCGTGGGATCAAATTCGGAAGGGGTCGCAAAACGGGTGGCTTTTTTCGTCTGGAATGCCTCACTAGCTTGCGAGGTGATTAACAAACCATGCAGGTAGCGTCTCCAAATATGTGCCATTCACACAAGGCTCTCTGCAGTGAAATATATAACTCAATTTCTTTTTCTACAGGTTCTTATGCAAAGGCTCTCCAGAAGGAGGGCCGACTTTTTTCTCTGAAAGGGGACAAGGCTATCACACCGAGACGGAGACCGAAGACCAGCCGAACGCCAGCAGCTCGAAAGAAAGATCCACCTTGTCCGCCCCGCACCGGATTCCGAGCCCGAGCCGGATTCCGTGCACGAGCAGGAAAGCCAGGCCCAGCCGGAGGTCCAGCCCCACCCCAAAAGCAATGCCGATCCGGACGCCGAGCCCAAGACCGGGGCGCGGGCCCTACAAAGCAGCCATGCTGACCGTGCCGAGGCCGCACGGGATGACGCTGGCAGGTAGCAGATAGGGAAGGCCGGGCCTGCCCAGGCAGCGCGGCGCGCCAGCAGACGACACCGGAGTCAGGTGACTAGGGCCAACGAAGCGGCTGCCGCCGAGCGATCGAGCAATGAGGTAGCCCCAGTGAGAAGAAATACAGGTGAAGCCAAGAGGGCTTACACCAAGCTTAACGGGGTTGCTCTGGCGTCCCCTGTAAGGACTAAAACAGTGAAGCCCCTAGCCAGCAATTGAGAAGTTCAAAGCCCCTCTACCAAGGAATACCAAAGCTAAGCAGGTCTGCACATATTGCCTCAAGGGGTATTTGTTTGTTATCTACATCGTACAATACGCACATGCAGTTGCACAAGATTCAAAGTAAGATTTTATTCATTTTGCTGTGTTGTTCTGATGATTTGTGTTCCATAGTTTTAATTTGTTTTTTTCTTCAGTGTCAGCCTCACGATACCTGAAAAAAGAGGTCATGGAGCACGCACTGCAGATACCTGAGAAATCGGTCTCCAGTGTGTCATATGCCGATGTTTGGAAAGGACAGAGGACAACCATCCACTGAGTTTGCAATCACAATCTAACACACTTTGGGAACAGTTTACCGGGGATGTCGCTGCTGCTGCGGGGGGTGTTCTGCCGCAACGTCGATCTCAACGAAGTCACGAAGAAGGTGCGTTTCGAGATTGGTTTTGATCTTATGGCCACAATTATGGGTGTCTATTTCTTGTTAAGGTCTGATAATGGCCTTTTTATTCGATTCTCCAAAAACGAGTTCAATGGGGTGTTTAATGTCAATATGTTCAGTAAAATAATAGATTATTTAAAAATTTCTAATGTCCATAAGAAGTTACCGGCTGGCTTTCCAGTGGGAGGGGTCCTTATAAGTTTTGTTCATAGAATAGGTAGAAATGGTGCTTACCGCATGTGTGTGCTGAGTCATAGCGATGCTCCGGCTCAGCGTATAGAGTTAATTCATTATAACTGCACTCGTGTTATGTCTTACTTGAACAGAGTGATGTCTACTGCCACACTAGTTTAGAAATGCGCTGGTGCCGTGAGGTGGTGGTACCATGACCAGATGGTTACTGATACTGCTGAGCACAGCATCTGGCGCATCTACCCGTCCTGAAGGGGACGTTTGTTCAGACAGATGGAAGCCCAGCATCGCTTCTCCTTCCAAACAATCCCGCGGAACGATGGTTTGCGACGATTCGTAATCCAACTTACGAACAGGAATCGACACTTTTTAAAAATTGTTATCAATTTTAAAACACTACTGACTATGATTCATTCATGAGTACCGCGCATCCGGTTAAGATATTGTAAAAGTGATGAGAGATTTTAATGTGCTAACTGTTGATGCCGCACCTGCCACTGACTCCATAACTTCAGAAATGACACATCGCTCCAAGCTGATACATCGCGCCAAGCAAGGTGACTCGGGTTTTGGGTGGATTGGGAAGGCCCGAAGGTACTTCGAAGGGCTCGTGACTGAGGACGATCTCGATGCGGCGATGGAGAATGTCAACTCACCCGGGCACACAGTGCAAAATTTGGGAAATGTCACGAACGCACATCAACATGACAGCGGTCAGTAACTTGAAATTAGAGACCATGTCGGGGTGTGTAGCTGCATGGAGAATGTCAACTCACCCGGGCACACAGTGCAAAATTTGGGAAATGTCACGAACGCACATCAACATGACAGCGGTCAGTAACTTGAAATTAGAGACCATGTCGGGGTGTGTAGCTGCAAGGTTTCAAAACATAACTAAAAATTTGAAATCACTTGATATGGTCTTGCGAAAAAACAAACTAGATGTCGACCAGCGCTTTGACGCTTCTCAGACTGCTCTACATTTTGTGAAAGAAACGCAGCACCTCCAGGCCAATTTGCAAGCTGTAAAAGAAATGTTTCTTAACTGCAAACAGCAGCAGATCAGTTCCCTTGCTGTTTGGCAGGTCGACCTGTTAACGGTTCTAGGAAACGAAAAGTCAAAACTGAGCAACGAGCTGGAGCGGCTGCTGGACAGCCTGCACGGGGGTCTGTCATCAAATGTTTGATGATGAGACGCATACGTGCAATCTGCAGAGAAGGCGCTCTCATCTTCAACAGATCTAAAACAATTTACTGAAGGAAAAACAGACCGCCGAGTTGGCTAAGTTGCCTTGGGATGCCACTCGCGATGAAGCTAATTCTGTCAAAAATGCCATTCGAGTAACACCGCAAGAAATACGGGACTACAGTAGGATTTAAGATGGAGCACTGTACCTTTTGTAATGAGAGGGCCTGTGATATTTTGTTCGCCCGGAGGAAGGCACAAGTTCATGCTGTGGCAGTGTGTGAGCTAATTTAAGAAGCTCTCATTTATACTGCAGTATGTTTCGAGTGAGGCCTTCAATGACTACACCATACTACGCCTCTGGGAGGCTATTTTGATTAGTCTGAATCTAAAGAATCCGCTGGAGTCAAGTTTCGAGTTCCACTTAGCGCCAGCGAGAGCTAAGCCCCCAGAAATTTTGAGTTGGCTTGTGGCCGACGCCGTGACGGAGATATTCTCTGCTGCGGTTCCCCTCATACTGTTTCCGCTTTTCTTGTTCTTGCGAGTCTTCTCCACTTCCGGTTTGAGCTTCTCCGAAATACCCTATTGTTTATTTGTTACAGATTTCCTGAGACGAATGTCCGGGGACCTTCTAAAATTTAGTTTACAAAGTCCGAAAATCTAAATATAAGGACTAAATCAGTTACTAACTTGAACTCCTACTCAAGATGTGTACTTCAGACAGACTGTCCATTATGTTGGAGGTTCTGTTGTAAAAAGGATATTCAGAACAGCAATTCCTAAGACAAAAATATGAAAATGGTGAATATTAGAGGTAATGCACCATATTTTCTTATGTTTTAGGTTGTCTGGTGGTTCAGTGGATAAGTGGATTGTTCCATAGATATGACTAAAAGCGGATACGGTAAACCATTGAGGGATTTATTATAGACTCTATAGTGGACTTACAAACTGCCCTAACACTGCACAGCTTATGGGGCTGGCTTACTAAACGGCGGAGGCCGGAGGCTTACTCTTACCAAGCTAGGACCGGACTGTCTCGCTGGGGCGGATCACTATATCTCCGAAACCCCTTAATTAAGGGTTCGGCCTGAAAAATTTGGAGACTGGCCCCGAAAATCTGGTGGCCGGCCCCGAAGAGCTGGCGGCCGGCAAGATAAATTTGGCCCCAAAGGCCATTCGATCAATGTGTGGGCTAGCCCGAGAGGTACAAGGGCGGCCTCAACGGTGTAAACCTGCCTTAGTGAACCGCTAAATGCAATCGTTTACGCAGCTTTCAAAATTAATTAAATTCAACCAAAAGTAGTGAAATATTCAGACTTGAGAATGTTGTTTCCTTAAATTTAACGGTTTAAAGTCGAGTCAGTCACCGTAGAGTATTACATTTTGAACCAAGTTTTGAAATATCAATATGTACCATTCTCATCCGATGCTACGATCCGAGACATGAATTTTGATACCCCGGTGAGCTCGTTTGGACCACTGGAGAAGGTCGCGCAGGGCGCCTGCATGGGGCCTAAATGCTACTAACGGCAGTCAAAATCGATATGTCTGGACAAGGACTCCAATTTGGCCTATTTGACCTTACGACTGTATTTTTAAAAAAATCAGACATATTGATTTTGACTGCCGTTAGTAGCATTTAGGCCCCATACAGGCGCCCTGCGCGACCTTTTCCAGTGGTCCAAACGAGCTCACCGGGGTATCAAAATTCATGTCTCGGATCGTAGCATCGGATGAGAATGGTACATATTGATATTTCAAAACTTGGTTCAAAATGTAACACTCACCGGCCACCGTCATCTACGACCTTTAAGAGTACTGGCAACTCTGATCCGTCAACAAAATCATCCACCAAAACGGATACTTCAAAAAAGGTAAGTTAGACAGTAGGCTACAGATCGGCTTGTTACGGCTTGCCCTGACCCATAGTTCCGAATCGGGCGGTTAGATGAGCGCGCGTTGACCGGCTGCGTGCGCAACCTTGCCCAAAACGTACCCGACCCTATGTCTGACGTTGGTCGGGTACGTTTCGGGCAAGGTTTCGCATGCAGCCGGTCAACGCGCGCTCATCTTGCCCGCCTGATTCGGAACTATGCCCTGACCTGTACAAGAACCCTTAGTAAAACAATTATTGCTTTCAAGAGGTTGCGAGACAGAGGAGATCTCCGACGTCACCAAACTCTCCTCCAAGTAATGGGGAAAGAGTGCTGTCATGTGATGCCTCACCCTCAGTGCAGTCACGTGATGCAGCCACACCGTCATTAGACCGCTTCTCATTTTCATTTCAGTATGTTCGAATTCAATTTGCCTCCGGGTCAGAAAACAACCCTTTCGGGATCCTGATCCATGGTCTGAAGTCTGGTATCGGTGTGACGTCATTTAGCGATGCCGGGGGAATGGGGGAGAGGAGGGGGGGGGGCTGAATGCCCCTCTACAGGACAAAAACTAACTTTTTAACACCCAGAAAATTGTGTTCTCGATCAAAATCAAGAGCATTTACGTTAAATGTAGTATTCATGCATTTGAAACAAGAACATTTTACTAGAACCAATGCAAATGCTCTTGATTTTCCCGCGATCGAGAACACAATTTTCTGGGTGAAAAAAAAATCGAATAATATCTAATGTCAATTTGATTAAGGTAGCACTCAAAAGGACTGAAATTTCAAGGGAAACGTATCTCTTACTGTTCCGGAGAGCCTTGAAAGTGCAAAAATCAAGCAAAACCGCGGTACCATTCGCGATTTTAGCACTTGCAATGCCGATATCTCCGAAACCGTAAGAGATACGTTTTCCTTGAAGTTTTAACCCATTGAGTTGCTAATTTTTTCTAAATTGTTTTGACAAAATTTATTTTTTGCCCTGTAGAGGGGCATTTAGGCCCCCGCGGCACCACTGAAGGACGTCATACCGCTACTTGACTTCGGGCCGTCGATCAGGACCCCGAAAGGTTTGTAATCTCACTCGGAACTAAATTGAATTCTGCAAATAAGAAGCGGTCTAACGTTCAAGCGCCCAAGCACTAGGAAGGAGTTGCGGGGCATGTTGGCGTTCGAAGGCCCCGCACCTCGGAAGTCAACTGGACACGCGGTCTGTGGTGGCAAAAAATAGGAGCCATGTTTACAGCCAAACAGCAGCACTTGGCACTCAAAGGAAAGCAGAAGTGCGATCTGATTATTGAGACTGCTGACGACTGACGGGTGTGCAGGGTAGACAGAAACCCAGCACACTGGGAAAATTGGAAACTACCCTGGCTGGATTTTACTAGGACTCGCTGTTCCCTGAAATAGTCGAAAGCAGGCTGGAGAGAAATCTACCACCTCGCGTAAAAAACAAGAACATAAACGAAATCAACCCTAGGTCCCAAGCCGAATTCCAGTGCAGTGAAGAAACCGCGGTCGCCTAGTTTTACTGACGGGAAGAAATCTGTGTTGCGCTGTAACGTGAAAAAACATTTTTGCATGATAAAGTCCAAAATAACGAATGCGACGACATATGAGAAGGCAAGGTTGCCTTTCGCATTCATTGTTTTGGTCTGTACACAGGTGCCAAAAATTCGAAGAAAAACAACTGAAAAATTAGACACTTTTTAATTATCTCTTCTTGGTTTTCTTTGGTTTTTCCTGACAGGGGTAGGAAGGCGCGGAAGCCGATTTAGTATGGTTCCAAGCTTTAGGAAAAAGCTATCGACTTCCCAGTTTTTCCTCAAGCTTGGAACCTGACAAAATCGCCTTTCTACCCTTTTCAGGAGAAACCAAAGAAAACCAAGAAGAGATGATTAAAAAATTGTCTAATTTTTCAGTTTTTTGATTTTTTCGGATTTTTAGCACTTTTAAGGTGTTGATTTGAGTCGTGGCGGTCATTATCGGAACCCCTAGAGTCCATCGCTACCGCTGCCGATCAATTTTGAAACCATTCTGCCCTTAACTCAAAAGAATACCCCTCACCCCCTCCATAATTAAGGAAAGGTCGGAAAGGGTTAAATTTCGAGATTTGACAGTTATAGGGACCCACAATGCCACACTGACTGTAATTTTACCAACTTGCGCCCTACAAATGGGTTTTAATGATCCAGTTCCGGGCGATTCACATACAAGGGGATGGTTCAACCCCTTACCCTGATTTAACACAGTTGCGGTTTTTGGAGCCTTCGAGAAGGACCCTTGGGACATGCCTCCTCAAAATTTGAACGCTCTACTTGAAATGAAAGGCTCTGCAAAGAGTGGACCACTAAGAAGACTCCCAGTGTATAAGAAACTTAAATAATTCGAAGAGTAGGGAACACGCCTTTTTTATCATCACATAGTGAGAATATGAGCCTATTCTGTAAAACAGTTCCAGAGAAAACACTGCCACGATTCAGAAAATTGGTGGTCGAAACATCATAGGAAATAGGGCATTCCGGAGGAGAGCTTGACCGAGAGCAAGAAGCCGACAAGAATAACAGGAGCGAATACGGAAGCTCACTTTACGAAAAGTTCCGCAGCACGTGCAGTGCCGTCAGCCGCGAGCCGACTCAAAAAGTTGGAGGCTTAGCTCTCGCTGACGAAATGTCACGACCATTTGGCAGGGCCACACAGCGCAGACTTCCACCGCGCGGCCCGGGGAAAGGCATCCTCTGGTCCCGCGGAGCGGTTCCGGTGCCGTATGACCCTACCAAAGGGCCGTGACATTTCATCTGACTTAAAATTTTGAGTGGGCTCGTGGCTGACGTCGCGGCAGGTGCTGCGTAACTTTCCATGCCGTAAACTTCCGTATCCGCTTTTGTGATTCTGGTCTTCAACTTGTGTCCGGTCAAGCTCTACTCCGGAATACCCTATTAGGCTTTAATGCATTGGGACCTTCCAATAACCAATATTGACCACCATTGGAGACCACCTTTCAGAAAAGGCTGGAAACCTTGCATTCAAAACCTTTGTCTACATTCTGAGAAATTCAGGAACATTGCATAAGGAATGTTCGTAAAACCAAAAAAAAAAGTCCAGAAATTTTAAGGAGTTCTTTTCTAAAAGAAAGAAATTAGATCTCCTGTGTGTCCCAATAGGCTATTCCGCTGAACCACACAACGGAAGTAAGAAGAAGGCAAGAAGTACAAAAGGATGGGCGAGGGGGGACGAGTTACAGGGAAATGGACAGTCCCACCTCCCCCCTCACCCACCTTAGTACTTCTTGCCTTCTTCCTACTTCCGTTCTAGGGTTTAGCGGAATACCCTATTCGGCCTGGAATGGAAATAAAAGCATACACACCTGTTTTGAAAGATTGAACTGCTGTCCTTCAATACTCCTGTTGACAGGTGCCTCCATTCCTACAACAAAAATTGTTCTTACAAAACACAATGAACACATCCGCGTTGCACACAGTAATGAAGAAACGCCACACAAAATCATACCCGTGTACTTATGTTAATCTAAGCTTTAAACGTGCTACATGGCATTGAATCCTTAGTAAAACTAGAAAAATTGATACTGCACAGCACAAACAAGTCCAGAATGTCTGATAAGTTCTTGTAAAAAAGAATTAAATTGGAACTCCTGTGTGTCCCAATAAGGCCTGGAATGGAAATAAAAGCATACACACCTGTTTCTGAAAGATTGAACTGCTGCCCTTGGATACAGTGCCATCCCTCCTGTTGACAGGTGCTGCCATTCCTACAACAAAAATTGTTCTTACAAGACACTATGAACACATCCCCGTTGCACACAGTAATGAAGAAACACTACAGAAAATCATCCACAGGCACTACTTCAAGCTTTAAATGTGCTACATGGAATTGAATCCTTTGTAAAAACCAGACAAATCGATACTACACAACACAAAAAGTCAAAGAAACGTACATCCAGCACTTTAACAAAGAGTGATCGCAGCATGACATTGTGTCAGCACGAGGCCAAGACTGGCGCACTCCACGCAGTATTAGAACAAAAATCCAGATAACCCTAAATTAAGATGTACATCTTGCTATTAAACCCAGCAATGATGAACAGAAACTAACCACCCAGTTGAGATAGTTGACTGGAATACTGGATCTCTCAAAAGTGAGGTTATATCTTCTACACCTTGCAACACAATATACGAACGCAACCAGAGAACCAGACAGACCAACACACCGCATTTAACCACATTCAGAGGCACAAACGAAAAGTAGTTGCCTTGAAATGGCCAGTTGAGTAACGATAATGGAATGCACATTCGGAACTCATGCCATTAGGCCTTCACAGCAACGTTCAAGTAAAGACGAATTCCGGAAGGGCAAAAGTTAGGCCAACAAAGCTACAAAAATGAAACGGGAAGACGTGCATTAAATCGAAAAAGATAATGGGCAAACAGTATTATGAGACAGAAAACATCCTCGTTTCGCGCTCCTCACGCCTAACTCCCGCCAGAACGCATAACTTGCGACATACACGAATTCGACACATTCTTGACAGACTAGCACGAAGCGAACACTTGTAGGAGTAGAAACTAATGCGTGCTAAAGAAAAATGGTCACTTACATCCCAAAATGTTCTTTGAAATACATGAAATGCAAGCAAATTGCTTCGGGGTGAAGCAGTCTGCCTCTGCTAGCCTCTGCCTCATGGTCGGAGAAGAGGAGGGAGAGGAGAGGAAGAACAAGAGACGGTAGACAGTACGGTAGGGCAAACAAAAGACACATTGCGGTTCGCCAGCGCCTGTTCGTCTGGTCCGACCCACCACCCATCCGAGCATCCGAGTCCCGAGTAGACTTGCGAGTGGATGGCAGCGCGAGATTTCAAATCAGAGACGAGTACCTATTCGCGTGAGAACCTCACCGATTTAGGTCGGTCACAACCCAATCGCAAAAACCCGACTTGGGTTGCGGTGCGGCAGACCTATTTTGGCTTATACTGAGTTTTTCTCAACCCAGCCTGGCCCAAAACCTTGATGTCTCCGATTTCTTTGAAATTAACACATCGTGATAAGGTATGTGTGAGGAGTTTCCCTGCAAATTTTCCGGTCTCTCATACCTTAGGGGAAAAAAGTTTTGTGTATTATCCTGGTCAGGACTGCCACAGGGCTTTGTCAAAGGATCGGATTTCTTTATTATCCACACCAATACAACACAAAAATTTTGCAAGACAAAATGGAGTGGAACCAATCATCTATGTAGACGAACCGGGCTGAAGTTGGCCAACTATTTTATTGGCCAACTTTTTTTTTTTGCCAAATTTTTACGATACGATCAAATGCCGAATAGTTGGCCAACTGTAGCCCGGTTGTAGATGACACAACACTACTGATAAGTGAAAAAAGCTGGGAAGCAGTGAAGAACCAAACACTACAAATATTAGGTGAAATTATTTTTTACTTCTTTAGATCTATTACTAATCTTTAGTAAGACACCTTTCTTTAAGTTTGAGAAAAAAAATGCTCAAAGCATTATGTTAAAAGTTGGGAATGAAGCACGCACCAAGCTACTATTGCAGTGAGTCACGAGGCAGAGGTGGAGGTACTGCAATCTATGTTCAGGACGGTATCAAGACACAGAGGATAGATGTTAGTAACTTTTGTAAGAATAGTCATGCTGAGGTATGTGGTATTAAAATCAAAACACTAAACTATAATAAGGATATTTTGGTATTTGGAATTTACAGACCACCTCAAAGCAATGTAGATGAACTTCTGAACTTATAAATGGACCTTGTAATAGAATTTACGGGACAGAATGTGAATATTGTAGTAGCAGGAGACTTTAATATTGATGTTATTAACTCAACTGACAGTGAAGCATTCTTACAAACACCAGAAGCATTAGGCATGAAATGTACTGGTAAACAGATCGACTAGAAAGAAAGCCTGTTTGGAGAACGTTATGGTACCAAAAGAAATGACTGTCAAGGCAGCCGGAGTTATGGGAAGTAGCGTAAATACAGATCACTTAGCACAATTCCTGAGGATACCAATTGAAGGAAAAATACTAAATGAATTGATCTATGTATGTGAAAGAGGGATGAAAGAAGATAATTTGCCATAACTGAAAAATTTATTAGAAAAAGAAAATTGGACTGATGTATATGATTCATCAGACCCCAATGAAGCTAACATACACTTTGGACTATTACCCAAAACTGGCCTGTCGATTGAATATTAAAAATCCCAAATCGCAAAAAGTAATACCACCAAGTACTAAAAAGAAAATAGAGAGGCTGTAAATTCTGAAAAAAATATGATAACTCGAGCAATGAGGGTAAAGCAGCTTGGGACATTATTAATAGAGATAGAGGAAATACAAGTTCATCAATAATAGAGAACATGGAGTTGAATGTTAATGGAGAGAAAGAATCAAACCATGAATGCTTTATCAATATCCCCAAGAATATTTTGCGAAAGAATACATCCTCAGCTGGAAACAGAGAAAAGGTTATTTTTAAAAAGAAATTGGTAGGAAATCCTTTGTACCTTGAACCAGTGACAGCGGCAGACGTAGTAAAAGAAATAAGTAGCATGAAAAACAATTACTCATCAGGGATAGATGGCATTTTGAATTTTGAGTCTAGCAAATTAAACATTTAATAGCCCCTTTGTCATCTTTGTCATCTGCTATTAACTTGACTTTTCAGAAATGGGAATTTCCAAAAATCTTGAAGCTTAGTGAAGTAAAACCACTATTCAAGACAGGAGACAAAACAAAACCAGAGAACTATAGACCCGTGTCAAAAATATATGTCAAACTGCATCTTATTAGACTAGACAGATTCCTAAAACAGCATGAAATTATTTCAATAAACCAATTTGGCTTTCAAAAAGGAAAGTCTACGGTAAATGCAGTAGCAAAAGCAAGAAATACAATAATGAAAGCTATGAATAACAATAAATGAGTTCTGAGAATCTTTCTAGACCTACCTAAAGCATTTGACTGTCAAAACCATGAAAAACTAATGGAAGCTCTTAAAAGATATGGTAGAAGAGGAGTTGCTCTGGACTGGATCAAAACATACCTTCATGAAAGGAGTCAATGTGTAGAAATTGATTACATGGAAGGAGAATACAGAAAGTCTATAAAATCGGAATTCCTTGAAGTGGCGTACGGTGTGTCACAAGGTTGTCTCAGGACCTGCCTTATTCGTGATTTTTGTGAGTGAACTGTCAAACTATATAAATCATATTTCTAATGATAAAAGTTCTCTGATGCTATGCGCTGATGATACAAGCATACAGACAGGTCAATACTAACAGTTGCAAACACAGCACAATCAGTATCAGAATGGATTCCGTGAAGAAGTGAACCTTGTGGCAAACGTATTTAAGACAAATGCCATATTTTTTAGACTGAAGAATAGTAAACATGAATCACAACTAAAAATGAAAATCATGAAAAATCATGCTTAAATTATTTCACAAACCATGTATGGACTCGCCATTTGAGGTGACACATCAAAAAGGAATGAGACAAAAGTATTTCAATTGCAAAATATTTGCTATTAAAATACTGACCAATTCCCCCAAATGGTACTACGTGTAGAGGAAAATTTAAGGAACTCAAATTGCTACCACTGGGAGTCAAGCGATCAGAAACCTGTTAAGGATATTCATAGCTATAATACTAGAAACAGAGAGGACTTTTAACACGATAAATATCATGGAAAATTTGCATTTGAGAATCCACTTTAAACTGGATCTCAAATCAGATCATAAAATGTAATTAGCTAACCCGATAGTAGCCCTGTATTATTAGTAATAATTTGCAAGTTGTACTTGTCATCTATTATGATCCAGTTGGCTCTGTAAACCTCACTACAACAATGTAGAAACATTGAATGAAGATTTATTATTATTAATTATAAGGAGAGAAGGAACAGCAAAATTTCTAAGAATGAGAGTTAATAGTAAATTAAACTGGAAAGACCGCCAGAAAAAGACATTGTGATGAAACTGAACATTGGACTTCTCACTATTTCACAAATTACTCAATCTCTTGACAAGAAGGAGGGCATAAAAATGTAATAGGCATTCTCTCACTCTCATCTCACATATGGAACCACCCAGGTAGAAAGCAAAGTCATGGCGACATCAGGATGACATCAAATGGCATCATTTGTGACTTTAAAAATTAACATCATTTTGAGATCTTCTGGATGTCACTTTGACTTAGCTGTTCTACCTGAGTAGTTAATGGACGTCCAGTATTACTAAGAATATTGATTTTTAAAGGAAATACAAATAGGAAGCCTGCAACATGCAGGGGACTTTTCAAGAACAAGAAGATTCTGGCATTGAATTCACTTTTCAATATGCAGTGTGCAGTCTATGCTACACACCTGGGAGCTTTTTAAGCAAAAGACCAAACAGCAATGTGCACTGTCCCACAAAAAACCAAGATAAGTTGCACAAAAATAAAGACAGAACCATAGAACAGAGAATTAGTATTACCTATAATTAACTTCCAATAGAAATAACAGGCTATTACTTGTATCATAAAAATGCTAGTTTGTATTTAGATGTTGTTCCAAATGCTTTGAAAATATCAAAAGTCTGTCCAGTTTCGAAAAAGAAAGGATTAGGGATAGAGCCTGGTAGCTTAAGACCAATATCACTGCTCTTTGTTTCCTCAAAAGTGTTCAAACAACCAATGAGTGACCAACAAAAACAGTACTTTGAAAGAGAAAAAAAAAGGTGTATTCACCCCCCAGTCCAGCACCATGGTTTCAACAAATAAAACTGTAACCATTGCATCGACTAATTGCATCGACTAATGTTAAGAGTAAAGTTAATAACAATCTTTATGATACATACTTTGCACACAGTCGCAACATTCTATGATTTCACTAAAGCATTTGACCTGGTTAACAGTGACATTCTACTTTTTAAATTAGAGAGGTATAGAGAAAGAGGTGAGTGACCCTGGACTGGTTACAATCCTATCTGACTGAACAAAAGCAAGCCATAGAAACAAGATTTCTTGATGAGAGCACTTTTATGATAATATCAGACATTTCTGACTGACTTGAAATACTGCTTGAGTACCTCAAGGCTCAATATTAGGTCCATTTCTGATATTGGTAGTTATTAATGACCTTCCTATATCTATTGACATTGGAGATGTCTCTTTACATGCAGATGACACAGTAGTGAAGGTGGAAGCAGGGATTAAACTGATTCTTGAGCAGCAAACTAATGAAACTGTCAGACAAATGGAAGTATGATGCAAAATGAATAGGGTGCTGATTAATTATGAGCGTTGAGAAGACATCCCTAAAAATTCTGAGGTAAAATTGCTTGTCCTTATCTTATGTATGCGATCCTAAAGTATTTTTGTGGCTAGTGGTGCCTGGATAATTTTTACCCGTTCTTTACCTACACATACCATACCATCCATATACAGGGTGATTCAGCGAAGTGCGCCCAGCCGAGAACGGTGAATAGGAGGGGGTACCGAGAGGATCGTTTTGGTATAGGACACTTAGGGTGGAAACGCCCCTTAAGGGCGCTACGGCCCTTCAACGTTTGACACTTCAGCGCCTGATGGGTAGGCAACCCATCCGGCCCGCTCAGCGCTGGCCTGGCAGGCGGCTGAAGGAGCCGGCGGCCGGCTCGAGCGCTGCAAGTCGGTAGAGAAGTCGGCAGTACGGAGGGGCTAGGAGGTGAATCAGACAAAACAAATAAGACCTTGTAGCCAATTTTACTTCAATCTTCGTTAGAGTTAATTTTAAGAATTAACTTCAGTCTTAACATTTAAACTTGACAACAAATAACTTCCGCCAGAGGTTTCAGGGCAAACTCACAACAATGCAAAATTGGGGAAAAAAAAAGAAGTCATAACAGGTAAAATATCTGAAAACGAAAATAAAATAAGAACATGAGATCACACTTAAAGAAAAAAACAGACAAGAGATCACATAATGTGCTCGACATGACGACCATTCTGTTGAATGCACTTTTGGCAGCGCGCAAGCCAATGGGCCTGGACCCTCGAAGAGGGAACTGCTTGTTGGGGCCTTATGTCCTCCCTGCCAGACTTAACGCACAAAATTACTTAATTTTTCTTCAGGAAGTTTTGCCTGAGCTGCTGGAGAAGGTCCCAGTTGCGGTGTTGCGTGACCATTTCTTTCAGCATGACGGCTGCCCGGCTCATTTTGGAGCCCAAGTGCGCGCCCATCTCTGAAGAGACTGTAAGGTCCTGTGCATTGGCCCCCTCGCTCACCGGACCTAACTCCCCTTGACTTCTGGCTGAGGGGCGCAATGGAAAGACTCGTTTATACGCCACCCCCGTTGAGTCTGCGGAGGACCCACTGGCATCCGTCAAGATGCAAAGGTGTTTTCGAGGGTCCGGGCCCATTGGCTTGCGCGCTGCCAAAAGTGCATTCAACAGAATGGTCGTCACGTCGAGCACCTATGTGATCTCTTGTCTGTTTTTTTCTTTAAATGTGATCTCATGTTCTAATTTTATTTTCGTTTTCAGATTTTGACCCGTTATGACAGCTTTTTCTTTATTTTCTTAAGTGCTTATCAATTTTGAATTAGTGTGAGTCATTTAATGTTAAGACTGAAGTTAGTTCTTGAATTGAACTCTAACGAAGTCTGAATTAACATTGGCTACAAGGTCTCATTTGTTTTGTCTGATTCACCTCCTAGCCCCTCCGTACTGCCGACTTCTCTACCGACTTGCAGCGCTCGAGCCGGCCGCCGGCTCCTTCAGCCGCCTGCCAGGCCAGCGCTGAGCGGGCCGGATGGGTTGCCTACCCATCAGGCGCTGAAGTGTCAAACGTTGAAGGGCCGTAGCGCCCTTAAGGGGCGTTTCCACCCTAAGTGTTCTATATCAAAATGATCCTCTAGGTACCCCCTATTCACCGTACTCGGCTGTGCGCACTTAGCTGAACCACCCTGTACATGGTAAGAAGGAACCGGTATTTACACCCGTCCTGTTGATTCAGGGGCGCCGATCTCTTTCGAAATAGGTATGGCAAAGTCCCACCGCGTACCCACCCACCCCCCATTTTCAGCCCCCCCCCCCCCCAAAAAAAAAGGCCTGCGGGTTGCCTACTTTCAGGGGCTGGGCCTTCTGAAAGCTGAGGTAGAGATGTCGCGACGTCACTTGCTAGCTCTGACAGCTCGCTCCAAAGTACTCGAACGGTCATCACTCGCTCATGCGTTTCGTTCATGTTTACACCGCGCATTGACCAGGCCTTACTTTGCGCCCCCCGCGAGCAAAGCGAGCGAAAAGCCAACGCCAACGGTAGCAGTTGGCAACTAAGACTAGAGATTACGTCCGCCGCAAACGAAGTGAGAGAAGCGATCTTGTTCGTCGTGTGAAGTGACGGTCGTGGAAAAATGGTATGCGTGTGGAATAAGGAAGGCTGTTCATTTGATTAATAGAATATAATTTTAGCATTACGTTACACACTTCTGTAATGTTAATGAGTAACACTTGTCATAAACTTAGTCGGTGTGTCTCAGCACCGGTCGGGGAGGCCGGAGGCCGATGGGGGGTCATTTCCGTATATTCCTCCTATTCTCGCCTCTTTCCTTCCGCTCTCTTTCTCCTTTCCTTCCTTCCCTCCTCTTTTTCTCTTCCTTTCCTTCTCTTTCTCCTCCCTCTCACCCACCCCCCTCGGCAGGTATGGCGGCCGCCATACCAAAATAGGGGTTTCGGCGCCCCTGTGTTGATTTAGTACTCCCCCTCCCCCCTATTAACTTTTTAATGGCAGCAGATATATGGATGATAATGGTGTCATTCGCTCCGGTTCCGGGGCAACATCGCCCGCTAATGATGGGATTTTTTGGACTTTGTACGTAATATTTTGAGAAAATTAAGAAAATGTCGAAGAAGAGGTTAGTCGTCCTATTTACGCGGTTTCAATTTTTGAAATACGAACGTCATTAGCGCTGAGAGTTAGTAATTATAGTAAACTTCTATGTTCTTTGTCATTTGTTTTGGGCTGAATGTTTACAAATGTTATTTAAAAAACTTGGTTTAAGTGAAAATTTTCTAAGTCCTAGCGCAGAGGGAAGACCGGCAGTGACTTAGACATGTCATTGGTGTACAGGGGATTGATAGGGGCATTCTGCCTCTGTATACCATATACATATATATGCGGTTGACTTCGAAAATGAGGTCATTTTGGCCGAAAGACTTTTTCGAGTTTTGGGAGTTGGAAGTTATTCGTGGACGCGGGGACGGAGCTCGAGAGGACAGAAGACAGTACGCATTTTAAGTAACGAAAATTGGTGATTTCAGAACAATAACAATATGTATAAAATTACAATAAAATACAATCATTCTAGACATGGTAAAGAACGGGTCTCTTGCCCTTTATCAAATCATATTGATAACATTTTCTCCTTGTTTTTATTCTTTTCTTGTGGGAATTTTCATGGATTTCCCAAATTTTCCAGGAATGAGTGTTCCACCGCAAGCGTTTCAAACGCCATTTTCTTTGTAACCGGGTGTTAACCAGCGAAAGTATCGAAATTTTCGAATCAATCGACAAATACGTATTAGAATGTTTTAAAACAAGGATGCGCACTGTCTTCTGTCCTCTCAAGTTCTGTCCCCGCGTCCTAGGGTGTTGCGTGAGGACCCGCCAAGTGATTTTTAAAGTCCCTGCCGAAGGACATCAGTAGGAACGGAGAGCGGGCCCAAAGCTGAGGTGGGAAATCGAGCTTGAGGGCGCGGATTTGCCTGCCTTCCAGGGGCAAACGCAATTTTTTATGTGCACAAAATGCTGCTTTCCAATTAGATTCCACTTCTAAAATTTAAAATTGCAAAATCCCCTCCCAAATCCCACCCGGGCCAGTTACTTGCCGGTGACCGTCGACGGATTCGTCCTGATGGCCCACAAGCAACGCACTAACCTTACATGTCGCCTTGAAGATGGCGACCATCCTCTCCGCCACGTCATTGGAGGCCGTTGGAGGCGGTTGGAGGCCGAGTACCATGGAGGGGAGGCGTGTGCAGCAACCTCACACCGTTCCAGCCCTGGAATTCGGCCGCCTCTGCCGATACGAAACCGCGGCCGTTGTCGGTCAGCAGCTCCTCCAGGCAACCGGGGTCCGCAAAAGCGTACCTGAGGACCGTGATCAGCGCTTAGAGGACATTCTCGACACTATCCTACTGACGGGCCACTTTAAATGTGTATCAAGGGGCCGTTCAAATATTACGTAAGGATCTGACGTCACGAATACCTTGCTAGGCGTCCAGATCTGGGCATGCGAGCCGGAATGATTGACGCGTAGGCAGGGTTATTCGTGGCGTCAGACCCAGACGTAATATTGAACGACCCCCAATTGCTATCAGGAAAGTGTCCTAAGAAAGGTCGTACGTAAGCCAAGTCAACGCACTGCCAAGGACGCGTTGCGGCTGGCCAAGGACTGCACTTCTGCGAAGGTGACGCAAGCTGCACGCTTGACGGTCACCTCGACGTCGAAGCTCATGCGGGGCCACCACACAATGCACGAGGGGTCCACAACTCGAGACTATCAGCGTACACATTTTCAGACAATCACAATCATAGATTAACAATCTTAAAAACTACAACATACATTTTACGGCCAAAAGCAGCCATAAAATGCCGCATGACTAGACTAAAAATTCGAATCTTAAGCAAGTTGCAACGATCGACAAAATCAACACGGCCAGTGTACACTGGTTTTGAGCAGAGTTGTGGTGTGGACCCCTCGACGATGCTCGCACTGAGAAAAATGATAAATACAGAGCATCGAAGTGTGTTCTATCCGTGCCGCATTTGCGCTGCAATCGAACTGTTTCGTTACTCATTCCAGAACTTTGGATCGGCTAACCAGAAACTTTGATTGTAGTGCTGATGCGGCACGGATAGAACTTACTTTCTGCACACATCCCAGAATTTTGATTCCCAGTTCAAAACATTTGACGCAGTGCAGGTGTGTGGCATGGGTCAACTCCGTACCTTCGTAAGCAGCGCGGGAGGGACTACGACCCGATAACGAGACCAGGCGCGGTTCCAGGAGCGACCCAAGGGAAGGATAAGCACCACTTTTTGCCTACTTACAGGCGGAAAAGCTTAGCCGGTTGCCTACCTTTCAGACACCCGCCGGGCGCCGATAGGCCCAGAGCCCCCCTCCCTTCGGGATCCACGCCTGCGCGCGACAGCAACAAGCTGACACTTCTTCCTGCTCCTGCGGAGCCGCTTTCCGTGGTACCCCTTCAGCTAGACCTTCAGCCAGCCGTCTGCGACCCAGCAAAGATCTTGTTGTAGCTGCAGACCCGGTCATATAAGAGTTATTTCTCTGAAATTATCACCAAACCTGGATTCACAACACTCAAGCACGGGTTTCTTCTCGATAAAATCGCCGCGAAAATGGCCGTAAAAAATTCCATCTGAGAACGGGATAGGAAGCAGATGATACCAACTCTAAATATCTCCCAGTTAGTTTCTTAAGTGTTTAGGAAGTTGTGAAAATAAAGTCTGATGTGTGTGTGTGTGTGTGTGTGTGTGTGTGTGTGTGTTTGAAAACGCCCTTGGGGGGTCGTCCATTAAGGATGTCTGGGTTTATAGGGGGGGAGGGGGGTCCTGCAATCGGGACATGGGTGGTCGTGAGGGGGGGGGGGGGGGGGGGGTAGTACAAAAATAGACTTACGTCGGAACACCGTCAAATTATAGTGCTTTTCCTCTGTCGTTCCTCGGTGTTTCCGCACCCGTGCGTTTGCGCTTTATACCTCTGGAAAAGTCAATCCAGACGAATGCGTTAGTGATGCCTGCCACCTGGTCAACGTTCACATTACCAAAAAACAGAGGACCTTGTTTCCCAAAATTGTTTTATAATTGCAGCCACCGTGTTAATCCGTCTACAAAATGAAAGACTTGAACAGGAACAGAAATAAAGATTCACGAACGTTTACACTAATGTGTTGAGATTACTTAATACATCCTTAATTACACAACACACAGCACTATACCATTTGCTTGCACTGCACAGTCCAGACAAAGTGGAACAGTATGACACTATAACACAGATATTTATAACCATGCGACTTTCTGCAGTAGCTGATACTAAATTCTAGTTTCCTAAACCAGGTTTTCTTTCTACAGGTTCTACAGGTTTTTAAAACCAAACGACATATAGTATCCAAATTTTCAAATCACTTCCCTACGTGAACAGTCGTTTTATGCCTTTCAAGAACATAACGGGTGCTAAATGCTTTCATACACACGTCGCAACGGAAGTTCCTCTCGCCCGTGAGGACCATCCTGTGTCGGCGTTCAGCTCGGAATGACGAGCCGTAGACGTCAGATGAATAGGGCTTCTCACCGGAAGATTCAGCACCTGTTGAGTCGGAGTCCTCGGAGTCACCGACTGCACTGCTGGAGTTACCAGATGAGCTCGAGCATTCGGAATCTGCGTCCTCTGAGGTGCCGTACGCAGAGGTATTGTGGTCCACACCACCACCACGGTACGCCCGGCAGATTTCCCACAGGTAGTAGAGTGGCCCGGCCGGGAAGGGGTTCGCAGAGCGGGACGACTCCATGTCACAGAGCCAGCTGCAACACACAAGTCCAAAGTATTATCGCGTTAATTTTAATCTATTAAACAATGCCCTACGAGGCCGGATTACCAAAGTTGGATCGACACGCAAAATCCCTTGCAAACCAACTTGTTCAGTCATAATTAGTTTCATTCATACACTATCAAAACTAAATGCTTTGCTTTGAGCATATTTTTGTCATTATTGGCGACTTTCTGGAATCAAGCATCCGTGCTCACGCCATTTGCCTGGTTCTAGCGTACGGCCCGGAGCCCGAGCATAGATATATGATAAAAGAAAGTCGCCAGGCATGACAAATGACACTGCGATCAGAGCATTTGGATGCGAGAGTAGCTGATTGAGGCGTTCGTTCGGGCTACTACAACAGTAATAGCCCCTGGTTACCACCCTGACTCTGTACTCCTGAGCCCTGGCATAGAGACTGCTCCCAAATCCTGATCCCACCGTACAACTTGTGACCTGCCTGCTCACCCACACCCGCCGGATCTTTACAGTATTGCAGGATCAAAATTACTATAAATTGCGAAAGTCAAGGTTTCTGGATTTTTATCATGTCCAAAAAGTCAAGTTTTCCGGTTTCACAGGCTATTACAGTTTATCATACGAACACATAGGTTGGTGTTATGAAGACTTTTCTCCGACAGACTGCATCGCACAGAAAAAGCGCTCGACGCTCCGAACGGGGTGAAATTAAATTAGAGCGCTTCACTTCCGATTCGAAGCACTTTCGTAGTAACATTCCTATCTCGGGCACTCACTTTAGAGTATACCATACTACTTTTTTTTCCCAAATTCGATGTACGCGTTAGCTCAATCGTGGCCATTTTTCATGCTGATTCCGAGGGGAAAAAAATAATTTGGAGGCCGTCTAGGGGGTCCGACCCGCCTCGGTGGGAGCCTAAATACCCCTCTACAGGGCCGAAAATTAATGTTGTCAAAAATTCGTAAAAAAAATTTCCTATCTCATATAAATAAGAACACAAATCTCAAGAAAAACCAGGGGGTGGCAACAGCGTCAAAGCGCCTGGTTCCATGCGGTAGCGAGCTGAAATTTTACGCAAATAGTTCCTATTATAACAATGAGGCCATCTGTGCTTTAGACCGGCAATTGAGATATTAGCACAGGTTATGCCTTGGAAGTTGCTAATATGCATCGATATATGAATTTTCACTTGTCCTTCCTGAGTTATAAGGGTCGCAAATCTTGTCTACGATTCTGCGTTTTCACGCAGGTTTGCCATTTGGCACGAAGTATCGACCATTTTACGCAGTAAATATGAGTTAACTAGATATACAAGTATCCTACCGAATGTAAAACGTACTCCTCTATCGAATGAAACCAACCCGGAGCGAATCGGATCATTAGTTTTGAAGATAATTTGAATATATTAGAGCGCTACCGCATGAAACCACGCCCTCGCACGTGGTTGCTTCCCCCTGGAAAAACGTCGTATCTCTTACGGTTTCGGAGATATCGGCATTGAAAGTGGAAAAATCGAACGAATCGCGATTTTGCCGGGTTTTGATTGATTTTTGCACTTTCAATGTCGATATCTCCGAAACCGAAAGAGATACGACGTTTCTCTTGAAATTTCAGTACTGAAAGTTCCCACTTTGATACAGTAGAAATGAGAGATTTTTTCAATTTTTTTTGACAACATTAATTATTAGCAGGGACGGGAAACGACACGGAACAATACCTAAACTAACCCGATCAACACAGTTTCGATACAGCGAAACGAAACTGGAAACTAACCGGTCCTCGGAACGAAACTACACGAAGAACAAAACCCAAACTTATCAACGAGGAACGAAATTACAGTACCGATCGTGGGTTTGTATCGTTACCATTCGATCCCAGTACACATTTATGTTTCGTAACCGGAGCGAGAACTAAACCTCGGAACTCAAACCTTGAGATATTTTAACCGCGCTCCTTGACACGCCGTAAAACTTGCGATTGCGGTACAAGTCGTCGGTTGAGTTGCCTATCACCAGACGGACGTCGCGGTTGTTGTCCGGCGGACACTGATTTTTAAGAATAGGGTATTCCGGAGTAGAGCTTGACCGGAAACGAGAAGACGACAAGAATCACAAAAGGTGATACGGAAGTCTTCGGTATGAAATGTTATGCAGCACGTGCCGCGCCGTCAGCTACAAGCCGACTACAAATTTTGCTCTCGCTGACGATATGTCACGACCATTTGGTGGGGTCAAACAGCGCCGGCACTTCCCCGCGCGGCCGCGGAATACAAGTCCCCGGGCCGCACGGCTGAAGCTGCCAGACCCTACCAAATGGTCGTGACATGTCGCAGAAAGAGCTAAGCCTCCAAATTTTTGAGTCGGCTGTGGCTGACGGCGCGGCACGTGCTGCATAACTTTCCTACCGTAGACTTCCGTATCCACTTTCGTGATTCTTATCGTCTGCTCGTTCCAGGTCAAGCTCAACTCCGGAATACCCTATTACTTTCCGCTTCCTTTTTTCGAGACTCCCTCATGATTCAGAATTTATATAGCCAAACACTAGAACTCCCCCCCCCCCGCCCCCGCCCATCCTTATCTACTCTCACATGCACTTGTAGATGGGCAATTCGTGTCCAATCGCTGCTTTCCTCTATTTCGTTCCGTTCATTTTCGACTCGTCCGAAATCTCACGCTGTCTCCCGTCTGGTCGGTTCTCTGATGATCTGACTCTGACAACTTTGTCGCGTGCCATCAGGAATCAATACCCCTTTTGCTCCGGCAAACAGGAAATACTGTAACGAAATCTGTCGAAAACCTAACGTTCCGTGATATCCGTTCTGAAACAAAACCCTATAGTATACATCCGAAATCGAAACCTTTTGGTTAAGAGGAGTTTAGTTTCGTTCTGGGAACGAAACGCATCCGGTAGCAAAAGCAAAGGTTTCTTGGGAACGAAACGGAACTGTTTTGTTACGTTTCGTTTCCCGTCCCTGGTTAGAATGAATCAACAAAGCTGCTGCTTCAGGACCTTTGAGAGGGACCCTTGGGACATGCCTCTTTAAAAATTCAACTCTCTTGGTCAACTTGGAACAAAGTGATAGGCTCGGCGACAAGAGGGCCGCTTAAAAAGATCGCTAGATTAGCTAGGTCTTCTCCTGAGGTGTCGAATTGTAATCCTCATCGGTGCTCCCAAACGGGCGTGAACCTACCGACCCCTGGGCTGGCCTTACAGACTAGGCCTACCGGGCTCCGGCAGAAACGAAGTACTCGCCAAACTTTGCTGTCACGAGGAGAGATGATGGAGCAAACAAGCAGAATACGCGGTTCTTGGTTAGCGTGACGAGAAATCGCCGAAAATGTAAAGGATGGCCATTAATGGAACAGTCGTGGCCATCACAGGGCACCTTACCTTACCAGAGTTGTTAACCTCTGGACCCAGAGACTTTCTATCGGCAGCGGGGCCGGCAGACCCATCCGTTGAAAAAGACCTTCGGCATGAATAGCCCTTAGTTTCCGCCTGAATGATACGATTTCTTGAAAGTTTCAATCATGACTTACCTCTAAAGTTACTAGATCCAAACGGAGTGAAGTTCGCACGAATGAGACGCCCCCAAGCAGACTGCCCGTGGCGAGCTGAGTCACGTTGATTTCGGCGCAGATACTGCTATCTTGAGTCGTCATTCAATGACAACCTGAAACAAGGAACGGTAGACAAAATGAGGTGACGGGCTTGTACGGATTCCATAAACTCTACGGCATGACTCAGAAATGCCTCAACGTCAAACTAGTGGACAGAGGAATAAAACAGGAAATAAAGGTGGGTGCGTTCACACAGCATAGTAGGAGCTACGTATACAAACGTATGGGATATTGCTCAAAAATTCCGCTTTTGCAGCGTTGTCGTGATATGCGGACAAGATTTGTGGATTCGGTAACGGTGCCAGTCTCTAAAATCGAGCTCGGGGACGACAGCGGCATGAGGCTGGCGGCTTGTGTAGTGTTGTTAGGACGGTAAAAAAAGATGAAATGTATGTTTTTCTCCTCCGTTTTTTTTCCATGACCGTTATTTTCCTCGTTTTGTTCTTTAAGAATAAGACTTTTTAGCACATTTTGGTATGACCTGACAGCAAATGTTTATGAAGGCGCTAGCATTCGAACACTCATTCGAGACCTGTTCGTTGTACAAACTGGTAGATAAAGAAAACTAGTTCCAGTCATGCCTTGGAGTAGGCATTCCGCCCCCGCCCTGCCTAGTCTGCAGTCAGGTTCCGTTCAGCTGAGTGAAAAATGCAGGCAGAAAAACAGTCGTCAAATAGCTGTATTTGTGCCCCCGTTCTTCAGATGTACAGAAAATGATGTGTTTAAACTAAGTGTAAGTATTTTGAAAAATATAATGTCGCAGGCGCGGATCCAGGGGCGGCTCCAGGGGGGGGGGGCGATGTACCGCTTTCTGCCTACTTTCAGGCGGATTGTAAAGCGAATTGCCTACCTTTCGGGCGCCCTACGGGCGCCCTAGGGGGGGGGGGGGGGGGGATCGCCCCGTCGCCCTCCCCTCCCCCTGGATCCGCGCCTGTATACGGAGTAGGTGTTGAAGTCAGCCTGGGGGAGCTGCGGTTGGCGGCGGGAGTTTTTAAGGATGATTCGTACACTTCGCTTATCTCCATAAGATATGTTAAATTTTAGTTCCATACCGGTTTCGTTACAGGTTCAAATTGTGTACATAGGTGATCTTTCGTCGAAAAGATGGTGCGTATGAGTTATTGATACGATTCGTCGTTTTTGCAAATTTTCCTCTAACGTATTGCAGGAGGGTCAGACTCCTAAACGACGAATGGTATCAAAAATTCAGTCACCATCTACTCAAAACCGACCTAGGACCACGTGTGCAAAATTTGAACTCACTTGGCCAATTTGCACGGAAACGGTATGGTATTTAAATTTCACACCAGCTCTTGTGGGGAACTGAGTAAGTGAACTATCCTTACACAGCGGCGTCACGGTGGAGACAATTGTGAGCGGCGTAGCGTAAGGGGGCATCCATATACCACGTGACCTAGTTGGGGGGAGGGGGGGGGGGGGTCAGCCCCAGGTCACGCTCCTATATGAAATACATGGGAAGGTTAGGTTAGCCAGGTCACGCGGGGGGAGGGGGGGTCTAAAAGTGGCCTATTTTGGGTCACGTGGTATATGGATGCCCCCTAACTCCAGCTCTTACGCAGTAGCGTGGAGAAAAGCTGAGAACAACTGCGACGATATCAAATGTCTCATTTTGCCCCCCCCCATGCAGTATTCATGGACTCACACGCATATTTCGCCAAAAATCGTTTTTTCATACTTTTCCGATAAAAAACAGTGTTTTTCAATTCTTACCGGTCAGTTTTAATTATCCGGAAAAAGTACCAACTCTGGGCTAGTGACGAAGTGCGCACGGCTCACACGACACGAATTATGACAAATCGACGTCTAATCCCTTAACATCTTACAGGCGTTTCCGACGGCATTCAGAACGAAGCCGGAACTAGTGCTCGGACAGCGTGTGAGACCGGATCTCGGCCGCAAACTGTGTCTGACATGCTAAGACAAATCGAGGCCGTGGAACGCCCTCGCGCCAGCCAGTGCTAGGAAACTCCCTCAGTTATAGCGATGTCCTTCAAACGCAAACAGGAGGATCAGGTGTTACCAACAGCATTGAACAAAAAATTAACATATTTTGCGACGGTCAATTGTTTTAATACTTTCAGGACACGTTTATAAAATTCCGACGTATGTACATCACAACTGCATTCAATTTTTTTTTAAAAGCTGGCTTTTGAAAGTTAGTTATCGAAGTTAGCAGTTATTCATCTCTTTGATCCTCCAGTTTTGGCCTCCCCACCTCCTAAATCCCACCACCGAGTAGGACGCTTACACGCTGCATTAGCCTGCAAGACGGCACTCACTTCCCCCGTAATGTGCCGTACGCTGATAACATAGGCGATTGCTGGCAGACTGATTTGACAGATTTTCAGTCTTTGCGTGAAGACAACCAGAACTATGCATATATCTTGTGTGTCATAGATGTTGTCTCGAAATTCGCATGGGCTGAACCGATAAAAGACAAATCTGCAAAGTCTATTATTTACGGTTTCGAAAAAATATTTAAGGATACATCACGACGACCTTCTCGTCTCTTCTCGGATAATCGAAAAGAGTACAGGAACAAGCCTTTTCAAAAGTATTTAAAGGAGATTGGCATTCAGTATTATCACACTTTCGATTCTGAAACGAATTGTTCTGTTGTCGAACGTTGGCAGAGAACGCTGAAGACTAAATTATTGAAAAGATTTACTGCTACGGGGGACTACTGTTATGTAGACGGGTTACTGGACGGCTTTCATGCAACAACAAATAATTAGTGAACAACAGTAAATAAGCGAACAACCCCACCCCTCCCGCGCCAATATCATACCATCTTGCCTTCGGACTTGTCCCAAGAGCCAGTCGGGCCAAGCTAGCACAGAACAGCTAGGCCCGGCTGGGCTTGGGCCAACCTAACTTGGACCGGGCCATCCTAGGTGGGTCCGGACACCGGCCCTGGCCCGTAACAGATATATGAATTTTCACTTATCCTTCCTGAGTTATAAGGGTCGCAAATCTTGTCTACAGATTTCCGGTTTTGAACACATTTTATTAATGCCAAAATGGAAGTTTTGACGAGTCAGCCCATAACGATTCACCCCACATTGCGGATGTGGACCACCCTTGTGAGGCCTTACAATAGTAATGCCGTTACGGCGTTACATTAACGAGACGCAATCAAATACGGCATGGCGATCGCGGGTGGCGAAGGCGCCATATGACCCTACTATGTGACTCATACCTGCCCTCAAGAGTTTCCGGTCTGGAAGTGTTTTTGTTCTTCAAAGTCTCATTGGAAACCTCTATTACAACGGTGGTGTTCACATGAAACCCCAACACGGCGCATTCCCTCACCAAGTTGATCCGCCAACATCGCGATTTGTCATATCGGCCTGTCTTAGCAGTTACGATCTTCTTTCGTGCCGATTTGGATGCCGTGCAATTGGAAGTACCCTATTGACCATGTCTCTACGTGACATTGGCAGCGCATATCTCGAGAAGGATGGCGCTAAATACTACATCTAACTGTAGCACCAAAGCGCGCATGTGACAACAGGGTGTTTCACTACTTACAGTCGAGAACCAAAAGAGATGAGTGACTGCCAGAACTATGCCTAAGGGGTGAGGCACGAAGCATGGTGGCGGGGGCTGGTGAGGTAGCAGTGGTGGGGGAACCCAACCACGGGCGTCTATTTCGTCTGGTTTCGCTGCTGTGTTGTTCATCGCAACTATTTATGCATTTATTCGTTGTCCATCTGACTCGTCGGGTCTAGGAAACGTTCTATAATTATTTTGCTGTGCGGCAAAGGTAAACTTGGGTACTTGGGAGCCTGGAGTTGATGTCTCTAATAGGGTATTTCACTGCATCGAAACCGGAAGCCAAGAAGAATATGGTGACTGCCAAAACTGTATCCGGAATGACAAATCGTAGTGTCAGTGGAATGACTTCGGTCAGGTAATTTGAACCATGCTGGATTTCCATATGTGAACAATACCAGTTCAAACAGACTGTGTACGAGGTTATGTGGAACGTGCAGAGACAGTGGTGAGTACTCACCAACATAATCATGCCCCCGCAGAAGACTTTCATGTCTCGCGACACTTGCCCCTCGAATCTTAATGATAATCACTGGCGCTAAACTAAATACGGAAGCCCAACAAGGCGGACGGACGCCGGCGCCAGTGCTATAGGAAACACTCGGTCGGAGCGTCCTCCCCCTGCAAATACCTGTCAACAAGTGGTTTCTTCTCGCTGGTGGTACGCCACAACTTCCACGGCGTACTGTAGGACGCGGGGTGGGAAGGAGTGTGGACCACTTCACCAAGTTTTCCACCCTCCTTTCTGGCTTTTGACACCCACTTCACAGCACGTGCTACATACAGCTTGTGAAACCAATAAATTTGGTTTAAGTGTAAAACAGTCATTCTTACCATCTACACGGTCGTTCTGACACGTTTCAATGTCATAAATATTTAGTCACATAGTTCTTTTTAGGATTCAAAGCTTTCTCCGGGCGTGCATCATAGCGCGGAAAGTGTGTTATAAGAATAAAGAGTTAGAAAGAAAATGTCTATTCAGCGTAGTTCTTAAGATGGGGTTTTATAAAGACAATCTGTTAGATGGAAATTATCTCATCAAACGAACCTACCATCCTTGACTTAATACTATCTTTCTAATTTAAGACGAAAAAGCATTTTGCTACGAACGATTTCGTACTGCAAAGAGCACAGCATATAAGCATGTTTCTTTCAAAGTGTAGATCATTGCATGCTAAGCTCGTGTTAAGGATGAGCTTGAAAACTGCCTTGCCTAGAAGGCCCGAAACGCATCAGTGGCGTTAAAGAGCCTCCGCGGTACGAAAGAAACACGTTTATAACGATACGTAGTTGCAAAGAGCATTCATTTGATTCATTCCACTAGCGAGCGGGCGCATCCGAAACGTGTGGATCCAAAGCGCCTGTGAGAGGCCAGGGCAGGCCAGCCCGCAAGGCACGGGCGTAGGGTGGGTTGCCTACCCATCCGCCGCCCGTCGGTACCAGCACGGAGTGGCCAATTTCCCATTCCTACCTTGCACCTTGCCTTTTCCGCTTAGCGCCCCCACTCCCAGAATCCTAAATTTCCTACCCCCGGCAAAACCATCCACAACCGATATTTGAACCCGGGACAATCTCGCATGGTCCCCATTGCCCGCTCAGCGGAGAGCGGCAGCAGTGCGCGCGCTCCACTGCTGCCACGGGAGGCGTGGACTGTGGTCGGAGCTCCTCGGGCTCCCCTCCAGTGTGCCTCCGTGGCTCAGTTGGCAGCGCGCAGCATCGAAAAGGTAAGTGTCCTGTGTTCTAATACTGGTTTCGTTGTTTGTGTGTATACATTGACCTCTCTTCCGAGAACGACGCCCATCCATACTATTGGAGTGAGGGAGAAGGTCAGCGGAAAGGACTCTCATTCTCTGACAGTTATTTATTGCTTTTGCTCAGCATCTCGCAAAGCCGCTAGCGAACGGCTCTGCAACGGCTCCATCACGGCTCGACACCCGCTGCCGCAAGTTGCTCCGCTACGGCCGGGCGACTCCTCCCGAGCCGTTGGCGAGCAGCGCTGCCAACGGCTTCAACGCCTCCCAAGCCGTTCCGGCCAACGGCTTGTGTCCGAATTTACTCCTTGCTAGCGGCTTGGGAGCCGCTCGGCTACTGTTCGTAAGCCGGCACACGACGGCGCGGAAGCCGTCGGGTCCCGGCTTACAAGTAGGAGAAATAACCGCCAGGGAAGAAAGTGCTAATTACAAACCCTGGTGGTATGCTCGGTTTTCCTGCGCTAAAAGTGGCTGAGCTTACCCACTCACTAGCCTAGGACAATCAGTTTTCTCAATGATTACTAAAGAATATGGGAAGCAACAAGAAATAAATCATGAATGCAACAAAACATTATTTCAAGCTGGTCCTTGAAAATAAACAGTACTCTTATATGCAACTTATTTAACCAAAACTGGTGTTAACTACAGACCGGTTTTAAATACCAATTCATTAGCCTAAACAGATTCTGTTGAGAAAACAGGATGAATAATCAGTCAGCGACACGTAGGAAGAAAAAGGGCTGCCTGTTGGGCACCGACAGGGTAGGTAAAGTGCACACGAGGCCTGCGTGGCCCTCTACGAGAGGGAGGGGCCGTGGCCGTGGACCTACAGGTAGAGGAGTACCGAGGGCGCCGAGTGGGTAGGCAAACACGACTTCGTTCGCCCGTGCTTTATCACCAACCTGGTTTCGGTTGGTGCCCAAACCTTCACAAGCTGCCCAGTGGATGGAGCTAGTTGGGATGCCTAACTATTAGGCGCACTGTGATGCGAATGGAGTATCAGCTAAACTATGCGTGGGGTAGCGCCAAATGGTGACGCATGCAGAACACCGAGCCATCGCAAGTCGATGGCCGGGCACAATGGGTCGCCTACCTACACGGCGCGATAGGCCTCACCTAATCGCGACGCGTGCGGGAACGCGAGGCGATGCCAAACGATAATTGGTAATCAGTTATCGGAAGCGCGCTGACTCCAAGCATAGTGTTAATGACATCCCTGCTCGCTCTTATCCGAGGGTATATAGACGGCCACTTTGGTCGCCTATTCAGTTCTGGAGTAAACCTGTGTAGAGTGAACCCCGCGAGTGCCGTGTCCCCTTGGTCTGGTCGCCTAGCGCGTGACCATCGTGTTCGTGTACCCTCATTAACCACGCACCCTAACAACCCAGCGTAGTGCACCAGTGAACGCAGTGAACCTGAGTATAGCCGAACACTATAGCCGGTGCTATCCGACTATCAGAGCACACTGTGGCCAACACCCCCGAGACGGTCATAGTCGTGACAGCTTTGCGGGCTACCTTACCCCGACCACTCAAGGCGCTACAGACGCACACATCTTCCTTTCATTTTAATACATCCTTTCCTCGCTACAGTACACGCAGAAATGGAGCGTACGCCTGATGTAGATTCTAATTGTTGGTTCACTTCAGGCAATGAAAATGAAAAATCTGTGAAATATTTATTTTCTTCAACAACATCACAAAAGCATTGAAACGATTCCCGTCTTCAAAGTTAACAGACACAAGGACCAATAGAAGTGCAACACTGGTTAGTGACATTCTCAAACAGAAAGCATTAAAAAAAAACAGAAATTGTAAAATTAAATAAAAACAAAAGACGCGTGGGAGCTACTGGTCCTTACAGGAGCCCTCGCGGAGGCCCCGAAAGCTACATTTTTCACCTCGCCTTTGGGGGCTCGACGGGACCTTGATGCCGGTACACCCATTTAACCTGGGGATCACCCATAACGTACGCGTCCACGATATTGTCGCAATGCCAAACCTACCTTGACCAGTCGCAGCACACTTGGCGCCTGCTGGGTAGGCAACGACGATCTCTGCATGGACGCGTGTCGTGTGGGCTGGCCTACTAGTCCAGTCATCCTAGCCAAAAAAGGGCCATTTGATTGAAAAAATTTGCGGCCAGACGAGCTTTTGGGGATTAGTAGAGTGGGTAATTTTAAGCAACTTCTAAAAATTTCAACTTGATCTGACGGTAGGTTTTTGAGAAAATCGACCTCAAAGTGGCCAATTTTTAACCTTTTTTTCAGCTTTGTATTAAGGCACTCAAGCCGACGCCGTTCCGTCCCAAATAGTCCTAGAGCATCCGGATTTGGTTTAACAGACGCGGAAAAGTCTAGGGATTATAAATGCAGTTGCAGTTTTTTCAAGATAAATCTCAAATGTTGACCCCAAAGTGCCGCAACCTGGCCACGCTTCGAATCCTCAGGCTTTTCCGCGTCTTATGAGCCAAACCCGAGAGTCCTACGTCAATTTGAGGCCAAGCAGCATCGAGCTGAAGGTCCAAAAGTGGAGCCATCGTGAAATGCCGATTTTCATCACCCGGTAGGCTTCTTCGTCGATTATCTCCGTAACCAATCACCGCATAGAAGCCCTTGGCAGCTTGACTTAAAGCTAAGTGTATGCTCTACAACGTTTATAGACAACCGTTTTTTCAATTGTGCCTCCGTTTTTGAGAAATTTGAAGAAAACCTTACTTGCACTATTTGAAAACTTTGACCCAAAATTCAGTTTTGTCAACTTACCTCTCAGACGATCACTCCAAAGTGCAGCAACCTGCACATAGTGCATAGGTCGATTTTCTCAAAAACCAACCGTCAGATCGAGTTGAAATTTTTAGGAGTTGCTTAAAATGACCCACTCTACCAAACCCCAAAAGGAGTTGCTATCGTAGCCCGGAAAGTCGTTTATAAGGAAAATCCTTATAAAGACAAATTCCAGCAGTTCTTATAAGGACCTGCGCTTATAAGGAAGCGTCCTTGTAGATTTTGTAAGGACGCTTCCTTATAAAGACTCTCTGCTGGGTCGTTAACCGCGCGTCTGCAGCTATGCTGTGCCATCTTGCGTCCTCTTCCTTATAAATATTTTCCTTGTTAGTGTAAATCTTGTTAATGGCGCGTCCTTATAAGTCAAAGTCTTAAGAAGCGCTGTTTTCTATGAGTAAGACGCAATTAGATCCTAATAGCTGTAGTTATAAAGAGGAGTGCTCTGAAGCTATTGTGTTCTCAGGGAATCGTGGGTTTGAGGAAGCGAGCGTTAAGGACAGGCGCAATCGTAACCGGGATTGGGTCAACCATCCCGATCGTGACCGGGCTCCGAAGCGGAACTGACTTCGGAACCGTAACCGTAACTTGTTCCAAATTACGAACGTAATCGGGATTCAACTTAGATTGCGATGTCCTAATCAGAGTTCGGAATCGTAACCAGACATCGTAACCGGCCAAGCCCGGCCATGCCCGCCCGATGCAGAACACTACCCGGTACCCTTCCACCAGTTGTGAGGAGTAACAGCATAAGGCAGTGAAGGCAGGGAAGCGTCACTAGTGTCAGACATGGGATTTAATACCAGGTGCCCCGCGTCAGCCGTGCCAAGGTAAAGGTAGGCAAGCCCGCAACACACTAACCGGCTCTTCCTGTCTCGACCAGACAAGTGAGAGAGAAAGAGATGGCGCTAGTGCTTTGCGGGCTTGCCTACCTTTACTCAAACATGTGACTATGGGATCAATTATGAGGTATGTCCACGATGTTGTCGAAGCGCAAACGTAATTTGGCATCTCTGAGCAGAAATGGCGCCTGTTGGGTAGGCAGGCAACTACGGCTTCTGCATGCACGTGTGTCGTGCGGGTTGGCCTACCCTGACACCCGTAGGCGCTCCGCTTTGCCGTTTGCGGTCTTGGGGCAGAGGGAAACTCGGACATACTTAATGGACAACGCCTATGCACTCCTAACCAAAATATGTGAATACCATACGCCTACCAGACAGAAAGAGACGGAGATAGTGTGTTGCGGCCTGCCAAAAGCATTCGTTTCCAGGCGTATCAATGACATCCATGCGCTCCCAAGCATACGGTATTCACACACTTTGATTAGCACTATGGTGTCGGTGTCCGAAACCTGATTTACCAGCGTACCGACACATGCAGGAGCGATATTGAGCCTTCCGTGTTACGTTAGGTTTGGATGCCCAGCATTTTGATTTTGTTATGTTTCCCTCTTGATTCCAGAGGGAGTTTCGTAAACTTTTCCAGTCTTACTAGCTCAGCAAAATTATCGGGAAGATTCTATAAATATTTCGAATATTGCCGAAAGTATTTCCGGGTTTTGAATGTCCTCCTTAGCAAGGCTTGGTCGTACCTTCCCGACTGAGAGCCGTCAGCCTGAATGAGTAGGCAACCCAACGTACCGCCGAGAGTTCACCTTTACAGTGACGGTGACATATAAGGAACTCAACCGGGAATGTGTGGAAAGCATTGTACTTGCAAATGAATTTCATTTAAAGGAACTGTCTGTAATATCTCTTGTCCTTGTAAACTTCCGAATTCCATCTCCGTGTAAAGAATTCTTTTATGTGCTGTTATGAGGAATCCAGAGTGTAATCTGAATTCTTTAAAACACACTTTTGTGTGAACCGAACGTCGTTTCCTCATAAGGATCAAAGTCGGCATCGTTTATTTTTAATCCTGTTAGGAAGGAACGGTCTTAGAAGCACACATTCCTTATAATTACAAAAATAACAACTTTTCTTTCTAACTGGAGATACTTATAAGAAATATTCCAGGCTATGATGCAAGCCCGACTGTACTATACTCTACCCTACTAGTCGCTCGGCGGCGCCGTTCGCGGTTATTCGGACGTGCTCAATTGACGACGCCTTTCGCCGATCCCTAGATAAAGACTTCTAAAGAAATGCTCATTGGCTAAAGGATCTAGTTAAAGGAGAACGGAAATTACGACATACAAGGACTGACGGTTTCAAAGATTCGTCGATTAAGCGACACACCGCTATAAAGATGCGTGTTTCCAAACTGCAATCGTTTTACTGCACTATCTTAACAAGTGCACGTTGAACTATAGAAAGCTCTCAGCTGCCGTTCAATAGAAAACGGCCTAACTAGACATATGTGTAACTAGACACGCAGTTATAAAGAGGAGTTTTTGTACAGAAAATTACTTTTAAACACCCCAAGATCGCGTCTTTAGATCCCTGTCCTTATAAACGATTTTCCGCGCTATGATACCCATCCGGAAGAATGCGACATCATACTTGTTGTAATGGGAGGGGTATCATGGCGCAGAAAATCGTTTATAAGGACAGGAATCGAAAGGAGTTTTCTGATATTAATGTTTAGAGAACAGTTATTAAAACAACGCCTCTGTAGAACTGCAAGTCTAGGAAAGTGCTCGCGTTGTCTATATAACTGCAGATTAGAGGATTCAGTCGTTGAATGTCTTGTTAGTATGATTTTACGATTTAACGATTGCTGTTTGGAAACGCGCATCTTGTTAGCGGTGTGTCGTTTTAACAGCAAGTATTTGAAACTGTCAGTCCTTGGAATCGCAATTACTGTCCTCTCCATTCGAGACTCCTATTCTGAATGAACATTTCGTTAGAAGTCCATTTATATAGATGGATCTGGAACGGTATCCTGCGATGACGGACAGCAGGGGGCCTGTGCGCCCTGTAGGGAGTTTTCTCTGGATACCCGGTATTAACACGAGTGTTCTTTACAACCACATATCATTAGAAAAATGTTTCTTTCGTGCCGCTTATCGTGTTTAACGCCAGCGAGTGGTTTCGCGTCATCTAGGCACTGCTATTTTTCAGCACATATGTAAAGAGAGCTTGGTGTGCCACGATCTACACTTTGAAAGAAACGTGTTTGTATACCGCGCTCATGGCAGTCCAAACTCGACCCAAGGAAAATGCTGCTCCACGTAACGCGGAAATTTAGGGTATTTTATAAATGCATTTCTATCTAATGACTGTTCTTTATAAAACACAATCTTTGTAACTACACTAAATATAAAATTTCTTTCTAACTCTTTATTCATATAAAACATGTTCTGCGCCATGAAGCATGCCCCTCAAAAGTGCGATACGAATCGAAAATGGTTGCCACCGCACGTGATTTTACGTTACAAAAGCAGTTGATCCTCAAGATTTGAAGTTTTTTTTTTATCAACAATTGGTCAGCGAACACACGTCCGCCCGAACGAACAGTCGGCATCAGACTATAAGCCCGGCTCCTGCCGTTTCTAAAGAAACGTGTCGGGACGGACTTTAAACCGTTTCCTCAATACTCTAGTATGGGCCTGTCTCGAGAGAACAGCGGAACAAACCGGTGACTAGGGATGTGCAGCACACCCTTGATTCGAGTTTCAATAATTTACAACTTTTTTAGAACAGAAATCAACGAAATAGAAATATTTGTGTCTTCAGTTGATGGAGACTTTGCCGCGTTTTGGGAGCGCGTCAATTGGATGAAACACACGTGGTATTGTTCGTCTTTTGTTGCAGTGGCAACGTTATTTCGAATGCAGGTAACTCAATCTGCTAGTCACGAATAAAGTAACGTTGAACGAATTGTAATTATTTTATACCGTTGATGGTTTTGTTTGAGTAAAATTGATGGATAATCTACAGGCAGCATTCTATCCAACTATTCCTATTTTTGAAATAAATCGCTTCTTTGTTTAAATTTCGCCAATTTATCCTTTGGTATTAAGGCAAGAAATTAAAATGGGTGGACGATTTCATCCCTGAAATCTTTTACTCTACTGACTCCAACGAAGTTAGAAAAATTGAATGTAAAACGTGTCTGCAAGCACGTTTTAAGAGTTTCGTGTTCGAGATAACGTAGTGAAGTCGTGCAGTTCGTCAGTCTGACCATGGTAAGTCGCTGATGCCAATGTGTGCAGACATGCATTGCATGTACCCTATATATGTATAAAACGGAGAGGAAGCCCAAGTAGTTGTCCCAGTTGGTAATTTGCTTCTGTGAACTAACAACATGCGCTTTTCGGTATTTCTGTGCCCGCTGGCACTTTTGGTGCTGTGCTTGATGGTGAGCATTTCGTTTAGACATTGACTGCTGCAAGATACGCGACTGAAACGCAGACAGCTGGCGACAAGTTATGGCAGTGTCGACTTTCGCAGGATTTGAACCTCAGTCAGTGTGGTTTTATCTGTAAGAGACCGTTGCATCCCAGTGGCGCTTTCAAGGAAAGAGGGATATCTCTTAACGACCCTCTGGGTCTGTTAACCATGGGCCTTGACTAAACGTTAGAATACACTATTTTGGCCTGGGCAACGACAGTGTTTGACTGTCAACTTGTTTTCGAACTTTGCGATTTCGAAATAGAGATATCATTGGGGGCCATCTTCCTTAGGACTGCGTCACCTTTGAAATTTTTCGAAGCCCACGAAGAGTGTTCTTTAAAACCTGATAAGAAAATTATTTGTAATGCAAAATATTTCTTCGTAGCTATGAAGCCTCTGTTTACTGTGTAAGTGTAAAGAGGTGCTTTCTAGATTCTTTTCAGTGCGTTTACGTTTCTGTGTTCCATGCGCATTTCCAGGCTGTGTTTGGTGCCGCCGCCCGAGTCGACTGCCGCGCTCTCGCCGAACGCCGGCGACCGCCACTGTCAGAAGTCTGCCCTCCGGCATTAACGGCATTAACCCCCGATGAACCCCCTGTTGAGATATGGTAATTTCTCATACCGTCGCCCGCGCAATTTGCCATAGCCGTAGCCGTACGAGGCCCTGCAACCCAATGTGAACTTGTATATGAATGTGTTGTTTACCGCGAATGTGAATGTGTACGGCAGTGGCCTCGGTCACTTGTCTTCCGACTTTGCTGGAGAACGGTTGTATCTTGTGCTACTGGAGAATACATACTGAACAGTTTTTGTCAAGACTAAGTTTTCCTTATTTCTCTGAAATTACCCCCAAACCTGATTTCACAACACCCCCGATGAATGAAACTTTTTTGGCTTGATCTACCAGTAATGAAACACCCGCAAACCAAATTTTATCTGCAATTACAGGCTAGTTTCCAAGATACGATTTTATAAAATTTCGTTTTCACCCTGAAATTGCTACATGTTGCGGACTCTTTGACACTGAAATAATAAAGTCAAGGTTACTTTCTTACCCAAGATTACCTCGCCTTACTCCGGTGCAAGGGTATTCCGGAGAAGTGGTGAGCCGGATGTGAGAAGAAGGTACGAATCAAAGAGAGCGGAAACGAAACCAGGCGGTATGAGAAATCGGATGAGCTAGTTTCCGGTCTCCGCGTGTTTTGATTCGAGCCATGTTCACTGGTGCAGACTTTTCTGAAAACTATAAAATACTTATCATATACTTCGCCAAGTATTTGTTGCGCAGGACAGCGATATTTTTTCAGGCTACTGCTAATCATTTCTCTGCATGTTGTCATGAAAGATATATTCTTTCCCAGAATATCCAAATAGGCTGGAGTTGTGGTATGCAGGGGTTAGCAGACGCGTATCATAATTGTTTACTAACAACATAAAAGGTTTTCTAATGCAAAGCCTTAATAGAGGTAGGGAGTACCGAAGACTCCGAACTACAGTCGCGTCCAGGAACAAAATACCTTACATTTGCGTTCTATATTTATGACCATCTGCAAACATTGGGTGGCACCTGTCTCACGGTCGGACGAAAACACGTAAGGGCGGCAGCCGGAATCAAGCACATCCTAGCGCGCAATTTATCACACCTCCATGTTTCGTTTCCGCTCTCTTTGATTCATACCTTCTGCTTACTTCCGGGCTCATCTTTTCTCTAGAATAGCATATTCCCTCGGATCACTCCGGATTTCCTGGATTACCCAGACCAGCCGCTTTCTGTCGGAACCCTGAAGTTGATACACCTCCTCGCTGCATAAAGGATAGGCCGGAAAGGATGTCTGTTTTTTTTTCAGGGGTCGTCAGCAAGTTACGAAAGTCAAATTCCCTGATATTTCCCTTACTCTTTCCTGCCCCAAAAAATTTTCCCCTGACAAATCCACAAGCGTTTTATGGTATAGTAAAGAGAAATATGTGCAAGTAAACATTTCCTATAAACCGGACATGGGCGGACGTGAGGTGGGAGGAGGTCGTACAAAATGGACTCTCACGGCAAAATACCATCAAATTAATGCCATGCCTCCAGAATCACGAAGCATCGAACCCAGTGCGTCTTCTTTCGGTCCGGAGGCCTGAGAGCAGGCGGCGAAGGATCCTACCGCGGTGGCGGCAGGCATGGCGGCGCATGTGTGGATGATAACGTTAATTAATTGTCACACATGCCCGTCAAAATTGGTGCCCCACTTTTAACGATACTCGCTATTTCCACGTTTTTCAAGATAGGAAGTTACCGTTTTGCATGGACTTGCCCCCATTGTTGTAGAAGGTCTCAAAGTGCCCGATCCGGGAGCCAACCTATTTAGAGGGGTTGGCTGACTGCGGCGGTGTGGAAATTTCGTGACGGCAGGTGGCCCCGACCGTCCTCGATAGTCCTAAGCGGAAAAGTCGCTGCAGCAAACGGTATACCCGTGGGGCGCGTTGAAGTGAGAGCATTGCATACACCGCCTGGGCCTGCGCTGCCACCGAGCGGCTGGCAAGCAGGCAGCCTATGCCGCTCTGCCGACCCTGGCCAGGATGAGGGCCAAGGAGGCCCGTATCCGGTTCATAACTGCTCCGGAAGGGGTACACCGATTTGAAGTCAACTTTTGACTTTGATTTCTGACTTGATTTTTAACTTTTGTTTTGATTTTTGACTTTTTTCTTGATTTTTTCCCTTTTTTTCCTGATTTTTGACTTTTTTTCTTGATTTTTGACTTTTTTTTTATTGATTTTTGTCTTTTTTTATTTTCGACTTTTGAGTTGATTTTTGAGTTTCTTTTTACTTATTTTTTATTATTTTTGATTAATTTATTTTTGATTTTTGACTTTTTCTGTTGAAAAGAAAAACTCGATTAATTTCCTGACCTTTGAATTTTTTCTGACTCGCAAGTCTTTCTGTTTGACTTCTGACTTCCTAATTTACATCACATGCAATGTTACGACGGAAAGTACGGATTGAATTCGAAATAGCAGAAACATTGAGAGTGCATTGATGGCACTTTGTCTTACTATACGTAACTATGTCAACGATAGAAAAGTTAGACCTCGAATGAGGTAGGTCTGCCGCCAAGTACCGGTACAATGCATTGTTAAATACACCTGTTCTTTCAAGTAAAGACGGCAAGTTACTGAGTACATGACACGACTTCCCTCAAAATCAGCAGGCTTATGCCACCCAGGTGTTCCCACCCACCCACTTGTAGCACAGCCATGGGTCCGGCCGGAGATTTCAACGCATGGAGACCTCGACCCGGGGGGGGGGGGGGATACTGGAGACTCCCGAAACGGTGCATATGATGTCCGCATGTTCTCTTACATGCGTCAAGTCTCCGCAAAGTTGGGGCGGCCCGCTATACCTAACCTAGGCACGGTCCACATGCATGTGCTACTGCCTACACTGACCTAACCTGGCCTGAGGGCCAGATTCGTGATGGTCAGGGCTGCACACATCATCTGCCATCCAACTTGTGCACCATACGCTTCGAATCCTCAGACTTTTCCGCGTCTTACGAGTCAAACTCGAGAGTCCTACGTCAATTTAAGGCCAAGCAGCATCGAGCTGATGGTCCAATAGTGGAGCCATCGTGAAATGCCGATTTTCACCACCCAGTAGGCTTCTAAGTCGATTATCTGCGTAACCAATCACCGCATAGAAGCCCTAGACAGCTTGACTTAAAGCTAAGTGAATGCTCTACAACGTTTATAGACAACCGTTTTTTTGCATTGTCCCTACGTTTTTGAGAAATTTTAAGAAAACCTTACTTGCACTATCTGAAAACTTTGACCCAAAATTCAGTTTTTTCAACTTACCTCTCTGACGATCACGCCAAAGTGCAGCAACCTGCACATATTTAGAATCCCTAGACTTTTCCGCGTCTACTAAACCACATCCGAATGCTCTAGGACTATTTGGGACGAAACGACGGCGGCTTCAGTGCCTTAATACAAAGCCGAAAAAAAGGTTCAAAATTGGCCACTTTAGGGTCGATTTTCTCAAAAACCTACCGTCAGATCGAGTTGAAATTTTTAGGAGTTGCTTAAAATGACCCACTCTACCAAACCCCAAATGCTCGTCTGGCCGCAAATTTTTTCAATCAAAAATGCCAGGATGACTGTACTAGTAGTGCTGGTGCTGGTGCCTTGTTCTGAGAAATAGGGTGCTGTAACTAAGGATTTGGCAGGAAATAAGAACAAAACGTCTTCTTACAGACGGGGGGAACTCTGGGCATGCGCACACCGGCTGACCACTTCCCCCAACCACCGTGTTTTAAAAGTAGTTTTGTTCTTCTAACTTCCTGCCAAATACTCAGTTAAAAAACGCTGTGGTCGTGGCCGGCATTCGATCTGGCGAAATCCTAGACTTCAAAGGGATTGATTTGGAAGAAAAATTTACTTGTAATAAAATAAAAACTTCACCGCCACAGCAAGTACCTGAACCTAGGTAGGTCCCGTAGGTCCACATGAGAGCATGGTGCTGCCCGTCACCATTTAGTTCCTACAAGTGGACAAGTGTCGCTATAACCCGAGTGAGAGAGTCTGGAGGCGGTGACAGCTCCGCCCCGCTTCGAGTTTTCTGAATTTCCCTTGCTACTGTAATTTCTCAGAATTTTGCGTACCGATTTTATTGCCAGAATAATGTTTTGTTGTTTGGGCACGAGGTAGCTTTGAAGTTCGACCCAGGATTTGGATGGGTTAGGTTAACCGCCTTCTGAATAAACATGACAGGTGCTTCAAGCGGATAAGTAGTGCAGTGCATCGTGTATTTATTCCAGCATTCACTTGCCGCAGCCGGAAGTGCTGGGTTTGCCAGGTTGCCAGAGCTGGCCGTCTCGTGGGGGCGAGTTGGAGATGCTATAGTTAGACTCGGACAACTCGAAAGTGCTGATGGGGCCGCCCTTGCCGCCGTGGACAGTCGCGCCCACTGACTGGCCGAACTTGTCTTTGACGCCCGTGGCTGCCCGAGCCGTCGGAATTTGTGTTGCCTTTAGGCTTCTACTCCGTCAGCCCTAAAGGCTTCATCACCACGGGCGTCAAAGGCAAGTCCGGCCAGTCAGTGGGCGCGACCGTCCGTCGTTTTTGCCGCCGGCCTCGGCCAGCGCCACCTAGGGGACAAACGCGAGCAGCGAATTAGTACACTAGTTCTTACGTGTTTCGATAGGAGGGAGGTCATATCGTGTTATCATACACTGAAGTTTTTTTCCTGTGAGACATTTAGTTGAGTAACGAACCATTGCGCGAAAGCATTTTGAAGAAGACTGCTCTGCAACGGACTCGCTTTAAAGCATTTATTTGCAAGATTATAATTGACGGTTTGAAATCTTGTGTGAAAAGTATTATTTAATTATCTAGATTTAGTATTCAGTGTAGATTATTCTCAACTTTAGAGAAAGATAGAGCACACTCCACGATACTTACCGCCACGAGGATGACCCCCAAGATGAGCACAAGCTTGTTCATGGTACTGCTGTCTATGCCTTTGGGATTGCGGTTTGTCATTTTTTACCCAGAACGGCGTGACCGACGCTTCTGCAGGGCTGTCGAGGTGAGCATTCGTGACTCGAAAACGTGGCCATGTTTCACGAACACCGCTGAGCGATCCTCACGCCTGTTTTGTGGGATTAAGTTCGTGAACTCGCGTCGGTCGTGGTGGGCTCTGCCGCCACGCCGCATGAGAAAACCCCCGAATGTAGGCAATACGTGCGACTGCGACCTGCGACATATCCCCTCCCATACGCAAAGTCTGGCTACGCGCCTGGAGCACTAGGGTGTCCCATGTTGAACGAAGGTTAGAAATGTTGATGCGCCGAAGCGGAATTGGGTGCAGTTATGTAATATAAGATCTCAGGAATTTTTTCAGATTATTTGGACCACCGGAAGCGGTCCCGCAGGGCCGATGTAGTTAGGCCCTTTAGTGCCTTACGAGACTAATTCCGTAGGCTTAAATATCCATCGTTTGAACTTTTTGAATAGAATTGAAGTTGTCGGAAATAATCGAATTAGTGAGAAAATATTTTTCTTGCGGTCAAATTATGACATTTTGCAAAACGTTGCCTACCCCTCAGGGGTTGAAAAATGTCGAATGGCAAGTAAATGCTTACAAATCAGTGTATTGATTTCACATAAATTATTATCAAAATGTAAATTTGTAAAATTCAGACGTCAATGACAGTTGGAGTCAATTCACATGCGTGACATTAATAACTAATTACAGATAAGTAGAGGTATAAAATTTGCTATACACTTACCCTATGAACTCATTTAAGTTGAAGTTAATGATTCCGTGCTTAGGCGTAATACATCCATGCTCAAGCCAAGGCATAGCGATGTCCATAACCAAACCATACCATTGCCTGTAAGATACCATCTGTTCCAAAATTTGTCAACTCCTCAAAATGTTGCAGAAAATCCTCAAAACGTTGTAGCAAACCCTGATCCTGTTCAAAATATTGTGCAAGGTTCAAATGTCAGGAGAACTCGCACCAGAATTGTTAAACCAAGGGAACGCCTTAACTTGTGATGTGATCTGTCGCTGTAAAATGTTTTCTGCTATGTTATTGTAATTCTGCTAATAATGTATCGTCGTTTGTTTTTCTTGTTTTTTCTTAATTTTTCTCAGTGGTGTTAGCTGTGTCTTTAAAAATAACATTTAAAAAAAGGGAGGTGTAGGGTATCAATTGCATTGTTCAAAAATTGTAATTAAAAAAGGGAGGTGTTGTGGAGTGTAATAGTTGGCAACATTGGTTGACAGTGTTTTGTCACTCTCTGACATGTTATAAATATGGCTGCCAGTTTTTGAATAAACTTACGTGTCGTCCAGATCCCACTGAGTGTTCTTCCATCCATCTACCTGCCCCCACGACACGACATCTTCAACTGTACATTGTTTGTCTGTGTTCAGTGTGAGTATTTACTTTGTACACTTCTATTTTCCTGTGCAGTTATTCTGAAATCCCTTTGGTGGAAGAAGGCACATCCTTCCCATCAATTAACCGTGAGCTGGGAAAAGCGATGTCTGCTGCAAGAAAAGGAGCTGGTATAGCATGCCGATCCTCGAAGAAGAGAAGGGTGGTAGGTATTAAGATAGGTGATTTGGTACTTCAGCTTAATCCTTCAATGACTAATATCTGTATGGTACTTTCAGGATGACAGTAGTACAGATGACAATGCCGATGGGGATGACACTATTCCTTGGAATAGTAATGATGAAGACATTCTGGAAGACTTTAGCAATGAGCAGTGCACCGTAACTAAGGATGAACCCACCACTGATGATTTCCAAGTAAGTAATTTGTAGGTCTGATTGCATAACGATAATTTTTTTTAAATGGTTTATAATTTTGTTTCTTGCAGACCCACAGTATTCCAGATGTATTTGAGGCCAGTACAGAAGATTTTAGACTTCAAAATTTGAGGCCCTCCAGAGTACGGGTGCCGGACAACTCGCCCCCGCTATTTCGCTCCCGGTCATATACGGTCCCAGGACAACTGGGTCCCATTCTTGGTACATACTGGCCCCCAATAATATGCCAACTGAGTCCCGCCCCCGTTTCTGCCGCCTTGATCCCGGGGTGGAAACTGAATCAATATTGTCGATTTCTTATTAGCTGAGATCGTAACGTTTCGGTTTCTTTCCATAGATAGGGGAGGTGGACGTGGAAATCGCGCGTTCAGAGGGTGGCCACCCCCACCCCGGAGGAAATCCACCTTGGAGGCCTTATTTGAATGGGATCCCAATGGGGGAATACATTTCCATTGGTTACATTCCAATTGGGGCGCGGATCCCATTGGACGGCTACCAATTGGGAAGAGATTCTCATTGGTCAGATGCCCACTGGAATGGGGTTCCAATGGTTCAGAGTCCTTTATCCAATTGGACAATCGACCTATAGGAAGAACTCCGTCAACCCAATGGAATGCCTGGAAGATATGCTATTCCTATTGGATCATTGTCATTGGAACCAATGAGCGCCATTGGAATCCTAGTGTGGGATTTTACCTATTTGAACTTTGACCGGGACCCAGTTGGACCTGGACCCTATGGGGCGGGACCGAAATGGGTGTGGGGCGAATATGGATGGGGGCGGAATAGCGGGGGCGAGTCGTCCTAGACCCCCAGAGTACTTGAGGTGTCCGATTCCGATGCCACTTATTTTGAGTAGTTTTCTTTTCCTTGTTTCATGCCCTTTGTACATTGTTTGTTTCATAAATTGAATTATCAACGACCTTCCAAATATTTGACATTTTCTGGGGACACTTTCCGAATGTGCAATGCAGTCTGTCCTTAGGACTTTAGTTAAACAATGCTCGGATGTATTTGGAAACTTAAGGACATCTCATGGATGTCTTCAAATCATTGGGTCGCCAACCCAGCTATGTCCCCGAGGACAACTTGGGCTATCCAGATATGGTCCAGTTGGAAAAATAAAGGATGTCCAATAGGACATGTCCTGGATTGTTTCATTTTCTGGACACGTCCTGTGTACACTCATGGACACGTTCAATGGACAAGGTTTGAACATGTCCTGGACACGGCCGCCGGCTCATCAGGGAATTTGTATACAAATTGTATACACATCATATATGGGCCGCATACAAGTGTATATGTATCGTATACGGGACCATATACATCTCATATATTAACCCGTATACAATGCCTACCTTGTATACGATTCCTACATGGTTGTATATGTGAATGTGGCTGTATATGACCCATATACGACTTAACACCAGGGGTACCGGACTTGGCCGCCCCCTCCGTTTACCACGGTGGGTCATATGACCCATAAGCGCTTTTCTGACCTAAAACATGATTTAAAGGTGTCGTTTTGTATTCCCGACGTTGTTTGTGGACTCTATTACGATTTAAAAAACTCACAAAAAATATTAATATTTTGGAAGGTGCACTGCAAAAAAAATACAACATTGGCGTATGGCAGTAGATCGACCCCTTTTGGACCGATCTTTATTTCGCGCATAATGCCGACCTATATTTTCCTGTTTGCCCACATATTGTATTGGCTTCTGGTCAAATGAGTAGGTCAGGCCAGGCAAGTTAAGGTTAGGTTAGGCAAAGTTAGATAGCTACCAAAAAAAGGTCAGAAGTAAGAAAAGTGTAGGTCGACACTATGCCTAGTCGGCGAAATGGATTACACTCCCGTTATAGTAAAATATTATTATAAGGTTAGGTAGGTTGGGCTAATAGTATTATTGATGTCTATATATAGAAATTAATATAAGGGCGCCTGCTTCTCGCTCTTTGAAAAAATCAGCGTCAGAGTTGTACTGAATCGACAAATAAGATAACCTGTGCTGGTTGCCTAACACTTTTATTGCAAGGAGTGTCATAACATTGCTCAATGACTTTTCTCGAGTACGCCAGACTCTTTTTACATCGCCTAGATGCAAAAAAGCGTAACACCAAGGGCGGAAAACGTTGGTCAGTATATGGCTGGGTCAAATGACCCACTTCGGTGAACGGAGGGTAACATAGCCCTTTCCAAAACTATTCGACCAAAAAAAAAGTTAAGGGCCGAAAATGCTCCAAGGGCCCAAAAAATAAAAGTCAGAAAACCCCAGGCCCGAGAAAAAAGAAATACTCAAGTGGTAGAGAAAGAAAGGGCGATTTGGGTCAAATGACCCAGCCCGGTATTAATATACAGCTCATATATGGGATCATAAATGAATCGTATATGGTCTCATTTACGATTCGTTTACACTTGTTTACGGTCCATATACGATTATACGATGTGTATACAATTGTATACAATTATGTACGACTCGTATATGGTCCCATATACAACTCTTTTTATCTGGGTCGGGCAGTGCATCGATACATCGAGACACTCGGTTCCGATGGGGACGGGAGGGGTTAATATATTTTTATTATAAATTTTCCTTTTGCTTTGTGCAACTGAAAAGTGGGAAAGTGCATGTGAAGAAGACAGGTAAGCGATTCATTCACTGTAAAAATTTTCTTCGTCAAATTATGAGAAAGTGACGAGTAAATTTTTAGACAAGGTTACCCGTTATTTTACGACAAAGTCATTTAAAAATTTTACTGACATTTTCTCGTTAAGTTACGAAAAGTATAGAGAATGCAAAATACTGCCAGCCAAAATTGAAAAAACTCAGAAATTGCATCTGTCTTCAAGGCAAGTCGAACTAGTTACTAGGATAGTCTGTACCAGCTGGATACACGACCGGTTACATGCAATCGTGAACCAAAAAAATGACACAAAAAAACACGGACTGCTTACTGATCATGTGCCACCATTTAATTCATCCACAAGCTTCGAAAGAAGCTCTTCTGTATAAACACTATTGGTACCAACTTGAAATGACAATAAAATTTAACATGTTTAGCACTTCCTCCGCACAGCTCATAGGGGGTAGGCAACATCAACGACAGGCCTGTGCTGCGGGCTTGCCTACGCTCTGCTTGATAGGCGCCATGAGACTCGGTGGTGTGGTATGGGGCCTCAGCAGTCACACCTGAATGGAATGAACAATGACAGCATAAGCTCAAAGAAGTCGCTAATTGCCATAAACAAAACATTTTCCAGAGATTTAAGAAGAAAGAAACAATGACAGGTCAGGGGGGGGGGGGGCAAAAATGTGTGTGCAAAATAGAAGTGTGTATTGCAGAGAAAAAGACTCACCTTCATTTTATTAGGCTTCCTCCACACCCTCAGAAGCATGAACAAAGACTGTATGGCCAATCCTTCGAGACCTAACCAGAAAAACACAATCATACAATAATTCAAGTCTGCTATAATAAAAACAGGGAATTGAGAAGAAAAGCAATCTGAATTTCAGATATTACCTCCACTGAAAATGTTATCATATTCAGATCCAAATAAGCAAACAAATACTTTAAAATACATTTTGTTCCCAGAAAACTTTGTTTGCGACATGTCTGCTGGCTACAAAGTCATTTCAGAATCAAGGTTTCCTCATTTCTACCTCTTGTCTCTGAAGACCTGAGGAAAATTTCAATTGTTGACAAGTAGCAGGATAAGACAAAAAAGATAAGATACATATAAAAAAAAATTAGTAAAGTTTGCTATGTTTGACATTACAAAGAAAAGCACTTACCAGAGAATATTTTCAGCACTCATGCTAAATGGGAACTGGACCCAATGAAAGAAAAGAACAATGCTTTCACATCCATGAGCTGGGTGCATATAGCAAAGAAAATCCACTTGGAGTATACTAACAAAATCATAGGTGTTAGGATTTGTAAAACCTAAAAAATAATAGAAATGTACAGTAAGTTAGCTTAATGTGCAAAATTCCATTAACATGTAACTATATAGTCAGTAATAAAAGAATAATTCTAACCTTTTCTTAAAGCGTGCTGAAGACTGCATCCATTGATGTACGTTGTATACTACAGAACAACTTCTTTCCCAACTGCTCCTCTCCAAGCAGCTCTTTCCTCTATTGCCGTCACTGCAGAGGTCTTTTTGTTCTTCAGACTTGGAGTGGACTTTAATATTTCTTTCACGTATGTAGAAACATCAGATTCAAGTGAATTTACAGATGCCTCTCAAGTGTAGAGTAAATCTGACACAGCCCTAAAAGAGAAAGTTTATGAAATTGCAAACATGTGGAGACAAGGATACTTTTTTAAGAATCTAGGGACAACAATATCAACAAAAGGGAGTGGTGATCTCACCTGCACATCCTCTCCTTCCACAGCAACTGTTTCTACAAGATGTGACTGCAGAATATCTGGGAACTCCGTAGATATGAACTCTCACCGGACAGATCAGCTGCAAACATAAATTTGTGAACATTTCACAAAATGTCATTTTGAAAAGAGTTATCAAATATAACTATTTTGACAGAGACACATACTTGAAGTGATTTTCCGGCAATGAGATTTGATCCCATACAACACTGATGCCAGCTCCTGGTATTGAACTTCATCTATGGTTCAACATTTACGGTTGTCCAAGTAACAAAATAACTGGTAAAACATGCAAAAAGGGCTTCATTGGACAAAAGGTGCAGATGCTGTTCTGTAGAAGTCTGTTAAGAATTTTTACATAAGTTATTGGTCAGTATTCTCACAATAAGAAAATAAATAAATGTTGCCTTTCGCACCTTGAAGCACAATAGGGAAGTCCCGCCATCAAATGCAATCTTCATACTTGCTATTCTGCTCCTCTCATACATCATCACATCATGTCTCGCTTGGTTTTGATAACTCCTAAAGGATAATTTGAGGCTAAATATTCCCTGGAACAGAAAAAAAACAATTTTAAAAAAGGAGAAGAAATAGGGTAATTAGTTTACTCATTAATGCAACACATTTTTTTTTAGTGAGTTAGAAGCAATACTTACATACCACCTAAGCACTTTTTGATACACATGAACTTGGTTACGTCCAAAAAGAAAAGAAAATTGGCTTCAGACTTAGTAAGTTTAAAATACATAAGCTTATAATTAAGTTTACAAAATATTGCCCAGTGCATGGCAAAGTTTTAATGTTAAAAGCCTGGTAAAAAGAAAAAAACAATACAGTCAGATAATCAGAGGAGAAAGACAAAGAAATAATGAACACATCTGCTGTGAACTCACAATAAACTCTACTACAAAGTTCCAAAGTAGAGCAGCAAAGGAAATTTAAGAAGGCATATGTACTATCTTGTAGAAATACAATAAAAATAAATGAGATTGAAAAAAAAATTATACAGAATATTTCAATGAAAAACAAAGCTTGTTATGAAATTCATAGACTGAAACTGTTATGGGATGTTTCAGATCTGATGCAGGAATTACTTCAATGCCCTGCTTCTCTGGTTTAACATAATAGAGACCATAATGTCTCAACAGCTGTGCTGCAAATTTCTCCACCACCACATAAGCTTTTCCTTCATCGAGGATGACTGTTTGAATTAGACCAATTGTCAAACAATTCAAGTTCTCTTGATCTCTAGAAAGAACAACATAAGAATCTTTCTTGAGTGGAATGTCATCATACGTAACTCTTCCAGTTTCAACAGCCTGTGCTGTGAAAGGTAACAACTGCAAAGCTTCTTTGATTGGCAATGGCTGATCTTCTACATTTAATGGTTTTGTCCGTGGTGAGTCCCCAACACCACTTGGGTAAATTAATCCTGACGTCAAGAAGGAAAACCATTTTTGATGTCGACGAGCCATGGTCAGACCAACATTCACATAATTGTTGCAGGCTGCCACAATTTTCTTAAAAAATTGATGTTTGGACTCAAATCTGATGGGCATACCATAAAAAGTTAATATACAATACACTTCCAAAGTCTCAATCCAAATGTAAAGATAAAATGAAATGATTTCCATGTCACAGTCTTGTGTTTATCACAACAATAACTGTAAACTACACAACGGTCCACAGCAAGGCTATTGTCTACTAATCAGAAAAAAATAAAAATAGAATACATATATTTTATTTTAAAAAAAGGGCTCACCGCAGGGTCCAAACATAAATAAGAGGACCGAAGAGACGAATCATTTGAACATAATGCATGAGGAAATGGTATTTGGGCTTCACAAATGCACCTGGAAGATCTCTCTCTCTTTCTGTCATGTAATCGTTTATAAGGTATTCTAATTCTTGCAATTCATCTGAGGTATAAGAAGGCTTACAGATGACCTCAACAAGATTCTTTAATTTCAGGTACAGCTTCCAAACCTAAGCCAGAGAAGAAAATTTTAAGAAACCTTATACTGAAGGATACAATTAACATGAATCAAAACTGGAAGAACACATACCATATCATCACGGTTCTTGATTTTTCCCTCTATTAAAAAGGGAAAAAGCCTCAGAAGGCACCAATTTTGGACAGCATGTCCTCCAAGTTTTAATTTTTTTTTCTTGCCTTCAGGTTTGGGCACAGGTGCTGGCTTGTTTTTCTGATCTTGAGAAGAATACCTGAATCTACTTATAAGGCCTTCAAGGACTTCATAAGTGAACCACTTTTCCTTAACAAAGTACGAAATCATCAATTTGAAATCGCAGCTTACAACGCCATTTTCAAAAAGATCATGAGCCAGACACACTGGAAGGCGGGGGTCTGCAACGTGAAAGTTGGGAATTTCATTGAATGGAGATGCTTCTTTCACTCCTCTTCTGATTTTGTGTTTTTCTGATATTAATTTCAATTGAGCCAGCTCCTGCAACGCCTCTTCATAAGCTTCAATCGTTCTAAGATTAAGAACCAGATGATGGTCAGCATGAAACTCTTCTTGTGTAATCTCACAAAATCTACAAAAATACTTTGAAGAGAAACTCTCGACAAAACCTCCAACGGTATGAGCACCTAAGTTATCTCCACAAATATACTGAAGGCACACAGGAATAACACGATTATTGAAGACAATGCCCGTTCTAGCCAATTCTTTCAAATCATCAATTAGGGGTTTGAAGCACTTAGTGGGTCCATATTCAGTTCTATTTTTAAGCAAACTTTCTTTAATAAGAAGAGCAAGGTTTATCGATTTAACCTTGGAACGAATGTATGGTTTCAAATTACCAATAACAAAATACGAACCCACAAAACCCAATTTCTTCGCAGCAGACCCAATGGGATTCTTACCGGACTTAAAGCCATCTTGAAATAAGATAATATCAAGTCTCTCCTGAGGAAGGCCAGACTTCTTACAAACCTCTCCATCATAATAGTCTCGGTAAACTTCACCATTACTGGGATCTCTGTGAAATGAATCTTCAATCTGTCTGTTAACTGATGGGTCCAGAAAGAGTTTTTGGAGGGTTTTTTTAATTGGAATGTGATGGACCACCTCTCCATTTTCCCGGTCCACATCAAGGGGAACCTCATTAGGTTCAGTACTCCCAAAATGGGTTTCATAAAATTTTTCTCTCAATGCTGTGGAAATAAGAGAGGGTCCAGGCATCTCCTTGTGATGAGTGGAATAGAACACATCTTTAGTTGTAATAACATTAACAATGGAGGTGATATTAGAGTCATCCAAACCCTCATTTCTCAGGGCTTCAGCCATATGCTCCCGATACCAATACTGCATAAGCTCAGACAGTGTTTTCATTTCCAAAGATATTTTTTGGACTGTATCTTCAGCTAAAAAGCACTCAGACAAGAGCTTTAAATAAAATTGGCCCAAATGCTTGGCAAACATATCAGCAGTGAACTCTGGCTCTGAAACAACTTTTGACGTACTTGGAACTCCAACATCCATTGAGTCATCATTGTAAAAGTTATCATTATCATCAGACCTGTCACCCATTTCAGAACCCCTTGATTGAGAGGGAAGCAGAAAACTGCAATCTAGTTCATTGCTTCTCCAGCCCCCATGCTTCACACTGAGGTGATTACGGAAATGGTTCTCTGTTTTGAAATATGCACTACTACTGCAATAATCCTTGAAGGGGCATAAAAATGTGTCACCTTTGGCCAAATGCTGAAAAAGATGAGTGCACAAAACATAAGAACCGGGTTTTAAAACTTCCAAGCACAATGGGATGATGCAGCTCTTCTCAGGCTCAGGATTTTCAGCAACAGTTGTTGGGTGGTTGATGAGAATATGGGAAGTCAGTCCCTGATGAGATTTGAATCGATGCCAAGAGCAGATGGGGCCAGGACACACATAATGAAAGTTTGGTTGAGCAGAATGGATTTTTTGATGAGCAGCATGTTTGGCCATGTCTGCAAATTCCATTGAACACCACAAGCATTTGAAAGGTGGGCCTGGATTCTGTTCAACATTTCCAATCACAAGTAACACTAATAACTTAAGAAAATTCCATTTCATGGGGCCTTTCGAAAGAATGTCCTTCAGACCACTGATGAAATGTATCTGGAACACACAAGGCATGCACTGTAAGTAAGACATGCCCTAAACTCTACTGAACAAACTTTCAAACAAACCACAAAGGAAACAAAACAAATAAGGATTCTTTTTACCTCAAGCTGACATGGTGGGATGAAAGTTCCATGAGTCATACTTCTTCCACACAAGAATGCTTCCAGACATCTCCAAACATTAAAATGAAGCAAAACATTTCCAATCGAACTCTACAAAAATTAAAGGATGTACAATGAATTCAGAACAGTTAAAGTTAAGTGTGATAACAATAGTTTATAGAGGAATTCACTTACTAAATAGAATGCAGCAGAATTGCAAAGAAACTGAAAAGCTAAGTACAACAGATAGGAATGAATCTGTAAATTCCTATAGACCTGTAAGCCGACCCACTCCACACCTCCCAAAATTTCCAGAAGTAGGAGAAGTGTCACCTGCATCTCCCAAGTTCGAGGGTGGCTGAAATTAACCTGAAATAGCAAAAGGAATGTGTGTATGACTATCAAGATGAATGGAATGAAATGTCAAATCACATGTCTGTTCAAATAAAAAAACCACCACATTACCCTTTCTTTGTATCGCTCTTTCCACAAACCCAACAGAATGAATGTCTTCACAGAAGCACATAACTGGAAATGAAAGTTGCATTTTATTCTTAAAATCTTGAAGGGCAAAAAGAACCCTGCTCTTTCTAGATGACTAACTTACCATGAACACTGTATCGAGTTGAGGAGACCACTTGTTGATAAGCAATGCAACACTTAGGACCATCCCATGACACATACCGGTAAGCCACAACATCTGAAGGAACAGGTGATACAACAACAATGAGCTGCCCTTCCCCTTGCCAAGAAATCCATAGGAGGTCAATTCCTGCGAATAGAGTTTCTGAATGAGGTACAGAAGTAAATCAACTATTAACAATGACCTAAACTAAGAGCAGGAGGGAGGTTAAGTGCGTAATGCTCCCGGGCTCTCCTAGTAACAATCAAAGCAAGTCAGGATACTACAATACAATAAACATCAGTTTCACCTGAAGAGTTTCACACCCATTATTAAAAGACCCGATTCGGGCTCTCCACGCACCGATACAGATACCCATAGTAATCAGGGCAGTTGCTAGCGGCGGAAGTGAGATTTGCGATGGGGAAGAGCCAATTTCAACAAAGACTCCTTATTTTCTTTAAAACGTACGAGGAAAATAGAATAACTTAGACATCTCTTGTAAACTTTTGTCACGAGCAACTTGAGATGGCAAATACAAACTCACAAAATTCACACAATGCAACGCAAAATAATTTTTCTTTCCCTCCTGATAAGATCAGCAGGGTTCCCTCAACCCGCCTTCCGTAGTGAAATAAAAAACATGGGACAGCTTCTTTTTACTTCTCTCCAATTTACTTCAAGAAAAATTTTAATTCTTACATTCAACTTAACTTCGTTCATTTGATCACAGCTGTGATCATTCAATCGGAAGGTTTTAGCCATCACACCCGAACATTGCTCAACGTTGGCAGCCCTGTAGTACCATCCGCTGATCGGTTTGGCTCGACTTTTTTGAATCGCCGGTGGGGTGAGACAGACAGGTTTATGCTCAACCGACAAATTTTCGAAAAAGTTCAGTTGTGAAAGTAGGCGAGAAATTTGCTACTATCTGTGAAATTTGAGGTACCTAAAGGTACCTAAAGGGTTGGTTGAAATTAGCAGTAAATCTAACGGCCATAGTGACATTAGTATTTTCTATTGATAGAATGGATGCAGAACAAGAATCAGTCAGTTTGCTGAAGCAGAGTGTGTTGAGAGCTGTTCCAGCTATGGACCATGCTCAGGCGTCTGATCTTGCCCAAGGTTTATTCAGAAATGACTTCAAAACGATTGACGACCTCAAATTGGTAAGATTTGAAGACCTGCGTGAGCTCAATTTATCTATTGGGCTGAGCCGCAAACTTATTGCTTACTGGGAGCAAGCTGCTGGTATGTATGCCTGTCTGGTACCTTGTAGCCCCCGTTCCCGCCATCTTAAATTTAAGTACCTATGTAACTGATTTTTCTAAAATTTACATTTCAGCCTCAGCATTGCAACAAAGACAACCCAGAAGAAGCCTATCATCCTATGAAGTTCCCTGGAACAATATTGGGCTGTCCAAAGCAGATCTGAAGTCTTTGCAAGATGGAAATGTTCTGACAGAGTCAAAGCTGAATCAGGTAATTCGACTGGTAGTGGAAGACCTAAAGAGTGTTGTGCCAAATGCAACGAGAAATATGTTGCCCGCAGTGGCAAACGACATGGCAGCAAAATACCCTAATGCCTTCAAAGATTTAATAGTACATTCCAAAAATAAGGAGAATCTCACCACTGCCCAAAAATTAGCATACAAGATGCAGAATAGATTCGACAACACCAAAAGGAAACCTGGAAGGACCCAGATGGAAATTGAGGCGCCGCCAAGAAAAGAGGCGTATGGATGCATCAAGTGGCAAGTGTTAACTTTGCCTGATGGGGAAACATTGGAAAGCCTAGAAGAGAAGAAAAATGACATGAAAACGGAATTTACTACTACCAGCAGAAAAAATTGGGACTGGCGGGGCAAGTTGAGGGAGCTTTTGACTATAACTTATGCCACCCAGAGGCGGGATATAAACAGTCAAATTAAACGGAAGAAACACGCCAATTCCCAAATACCTGATTTGGAGACACCCATGAGAACAGAAATGATTAGAGAAGAATGGCCATTCCTTTTCGTGTATGAAGGAATGGTCCATCACTTTGAGATTCTGACAGGGAAAAATTTTAAAGTGGAACTAAATGATTGGCTCTCTGAAATTGAATCAGACATGGTTGATTTCCTGGCCACTCAGCACACTGACCATCAAAAAATCAGGAGTGCCTGTAAGAGAGCCATCAAACACAAAACAGGAACAGACCAGGGCCTTACATGTGTAATTCAAATGCTGTTGCTGCAGTTTAAAGAGGACTCCAATTTCATAATGCGGTTGGTTCCGGTGAGTAACAAACTTCAATGAATTCCCAGTCTTGAACATATGTTCTTATACTTGTAATACCTCATCAAGCCATTTATCACATGGCAGTTAATATGGTTTGGAATATTTTAATACAGAAGCCGGCAAGCATTGACCAGGTGAACGTAGAAATCAGGAACCATGGTCAACCTGTCATAATCGGAGAAGGTGATAGTTTTTTTAACTTTGATCAAATTATTACCTTGATTTTTTGGTATTTATTTGCTCATTTTCTATTTATATTCTTACTTACATGTTCATCTCATTGCAGGAAAGTCATGGTTTCATGTGAGAAGTTACTATTTCTCTGTTGATGGGGCAGTGCGTGGTACAGCATCAACATTTGCACGAGCACTTGGGCTGCTCTTCTGCTCCTATTATGTGTTAAATATTCAGTATGCATTAGAGGCAGCGAAAACGCTGGACTTTATTCAAAGGTGATTAATTAGAACATCTCATGCAACTTACCTCTATTTGCAAGGTACTTTGGTATCAGATCAAACCAGCTTGAATAAGAAAATTTACAACCCTTTCCTTCAAACAGATGTATTATGGGAATCAATCCCGACAAAGGCTCGAAGGCTCCTGGGAATTCCAGAAACAAAAAACAGATATCTTTCAAGGTTCTGCAACTGAACAGCAAATTCGAAGCATATAGGCAGGCAATGGCTGAAGGGGAAAATGAGGATGTAGATGGTGATTTAGAAACAGAAGAGGATGAAGTGTAGATAGACCTTCTGTAAAATAATAATTTTTGAGCCCTGAAAATCTAACAGCAGGTTAACTGTACACTTAGTGTGATTAAAAGAAATAGAATAACTCCTTTACTTCCCTTTCAATTAACTGAAATTTCATTTCACCTCCTTTAAGCAGTTAATTTTATCAGTGTCTTATGGTATTAAGAAATAGCTTAATTGCTTCCATATGAACTTTTCATGTTACTTTCTTTAGGCAGTTTATTTTATCTCAGCTAGACTAAACCAATAGCAGTTTGATCTCTATTATTTTCATTGTTAATACCCTTCGTGACCTAATAAAATATCTATGAAGTTAGCTACCTCTCTTTTATCTTATCTTATTCTCCACTTTTAAAAGCAACAAGGGAATAAAAAAACATGCACAAGTATATAGAAATTTAGAAATGAGCACAGATTGTCAAGTGTCATGAGACAACATGCTATGAAAAAGATTTAAAATAACATATACTGTTTACATACCTGTCACACTCTGGTTTTTATTTGTTTTTGTTTTTTTCAAATAATTAATTTTCTAAGATATTTAAACTAAATGATAAGCAGACATTTATCAATAAAAACCATCAACCATTTTAGAAAATGACAGCCACAAGCTACTGTTACTAAGTAGCTCAGGTCTTCAGGAAAGACATCTGAAATTGAATCAATGACGAAAGTGCAACGTGAGAGGTTCCTAGGCTTTTACTACTTTTACTTGTAAAAAAGCTAAAAAGAAACATGTAAAATTCCTGACATTACATACCATTCATAATGCAGTCCACCATGAAAGAAGTTCTAAATACTTATGGGAATCAGAAGCCTTATAACACAAGTTCAATACACCCTGTAAATAGACAAGCAAAAAAAAAACCCATCCAAAACTTGTCATCATTGTAAACAAAATTCAAGGCCATTGGCCTCAAGGAGGACAACATATTTAAAATTTACGACTATCCAGTTAGTGTCTCTGCAACAAACAAATAAATAAATCAATTCACAAAAGAACAACATGGGAGGTCGATGCATCCAGGTTTTCAGTACTTCCTTGTGGAAAAGTTGAAACATGTGTTCAATCTGACGTTCCTTTCTAGTCACAATGTAGTCCACGATTAAAGACGTTCTCTGACTCTATGGGACTGAGGAGCTCAGATCATCAGCGCAACACTCCCTGTGAACAGACCAGTATCAAAACCCTCATTTGATGTTATTTATTATTCAATAAAGAAAACAAATGTCAAGACCATTGGCTTTGAGCTCTTTCTTTGACAATACAAGCTTACCCTGCAGCATCACACTGATCCAGATTATTATTTCCTTCTGGTCCATAACCCATCCCCAGATGGAGAACCAATGTAAAATTGTTTATTGTTTATCTAAGCCCACTGCTGGAAATCTATACATCACTCCACAACAGGCCTGTGCCTCTGGGCCGATTTCTTCAATTCCATAATAATAAAATTTAAAAGATATAGAAGAATATTTAGTGTCTGAAACAAATCAATACAAAAATCAATCACAGAGGTGCAACATGTGAGGTTAATGCACCCACGCTTTGGCTACTTTCCTTGAGGAAAAGTTAAGAGAAACATGTATTCGCTGACATAACTTACCATTCTGGATACAGTCCTTCATCAAAAAAGTTCCCGATATTACAGAAAAATGTAACAAACCATCTAGTCCTGCAGTCATCTGTAAACGAAAAAGAGGAGTTAAATTTTGAAAAATCATGAAAAATAAAATTATTCAACTGGTAGGGTTGAGATATACAGGTTGTCAAGTCCATCCAACAAATGTGAAATGGAAAGAATCACAAAAGCGCAGTATGTGAGGTTAAGGTTGCTGTAGTCAGGCATTTGTTGACCTTCATGTTAGTTCTGACTCAAAAACAAAATGATAGAATCACAAGCTTATCTCTTGTCTCTTGACATTCCTTACCGTCCATACCGTATCAACAGGCCAAAATTAATGTCTCCCTGTTCTTCGCAAAGCTGAAATGAGAACAAAATTCTTGACGCAAAACATGCAAAGTCGAATTGAAGTTGATCAACACACACAGCGAGATAGCAGACGGACCCACGCTCGCTCCGACGCTCGCTCGCCTCGCTCGCTTTTCGACTTCAACCCGGCGGTGTGCTGAGACGAATGTGAATGTGTTTCGTTTATTTTTATTTTTTTTCGGACTTCTCGTCTTCTGCTGCTTTCTGCTTTCTGCTGTTCTTGTCCGAGCTCCGCGCTCCGCTGTATACTTTGCTTTAAATTTGGAGTTATACGTCGAATTTATGGAGTCCGAAACTGGAAATCTTGCCCCTTCGTATTGCTTTTGGAATGAAAATGATCGCCGTTCTTCAAGCTCATGGCACGGATCATGTTGATACTTACAACTCAACAGAATGCGGAGGAAACGATCGTGGTAATCATGCTTAGAAACCCATTAATAAGGTTAGTTGCTTAGTAATGATAACAACAAGAAGGCATTACCAGGCGCCTATGTATTGCATTCAAAAGAATACAGGTTATGTGGTACCTCCATTTCTGATGGTTTGTCATTTTGGTGGCTCCAAAACATTAGTCTATGAGTTTTAGTTGCAGTATGTATCCTTGAGGGTCGAATAATTTAAGTGTCCGGATGAGTGTGCAGTGCAGGAATGAACCCCTGAACAAAGAAAATGTTCTATTCACCCTTGTATTGATGATGATAACGGGTTTGAATTTAGATGATACAGAGAATGTTTGCACATTGCTCTTATAAGAGTTGTAAAACTCTTTGCTACTGAATGCTATCAGGAAAAACTTATGTCGTAAAATGATAAACATACCCAGTAATTCTGATTAGCGAATCATCCCGTTTCCAAAATGAATGAACTTTTCGTAACTTTACGAGAAAGTCTTGTATTTCTATGAAACGAGTACTCTCGTTAATTGTTCGTATAGGACTAACTCATTATTTTACGAAGAAATTTTTACAGTGTCGCCCGCAGGGAGCGCCCTGCGTCGCCTACTCCACCTCCCTTACGAACACGCCGTTCCTACGTCGTCTCCACTGACTACTTGCGTTCAATAATTGAAACTACAAATAAATACAAGGTAGGCGTACGCCAGACCCCGTCGTGGCGTAACAGGCTTCGCTCACCGCGAATGACTGTTCTGCCCCTTTACGCGTGGCGTACACCTACCTTGGCCTGCCGGCGGCTGTCACCGGGCGTGTGGGACCCTGCGGGGCTAATTCGTCAGTACGGCGCCCTGCGGGCGCCGATCTTGAGGCGCAAGGGACGCTACGCTTCTAACCCAATCGCTAGACCATCGTGTGACCATGTAATTGGAGTGACAACTAACTATTTAGAGTTTTGGGGGGAACCGCAAGTCATAAAGATATCGTGTTACGATCCGTAGACCACAAAGTGACCCGGAATCACCCATTGTAGGGCGAAATTCGGAAAAATTAGTCAGTGTGGGAATGGGTGCCTGAAACTGCCAAATTTCGAATTTCAACCCTCTCCGACCATCCCTTAATTGCAGAGGGGGAGAGGGAGTTAGGGGTGGAACGGTTCCAAAATTAATCGGCAGCGCTAGCGATGGACTCCGGGGTTCCGATAATGACCGCCGCGACACGGATCAACCACTTAAAAGCGGCAAAAAATTTGACACTTTTAAAAGATCTTTTCTTGCCCTTTTCGCGCAAGCCGATTTCGAAATGTTCCAACATTTAGGAAAAAGATGTCAGACCGAGAAATCGATATCTCAACGACTTCAGCCCTTAAAATGCTACGGCGTGTACCCCTGCAAGCCATTTTTGAAAAATAAAAATGCATTTTAAAAGCGGATTTTTTGACCTAAAATGGTTTGATGCTGAGCGCAGGCGCCAGAAACATCCAACGAAACCGACGCGCCATCGTATCTGGGCATTTTTGGATCTGAAAGGGCATTTGTCTGAGTCTCACATCTTAACAACGAGGCCAACGCGGTATGAACATTTCTGCGGACGATTGGAAGCAGATTTCGCTGCCCATGAAGAACAAAAAAAGGAACGATTTCTAGTTGCATCAGCCGAAATGGTTAATTATTTGAGAGGCTCACCCCGGATAATTAACAAGACGTCATTATGCACCATTTGGTGATTACTTCTAAAATCAACGTGAGAAACAGAGAAATGAAAAATTTAATACACCCACAAACATCACTTTATGGACCCTGTAATGAACAAAAAATGACATGGGGCCGAACCTATCAATATTTCAAGGTAAATTAAGCATAAGCTCTGCATTACAGTGGCAATCCAACTCACGCGGAGGTTACTAGCAGCACGCCCTCATCATCTAAACTACGGTGAAAATCGACGAACCGCGGCGGGGTCAGCCCGGCGGGTTAGGCAACCCAACTCACACGGACGTGACCTGTGGTACTCGTTCATCCCTCTTTATAAGGACGATTCCTTATAAGGACGATTCCTTATAAGGACGATTCCTTATAAGGACGATTCCTTATAAGGACGATTCCTGATAAGGACGATTCTTGATAAGTGCGATTCCTTAGAAGCGCTCCTCTGGATAACTACCAGTCTTTATAAGCAGCTAATGCTTAGCCGCACGCTTCCTTTTAAGGAATCGTCCTTATAAGGAAACTTCCGTATGAGGAAGGCTGCAGCTAACGCTAGCTGCAGGAGCGCTTAACAAGACGGCCCCAATTCTTTATAAGGAGGACTCCTTGTAAGGACGATTCCTTATAAGGAAGCGTGCGGCTAAGCATTAGCTGCACTCTTCCTTCGAAGGATTTTCCTTATAAACAACTTTCCGGGCTATGATGGCAACTCGTTCTGCTTGCGCCGCGGTGCGCGCGGTAGCTTCAGCTTTAGCAAGCTCAAAAGCTTTCTTGATGCGTTCTGGTTCCCCAGTGCCCGAGGTCGTCGGTGGGCGCTCCCCCTTCCGGGCTGCCGGTGCAAGACATCAGGGGCCGCAGAGTCCCGGCCTGCATGCGGCTTAGCATGGGGCCCAAGTCGCCCAAATACACCGTCACGGCGAGGCTGTAACATCAGTAGGAGGAAAAGAAGGTTAAATTTCATAACACTAACGATATATTACTGTAAACGTTCGGGGGGATGTGATCGCACCCTAAATTTGAAGGTCGTAGCAGGGGACCCCTGCGTAGTTGCATCAAAAATACCCACCAAGGCAACGGGCCCTGGTAGCGAATCACTGATACGACCTTCTGGACCGCACGTCGGCGAATCAGGAGGAGTCACCTCCTGGAAAAGAACGCGATGTGGAATGTCGGTGACACTCGCAGGGTGATAAACAGCTAGGTGATAGCAACACTCACCCCTGCAGGAAGATAAGAGAGGCGCCGGCGTGCAGTCCACGGCACCTGGATGTTCAACTCTAAAGCACTTTGCTTTGGCTGCACCCTATCAGGGACATCACGCTCCTGTTCATAATAAAAGAAAAGAAAAAGCACACATAGAGTATTTCCGACGAGTACAAACCGGAAGACGACGGCCTCGCGTCATCCCACCCACTGCTGACATTGAGAAATATGCGTTCACCCGCAGGAAACCACAAGCGCAGTCGTGGCTGAGTGGTTAAGGCGGCTGATTAGAAATCAGTGTCCACTAAGGTGGGCCCGTGGGTTCGAGTCCCACTGACTGCATTTTTTTCATTTTTATTTTAGGCACGAAGTAGCGTACTGCAATCTTTAGGATTCCGATTTTTTTTTAGGCACGAAGTAGCCTATTGCAATCTTTAGGATTCCGATTTTTTTTTTGACATGGCCCCTTATGGACTTCTCCGAACGAAATTGTACGATTTCGATGAGCGTTTGCAAGGAGAAAGAAGGAGACACGCTGATTCAGATTCTGATACCCATACGAAAACTCAAAAGCTGAATTAGGAGAATTTTGAATTTAAAATTTGATAATTCGAGTCGAGCTGCAGGCTCTTATGGGCGATAAGATCCAGTCAAGCAAAGGCCTAGCCGAGCCGAGGCAAAGTTGGTGGAAAGGGGAAAATTACAACCAATCAGAGCACTGCCTGTTGCGTAGTACAGCCGCAACGAAAAACGAAAACTGCTGCGTTTGAACAGTTGATATGTTACGGCTAATATCCGAGGTCCGGCTAATGTCGACATTAGCCGATCGGCTAATGTCAAAATGATCGGACATTGGCCGGCTAGTGTCGGCCGGCTAAAGTCTCTAGGAGGTGGGGCAAGAAAGGAAAGGAACTGGAGGGAAGAATTTCATTAATTAGTACAATTATTGCCACCATGGCACGCGGATTTGCATGGACTTCCCACCACGTTCCTCGGATCGCCCTTCCCTCTGTCCTGGATTTTTAGGGGAATCGTGACAGTATCCCCAACCTTGGCTGGGGGATACCGATTGCGCGAAAGATGTAGCATCTTGTTAGCTTGTTGCTGAAGGTGTCTCGCGCCTGTCCCCGGTTAGCCAGGGCCGTCTTTTTCCATTGGCATGTCGGGCAAAGTCCGTCGGTAGAACAGTCTAGGTGTATGTGGTTGTCACAGTGCATGTACTGGCTCCAGGTGCCGCAGTCCTCGTGGCAGGTGGCGCATTTCGCCGACCCGGGCTCCTCGAAGCCGGTCACAGGGGAAGTTGGCGACGCTGACAGTGATGTGGTTGGCAGCGGGCATGTTCGTGGTGGAGGCACTCCTACTGCTATGTACCGTAACCGTTAGGATACGTTAAAATTACGGGGGCTGTTCGCTCAGGTGAGAAATGAGGGTACCTATCGCAGGTGGGGTGACAGGTGTCACCGCAGGAGGGGGGCGGACACTCCGGGGGGTTGTTAGGGCAGGTCAGGAGGCAGGTGTCACGGCAGGAGGGAGGCGGACACTCCGGGGGGTTGTCAGGGCAGGGTTGACAGTAGGGCTGGGCGGTTAAACGGTTAACCGGTTTCGAAACCGGTATTTTTTGAAACCTGAACGAAGGTTTCGGGTTTGAAAAAAACCGGTTAACCGTTATATCGGTTCATTTCGGTTAACCGTTTTGTCATCGGAACCGGTTAACTTGCCAAAGGGTTTCATGAGTTTTACATCATTAAATGGCTTCCTCTTGCGTAGTGGTAGTGCCATGCGGGGCAGCAGATAAACAGATTTTATAAAAATTGAACGGATCATCATTCTTTTTCATACTCCTCGTTGCGAATAGTTGAGGTTTAGCCGATTAAAACAGTAAAATCGGTCTTACGGTAAACACTTTTGTAAGGTAAACCGGTTCATGCCGAAGAAACGGTTTTCAGGTTAAAACCTTTTTGAGGGTTAACCGGTATATACCGTCAAACCGGAAACCTAAACATCAAACGGTTTTTCTTGAAACCTGATACCGGTTTCAAAAACCCGTAACCGCCCAGCCCTAGTTGACAGGGCGGGCTGGAAGGGAGGATTAGTTAAGTTCATGTGTAGTTAGGTTCGTTAGGGACAAGGTCAAGGTAGGTTCTTACAAGTTAGGCGCCTCACTCAAGGACTGGGACTAGAGGGCTTGGAGGCTCGTCTGTAATTGAACCGGGAGTCGGAGGCTGAGTGCTTTTTTTCCAAATCCAAAATCCAATCCAAATCCAAAATAATAACTACCCCCATCTCCCCTGACTGACTGACTGACTCAGGATATGATTGTTGCGGCCAAACGGTTGGGGCTAGCGACTCGCGGTCTTCTCCATTCGATTCCCCCCGTCGACAATTAGGAAGGGAAGAAGTGTCAAAAGTGGAAAAAAGATCCGATTTAACCCGGAAAAGTTGGGTTTTCTCTCGGGCCCCACCAGTAAAGTGGTCGAAATCGAAGCCGTATCGAAAAAACCCTCGAACCAGGCCCCCCTAAAACGTCGCTCCGAACCGGGGTGGCCGGGTCCGAGGTCTGGAAAATTCCGGGAAATGCCTGAAAATTGGAAATTCGGACATGGGCGTCGGAGCCCACCGAACCGTTTCGAACGCAGCCTTGTGAACGGGGCGTCCGCCGAGGATCGGACCGGGTTCATTCTCCGGCGTTTCACAACACCATTCCGGAAATGTAACGCTTTTCGCGTTTCAAATTTTCCGCACGAAACGAGGAGCTGTGGAAACTTTTTCTCTAGCGGGGGCTGCGTTCGCAAGCGGCCGTGGCGGCGGCTCTGCGGAGCTGCAGACGCTGGGCGAGCCGAGCGGTGGCGTGGCTTGGCGTAGCAGCGAGCTAGCCAGCGGCGGCCAATGGGAGGAGGGGGGAGGCGGCCGAGCCTGCGGCATCGGCTCAACTCGGGTCAGTCAGGCGATGCGCTCGGTCAGGAGCAGACGTACGGAATCCGTAGGTTTCGGTGCTGGTGCCGGTGGGCGTCGTCGGCGTGCTGCTGGTGCCGCCGCCGCTCACGACAACGCATGCCGCCCGGTGTCGTGGTAGAGAAAACAATGCGTTTTTAGCAGATGATACACTTATCATCACCTACATCCTCAAAAGAAACAATAATATAAAGATAATGTATCAGCGGCTTTACTCTCATGCGGAGGTAGGCGAGCGCGCAGAAGTATTATACCGCATGGGGGGCCGCGTTCCGCCGCGCCGCGCCGTGCCGTGCCGTGCCGTCCGCACATACCCCCACCTCTTCGTTGTGCCGAGCCGCGGCGCGCGGGCAGCGCGGGGCTCCGCTGCGTCTCTCTCTCTCTCTCTCTCTCTCTCTCTCTCTCTCTCTCTCTCTCGCTCTCGCTCTCTCTCTCTCTCTCTCTCTCTCTCTCGCTCTCGCTCTCGCTCTCTCTCTCTCTGCGTCATATTATGTACAACTATCTTTCTTTAAGCACAAGCGCTTTGTATATTTCATATTTCTGAACTGATCTGTTGTTTTACTTATGTTAGCAGCGGTATTCTCGTGGGACTTCTTAGTCTCTTTATACCTATTTTGAAATAAATCAAATCAAATCAAATCAAATCTCTCTCTCTCTCTCTCTCTCTCTCTCTCTCTCTCTCTCTCTCTCTCTCAGGGATACCCCGGTTCTGCTCTTTCCCCGCCCGGCCGAGCCGAGACGCGTAAACATTAATCGCTGCCGGCCGCAGGGCCCACAGGGCCATAGCGCTGCAGTCACACGTCAGTGGCGTGTCTCATTTTCGTCGCTCTCCGATATGCAAGCCAGGGCAGCCTAATAGCCCCAAACCGGGGAACAAAACTACGCCATTTGTGTCCTTTCCCTTTCTGAAAACTGAGCGAGGGCCGGCTGGCTGCGGAAAGCCCAATGTGTGCAGGAGCGAAACGTTACCCACGGGAAAGGGAGAAGGGGGCGGGGGCCAGGAAGGGTATGGGCAAACACAACGTCACACCATGAAGGAAAGTAGGAAAACATCACAGTATCATCTGCTTTCATGTTTTTTTCATATTTAGTTTTGCTGATTAATCTCAACATCCCGTCCTGGGTAAACCTAATTTATTATTATTATTTCTGTCAAGTGCAACTGGTTTAAAATAGGTTAGATTTAGTTCTTGGAAATTCTAGCAAATTGGGGTCATTTTGTTGTGGAGGGAGATCAAAAATTGTAGAGTGTCATTTTTAAAAAACATTGCTATCATCAGTGATACTGGTCATTCATTAGACAAGCGCGCAGAGACTCTTTACCCATGTGTCGAGGTGCAGCGGTATCAGTTCAGCCTAGGCAAAACTTCTAGGAACACAATACTTTCTTTACAACTGGTATTTTGGAGAACCCTCTGTTCTCTGGTAGATACTACTCGTTTTGACTCTTCTTCTTGCCACCATAACCATTCCTTTTAAAAGTGACACTCTACACTTTGTGTAAGTTGTTGTTCTATTTCTTCTTCGACCACATTAACCTTCTGCTCTTTTGTTGCTCTGGGACGTTTCGCCTTTCTTCTTACCCATCTGTCAGCACTTCTTGCTTTCTTCCTATTTCCGTTCTCAGGTTTAGCGGAATACCCTATCAGTGAAAGTTGGTCTGCGACCACTGCGGCGTGAAAGTACCAGAGAGCCATTGCTCTGGTTTCATGACTTCCTTATAAAGAACAAACCCTTCCTCCAGTTTGAGAAAGGATAGGTGATGGTTTGGTGGGGAAACAATTCGGTTTTATTCCATGAGGATCGATGGGCTACATGCGTCAGGTGAGCACAAGGGTCCGTCCGCTTAGTCCAAACCATGTGGATAGCGGACATACGTCACATGACGACTTGATGGCAATTGCCGTTCGTGCGGCAGGTTTAATTGTTTTCGCGCAGGTTAATCTCGCCAGACATGGGGATCGCCTTTCTTCTTACCCATCTGTTAGCACTTGTTGCCTTCTTCCTATTTCCGTTCTGGGGTTTAGCGGAATACCCTATCAGTGAAAGTTGTTCTGCGACCACTGCGGCGTCAAAGTACCAGAGAACCATTGCTCTGGTTTCATGACTTCCTTTTAAAGAACAAAGCCTTCCTCCAGTTTGAGAAAGGATAGGTAATGGTTTGGTGGGGAAACAATTCGGTCACATGACGACTTGATGGCAATTGCCGTTCGTGCGGCAGGTTTCATACTTTTCGCGCACCTCAATCTCGCCAGACATGGGGAAATTGAGATTGTAGGGTTCCCTGGGCGTTGAGTGCAGCGAGCACGTCATATAGTTTGGTGGTTTGGGCGGCGCACACCTACATAGGCCTGTTCGTGGCTGACGCTGGGACATTTCGGAAATCTGTCTATGCATCAGACTTTAGTGCCATTGAAAAGGCCCTGCTCCAAATTGCTCATTATGAAGCACTGTTCGTCGAACTTTAAGTCGAACTTGTCGAAAGTATCAATGACTCCGTCTGGGCGCACACCTACCTAGGCCTGCTTGGTCAAGGCAGGGGTGGGTTCGGAAAGAAGAGGGGGAGGGGGTTGTACACGTCGGGGAATGCTGGTTCCGGCATTCAGGCATGTTAGCAAAACAACGCGTGAAATTAGGCGTACACCGTTTGCAGGAATCGAACCCACCCGGGCACTGTACTTCTGAAAAGTGCCAGTAGCCGTGCCAGTAACAGTTTAGTACACCATAAATTTTACACCTTGTTTTGCGACCACTCCGGCGTCAAAGTAGCAGAGAACCATTCCTCTGGTTTTATGACTTCTTTATAAAGGACAAAGCTTTTCTCTCAGTGGGTTCTACCCACTGGGCATGGCCTGCAGGTGCAGCCACTGCTCTTCGACGAGCGAGCTGGCGGCGATCAGCAGCTGTGTCGCCCAATCAGCGCACACCTACCTTGGCCTGTAGGCACACTTCTGTAATAATTCTTGTCTGCGATTGCATTTTCCTTGGTCTGTGAATCGCTCTTCTAAAGGAAATTCCCCCTACCCTCTATACTTTGTTGTATTTTACATTTTGCCCTTGTTGATTATAAAGAACAATTTTGCTTTTTCTTCCTTCCACTGTTCTCTGGTGGAAGTTACTACTCGTTCTGCTGGTCCTTCTTGCCACGATAACTCTTCGACTCTGGAATATTCTTTGAACTTTATAAACCATCTTGTCTTTTTCTTTGTTTCTCGTTCGCAGCAATGGGTGATGGTAGCGTTCTGGCGTACGCATTAATTGGGGTCAGCATTTTTAAGCGGTTGGTGGAAAACAACTCTGATTTATTACTCCATGAGGATGTTGGTCCGTGATGTTGGTCTTATGTTGGAACAGAACTGGGATAGAAAAGTTCAACATTTTGTTTGGATGAGTGAGCAAGACTTCTATACCTTGAGTGGAAATATAAATATTCAAAGTTAACGATAAAATCAGCAGCTGAGTGTACTCACCTTCCGGTCCTCGGCACACTGCTTTACAAATTTCGGATTTTAGAGGCACTCCAAGCCACACCGGAATTGTCTGTTGCGACCTGTGCCCATACAGCAGCGAATGTGTCCTTACCTCAGTGGTCGCTTTGTCGCAATTTGAAGTCCTTCGCCGACTCCGTTCCACTGCTCGGCCAACCCCTCCAGAAAGAGGGACACCATGAGCGATAAGATAGCACGGAGCAGACGTATACCACACCTAACAGGTGTTACCAAGAACGCCACAACCCACAACACAGTTTTTGATTGTGCGTCACACGGAGCGGATGGCAGCAGCCAGACTGTTTCACGCCGCGTCGCTCGTCGATAACGTGAGGGTAGGAGAGGGTGGGGTAGCTTTGGTAATACATTCAATAAACCGAGGGAAAAACGCGGGCGCAGCCCGCGTTCTGGCGGGCGAAGCCCGCCACCCGATTAGCGCCGCCAAACCGGATGTGCGCACAAGAAGAGAAAAAAAAGTTGTGGTCATCCGTGTGGGCGAGCGAAGCGAGTTCCTGATCTTGAGTGTTCTCGGCTCTTAATGACTGGAGAAAATCTTGGAGCTCTTCCTCAGTCTGGATGTTTGCAACCGCTTCCCTCGGGTAGGTCGAGAAAAGGCCCATTCGCGGCTTCTGGCCAAAGGTGGCTTCATAGGGAGACATTTTCAACCCCTCGTGGTAGGCGCTGTTTATTTGCCTCTGCACGAACATTAAGCCCTTTGCCCATTCCTTTGTCTTATGCTCGTGCATCCACGCCACACGCCACAAGCCGCCTCTGCACAGTTCACCTTTCCACAGATCCTTGGCTCTGGCTGTGTCGTGGAGTTTCGTGGACGATTTTAAGTTCAGGGTACAGTTCCTTTAGCCCGTCAATCCACTCATTGACAAACTCCCGCCCATTGTCGCTTTGCAGTATTTTTGGAGCGCCAATGATAAGCATTGCTTCCAGAATGCGCTCGCTGACATCCACTGCTCTTTTCGACTTCACCGGACGGACGAGGACGAATTTGGTGAGGTGGTCTTGATACACGCATATGTGGCGCCACTCGCCGTCTGTTTGGCTCTGGAAGTCCACTAAGTCCACTTGCGCACGGTCGTTTAGATCTTTAAAGACCATGGGTTTCACAACCAACCCCCGCTTCTTTTATGCCCTCGTCATAAGGTAAATGGAGCACAATGATAAAAATTCCAGCGCTTACAGCACTGAGTCGCCCTCGTTAACTGAACGATGAGTGATGATAATAAATTGTTAATCACAATTTGGAAATTGAAGTTTAGAAAAAAAAGTTGAAAAGGAAAAACGGAAAGTTCTGACATTTGAACCGGCGACCCACCGCACGGTGAACCGCTCTATGAGACCGCGTGATCAAACTGACATTGTTACTTGGTTTCGCGTGGCGGACCATCACAAGCCACGGCCGCGTTGCGAGGCACCAACCAAAGCGCAGACCGATGCGAATATGAAGCCAAGTGAGCAATAATAGACCTCATTGAACAAGGGACGATTCTAAAATAAATCGGATTTGATGTGATCACATGCCTAATGGGACTGTAGCACATTGGTTACGTCTGCTTTTGTTAAAAGAACTGGAATTCCTTTTTAAAGTATATTGGTACAATTGTTTTAGATTCTCCGCCCACTCCGTCCCGCTCCGTGCGATGCCAATATGTCATTTTGAAACACTAAGCAGCCATGCTGAGATGACTTACATTCTGTTAATTTGCAGTTTTTTGCCAAGGGTTCAATTACATCGTATGATAAAGAAAGATGTTAAATATAATGGAGAAACAACGGTAATTAGTATTTTAAAAATAACTATAAATTTTGAAAGTTGGTAGAACCGCAGCATAGCTCCGCCCATTTCTGTGGCCCCATCTAGCGGTAGTGGAATGAAACTGAATGCAGAATGTGGCAACAACGACACTTGCTGAGGGGAAAAATAAAAATTCCAGCGCTTACAGCACTGAGTCGCCCTCGTGAACTGAACGATGAGTGATGATAATCAATTGTTAATCACAATTTGGAAATTTAAGTTTAGAAAAAATTAAAAAGGAAAAACGGAAAGTTCAGACATTCGAACCGGCGACCCGCCGCACGGCGAACCGCTGTATTAGACCGCGTGACCAAACCGACATTGTTACTTGGGTTTGCGTGGCGGACCATCACAAGCCACGGTCGCGTTGGGAGGCACCAACCAGAGCGCAGACCAATGCGAATATGGATCCAAGTTGGCGACAATAGGTCTCCTCATTGAACAGGAGACGACCCTAAAATAAATCGGATTTGATTTGATCACATGCCCAATGGTGGATTCTAGCAGATTGGGTCCGTATCTGCTTTCCTTAAATGAACTGGAATTCTTTTTTAAAGTATATTGGTACAATTGTTTTAGATTCTCGGCCCACTCCGTCCCGCTCCGTGCGATGCCAATGTCATTTTGAAACACTAAGCAGCCATGCTGAGATGATTTACATTCTGTTAATTTGCAGTTAGTTACCAAGGGTTCAATTACATCGTATGATAAAACAAGATGTTAAATATAATGGAGGAACAAAGGTAATTAATATTTTTAAAATAACTATAAGTTTTGAAAGTTGGTAGAACCGCAGCATAGCTCCGCCCATTTCTGTGGCCCCATCTAGCGGTAGTGGAATGAAACTGAATGCAGAATGTGGCAACAACGACACTTGCTGAGGGGAGAAAAATAAAAAAAGTAGAATAGTCGATGCAGAGAGCTCCTCGCTCCGCTCGGGCTCAAAAAAAAGCGGAATAGTCGATGCAGAGAGCTCCTCGCTCCGCTCGGGCTCAAAAATAGCGGTTCGGCCTCTTGCGTGACATTCGCGTACTTGACTTTCAGTGCATCTGTTTTGAGTTGTGCGCGAAAGTTTGATTGTGGTTGTGACGTGAAGAAATTGGATGATAAAGGTTTTTCAAGAACAACTTATCAAGACGATGGAATGTTTAAAAATGCTGGGAAGCAATGCTGTGCAATGAGTGTGGTAGCTTATGTCATACTCTACAAAAATTTCCAACCCAGTGGATCAGCCAAGATGTGGACGAGTGTTTGAAAGTAAGATTTATCAACGTTCTCATGCCTGCCCCAGACGTTGAAAAGTAGTTAGTACTTCTGTCATTCAATGTGAGCTGAGAATAAATATTTTTAAGTTCATCGCATAAAGGGCTAGGTCAGTAGTTCCGTGCCCAACCGACAGAGCGCGCTATTGTCGACCGCCAGAGACTGCTCTCGATCACACGATGACTGTTGTAGCAACCGCGGGGCGCCGCGTTGCATTGTTGGCGTACAGATTAAAAATGCAGTTGAAACCCTGAGCGAGACTAGGGCTAGCCAGAGTAGCCAGTGGTGAGACAGTGTTGCCAGATTGGGCGGGTTCCCGCCTATTCGGCTGGTTGGGGGACTAAATCGGCGGGGAAAAATATTGTTTGGCGGGTTCCCGCCAATTTGGGCGGGTAGGGCTGTCATACCCGCCATTTGGGCGGGCTGGGCTATCATACCCGCAAACTGGGCGGGTTCTGGAAAAAAAATCAGAAAACTTCATTTTCGGCGTGGATTTGACGTTGAGAGGTTAGCAGCCATTATGAATTTCGACCTTCTTCTGTTTCTTCGTCGTCGAGTCGCGTCAGTGGTGGCAGGCGGTGCGGTGAGTTTACCACGCATGTGTGGTAAGTTCTGTTGACTGAGCGCGCCCTTTTCCAAAGCTAGTCGGCCATGGGCAAGTGGACCAAATACAACTAGTGAAATGCATACATTCTTACGCTGAGCTCCATGCCTGTCGGCAGTTGATTTAAAAATCGATGACAGGTTGAATATTAAGAAAATTCTCCGCTAGCTACTTGAATGATGTACATCGCACCGAAAGCCCAGTGATGTGACAATATTGACGTAAGATCAATTTTTGTTTTAATTTCAAAACGTACACTGTCAAAAATTGTTTCCATCCAATGCCACCCTTAGTGTGAATTGTGTCTTCAATAATTCTGAACCCCATAAACAATTTAAAAGTTACGCTTGAAACTGACCTGAAATACCCAACCTGCTAATAATCCTTGCCATGCATGACGAGTAAATGGCTAAATTGAATCAGGAATCAATTTGAATTTTAGCGAACTAACAGAAAATCAACAGGGATTAATCGAGAAGCAAATCCCTTTTCATTGCTTTGTGGAGCTGCTTTTCTTTTTCTTGATGCTTGCTGCTGCTGCTGCCCTCCTGCTCCTGGGGTCTTGGATTTTCCTGAGAACATGAGAGAAAAATGGACTGTAGAAAAATATCAGAACGTAAATGGTACAGATCTCATTTCTGTACATACTTGGCGAGCATACGCAGCCCTGCCGCGACCGACTCGGCCCCGCCATTTCCCCCCCCACCCCCACCCCCCCCTGCTTTGCTGACTTTGTCTGCAAAACAACATCCATCCTTGTAGCTTTTACAGTAATACAGTAACATCCACAACTGAAGTAGAAATAGAGTTGGAGCTTACTCGCATACATGGAAAGTGTTGGAACCCCCCGTGACTGTGAAGATGGGTGGCAGGGGGTGAACATGCTGAGGCCTCGGGGCCTCGAGGCTCCTGCGGTGCTGGGTTCACACTATTGGGATTCATAGGGTTACTGGATTCCTCCATGGCGATACTTCTTGACATCTGTTCAAATCAATGACACATCAAAGCAATCAATGCATTTAAAAGAACTAAACAAAACATTTTAAACCACAATTCAGAGATAAGTAAATTTTTTAAAACATCCCTGTACATTACGATAAGATCACATAGAAACCCACTTCCCTTCATGATATGGACTCTCCTCCCACAGGCATATTACATTTCTACGTCCACCAGAAGCAAATCAAAACTAAACCACCAGTTTACTACTGAATGATGTGCTAGAACATAAACGGATGAAAGACAAACATTATGATTCACAAGGTAAATGACCATGACCTTGCTCGTTCGCATGAGAGTTCAAATTGCCGTCATCAACCCAAGTTTTGGAAACAGCTAACATAAAGTTCTCATCCCAGGTCCTACCGCGTGGAGGTGGGCATAGGTATTTACTCGACACTCAAGAGTGTCTGTAAATTTCAGGACCCGCGCATCCACAACAACCACTATGAAACAAGTGGGAAAAAAAACATGCGGTGAGAGGAAGTTATGAACTACCACCTCATGATGTACTGCTCTTTACAATGAAACCAGGTATCAAACACGGTCCATGTGTCAGGTTTAGACCACAGTACCCTATTTCTGTTTCCAGTACAGTGAAGCAGAAATCATGAAAAAAGGCTGGAAATGTAAAACATATAAGTCCATCATTACACTTTTGGTTCATTTTTTTTACGTTTGTCCGACTACAGAATTCAAGAATCAATTTTTGAGCCAGCCAAGTGCAAGCAGCTTCCGCTCTTTCCTCCTTGTGTTCACGGCATCTCAACCATGTAAATTCTAGTTTCTCTTTCAGCACTTTCTCCTTCAACACCTTCTCCTTTCCATGAGCAGAATCCCTGCAATGATTCACAAAAAGATTAGAGCCATTTTTCACAAGCTGTCGTACTACATTAACATTAGGTGCTTCCTGACTGTAAGGATCCCAAGCGTGCAGATCTTCATACTCTCTGCTAGTACCTGAAGCAGTCCAGTCAGCATTGCATGTATTACACTTAATACCTTTAAGGACATGGTCTCGCAGTTCTCGAGCTAAAATTAGATCATCATAACGCTCAAATCGAGCAGCAACGGTTTCATTTGAAACGATGCCAGCTTCAAACATTGCCCGGTCTATCATATTACCTGCATAACCAGTGTTGGCTGAATCCACGGCCTCATCAAATTCAATACCAGCTCCGGCCAACGCCTTCGCAATCATTTCCCTCGTGGTTAAATTCTGTTCACCATTAACCTGCAGATCACCTTCATCATCGGGAATGTTAGAATCATCAATATCATCAGAGTACACAGCCACAGCCGCTGTGTCTGGGCAGTCAAAAGAAAGTGGCCTAGAAAGAAAGCTTTTCAGACTATCCTGGGCAGTGATACCAGTTGATTCGACATTTGCATGGGGGTTGTCAGGCACAACCAAGTCACAAATAAATACTGACTTCAAGTTGGCCATGGCCATGGCAGGTGTCAGTTTGTTACCTCTGTTTCCATGAGCCTTCAGACCTGCAAAAAAAACTTCAGTTCCATCTGTTTGCACTCCAACCCTGGGATTGAATTTTGATGCATACTGTTAAGACCTGTCTGCAAGTGCCAAGATGGATTCACCAGTTGTGACCCAGTTCTTAAGAGTTGGCGAATTAGTAGTATACTTTTTTTTACCAGTTGCAGGATCCACCTTGAAGAACTTTGCCTTCCTCAACTTCTCCAGTAACTGTGGGAAGAGTCTGTGGTGTGGAGAACCATCACCTATGGCTTGCCTGCACTCTTCAACCTTCCCTGTTCTTGCTTCTCTGGAAGAATGATCAAAGGTAAGATCAATCAAGTCATCAATGTCCTTAGTCACCATTGCATTATCAGTTGAACCAGGTAGAACACCCTCTCCTAGCTCTAGAAGGACTTTCACATTTGTGCCACTGAACAGTTCAGCTGGTTTCACTTTCATCTTCCCTCTATGGTTTGTACAGTCCAGGTGGCGTTTGGTGATTTTCCTAGTTAGGGATCTTGCTGAAAGTCTGTCTCTATACTGGTCGACAATTTCACACAGACTGTGCAAAAACGTCCAGCTCAATGTAACAATAGTCTCTTTACCATCAGCAGATTCCTAAAACACTTCGCCATATGTGCAGGATCAAATGTAATATAAATTATATTGCCACCAATATCAATACAACCTGGTTTCCGAACTCCATTTTCCCAAGGGGCCGTCCATATACTACGTGCCCTATTTTAGGCCACTTTTGGACCCCCCTCCCCCCGTGCCCTACCGTAGCGCGACCTCGCCCCCCCCCCCCCCCCCGCCGGCACGTAGTATTTTTCCAAAGTCGTCAAAACGTGCTGAAATGTCCCAGAGGTAGGTGTTTTTCAATAATTGACGTCCTGAAGTGTGTTATTCCAGGTTCTTTACAGGTGAGTCATGAATTACATTCATTAAAGAAAGTCTAAAAAGCAAATACACAGTGAATTGAGGTAAGTGTGTATCTAAAAGTGAACAATGAAACTTAAAAAAAATTAAGGGTAAAAAATGTTAAATTTCTTGCTGTTGCAGGCCTTCAGTGAATGGTGAATTGGTCCAGGCTGCCAAGTTAGTGATTATTGGAGCACTATCATCGAGTTCGTCAGGATGAGGAAAACCTTCGTTCACGGCTTCAACGTCGACCCACTCCGGTCCAGTGGAGAGGACGCACATCAGCTCACCCGGTCTGCGGCGCGTCGAACGCAACACTGACTCGAGCCGAGCCAGACTCGACTGTTGGTGCCTGCCGCGCGCTTTCGTCCGTTCGCCGCGTCCCGGCTGCTCGCCGCGTCCCGGCTGCTCGCCGCGTCCGTCCGTTCGGCTGCGTCGTTTCCACGGAACATACTACGTGCCCGACGGTCAACCCCCCCCCCCCCCCCCCGTGCCCGGCCGTAGTGCGGGCGGGACCCCCTCCCCCCCCCCCAACCGGGCACGTAGTATATGGACGGACCCCAACAAGGGTTCTCCCTCAGCAATGTGTTTGTGAGTTCCACATTCGAACTACCCTGGTCAGTGCAAATGAGCCATACCATCAGTCCAATCTGTGTGAGAAAACCATAAACCTGCAGAAGTATTCTTTTAAGCTTTTCCTGGCTGGCCTGCCCCGAGGAAAATGCAAAAGCAATCGGAAAGCGCCACCGGGAAAGCAAGCCCTGCACCTGAAACAGCAAAAGTTTGTCAGCAAATTTTCCAGTTCGATCGCTAGTTAATTTTTCACCTTCCTGGACATTTCCATAATCTTCATAACCAATTATACTTCCACCTTTTAGAGTTAAATATGGGATTAAATCGGTCTCATCCCAGTTCACACCAACAACTTTGTGGGTTTCTGTCATATTTTCAGTAAAACTCTGGAGGGTTCTGTCAAAAAAGCTATTTACATCAAACCAACACTCAATGTGTATGTGTACAATTTTGCGAGTAGTTCTCCTGGAAGGAAGGTCCAAAATCTGTTAAACAACACTGTGACCGCCACGGCCTCCTGCCTTTTCCATTGAAACACCTACAGCCTTAACATCATGTGGATATCTGCGTCCTCGAGGTTTCCTGCGCTGATGAAGTGTATGACATTCCACCAAGTTGATTATTCTCCAACTTACATTTTTGTTCTCCTTTATACTTAGCCTTTCAAGTTTGTTAGTCTTTTTTCTGAGACCTTGGATGGTATTCTGTTGGGTACGTACCATGGCCCGTAAGGATTGAATTTCATTTACCAATTTTAAATGGGAGTTGTCTGCATCCACATAATTTTCCATCCCTGCATGCAACAGAATATCTTTTTGGGACAACCATTGAAGTTGCACCCGACGCCCTGAGGGTAAACAGAAAAGTGGTGGTCAACACAGTTATTTTATCTCAACCCAACCAGACCCAAAGCCTCGATGTCCCTAATTTCTTTGCAATGTACACACCATGATGGTTCATGTGGAAAGTTCCTCTGCAAAATTTCAGGTCTCTATGTCCCATAGGAAAAAAGTTGACTTTTTGTAATACTATATAATTAATGATATTTGAGAGATGCCATTATAAATACTGGAATGCTCAGTTTTATGAGATACAAAGTACTTTTAAAAAGAGGATGATAAATTTAAGTTAATTAAGCACTCTCACACAAAAATACAACTGTTTTCTAGTTATCATAGTACAAAAAATAGAACTCAAAGGTGTTGCATGAGCAAAAAAACAGAGAGAGCAAATCAAAAATTTTGAGAAATGGTTCACTCAAATGATTTTTCAACCCATATGTAACCTTTCCACGAAATAAAAAGTTTACAGATCATTTGTGTTAGACTCACTTTATCTTGCACTTGCAAAAAAATAAAAATTGAATCTCAACTGTATCCTTAAAACTGAGCACTTCAGCATTTCTAATGTTACCTCTCAAACATGAAAATGATCAAAATATTACAAAAACCAACATTTCTCTTATGGCACCTAGAGACCTGAAATTTTGCAGGGCAACTAACCATACATACCCTATCATGACATATAAGTTACAAAGAATTTGTCGACATCAAGGTTTTGGGCCTGGTTGGGTTGAAAAATAATTATTAAGCAATGACTTCAGTAACATGATGTGGTAATTAATTTCAAGGGCAACTCACTTTTATACCACACTCGAGGCATACTTTCCTTGGCCCTCTTTCTTTTCTGACCTCTATTTTTATGAACAACATTTTGTTCTGAGGAAGGAGGTGAGTCAGACACCTATTGATCCAGTTGCGTCTGTTCAGGCACCAATGGCTCCATCGTTTCGTCAAGAATTGGACGTGTGATGATTTCAACGGGCATGTACGAAATAGTGATTGGAGCAACTTCAAAGTGGCTCTCCTTGACCTCACCATTTGGATGCCTGAAGTTCTGGTAATAGGCCCAGCACAAATCTTTTAACGTTCTGTAACAGCCACCAAAAGCCTTTCCTACTTCACCTTCAACCATTTTGCCCCTTTGGTCTCTAGAATGTGAATCAAAGAACCAGTAAAGCCCATTCATTCTCCAAGCAGATTGAGTGTAGTCATGGGATGTAATGGTCACTCCTGAAACACAAGTGATGGATAGACATCCCTCTAAAGCTGTCATAAGACACTTGTGAACCAGAGTACCGCAGTGAGAACCCAAGATACCTTTACGAACTGAAAGTGTGACCTCATTAGCATTTACAAAAAATTCCTTGACAAGATCACTAGGGGGAAGAAATTCATACACATTGTTCATATTTGTTTTAGTACTTCTGTCATGCGACACATTACCCTGCTGTAGAATCAAATCCATTGCATGTGTCGTCCAGGCAGCAGGTTCCAAAAGAACTGCCATTGCCTTTGCCTGTACAGCCATGGCACAACACTGTTTACCTTTTCCTCCATAGTCCTTAAAATCTGGGCCAACCTGATGTGTAGGTGCCATCACAAAATGCACTGGGTCAGGTACAAGCAGGTCACTGTAGGCCAGTGGATGCAATAGATCCTGATCATTAATCACACGCTCAGGAACCTAAACTGGAGGATCTGCAACAGGAACTGGAACAATCACATTCGCATTAACATCACAGTTGGCTGAGACAGGTATATTTAGATTAGCCCAATCCTTCATTTCCACTTCACCGAGTGCCTCTGGCAATTTCAATGAAGGGATGGCACCAGGCTTCAATAAACCACTCCCAAACATATCTTGCATGGCAAAGTGCTCCTGACATAAGTAGTAATTTGAGAACTTCTTCAGAGGCATCTTTAGAAGATCTTTCTGGCCACACAATCGAATCCAGGTTTTACACCTGGGAATCAAACATAATGGGTAAAACAGAGGTTCACAATAAGCAGTATACAGCTCAAGTATAAAGAACGAACAAGATCAACTTTTGGGTCTTGCATAGGAAGACATTTCAAAATGTGACTCATAAATTTATCTTTAATAAGATGAGATGTGTGTGGCCTTCTGTGACATTCCGACATGGACCAGGAAACATATGCAATATGGTGAGGGTAGGTGACATGCTCATGACCGACAAAATGTAAAAGACATGGATAATTAGACATGAAGACATCATGGTTTGACCACTTGAGTATTGACAAAATGAAGATAAACTTGAAGTCTGAAACTGACTAAAGAAATATACCTACTATCAGTAATCAATCATAGAAAATAACGCTGATATTATAAATGATGAAAGGAAGATGTAAATTGCATGGGATATTTGCAGACCAAACCCTCAACAGGGTTAAATTGATTTCCAGTATATTCAGGACAGGTATTGAAAGAACTCGAACAATGTGTAGGCACAAAGTCAATGCTGAAGGCCTACCATGTCTTTATTTACTGGTATAGTGTAGACAATGCTGAATGGAATGCACCATTCAGCTCAAACACCCATCAGAATCACATGCTGAGAGTTGCAGAGAGGGGTTCAAGAAACTTTAGCTATTAACTATTCAGATTATACAATGAATCATGTGCATCACTTGCTAGCAATTACTAATAGTGATGCAAAAACAGAGGCAAGACTGACATTCACACAGACCTAAAAGAAGCTAAAATTATTCCTCATTGATCTTGAGCTAGAAGCTGTACATCATCAAGGTCTGTTCATGCATTTTAACATTAAAGGATATCCTATGTTCCCTATGGTGAAATCTGTTTAAGCTTTAACATTCAAAGTACCAAAAATAACCTATGTATTCACTGTAAACTTATGGTGCAAGTACTGCGTAGAAATGTAAAATTGAATTCATAGTCGTATAGAGTTCACTGCGCGGACGCATGCGTTCCCTCTGCCCAAAAAGCAAGTTATAAGTTACTCAGTAAGCAACGCACCACTACTAATTCTTAATGGCCCAAGGAATTGAATCTACTCTAGCAAATATTAAAACCTAAGTAAATATTACATAAATATCAGAAAGCTACACTTCTTTACCTAATTTAGTCATCACAAGATACTTCAGACGCAGCCTGTGTCAGCACTTTCTTCTAATTCTGTGTTGATTTCAACACTGCAAGAGATTGTAGGGTGATGAATAAAAAATAATGGGTTAGGTGATGCAATGGTGATCTGAAAAATATGAGGGTTTACATTCATGGTCACAATTACCATAACTTCAACCGTCAACACACTTCCCAATTCTGGTACTGTTCAAACCAAACCAGATTAAGAAAAACTTCTAACATAGGTCACATGTGAACCATTCCCTAAAAGTCATATTGAATCTGAAGTGGCTTCCCAAATTTGAGCAGACAACAAAGTTCATAATCCACACAACACTATGATCTTCCCAAGTCTATTGTACATCAACTGGGATGGAATGTTTAACTAATTTGAATTCAAGTTCACAGCGCGGACGCTACGCAAACTTGAAGTAAAGAACAACATTCATTTATCCACAGGTCCCTACGCTGCTTTCCAAAATCTATTTTACATCATCTGGGATGGAATGTTTACTAATTTGAATTGAAGTTCACAGCGCGGACGCTTCACAAACTTCAAGTATTACAGAACATTCATATATCTACAGGTCCCTACACTGTTTGTTTGATTATAAATGCAGATTACTGGAATTCAATATAGATAATTCACGGTACACTTTACTTTACAGCTTTGAACGAGATATTGAATCTACTCTGGGGCATAAATATTACAATGCTGGGATTCTTCACCCACTTGTCATGATCACATGTGACATCATCTGATGCAGTAGGAATCTGCAAAATATGAGAGGTGCACATTAACGGTTAATTAACAGCGATGTGCAACTTTCAAACTACATCAAGCATATGTTAAAAGAGATTGACTTACAAGTACTTTACCACATACCTTAATTTATCATGGACAGGAAAGCGCTTGAAACTGCTCAATTAATTGATCTGAGGTCTTCTAAACAGTTATAGTAATTTATTTTGCTATCGTCACTCATTTTAACTCCATAGTTTGGAAAAAGAATAGTTTTTGGATGTTTTGCCTTCTTTTGTGGGATTTCAATGTTGTGAGTTGGCGGCCATTGTTGCCCAACAGCCCCTCATACCCCTAGCCTTGGCCCCCCATACTCCTAGCCCTGGCCCGGATGGCGACTGCAGCGCGCTCCCGTGACGGGTATGCGCCACTAACGGCCGAGTGGCGGAGTTTTCGCCACGGATTCAAATGGTAGCCTGGATGCGTGGCACGGGACCGGGCGGTGCCGGGTGGGCCCATGGGTACTTTTAAAGCGGTATTTTCACGTTTCCTGGTCATTTCTCGAATTGTTTACAGTTTGTGGCCCATTGCGGGCTTGTCCTGTTGTTAAATGAAATGATCTAATCCTGATTGACTGGGCCAGATTAGGAAATATGAGGCCACAAAAGTAGGTAACCGGAGCATTGGTTTTAACCCCCCCCCCCCCCCCCCCCAATTTTCCTCTCCTCTGGATTTCTTTCTTTCTTTTAGGGATGATAAGGGTAATTATGAGACATAATTTCTGAATAATTGTACAATTGAATGACAGAGCAAATAAACAAAATTGTTACATGAAATGGCAATAATTTCAAAACAAGAAGGTGATATCACAAATTCAAAATGAAAAATAAAAATAGCAACAACAGAGGTGAAAAGTAGACTTCATAATCTTGTAGAGACTCGGCCACAGAAATCAACAGAAGGGAAAAAACAGGATTAGTGGAGAAAGTTCATATTGCATACAGACTCAAAGTAATCGAATTATCTGGAAGTTCTAGTTTGAAAACATTTTATTTGCAGAGCAAAAGCAGCTGGGTGATATCAGCAATGTTATTAGAACAAATTAAAAGAAAAAGGAAACTGCAGAAGGCATACACATGTTGGTATACCACTATCAACATTGCTCGCAATGAGCTAACGAGAAACTTGGTGTTAAAACAAAAGTACTATTCGGGTTCAACTTACAGTTTCACAACTGAGAAACAATTTCATGGTCATTCAAAAAGAAAGGCACTAAGAGTATTGATTATTAAATACCATGGCAAATATAAACTGGACAGAAATAAAAAAGACACCAGAACACTTTGCCAGGACTGTTGACGCAACTCATCGTCGAATACTACACATACAAGACTAGCAAGATTGTTGCAAGGAAAAACATTTTACAGGGTAATCTAGCAATTATCTCTCAAATTATCATCTCAAATGCGTGATGGGGAAACAAAAGGAGGACCCGTTTAAACTTGCTCACTTCACCATCGAAATGTATGACTTGCCGTAAGTTCTCCATAATGAAGACTGTGAGAATCGACAACGCACTAAAAACACAGAAATATCGGGAGACAGAAAACTAACGTGAATTTCAAAGTAGATTGTTTAGGCTCCATGGAGAATGTAAACACACGAAAGCCTCGCTCTGGCCCGGCATCAGAGTAGAGCATTTCGACTAAAACCACATATGCGCACTCAAAATTTATCGCTAGAATTAATGTACGTACCTTTGGAAATAGCTCAACCGCAGTGGAACACAAAACTCAGTGAAAATTCTTCTAAGTTCTTCAAAACAAACAGATGGTCAGGACTAGCGCTGCAGCAGGCGTCTCAGAGGTAAACGATACCGTACCGAACGCGAATGCACAGGAGCCGATGAAAAAAATGCGATCGTTAGAAACATTTAAAAATGAGCTTAGGCATGCGTGAAAAAGTTCCCTTAGTGAAATGAAATTTCATTTAAGACGGGTACTCGAAAAAAAGAGCGCATACTGGGGGGGTCGAAGGTGTCAATTTTTTTGTTTTGGGTTGGTACTTGGGCTGGTATGCGCCCTGTATCCGGCCGAGCCGCCGGGGCTTCCCCACCTCCTCCCGTGCCTCGATGGTTGGGAGTAGGGCTGTGCGATGGTTGAAATTTTTCATCGGTTACCGATTATTGAAATCACCGACCGTGCCTCCGATTATCGATTAGTCAGAAATAACCGGTTATTTTAAAATAACCGATGATTTTAAAATAACCGATGATTTTAAAATAACCGATGATTTTTAAATAACCGATGATTTTTAAATAACCGATTTTTTTAAAAATAACCGATGATTTCAAAATAACCGATTTAAGAACCGCCCGTCTAAGAATTACTTAAAGCAATTAGTCAGCCTGTATGCTGCAATAAACGTTATTAGGTCAGATGGGCATCGAAAAAATGAACGCAATATCACCAATTTTAGAATGAAATGTCCACTATAGCCATGGTCACTGTACAAACTCAAAGTGTAAATAGTAGAAGGAAGGACTAGACCACAGAATGACAGGTAAAACAATAATAATGAGAGATTTTAACTTAAGATTTTATACTCCTTTGCGCTTGTCCTGTCGGAAAATCTTTCGCGAGGCATAACGTTGGTTGGCTTTGCAACGAATAATCGGTTTCGGTCAATTGGTGAAAAATCGATGAAAAATCGGTAATCGATGAACCGATTTATCGGTGAATAATCGCGTCCGATTAATCGCTTTTTTCAAAAATAAATAATCGGCGTACCGATTATCAAAATAGTCGAAATAAAAAACGATTAATCGGATAATCGCACAGCCCTAGTTGGGAGGGCTCCGTAAGAGCTGACCTTCTGGTTCGTTTGTACTTTGCGGTAGGCTTGCTGCGCAGTGTGACCCTACCAAATGGTCGTGACATATCGTCAGCGAGAGCTAACCCTCCAAATTTTTTACGTTGGCTCGTGGCCGACGCCGCGGCCGGAGATACTCTCTGCTGCGGTTCCCCTCATACTGGATCCGCTATTGTGATTCATTATAACTTCTGATTTCCGTTTCGGCTGTTCTCCGGAATATGGCGTCGTGCATATATTACGTCATCGACTTAAGGCCGTAGGAGCGGGGACCCTCTGACAGCGAAATTTGAGGTTCATTCGAGAGCACAAATCTCGAGAACCAGACGTCGCAGCTCCCCCGGGTTTTTTGGGGAGCGTAGGTAATACCTTAGAGTCCGGCTAGTTCGTAAAGGTGTTCTTACCGGCCTGGAGTTTCCAGGTTCCCTCCTGGAACGCCTTGAACATAGCCTTACTTTGATTGATGTTTCCGGGGCCACCAGCCATTTCTCGGGGATGAGATTTATGTTACGTACTAGATCCATCTTTCCTCTATCACGGTCTGCTATCAGAAAAATTCTAGAAAATTTCGTACGTCTAGGTTGTGCTCTGGAAGATGGCATGTTTTGCCAGTTCCCTCATGATTAGAGAGAGACAAACGATCCTGGAGCACACCGCCTCTCTCGCACAGCAGGTAGAGGCCTGCCGGGTGGGTCTGGGCCGGGGGGACGGTCTGGGCCGGGTCATTGTGGGCCCCGCTGCAGCGCATGCGGCGGTGATGGTGCCATTAGTTCCGGATCCATCAACCTACTCCAGACGGTCAAATATTTGAGATTTGAACGTACTAAAAAATGATAACGTGATTTGACATCCTCGATTTCTTGCGATAATAATGATACCGAATTTGAGGTAGGTCGCATACTTTGGAGGAAACGGTCGTATTTTGTCATTTTCTTCACTTTTTGGGACTAGAAATCTCGTAAACCAGACGTCACAGCACCTCCGGACTTTTTGGCGACCGTAGTCAATAAGCCTGGCCAGGTGCTAAGTATGTTCGATCGGACCTAGAGATGCCAGGTTCCCTCCTGGAGCACCTTGAAGACGGACGAAAACCAAAACTTCACCGGACAGGACTTGGCAGGACAGCGCTTATACACCGACCCAGTAGGAAAGAGACCGTGCGCCTGTGTGACTGTGCGGGTGCGAGTCAAGCAAAAGTGCAATTCTTTGTTTACACAGAGAAGGACCGGCTCCGGGGGAGCGACCCTAACGGGACTCTTTGCTGAGGGCCCAGTCAAAATTTCTAATTTCTCAAATACATCTCTGGTGCTAAAAGACACTACATAAAACGCTCTATCGCTCTACTTTCAGCTGAGTTTGGCGTTTGAACGAAGTTTCTTTCACCTCAGATACACGGCAGGAGACGGATAGAGACGGCCCGGACTCCATCCGGACTCCCGGCGGAGCTGCGATGAGGCTGGCAGCACTGCTTGACACTGTTAAAAATCACTTGTAAGATTACGAGCAAAGTTGTAACGAGTCACTTGTTTTAATACGGCAAAGTCATTTCATTTTAAAACACGACAAGTGTCGTATCATGGAAAACAGGACAAGTGATGTTTCTCTACAACATTATTGTAAAAAAACAAGATGTCTCGTATACAAATGATATCACACATATGCTGTTCAGAAACGACTAGTGTCGCCCATCACAGACAAATCTGTTTAGAAACGAACATATTGTTTACCAGTGCACAAAAGCAGAAATCTGTTTTCTTAAACAGCATAAGGATGCTGAAATATAACCAATGTATCAAATTGTTGGTGAAAACTGTATGCAGAGTCTGTTCTCATAGATGAATACAAGCCTGGACAAACTTAGTCTTCCAGATTTGTCCAAAGGTGCAGAGAGCAATGTAGGTCCAGTTAGGTCCACCATGGCTGCAGTAACTCTTTGAAAGCAGGGTTATCGACTGACTCTGGGACCAACATTCTCCAGCTGCATTTCACAATCATACCATGATGCTGTTCCAAAAGAAAGTCTCCTGTGTTGGATGGTGTGAGCTGAACTGAATGAAGGTGTGGACGACGGATCTTCTTTCTGCTTCACTACCTGTTGTTTTCGACTTGGTTTTGAGCAACTAGAAGCGTGATGTGATCATGTCATTTGGTTTCATGACATGGTCAAAATCCAGGAGAAAACTATCCCAAATCTTCGTAGTTCGATACAACAACACACACATACATCCCACCCCCACCGTTCAGACTACATTATCCGCCCTCGCTCGAGTGCCGATAAGAAAACTAGTTGCTTTTGGTCCTGCTGGGTCAGTCTCTCCCGTTGCCATGGCGACGAAACCTTACGCGACCGCGACCCGCCTCAAAAGCGGTGGGCATTTTAGGAAATATTAAAGGATCCGTCTGAAAGGAGCAACCGCGAGGTTTCTGCAGGTGCAACAACAATAATGTGACTTCAAGGGGTTTTAAAGCACTACTGCGGTGAAGCCATCGAGGGGTGGCGGGAACGTCTGCAGCGCAGCCCAGCCGTGCTGCTGTTTATATCTCTCGTCGCGTCGCAAAGCTCAAGTTAAGTTTCGTGTCGTGGCCGTTTTTATCTAAGTGTGAAGCTGTTTCTTGCAATTTCTGCTTGGTTGTGTGTTCACACGTCTTTGCATGCGCGCCTTGTCTCCTGTTCGTTGCGTCACCGCTACTTTCGCACTATTTTGACCATTTGTTGTGGTCTAGAGACCTGCCCTAACCTCATATCAGTGGCACAGCTAGCTTTCTAGATTATGTTGTGTTTATTTTGTTGCTGTTGATAAATGCACTGCACGTCTGTTTGCCTAGGAATCAAAGGAGGATTGAGCCATCTTCAATGAGGGACTTTTGAGACGGAGAGCATTAGGGGCAAACAACATTCTCTTGTGCCATTGGCCTTTGCTCTGATGATTGGAGCATGGCTGCCTGATTGGAGGTAACATAGTCAGCTATTTATAAGTCTTTAAAATACTGTTAAGCTTTGCATACTTCCATGTCTGTAACAGTGTTAAATAGCACAGCTTACCCTGTTAATCAGTTAGGTGTTGTCACTCAAAGGCAAAGTTTTACAAACCAATCATGTCTTGTGGCATATATTTATTGCCGAACTTTGTAGACTCAATTACTTTACAGTAAGGATTCAACCTTTCCTTGCTCATGAGAACCTTAGTTGTGTTAGAAGTTTTGAATCAGAATTAGCATGTAAATAGAGTTACAACAAAAAGTAATAGTTCATCAATGCCTTGATTTCTAATTTTTCTTATTTTTATTTTCTCATGTTTGTAGGTTAATCCGTGTGCTGCTTTCTGCCTCTTCACCATCGTTCACCAGCTGAGAGTAACATCACATAATCCTTCATTTGATTCGACTTCCTCGGCTGCCGCCTCCTCTCAATCAGAAGCCAGCTTGCCCTGATTGTTCCTCTGGACCATTCCTTGGAAAATTTAGTGTTCCCTATCCCCTCTATTTTTGTTGTTGCTGTTGTGTGTGTGTGTGTGTGTCTGTCTGTATTTTCCAAGACATGTAAGTTCAATTCTTTATGTGGTGTTAAAAGTCAAACAATACCTATGAAAAGAGGCAAGACAGTAGATGTAATGAGTAGTAATCAAAAAATCATAAAGATTGTTTTTTATTCAGCTGGTTCTGAATATAAGAAACTGAATTCTTTTATAGATTCAATAACATTATAATATTATAAAATAATCAATAAAATTCAAAGAAACATTTTTCTGTGAGACTAATTAATTTGTAATTATAAACATATCTCCCACAGAATCATAAAAAAAAAAACCTATGTGGCATTAGATCTGAAATCATAGATAGAGTGAGAAAGATGAGTATTATGTAAGGTCACTGTATTTCAAAAACCAGTGGGTTGATCAAACATTACCTCCTCATTCTCTTCCTCATCAAGCTTCTGTTTGAAGAGCTCGAACCTGTTGGTAAAATTTACCAAGCGGTCGTTGACACGTCGGTTGATGGCAGCAGACGCACATTTGGTACCCTTGGAAGGCGGAATTTCAGCAACCACTCTTAAATTAGAACAAAAAGTTTACTACTATAAACTAACTGGAAACCTTGTGATTAAATGGATGGGAAAAACAAATGCATATTTCTTACCGTTGTGCAAAATTTAGCAATGTTGCCAAATTTGTTGAGTATGTAATGTTGAACACAAAGTATGAACAAAATATAAAAGTAAATCCTTCTTGAATCGAATCTGTCTTGGACACAAAGGTGTTGTCAATTGAAACAAACACTTTGTCATAATCGTAAATTGATGAACCTGTATTAAAGAAAGAAAATAATAGCAAACAGAAGCAGCTTAGTTATAATGAATTGGAATTAGAAGAATCATTACATACCAGCAATAGCAAGGAATGGCGTTCTGTCCTCAGGAAAATCTTGTACACACCCTTGAACTTCATCTAATGTTGAAGTTGTTCTCTAGAATAGAAGGAAAGGTTCATGGTATGTCTGTCTTGTTATTATAGGATTCAATTTTAAAATTCTACCATCACATACCTCAACAAACATAAATAGATTCTTTGGATCCTCTCCAAAATTTACAAGTAGCAATTTCAGTATTGTTGGGAACGTGGTTGATCTGTAGCCCTGCTTATCTGCTCTTTGCATTTTTCTGACAATCTTTTTCATGGTTTCATTTTTACAAGAAAGAAAGTCTATGATCAGACTTCCTTGCTCAGTTACAAACTTGTGCAATTTATCCTTAAAATCAATGCCACAGAGGATCTTGTAATGAACATTAAGGCCCTTACTTGTAAATAAAAATGGCCAGTTACTTTTGTGATCTGCAATAGCAGACGTGGATTGGGAAGTCCCCTGTTCATCTAAGCGTCTTTTTTTCTTCTGCATGTCAGCTAATGATCCATTGATTTCTTGCCTCTGAAGATAAAAGGTTTCTTCCATGTTAGCTTTAATAGTCTTCCAGTCCCAATCTCTTTTGGAAAGACCATAAGTTCTCTGAAGATCGAGCCTGATTTCTTCTTGCGATGCTGCAGACTGATCTGAGGGACACTCCGGATTCCAATTTAGGCAACCCAATGCTTGTGATGTTCCTGGTGCTGCCTTTTCTGTGGGTGTTCTAGAGTTCTTGGGCCTTTTGTCATTGTCATACTTAACTTTCATTTGCCTTGCAAGGCTTTCACTGCCATGATCACTGATTGGGCATGTGTCTTTAAAAGATTTAGGAAATTTCAATACGATAGCCTTGGCCACATCATCGAAGTGACTTCTTCTTAAGTTTGGCACAATTTCTCGACATCTATCAACTACTCTTGCCACCATTGATTCTCGATCTGAGGCTGACGGCCTTTTCTTAGATTGAATTGCCATTTTAATTCCAACTGGGAAATAGGGGCTGTCAGCTTCAAAGTTGGGGAGGCATGAATTCACTCTCCTTGCATTACCTTGAAGATCTTGCGAATTTGATTGGATTGTGGACAGTGCAATCCTTGTACAGGTACTGGTACTTGGTCCCTGTTGCATTTCTCCGGCTGTAAAGGTTAATAAAGTGTTATACAAACAAGTTGATTGTGTCTTACTAAAAAGTTAGAAGCAGAAGAGTGCATACCATATTTGTTCTGCAATGACTCATATAATTCACTCGAGTCAACAGTGTCCAGCTTTTCTTTTAACATGGCCACTGTAATGTGCCTAAGATCTCTCTCCTTCTTAACTCCTAGCTCCACTAAGTATTGCACAATGCCTGTAGCCTCATCATTTGGAAGATGAGGAAGAGCATCACGGACAATCTTGCCCAAGGCCTCTCTGTCCATGTTTGTCAAATTCTGAAATGAAAAGGACTAAATTGCAGGAAGAACAAAAACGAAACCAGATTGATCACAAAACTAGACTGTATGTCGTCAAATCAACCCGGGCCCACCAGGAGCACAGTCGTGAGCACTCTGTTGACCGGACTTTAGCTTTACTTCCACACTATAACGTATAAATATAGCATTGAGCCAGCTTGCACAAGATCCCTGGAAGAAATACTCACCAAATTGAAGCATAAATTGAATTTCAGAAGCAGGGAATGCTGAAATCAATAAATCTCTTTGGATTGTGCAGGCGTCGGTTCAAAACGGTTTTTTCAAAGTGGCGCCGCGTGCGTTTCGCGGGGAAGGGGTGGGAAAAGAAGAAAAAGAAGGGAGCGAACGTTCAAAAATTCTCCTCACATCGACCAGCTTCAGGTCTTCAGGTTTTCCCATTTGGTTGTAACTCATTTTTTTTTAACAGAAACATGTTTGTGAGTACAATATGATTAAAAGTGAAGTATTGTTGTTAAATTTTCTTGATCAGAATTGGAATGAGCCAGTTTCTGAATTTCTTGCCCTTCCCTGCTTCATCGACCCGGAAAACAATGGACAGTCGTCAGTCGTGAGTCTTTACCATATTTTACTATTTACCATCTTTACTATTATTTTTTCAGCAATGGGTATTTCAACTGAGGAGTGGAGGGTGAGGATAGGTTTACATGCTGGAAATTGTATTAAAAATGCGTGCAAGAACGTGGGTGCAAGTGCCCTCAATTTGCTGGACCTTCTGCTGGCTCTTGGTGTAGTTGCCTACATACTTGTGATAGGATGTGTTGAAGTGAACCCAGGCCCTTTCCCCTGCACATTGTGTAGAGTTGTACCTGAAACTATTGCTAGCAGCATTTACCATCAACATTTTCATGCCAGAAATAAAAGCTTTGTGTATACCTGCCCTGCCTGCCGGTTTGCAACATCTTCGTTTGGAAGCCTGAAATTTCACGTTTCTCAGTTACACAGAGAAGAATACCATAAAGATCCAGAAGCCACGGAGCAGCTTATATGTCTGTACTGCTGTACAGGTGAGAACACATTTCAAAGTACATCTCTTTGGGAACTAGTACAGCACTTTTATAAACATCATGATGGTACAGAAGTTCAGTGTCCCATTGAAGATTGCTCCAGAACATTTAAAAAGAAGAGGAATCTCGGATCACACCTTGCTCAGTACCACAAAAACTGGCGTGCAGAGGGCTGTCCTAAGGAGGCATGGAAAGTAATCACAGAAGTACATCCTATAAACGAAGAACAACATGCTACTGGAGACAGTGGCAATGAGAACTTTATGGACACAGCCTCAATTGAAGATTTCTCAGTTGGTGGTGATAGCGATCTGTTAGACGATGAGTTACTTATTGATCACATTGGAAAATTTTATTTGAGTCTGTATGCCGAGAAGTTGCTGCCACAAACAACAATTCAGGACATATGCAACAGCTTAACTTTTCTTACAGACATACTGCATGCTCGTATTAAGCTCAAACTCTCTGCAAGTCTACGAAAGTTTAACATTTCAGAAGATGATATAAATGTACTGTGTCATGAAGTTCGGTCAGCTGATCTACTCTACACCTGTCACCACAAAAATAGTCCAGGCCCATCATTGACCTCCCACTATCTCCGAAAAGAGTTCTTTAAAATCAAGTATGGATTTGTAGAACCAAGACAGATTAATTTGGACAAAAACAATCCTGATTCAAATCTGAAAATGCAATATGTGCCCATCAGACACACACTTTCTGTGCTTTTGAAAGACCCATCAGTTCAAAAAGAAGTGGATGCTTCCTTCCTCAGAACTCAAGAAAATAAAGAAAAGGTTTCAGATTATACTGATGGTGCACTTTTTCAGTCTGAACATCACCCTCCTAAAGAAATCAGGTTATTTCTTTATCAAGATGGAATTAACCCAGTTATGAATGTACTTGGTTCAGCTAAAAATAAATACAAAGATATTAATGTCTACTTTACCATTGCCAACTTCAAACAACACCGGAGGTCTAAAATTTTCACCAAACATCTTGTCATGGTTGTTCGTGAAGCTGTCTTCAAGGCGGTGGGAATCGAAAGATGTTTTGAAGAATTGCTAAAAGAGCTGAAGTCACTGGAAGCTGATGGTATTGAATATAAAGGAGACACTGTTGAAGTTGCTGTACAATTTGTGCTTGGAGATAACTTAGGGCAACATATGCTTGGAGGCTACATAGAATGTTTTACTTCAACCTATTTCTGTCGCTTCTGTGAAATCAAGAAATTAGAATTTAGAGCTGACCCAGCCATGACCAAACCACGCCGAACCAAAAGGAACTATGGTAGGTGTGTAATGAGAGCAACTTTGATTGGAGAACACTATAAGGGAATAAAGACGGATTCCATTTTCAACTCCCTTAAGTATATTCATTCAACAAGTCATCTTTGCTGTTGTACAGCTCATGACCTATTTGAAGGGGTGGTATCATGGGATTTATCTGGTATTATTAAATATTTTGTGAAGGAGAAGAAGTGGTTTGACCATAAACTGCTCAATGCGAGGATCAAATCCTTTAAATTTCAGGGCACAGACATTGCTAATCAACCAGCTTCTGTGAATGCGAATGGAAAGAAGCTAGGAGGGCATGCAGTCCAAAATTGGACATTGCTCAGGTACTTTTATTTAATAATTGGAGACAAGATCCAAGACTTTGAAGATGATGCTTGGATTCTCTACCTGCAGCTCAAAAATATTTGTGAATACTACACTGCTCCATCATTCCACAAATCTGATGCGCCCTACCTAAAAGATGTCTTATTGCCTGCGTATTATGAGCAAAGAACAAAAGTTCTAGATCCACAATTATACAGATGGAAGCCCAAGTATCACTTTGTAGCGCATGGAGCCGAGCACCTTATTAATTATGGACCATTACAGGCAGTTTGGACCCTCCCATATGAACAGAAACATAAGCTTTTTAAATCTGTGTTAAGATCAACAAAAAATTTCATTAATCCAGAGTTTTCAAGTGCTGAGAGAGAACAGATGAATTTCTGCTATATAACATCTAGCAGTCTATTTGATGATGGGTTCGTAGAATACAAACCAAAAGACTTCTCTCTTGAATCATTTAGCGGTGAATTACTTTGGTACTTGTCCACACTTAATATTCAAGGCAGATGGCTAGATTCCATTTCTGTGACTGCCAATGATGGAATATGCTACAAGAAAGAAGACATCCTGCTGCTATCATCAATAGAACCAAGAATCATTGGAATTGGAATTTTGAAAGTGATCCTCTCTAAAGATGATCAACTAAGTTTTGTATTTGAAAAACGGAAGGCCACCTTCAATTCCGTCACAGGAATTTATGAAATTGATTGTGATTCTCTGCCAGAGTTTTGTGCAATGTTGGCTAATGAGATGGAGTATCCAGTGCCCCACCCAGCCTATAGACATGGAGGAAAGTTGGTCCTAAGTTTAAAGCACAAATTGTGGGATGCAACAGAATAGGTAAGAAGCTTGTAACTAAAACAGCAAATATATCACTGGAGTAGATTTCAAAATTGACAGATCGACTTCTTTTTCAGATTAGAGGCTTCTGATGCTCAGTTAGTTTTGGATTACTGACTTTTTGATCTTATTTTATGGTTTTGCTTTCCTTGCTATTGCTGGTAGGGATTGATTCTAATGTTTATAATTACAAATTAATTAGTCTCACAGAAAAATGTTTCTTTGAATTTTATTGATTATTTTATAATATTATAATGTTATTGAATCTATAAAAGAATTCAGTTTCTTATATTGGTCAGAACCAGCTGAATAAAAAACAATCTTTATGATTTTTTGATTACTACTCATTACATCTACTGTCTTGCCTCTTTTCATAGGTATTGTTTGACTTTTAACACCACATAAAGAATTGAACTTACATGTCTTGGAAAATACAGACAGACACACACACACACACACAACAGCAACAACAAAAATAGAGGGGATAGGGAACACTAAATTTTCCAAGGAATGGTCCAGAGGAACAAGCTGGCTTCTGATTGAGAGGAGGCGGCAGCCGAGGAAGTCGAATCAAATGAAGGATTATGTGATGTTACTCTCAGCTGGTGAACGATGGTGAAGAGGCAGAAAGCAGCACACGGATTAACCTACAAACAAACATGAGAAAGTAAAAATAAGAAAAATTAGAAATCATAAGGCATTGATGAACTATTACTTTTTGTTGTAACTCTATTTACATGCTAATTCTGATTCAAAACTTCTAACACAACTAAGGTTCTCATGAGCAAGGAAAGGTTGAATCCTTACTGTAAAGTAATTGAGTCTACAAAGTTCGGCAATAAATATATGCCACAAGACATGATTGGTTTGTAAAACTTTGCCTTTGAGTGACAACACCTAACTGATTAACAGGGTAAGCTGTGCTATTTAACACTGTTACAGACATGGAAGTATGCAAAGCTTAACAGTATTTTAAAGACTTATAAATAGCTGACTATGTTACCTCCAATCAGGCAGCCATGCTCCAATCATCAGAGCAAAGGCCAATGGCACAAGCACGGAGTCTAAAGGGATGGAGTAACGGCTGGGGCCCCGCGGCCCAGCGAAACAGACAGCTAGTCGCGTCCGGGGCTGGCGTTTCCTCCCGCGGCCGCCGCGCGGCGCTGGTGTCGCTATGGCGACGCCGCGCCGCCCGCTCCCATGCGCTAGCATGGAGAATAGTCGCGCGGCGACCCTTCTCGGCTCCTAGCTCCGTCCCTATTGACTCTAGACGGGGGTGTAAGCGAGCCGATCATAGTACAAGGTCTAAGCTTTCAGATGATATGAATTTCACTACGATCCGACATACCTGAAGCGAACAGGAGCGAGCTTAAGGTGTGCGCCTGGCGGCGGCCGAGCCGGCGGCCGCGCGCGCCAGCCTTCTCGGGCCTCTATCTCATTTGGATTTCATTTTAGATGGTGGGTGTAAGCGAGCCGATCGTAGAAGAAGGTACAATATTTCAAATGATATGCAAGTCACGCCAATCCGACAATTCTACAGCCGTCTAGAGCTTTCAAAGTACCGTGGCCGAGGCACGGATCGGGCCCAGGCGGAGGGCGGCCCGTGGCGGCCCTGCCGCGGCGTCTCCTTTCCGTGCTCCTGGCTCGTTACAGGTTGATTTTAGATGGTGGGCGTTAGTGAGCCGATTGTAGACGAAGGTCTTAGCTTTCAAATGATATGCATGTAATGCCGATCCGACAAATCCAGAGCGTCCTGATGTCAGAAGTTCGGGAGAGCTGCCAAGGTCACACTTCCGCCCCCATTTGCACTTTGAATCACTGCCCGCCTCCACCCTCACCCTCCACCCTTGTGCCCCTCGGAAAATCAACGAATTTTCCGACAGAATAAAACAAAAGATTGGGAAAACAGAAGGTAGTTTGGCGCCTCAACATTAGGAGATTATTAAGCGTTTAATGAGTCTGCAAGCATAGAAAATGCCCTACTGTTTTGTGCCAAAATGTCAGGGTGGCTCCAGGGGCATCAGAGGTAAAGTTAATGTTGTAGACTGTAATGAACAGGTTACCTTAGGAGATCTGCATGTGACAAAATCTGTATAAGTAAAATATTTAGAACAGAATTGTTACAAAGATAGGGTAGAATGTCTGCACCCGTGCCATCCTCAATTTATGGACAGTCGCAGATTCCAGCAAAAATTAAATTATACAAGTCGTTCAAGCCTCTGTCATGCACAGATCTCCTGCTATTGTGGCAATTATTGGAAGTAATCAAGCAATTACCCTTGATCTGTTGAAGCATGTTTTCCATTGAGTAAACAAAAATATTTCAATGTGTGCTTTACACTTTTCCCATTTCCAAAACATGTATGTGAACCCGTTACAAGTTCCCACCTAAAATTACTATTACATCTAATTAAACAAAGACAACATGCTCCAACTGTATCATGCCACATTTTAACTATTTCTACTTAGTAGTGGTAGGTCAGGGGAGGGGAAGACCACAAACACAGTAGCTGGAAATAGATAAACAATTTTTATTCTGTGAAATGTTTGATGGAAATATTCTCCCCCTGTAGGAAGCTAGACTAGAATGGGCAAAGCTCATTAAAAGAGATAAACAACCCCTGCTGAAAAACCATAGAGTCTGTTCTGCTCATTTTCTCGAGAAAGATGTGGTTCTATTTGATGAACACCTTGTTAATGGAGAAGTGGTGAAAATTCCCAGAGACAGAGCCATTCTAAAGTCTGGTGCCAAACCTTTACTTTTTGATAATTACCCTAAGTATTACCAACCTAAAATTAAAACAAGGAAATCACCAACCAAGAGAAACAAAAATAATACCTGTAATTCCACCAAAAAAAAGGTTTGCAAGACTCCTAATGTTCCCGAAAAAGAAGCTGCAACAGAAAAAAATGAAAATGAAACACATGATACAGCAGAAACCCTTGAAAACTCAACACATGAAAATTCTATACCTCCACCAGAAAATTCCATGCTTCCCCAAGAACAAGTAACTGAGGAAAAAATTGTATGGGACCTCAAGGAGCTGTGCAAACTTCCCTTGCCACCCAATTGGATAGTGTGCAACACTCTTGAAATAGATAAGAAAGTTCTTGCTCATGTAGATCCAGGCACCATCCAAATTGACAAAAGCATCACATTCAGAAAAGATTCACCAGCAGCCATAGTTTTTAGAGGGACAGTTTCCTTTTCTGGAAATCAGGAAATTATAAAAGACATCAGTGAAGCAGGGAAACTTTTGCACAAAATAGACAGGATGAGACCGTGTGCAGGAACTGGAGTACCTCACAAACCTTTTAGTGTTGAATGCACTGGTCCAGCTCTCCCAAAGGGCAAAAGGTGCACCAACTGCCATGCAGAAAGGGATAGATTGAGGAAAAAACAAGCTAGGGTCCAGGTTGCGAAAAGCAGACAAGAAGAGAAGAGGAAGAAAAATCGTTCCACCATCCAGTCTCTCAGAAGGTCTAAAATTAGACTTATCCTGAAGGTACGAAGTATTTCTGAAATAAAGAAAAACAATTCATTAACTGTGTATATCAAATAAATTTTAATGAAATGTTCTATGTACATAGTTTTCACTGCTGTAATTTTCTAGGTCGAGCGCTACAGAAAGAGGATTGCTGAGGCTATGCAGGAATGCAGCAAGAAGAAAAAGGAAGTCGTAGAAGAGGAAATAAAGAACTTACCTCCATCTCAGCAGGAGGCTGTAAGAGCATGCTTCGATGCCTCTAAGAAAAAGGGGCCAACTGGGAGACGTTTCACCATTGAGTGGGTATACGAATGCATGCTGATGAAAATTAAGAATCCCTCCCTTTATCAACATATCAGAGAACACGAAATTCTGGTACTGCCGTGTATGAGTACCATTAGAGGGTACTTAAAAAATTACAGTGGAGCCTATGGTTATAACACTTCAATGTTCACCATGCTTGGCAAAAAATGTGAAGAAGTTCAACCTGCTAAGAGGAGAGGTAATGTTGGAAGCTACTTTTGAAGTATTAAATAACCAATGAACAATGAATGTAACTGATTTCTTTTTTTACTGACCAGGTGTTTTACTTATTGATGAATTGAAATTAATTCCTGGAGCTCATTTCAATAGAGACTCATTAAAAGTAGATGGATTTGTAGACCTGGAGAAGCAACTAAATTTGGATGCTTTTGGTGAAGAAATCAAAGAGAGTTATCAGGAAGCAGTGACTAAATTACCCAAACAAGACTCAGTGGCCCAAATAAAGAAGCAGAAACGTAGAGAGAGACAAAGAGAAAACACAAAGGAGAAAAATAAGCACCAGAAGGACAGAAACCTTGGAGACCATGCACTTGTAGTCACATTTCAGCCTCTACAGGGTAATTGGGTTCAAAACATTGCCTGCTTTTTAACCAAAAATGCTGCAAATAATGATGAGCTTACCAAGCTTATTTTAGAAGCCATTATTTTAGTAGAAAGCACTGGTTTTATTGTTGATGGGGTCGTGACTGATGGTGCATCTTGGAATCGGTCCATGTGGGCAAAATTTGGAATCAGCGAGGAAAACTTCCAAGCTGAGCACCCCTGTCACCCTGACCGCCCTCTGTTTTTCTTTTCTGATTTTCCCCATTTGCTTAAATGCATGAGGAACTGCTTTGTGGATAAGAAAATCATAGAGGTAAGTTAAGGTTGACAGTAATAAAAAGATTAAAAGTTTTATTAAATATGAGACTGACCTCTAGCTTGTGCTACCTTTTCAGACACCACAAGGTGAAATAAAACTGGACCACTGGAAAGCAGTGGTGGAAGCAGATTCCCTCAGAGAGCTGGGACTCCGAGAATGCCCCAGACTCACAAAGGAACATCTCAACCCCGACAGTTGGTCGAAAATGAGATGTGGGCTGGCATGGCAGGTAATTTTCAATTTTCAATAAAAGAGATATTATATTAAATCAGAGTAGAAACTTACAATCATTTTATTCCTTTCTTAGTTCTGGAGTGACTCAGTAGCAGCTGGTATGGAGAGTTTTAGGTTTCAGGGGGTGGATGGTTTGCAAGACTGTGATGAGTCCATACAATTTTGCAAACTTGTGAACAGTCTTGCGGACATTATGAATAGCAGGACTCCAAAAGATGCCCTTAAGCCAGGGTCTACCCAAATCCAGGTAATTCTTGTAAATGAAACATTCTATTTGCAATAAAACCTAAAAATGGAATGCTATCAAATTTTGTTTTATTTTAGACCATTAAGTCGTTCCTAGCAAGGCTCGAGGAAATTGAAAACCATCTTACTCAAAAGAGGCGTTTGGCAGAGCTGAAAGCAGAGGATGCACGCATTGAAATGCTGAAAAGGGAAGGAAGAAAGTTCAGAGCAATGCATGCAGAAATTTTGAAAAGGAGAGAATATGTTTTCTCTGACTCTACCGACAATGGCCTCAAAGTTACACTTAATGCCACTCTCAAAATTTTGACTTTTCTCACTGATGACAAGATAGGCTACAGATACCTTATGACTGCAAGATTAAATCAAGATGCACTGGAGGTTGGTGCTTTGTTCCAGAATTAGTTTTTAGTTCAAACTTCTCTTAAATTGAAAAACAACATCTTTCCTTCTTTTTTTCTTTAAATAGAGATTCTTTGGTTTAATGAGAAAATCGTGTGGGCCTAATACCCATCCAGAGCCTCGAGTGTTTGCTCAACTCTTCAGATTGCTCTCTATTTATTCTCTAGTCAAACCCTTGAGAGGCAGTAACATAACTGGAGGTCAGATGTTGAAAACTCTCCTGAGTTTGCATGATTTGACTGCAGACACTAACAATGAGAGAAAAAAAGAACTGGATAGGAAACTAGATGAGATTGTCAATGCTGGTAAGACAATTGAATTTAACATAGAAATTTAAAAACAGCATAAAACATATGCCAAAAAACTTACATTGGTCCTTGCTTTTATATTTCAGGAGATGATCTTGGTCTTGTCATTGATTTTGCATCCATCATTGATGATCATTCTTACATAGATGAGTCAATTGACGAATTTGCACTTGTATATGTTGCTGGGTATACTTCACGTAAATCTGTAAAGTTTACAAAAGGGTGCCACAGCTGCGAAAAGTCAATCAAATTGGAGGATGAATCAAAGGCTACTGATGAGTACTTACTCATCAAATTAAAAACAAGAGGATACCTGGTTTTTCCTTCCAATGAGATGGTGAACTTACTCAGACACTTAGAAAAGCATTTTGTGAGAACAGCTAAAAACAATGAGCTGGAGGAAAATATTCTCTTCCTTGTTGTTGAAAGTCTTGAAAAGGTACAAGGTGTGCCCTTGGTGGGATGCGAGGAGCATAAAGAAGAGCTCACAAAAGCAGTAATTAAATTTTTCTTGATAATGCGAATGCATTTCTTGTGTGACCGTTGGAACAAAGGAACTAAAGAACAGAAACAAAAGCAGAAGAGTCATAGGAAACAGGCACATTTGACATAATTTTTAAAATTCTATAACTATTTATATAAACACATGTACCTATATATTAGTAAGTTTTTTGAAATCTTGTTTCTTGTTTTATCCAAACTGAACTAATTGTGTTTACATTTCTTATTTGCTGTGATAAAATTGTGTTGTAACCACACAGTAGATATGCATCTCAGATTGTTATATTTCTACAAATTTTTCTGGTCGATTGGGATTTTCGAACAAAGAATCCTGTTATTGACCAATTTATAAAATGTATTGTCCCAGGTCTTACCTTTGGCCACTGTATCAATTTCTTCATTAGTCACAAATTTTCCTTTCCCTTCACAATAACACCGGCTCCTCGAGGCCTCGACTGACTTTCACATATTCGCAGTCATCACATCTGATGTTGATGTGACCCGCACACATGATAGGTAACTCATTTTTCCGAAAAATTATGTTATATTTCGCATGGATCATCCTTTCAACTTTTTAATGCTATATAAGAAAAAATTACCAGCTGTCACTTCGTTTTTAATCAGTTTTTATGCAATATTTGAGGGAACAGCGACGCGCTTTGCATTCCATGGGAAGGCCCGAGGGCCACGGCACGGCCACGAACAAATCGAACGTCCGACTTTAAGACACCCTGGTTCGCTTTGGATTTCTGGGATCGGCGTGACACGCATATCATTTGAAATATTGTACCTTCTTCTACGATCGGCTCGCTTACACCCACCATCTAAAATGAAATCCAAATGAGATAGAGGCCCGAGAAGGCTGGCGCGCGCGGCCGCCGGCTCGGCCGCCGCCAGGCGCACACCTTAAGCTCGCTCCTGTTCGCTTCAGGTATGTCGGATCGTAGTGAAATTCATATCATCTGAAAGCTTAGACCTTGTACTATGATCGGCTCGCTTACACCCCCCGTCTAGAGTCAATAGGGACGGAGCTAGGAGCCGAGAAGGGTCGCCGCGCGACTATTCTCCATGCTAGCGCATGGGAGCGGGCGGCGCGGCGTCGCCATAGCGACATCAGCGCCGCGCGGCGTCCGCGGAAGGAAACGCCAGCCCCGGACGCGGCTGGCAGTCCAAACGGAGAACGGAGCCGTTCCTCCATCCCTTTAGACTCCGTGGGCACAAGAGAATGTTGTTTGCCCCTAATGCTCTCCGTCTCAAAAGTCCCTCATTGAAGATGGCTCAATCCTCCTTTGATTCCTAGGCAAACAGACGTGCAGTGCATTTATCAACAGCAACAAAATAAACACAACATAATCTAGAAAGCTAGCTGTGCCACTGATATGAGGTTAGGGCAGGTCTCTAGACCACAACAAATGGTCAAAATAGTGCGAAAGTAGCGGTGACGCGACGAACAGGAGACAAGGCGCGCATGCAAAGACGTGTGAACACACAACCAAGCAGAAATTGCAAGAAACAGCTTCACACTTAGATAAAAACGGCCACGACACGAAACTTAACTTGAGCTTTGCGACGCGACGAGAGATATAAACAGCAGCACGGCTGGGCTGCGCTGCAGACGTTCCCGCCACCCCTCGATGGCTTCACCGCAGTAGTGCTTCAAAACCCCTTGAAGTCACATTATTGTTGTTGCACCTGAAGAAACCTCGCGGTTGCTCCTTTCAGACGGATCCTTTAATATTTCCTAAAATGCCCACCGCTTTTGAGGCGGGTCGCGGTCGCGTAAGGTTTCGTCGCCATGGCAACGGGAGAGACTGACCCAGCAGGACCAAAAGCAACTAGTTTTCTTATCGGCACTCGAGCGAGGGCGGATAATGTAGTCTGAACGGTGGGGGTGGGATGTATGTGTGTGTTGTTGTATCGAACTACGAAGATTTGGGATAGTTTTCTCCTGGATTTTGACCATGTCATGAAACCAAATGACATGATCACATCACGCTTCTAGTTTGCTCAAAACCAAGTCGAAAACAACAGGTAGTGAAGCAGAAAGAAGATCCGTCGTCCACACCTTCATTCAGTCCAGCTCACACCATCCAACACAGGAGACTTTCTTTTGGAACAGCATCATGGTATGATTGTGAAATGCAGCTGGAGAATGTTGGTCCCAGAGTCAGTCGATAACCCTGCTTTCAAAGAGTTACTGCAGCCATGGTGGACCTAACTGGACCTACATTGCTCTCTGCACCTTTGGACAAATCTGGAAGACTAAGTTTGTCCAGGCTTGTATTCATCTATGAGAACAGACTCTGCATACAGTTTTCACCAACAATTTGATACATTGGTTATATTTCAGCATCCTTATGCTGTTTAAGAAAACAGATTTCTGCTTTTGTGCACTGGTAAACAATATGTTCGTTTCTAAACAGATTTGTCTGTGATGGGCGACACTAGTCGTTTCTGAACAGCTTCAGTTGTTTTTAAACGGCATGTCGTTTTAAAACGACTGAGGGATTCTTGGTCTGGTTTGAGCTGACCTGGTATCCAAATTTGTGTTTGATATCGTAATCTAACAACATATCCGTAATATTACGAGAAAGTCTGATACGACACATTGTTATTGAACAGTTCATGTCGCTATCAAAGCTAACAGCACAAATGTTGTTAAATTATGACAATATTTTTAACAGTGTAGGAATCTGCACTCAATGCCAAGGGACTTCCTAGGTTTGGGTCACGTTGTCTCGGTTTTGACAAAATCCCCTAGGATTCCTAGGCGATGTTTTTACCGTGCGCGGTAAAGTGTAGTCCCGCGTTGTGGAGCCGCACTGACCCGCGGTACCTTGTTCGGGAGGAGAAGGCCGCTTGCTGGAGGGATGCCGCCCAGGAAACGAAATTGTCAGGTGAGTAGCTTAGGAGAATCGGATACGGGCGGGAACCGGTCGTAGGCGATGGTAGTCACCGGGATTCTCTTCCGGATTGGAATAGTCCTATGCCCGTCGCCTACCTCATGTTCTGCTTGGTTTGTGTCGTGTCGCGGCTAATAGGTCGGTGTTTTGCAGTGAAAGATGTCAAAGCCCGGTGGAATGGACTGGTCAACACGCGGCGTAAGTGGCTGACCAGGGGCCGGAGCGGCATGGCTGCGGCGCGCCGGAAGGAGTTCCCCTTCATCGCCGAGATGGCTTTTATTGGTGACGATGACCGGGAGGACACCCTCTGCAACACTCAGCACAGCCCGTCCACCCTCATCGTCTCTGTGAGTATCATTTGTTAATTATTGTTAATGTGGGGTGGGGTGTAGGAGGAGCATTAGATTACCATTGTTTACACTGCTATTATCATGTGATTACGACCGATTACCTCTTTACCAAAACCTGTCGTGTCGATTATCACGTGTGATTATTAACGATTGGCTTACACGTGCACGAGTTTTCGGAGCTGTTCACCCCTCGCGACCGCCCGGCCACTTAGGGGGCATCCATAAACCACGTGACCTAAAATAAGCCACTTTTATATCCCCCTCCCCCCGCGTGACCTGGTTAACCTAACCTTCCCATGTTTTTAATGTAGGAGCGTGACCTGTGGCTGACCCCCCCCCCCCCCTTCTCCTCAATTCGGTCACGTGGTATGTGTTGGGTATGGCCCCTACTTCGTGCCGCTTGTTTTTAGTTTGCCACTGAACGCACCAAAATCTTGTGGTCCTCGGTTTATGTCTAGTTTTGGCACAGTCATGCTTAACTGCCACTCTTCTCCCTTTTCGCTGCAAGCCGATTTGCCCATTCTACCATCTTTCTTACTGAGTGCACGATGCGAATGAGGCTCAAAACATGGTGCTAATCTTTTGATTTTATTTTTTTTCAATTTGCAGTCTGGGCGCAGGGAGCTCTACGGCCCAGTAGCCGAGGGAAACTTCTACATCGGCGACGACGGAGAGCTTCATGCCGTCAACGAGCTCAGCGGAGAGGATCGAGCCACCGCCCTCATCCCTAACAGGCATGGCGGAGAGGAAGACGACGAGGAAGAAGACAGCTTTTACGCGTCGGACGGTACCAGTGGTACAGAAAGTGCTGTCCGGTGCTATCGTCTTGTCTCGAGGCCGTTACCGCTCCTCTCCTTGCGACCCCACTGTCTCCCCCTGCCTTCTTCTCCCTCCCAACCTGTCTCCCTACCGCTCCCCTGCCCCCGCCTTCCACCGTTCCCGCTCTAATTCTCCTGTTCCTGCGCCTGTTCCCTTCTTTGGTCCCTCAACTCGTCCTACAGATTTCCCCTCCCCAAATTCAGAGGTCCCCTCAGACCCCGCACGGCGATGTTCCTCGCCCCCCTGCCCCTTGGTTCCCGGCTGCGGCTGAACGAGTCCGCTGCACATGCGGCCCTCGTCCCTGCACCTCCTGGATCCCCTGCAGTGCCAGGCGGTTCCGAGCGGCAGCAGGAGCAGTCCAGCCAGATCCAGCACTGCCACCGCCAATGCCACCGGGCGCAGAGGCAGTGGGTTCCGGCAGCGGGTTTCACAGTGGCAGCCTGAACACCCGTGGCAGCGGGCAGCAAAGGAGCGGCAGGGTCGCCGAAGCCCGAGCTGAAGGTTGAGGCGGAGCGCCAACGGTACCGCGACTTGGCCGTTGACCTGGGCCGGCAGGAGCGGGAACACCGGGAACGAGAGCGCCAGGAGCGAGACGCCCGGCGACAGGGTGACGACGAGGACGACGTCAGACGACCGCCACCGCCTGGGCAGCGACGGGCCCCAAGACGCCAGCGCCAGGCCAACCCCGCCCGGCAGTGCCACCTGAACCAGGGCACTCTGGAGCGTCTGCAGGTGACAGACAATGAGCTTCTGCAGGAGATGCGCGCCAGGGAAGGTCCCAACCCCAACCACCTCTGCGGCCGCATGGTGGGCAGCATGCTGGACGCCATGTCGGCAGAAGATGCCTGCAACGCGAGGCAGAAGATCTTCAACATCCCTCACAATTTTTGTTCAGCCATTTCGATCCAGAAGTTAACATTGTATTTCTATGTATTTCAGAATTTTCCTCATGGAAGAAGTGACTCCTATAACTACAACTCCCTTGTCATGTTGGCCATGTGTGACTACCGGTACCGGTTTCTGCACATCGTTTCGGGGGGAGAGGTCGGTGCAGCGACGGCGGCCTGTTCACCCGCTCCACGTTTGGGAAGAGGTTGGAGGCGGGCACCTTCCACCTGCCACCACCGAAGCCGTTGGTTCCCGAGGGCCCTCCTGTCCCGTGCGTGATGGTTGGCGACGCCGCCTTCACGTTGTCAACGTACATGATGACGCCCTTCCCTGGGGTCAACTACCGGTAAGGAAAATGCAGGTTCCTAGATCCATGCAGGAAGTGTTGAAGTCCTTATTCGTCTCTTTACAGGTTGTCACGCCCTCGCCGCATGGCAGAAAACACGTTAGGCATTTGGACGGCAAAAGTCCAAGCTGTGCGCCACACCATGGTGTGCTCCCGCCAGACCGCCAGGGCCATCATGGGGTCCACTGCCTGCCTCCACAACTGGATCATGGATTGGGAAGAGGACGCTTACCTTCCCGATGGCTTCGCGGACCGTGAGGTGGACGGCGAGGTCCTTGCCGCGAGGTGGAAGAACTATGTGGACAGCGCGCCCCGGCCCTACCGCATTGCGAGGCCACCAAGAAGGAGGCGAAGGCAGTCCGGGAGCACCTCGTGAACTACTTCGTCGGCGCAGGCAGCGTTCCTTGGCAGTGGATACACCTGTGAGGTGGTTTGGGTTGAATGAGTGAGTGTGAGAGAGTGTGTGTGAGAGAGAGAGAGAGTGTCAGTGTGTGTGGATGGGGGAAGTGGGGAGGAGGAGGGGGGATTAGGGATAAATGTAAGACACCTTCTTCTTGTTTTCATTTCAATTTGCATCCAAAAGAAGCATCCATGAAGAAGTAGTGATTCACAGTTAATGCTGTGTATCCAATTTATGGAGTTGCCATATGCCAAAACCAAGAGAAGAGTAGCTAACTTAATTTTAGAATATGTATTTGTGTGTGTATTTATTATTATTATTGCTTACTAAATTGTAGAATACGTATTTGTGTGTATATTATTATTAATTAGTTTAAAATATGTATTTGTGAAGTAACAGTTCTGTGAAGTCTGATAGTTGTGTGCAACAATATATGTATGAATACCTTCTTTTGATTTTCATTTCAATTTGCCTCAAAACAAAGCTGGTTTTGTGCCTCGGATTAAATACAAACAGCAAACTAATAAGATAACATTTATTAAAATTATTGGACTACAATTACACTACAAATCAAACCATAATAAGCCCAGCTCCTTTCCATTTCTAAAGAAGCGTGTCGGGACAGCCTAAAGAGTGCTGTTCAAATAACATCTACACAGCAGAAATAACAAATTACAAGTTCATTTGATTAATAAGTTCAATAGTTCATACAGATATTTAACAAAGGAACACATGGTGCAATTGGTAAAAAAAAAAGGAGGAAATTCATATCTTACCATCGTGTGTCAAACCATTCTTGAGAATGACAAGACCGATAGGAAATTAAAAGCAAGCCCTCAGGGATTGATCGCATACTCACCGTTATAAAATTATTGTTGAGAATTCAGAACGCAAGTGCCGCAGTAATTTCAGTAATTTAACAGACCATGTAGTTTGAAATATCAGCGCTTAAACCTGGCCTTACCTTTATGACCAGTGTGCCACTTTTGGCCTGCTTACAGGCAGAAAAGTTATGCCCGTTGCCTACAATGCCTTCGCTCAACCTCATGATAATTGACAGGTTCAGCCAAAAATATTACCCCATTTACATACATGTAAAAACATACTGTTTTTAGGTCCATCACAGGTACAGCAAAAACATTGAGTTACGGCTCAAATGTAAAAAGATAATTCAACCTGGCACCAGGGTGTCCCATCACCTCAAAATGACCTAATTTTTCTAGCCCCCTCACAATGGCATAGTGACTTCCATTGCAATCACACTGATGTTAACAATCACATTCCATGACCTTCAGAAAAATGAAGATTTTTCCATAACAAACCTGGTTGTTTCTCATGAAAGCCACATAAGATAATGTTTGTTTCAAATCTCTGGGATATGTTTCGGCACACGGCACCATCACAAGTTTATTTGGCGTGGCAAAATGTTCAAAACGCAGATGGGCCGGTTAACAAGTGGAGCCCGATGCAACTGAAGTTTAGGGCTGCTTTCTGGGGGCAGTTGTATGAGGAGGCATTCATGATAGCCTCATTCTGCTCTGTCAATGCACAAGATTTCCGCGCGGCGGCAGCATTTTTTCTGGCCCGCGATATCGATGAGCAGAGAGTTGTGAAGTTTTGTCGGTATTATCAGTAAGTATTATCAGGGCATTTATGTCTGAAGATAGTTTCATGTCACTAATTAATTAATGTGATGTCTGGGTTTGTGTTCTAGTTACATCTGCCCTGAAAACAATGATGCAGGAGAAATGAGGCGCAAAAGATTGTTTGCTTTTAATTCCAAAAGCAGCGATTTGACCTAAACCTAAATGGTGAACCTCGCCACAAGTGATCAATTGTAATTTTCTTTAATTGTTTTGTTAATTTAATTTTCTTTAAAGATATTGTTGTTTGTATTGAAGTGAACTATTCATTTAATATTTATTACACATTTATACATTTTGTACATATATCAACATCAATTGCATAAGTTACAAGTAAAGTACTGTGATTTGAAAACTACAACATATACTACCTTTCTTGGCCATGCTTCGGCTTCCCATTCAGACTACAAAATTCTCGACTAAAAATCTCATATACAAAATACCTTTCCCTTCTTTCAAATCCATGTTCTTCATTATTCCAATACTTGTACAAATCTTTAGTTTTAAATATTTTATGAGGCGGGAGCCCCCTAGCCTCAAGAAACTGTGTGAACACACCATTCTGATAAACAGAAACTTCCTAAAAGTAATCTATCACCGTATGATAACGTTTTGGACCAAAACGCATTGGGGTACTTCATTTTCATCGGTCCCTAGCGGTCCCTAGCTTGGGACCGGACCCAAGTGGTCCAGCAAATTCTTCCATGCATTTCTGACAGCTAACATTTAGTAAACACAAGGCAAATGACATGCAAACCTCGTACGTGGTGTTGAGGCAGGTTGGGGACGGAATGAATGGGGGGGGGGGGGGGGGAACGAATGAATGAGCAGAGAGAGACAGACTGACGCTCTAGTTCAGTTACTCAATCATACACATTCCCACATATAATCGCCCTTTTATCTAATTTATGGTGGACGAGAATGCCACAACACGCCTCCTCCTCCTCCCCCTCCTCCCGGGGAAACAATCACATCCCCGACCTGCCCCAACAAACATTCCCTATTCGACACCTTGACCTTTCCCAACGCGACAAGTGTAATATATCGATAATTCATAAATCGAAAAGAAAATGCGGCTATCCGATATCAAGCCTTTGGAAGATGTTTACAAGTTTTTTCAAAGGGCACAAAAGGAAATTGTTGAATGTTTGCAAGATGAGGGTCTCTTGAAACCCCTGAACAGATGCAGTAAGTGTCGCACCATGTGCACTTTAAACAAGAACGAGCATTACAAAGGTACTACACGGCAGACTTTTCATTCCACATGTATTTTCAATTTATGTGAGGTACATATGTAATTTTTTTTTAGGAGAATAGACGTCCTATTGCAAAAAGTGTAAAAAATTTAAAAATATTACTGACGGGGCGTTTTTTGAAACAACTAAAATTGACTTTGAAGATTTTTTTACGATTTTGTGGTTGTGGGCGTCGCATGGCAGTGTGAAGGTGTCAGAGAATATTACTGGATTCACTAAAGTGACATTAGTCCAGTATTTCAGATACTTCAGGTATGTTTCTTTTCAATCAAAAAATAAAACCAAGCCAGAAATGTCGTTGTGTGTCATGGTTGTTCCTCTCTTTTAGAGATATTTGTTCCTGGAAACTGCTGGAGCTACCCCCACAAACCCTTGGTGGTGTTGGACACATAGTGCAGATTGATGAGAGTGTGGTAACCAAGCGCAAATACAATAGGGGGCAGAGGGTGAAGACCACATGGGTTCTGGGAATGATTGACACAGAAACCAGAGAAAGTGTTATTCTGTATGTTGAGAAGAGGGACAAATGCACAATGTTGCCAGAAATCCAAAAGCATGTCAAGTTCGGCACAATAATATGGACCGACTGCTGGAAAGCTTACAATGGTCTTGATGACATTGGGTATATTCACGAGACTGTGAATAATTCCAAGAATTTTAAATCATCCACTGGAGTATGCGCCAATTTGATTGAAGGTCATTAGAACAAGTTAAAAAAATACTGCAGAACAAAAAATGTTATGAACAGCAAGTTTTTGTTTGAGTACGTTGATGAATTTATGTGGGTGGAGAAGTTTGGCAAAGACACCCACTCAAAATTTAATAACCTGCTGTGCCACATTCAAGAGAAGTACCCCGTTTAAAGGTGGTGTTGTCAGTGAATTGTCTATGTTTTCTGTTTATATGCCTGAAATATTTATGGCTGTTTTTTTAAAGTTTCTAGGAATTACAAATTTAGAAAAATAAATTTGAATATCAAAACCAACCCTTGCCTCATTAGATAGAAGGGCGATTACCTGAGGATCTGGATGATTCAATGATTCCCATTTCATTTGATTAATTAGAAGGGTGATTCTGTCGGTGTGGGAGAGGAGGGGCTGAGGGGGGGGGGGAAGATTACCTTGACGGCCGAGAGATGGCGCGCGAAACAACACACCATGGCGGCCTCTGCTGACACCATAAATACAACGATTCTAACCAAATATTAGATAAAATCTTGATGTAACGAATTGCTGTTTTCCGGGGCTAAATCGACTCCACAATTTATTCGGAGCATTTAGCAACAAACGCGAGCTCTCTACGTGCAATATTAAAGATTCGACAGTAGTTTACTATACCCAAATCATGCAGTGGAAACTGCTGCACACTGGATGGGAATTTGATCTCGTGGGAAAGCGGGAAGCAAAAGCTGACTGCCCAGTCGTCAACTGAATCAGAGTGTACATCTGTTACGGAAGCAGCTAGGGAGCGATTTAGTGAGTCGTTTATTTGGATGCGGAGAACAGACGGTAACATTGTAAAATGATTGAATGAGCGCCATTCGATTCGATTTAATATTACTTTCATAACTCTTAAAGGAAATGGGTTGAAAACGTTTTTATGCACCATAACCCCTGCTGCCCAGGAGGAGACATTTTCGTCGTTTTAAATAAGCATATGGGTGTTAGAAAAGATTTCATAAGGGATTGTGTCAAATAGAGACATCAACCTAAAATACCTGTCAACTAACTATATGCCTACTGATATATTGACTAAGGCTGTGGGGAAATCAAATCACAAAAAATGTTCTAATTTCTTAAAATTGTCATCAAACTGAGAATATTTAAAAAGGGTCATCTGATTGAGGGGGAATGTTGCAGTGATCAATCCTTCCCTATTTAAATCTTCCCACCTTGTATTACCCCCTCCACTTCTCCATAGCCACCGCGTGTTAGTACACCTATGCTTACTTGTGCACAGTGCTGCTCTCTGTACCTTATCCGTACTTGCTCTCTACTGAATAAAATTACTTCACTTCCGTTTTCGGTATCAACCTGTGTGTATCTCTGCTACCCTAGCTCACACATTTTATCTCTTAACATCGATTAACGATAGAACCCAATAACCAATATTACAACATAATTGTGATTCTGATCATCTTTATATTCCAGAGTTTGTTACATAGAGGCATACAACGAGCATGTAAATGATTTGATTATAAAATCAAATGAAAACCTTCAGGTTTTAGAGGACAATGTAGACATTGTTCAGAATTGCTTTTTGTTCCATTTATTTCTCATCCTTAAGTTTGTACAGCCGTGCGCTATATCTGGCCTTGGGCTGATGCGCTACATCTGACCCTATCAAATGGTCGTGACATATCATCAGCGAGAGCTAAGCCTTCAAATTTTTGAGTCGGCTCGTGGCTGACGGCGCGGCACGTGCTGCGTAACTTTCCATACCGTAGACTTCCGTATCCGCTTTTGTGATTCGTGTCTTCTCGTTTCCGGTCAAGCTCTACTCCGGAATACCCTATTCAAATCATAGACTCATCCATTCATCATCGGCATCATTTTTCTTCCGGCACAGCCCTCTGCAGACCCCCCCCCCCCCCCCCCCCCGTCTCTCCCCACACAGCCAACCCTCGGCCCGTTCCCGGGGCCCGTGCACTGTCGGATGGAAGGCACTAAGTCAGTCACGGCTCAAGTGTATCAAATGTGGGTCAACACCTGCCCTGCAACGTCAGACGGTGGCCCACACTGATCCACGTGACCCGTGATTGGGTACGGGCCCCGCGCCTGGGTCTCGGGTACTAGGAGAGCGAGAGAGACAGCTTGTGCAGGAGGCTGTGCAAGGCTGTCAAACACGTCACGGGCGCGGCACGGCCCCATTACTATGCTTTCGATCACAAATTACTTGTTAACTCCGGACGGACGGTCATTGGATGACGCCTACTGGCACTCTGCCCAGCAGCAGCAACAACAACAACACAGAGGGCCACACTCCTGGCTACCGGGCGTCATTTGATCCATTCCACTGCGGCTTAGCACTGGCTGGCCGGCCGCCGGCCCGCTGCGCACGCATGCGCTGAGTTGGCGCCAAAGTAACGTCATTCGGACCCCCAGACGTAGCAGCAATTAGTTTCACTGCACCTAACGGTTGAGTCGTGTGGAGTGCGGGGCGTCTGATGGGGCTGTCTCGTCGTGACCCACGACCCACTAGTAATAAATGACACTGCAGCGCACCCGTCGGGAACAGAAGCCCACGTGCGGATGAAGGCGGGCGATGCGGCACGAGGAACGATCGAGGTAGAGGCTGCCCTCCGCGCAGTGGGGGTACACTCAAATGGCGGGGCCGGGGCGGCCAACCTATTGTCGTGACGTCACGCCCCCCGAGAGTAGTGGCACCAACGCGAACAATCGGAAAACTCCACATGTTCTCAAATCGCATTATTTTCGTCGAAAAACGCACAAATAGACATTATTACTTCAGTGTTAGATGTCCTAAAGTGCTTTCACTTAAAAAGCGAGGGACGGCGAGTAGCCAGTGAATTTCCCGTCTAAAGAAGTGACTTCTGGTGTTTTTGATACGTCGCGGTTTGCGCGCGATCCCCCGACTGTTTGTTTGTTTCGTGTTCTGAGCTCACATTTGTTCGAAATGGTTGACTATTCGGAAGAAAATAAGTTTTGGTGGCCTTGCACATGCGACAGTTCTTTTTCTGTTTTCAATGTGTCTCAACTATTGTGTGAAGGTGGTAAGTGAGAGATATTACTGTAAAGTGATTGCTTTAACGGTTTCGCTTGTCAAGTCTTTTGCATCAATTCTGTATTAATTCGTTAACAGAAAATATGCTGTCATTTATGGGCTCCTCTCGGCGTGCCATTTTAATACGGTAAGATATTCTCGGAACCAATCATCTCAAGTTTCATTCAGTCATTTCATTCATAATCCAATCAAAATACAAAATTTAGAACAAATACATGGGAACCATGTAGCTTGTCTATAGAAATCATAGGTTACAAACCTATAGTAATGCATAATGTTAATAAACACTTATCTGACAAGTAAACAAAAAAAACTCTTCAAAGGAAAATAATTGACATTGAAAAGAGTAACTACCAATACTATTATACCGGGTGTCCAGGCTAATACACTGCAGTCGGATGGGTGGCCTACCCTTGACTCTGCAGGCGCAACGATGCAGGCGGCTCCCGGCGGGAGGCAGCGAGCGTGACGAGTCGAGCTACGGCCAGCCAAGACCAGCAGGAGAGCCGGACGAGCCGAGCGGCTGGAAGTGCGCACAGCCTCCCCTACTCACACCATCCAACTCCTCTGCCAGCGCCGCTTTGCGTCGTCTGCTCCTGGCGCCTGGCTACGGCTGCCGAACGGGGGCTGAAATTGGCCCGTCCGTATCAAATTTTGAAATATCTTAACGAACTTGTCGTAATTAGGGTGATGTCGGTCCGGAGAGCGCTCGGCATAAATTCAGCTAGCCTGACGCCCATTCCCTCGCGCCTCGCCTTAAATCATAACCATTTCTGCCATTTCTTCGTTTGTCAACACGTGCGGCTGCGCTCCCTCCGCCATGGTTGAGGTTGACAGTCAACACTGATGTCTGCTACCTCTTTAGCGTTTCGGTTTCGATACGCAAAAGTTGTCTCCCGCTGTCTCCCGCCGGGAGCCGCCTGCATCGTCGCCCCTGCAGAGTCAAGGGTAGGCCACCCATCCGACTGCAGTGTATTAGCCTGGACATCCGGTATGTCCGTTTAAGGTTTGAATAAGACATTAAATACACATAATTTCAGTTTTATTTCTTTATTATCTTACTCAGAAACATTTATTATTAAAGACACATACATCACCTCGAGCACGTTAATCTGAAACAAAACGGAGCGCTGGCCAAGGAAGGTCCAGAGCAGGTACGGTCCAAATCGCGGTTTGAATTTCGCGGGCACCCGAAATGAACCAACAGCGCATGCTAAATATGACATAACTGTGAAATTCGGAGTTATGTTCGCGTGGTGAATGAGTTGCCGTATTTCCAAGACTGATATTTTATTGGGTTCCAGCAATTCTGTGTTTCGCGTGAGACGATTTCTAGTAAAAAAGCGCCGAGTGTCGCAGTATTGTGATTATTTTGGTGGTACCACTACTCTCGGGGGGCGCCCCTGGGTAACTATGCAACCCGCACGACTTTGGGCCGCCTTCTACAATGCATTGAGTGGGCCCCCACTGCCTCCGCGGCGGCGACTGAGCTGAACTGTTCGGCCGGGCCGGGGCAGCGGGACTGAGGAGGAGAAACTCTGACGAGACGGCCGGGCGGGGGTGGGGGGCGGCGGGGGGATCCGGAGGTGGAAGTCGCACCGGGCCAGGTTGTCAGTAAACAATTTTCACCATAGGCAGGTTGATGCGCGTGAAATAATTTTAGTTAACTTTGTCACCATCCAGATAGCGCTTGCGATACAGCTGGCTGCATTTCGGGTGACTACTGGATTGAGACCAGGTCTTGGCCAGCGCACTATACACTCTTCTCTCCATTCTCCTTCCCCTCCCAGAGAAGGAAGAGGTGGCCGGGGGTAGACCCATCTGTTTTATTTCGAGTTTGCGCGCGTTCTCATGCTTCCACTTGGCAGTGTGCCGTGTACCGTGTTCGCCATCTTGACTTCGTTCCTTATAGTGGCTTGGCTTTCGTTTAATCGTGTCTTAAAATTTGTGAATTGTGTTCCTCGTAATTGTTGGCTGAGCGACAGCGAAGTCCTTACCTCACTGGCCCATTATCACAGCCCATCTGCCACCCAGCTGCAGGATGCTCTAATCACGGCAGCCAACGTTACTCTGCGCAGGGAGCAATCCTCGGCCACCCCTAAAACCAGAGCGGCTCTACAGGCGGAGCTGGAGGCCTACAGACTGGTGCAAAGGGAGCCAGACGACCCGCTCGCAGAGGACATGCTCACAGTCAGGGACACTGACCTAAGGAGGGCAAGGAGAGCTCACCAGGACCGCAAGCTGGCGGCCCTCTTTGCCTCCACAGAAGAACGCCCACCGCCGGAGCGTGTGAATCTGGTCTTCCGGGCCCTGCGGAAGCAACGACGCACTGCAGCCGGAGCTCGTGCCGGGCCTACGCTCCGGCGACAGTGGGACGTCGAGGCGCGAAGACTCGAAGGGGAGCCCCCGAGGCCACTTCTGGAAGCGCCTGACCCCGCATCCCCTCCCCCCACTGCAGCAGAAATGCAGAGGCATGCGACCATCCTCTCCCGACGAACGGCACCGGGGCCCGAGGGTCTACCCTTGGAACTCATTATCCATGCATCCGGGGAGTTCTTTGTCCCGCTACAGCCCATTGTAGCCACATATTGGGCAAATAACAACTTCCCGGAGGTATGGACCATAGAGAAACCAGCGCTTCGCGGTAGAGTGGAAACGCGGTGATTAGTAGCGTGCCTCTACCTGGCCCTCGCCCACCCTGCCCCTCGGAGCGTCTCGCAGAGGGGTACCGCTTCGGACGCCTTCGGCCGGCACTCGGCTCCCTGCCTTCGGTGCGCTTCGCGCGCTTCGGGCGGCCGGCTGCGTGGGTGTGGTGAGGGAGGGGGGGCCCGGCCGGTCCTTCGGGTCCTCCTCCGGTCCTTCGGGTCCTCCTCCGGTCCTTCGGGTCCGTCACCGGTCCTTCGGGTCACCCGAAGCGGTATCCCTCTGCCGGGAGGGCAGGTAGCAGCGCAGGCGAGCGAGGGACAGCCAAGGGTCGGACGGTGATCAGTAGGGCACGCGGCACACAATGAAGCATCAATGCAGATCCCTCCTCGTTTCCACTCTACCGCGAAGCGCTGGTTTCTCTATGGAATGGACGGCTTTAGCCCAGGTAAGAAGCCAACCCCAAGACTCACCTAGGACTTTCGGCTAATTACACTTTGGAATTGGAATTATAAAATTCTAGCCCAACACCTTCACTTCCTGCTAGCAACCAGGATGCAACAAATACCGCTGGATCAGGCAGGATTTCAACCGAACCGCTCCACACACGATCATATTTTTTCAGTACGCCGCATACTAGATGAACATGGGAGAGCCGGGAGAGCACCGTCTTAATCATGTCACTGGACCTGGAGGCTGCCTTTCCGCCCATGTCACATGCAGCAATCATCGAGATGCTTAACGAGGAAGGCGTCTCTCCCTTCCTCATTAACAGAGTGATTTCCCTAGCCCTCACCGACAACACCGTTATCCTGTGGGAAAGGGAACGGTCTATCATGGTGGTCAGGGGGAGAGGGGAGAGGTGTACGACAGGGCTGTCCAGTCTACCCTTGGATATTTGTTCAGTGCCTCCATTGGATCCTGCGGCGAGCGATGCAACGCCTCCCCCGATTCCAACTCTCCCTGTAACACGCCATGCCAGTTACCACCCTCTAGCAGGACTTGGAGGAGTTAATACAGATCCTGACCCGCCAACTTGCACGAGAGGGGCTACAATATAAATCAACAGGGCCTAAAGCCAGGTACTCATCCGCTCTCCATATAACCCTACCCCCAACCTACCCCAACCGGTGCAGGTGGGCAATACCCAGCTACAACAGGTGGAGACGCTGCTTTACCTGGGGGCCAGATTAAGCCAGGACCTAGCCCGGAGGCCAACTGTACAGCACAGGGTAGTGCGTGCACAGAGGAACATGGCGGCACTACTCCCGACCTTAAGGCAGTACCCCTTACCCCGCTCAGTTCTCTTGAAGCCTTGCCGTACTATTCGGTTATTCCCGCTCTGGCCTACGAACGCTCAACCACAGTCCCAACACAGAAGGGTCGTTCAAAGCTGCGAAGGCAGGCAGACATAATGAGGAATGCCCTGCTCGCCACTGCGTGCCACCCCCAAATATTGTCCCCCCCCCCCCCCCGGGCCGGAGGCGCGCATCGGAACACTGAAAATTCTTATCATATTTTTGCGCTGCAAATTTTTTGTGCAGAGCATGGAAAATAAAGTCTTTGCAATACCAGTTTGTTACTCGTGATGCAGCTTACTAATAATTAACAGAAGTAAAAAATAGGATGAGTAAAGAAAATGGAATCTGAAATATTACACCTGATCCTCATCTGTCGAGTTTTAAAACCTAAATCAATAAGCTGCATCACAAATAATTGACTAGTATTAAAAAGACTTTGTTTCTCATGCCCTGTAAAAAAAATTGTGCCGCTTAAAAAGAAATAGAAATTTCAGCAGCTGTTCCTAAGTTTGACAACCCAATCTTTTGATATATCAGCTTTGAGATTGGGGCCGAAAACTTTCTGCAGTAAACATCAACAACCAGCCCGCACAATTATTTCATTGATTTTTTTTTTATTCTTAATTCCAGGGCAGTTTATATTTGGTGACAAAATGAAGGCCATGGAAGTGATTCCATTCCAACCTTAATTCAATTGTTGCACTTCCTAAGATTGATTTCATGATTTTGAGCAAGTACATTTTGAATGCTGACGAATTGTTTTTCAGGTTCCAAGTTCCCTCCCAATTAACTATTGACCATTAAGGCCTATTAAAACGTTCTACACATCCGCATGAGAAAGTGTAACAAACGCACGTAAGTAAAGAACACCTTGGGTAGCCTCTAATTGAATCCAGCCCTATCACTCCTTGTTTTGGAGGACTTGTGTTCAAATACGGGGTCCCGAGTGTGTTTCGCCCTGCGTTTCTTGTCCAGGATGTACCGGCCAATACAGCGCAGTAGTGCGGGTGTGTCTACCAGCGCCTTAAAGGCTCCGTACCAGGCGCCGATAGGCAACCCGTACTGCTGTAGCGGCCTGGCCACCCGGTACTGCACTACAACGATTTGAATTTACGCGGGGTGTGGCTGGCTCCCCTGCGGGGTAGGCAACCCGCATCTCTCTCTCTGTCTCTCTCTCTCTCTCTCTCTCTCTCTCTCTCTCTCTCTCTCTCTCTCTCTCTCTCTCTCTCTCTCTCTCTCTCTCTCTCTCTCTCTCTCTCTCTCTCTCTCTCTCACACACACCCCCCCCCCCCCCTCCCCGATAGGGGACAAACCGTTCTTCCCAATACTTCACGCAGAGCAAATGCGTGCACGGCTTACTCGCCGTGGTGCAGGGTGCGGGCGGCCCACTTCCCCACTTTTTTCGCTGAACTGCGTGAATGGATGAACGGGCGCCTTGAGCGCTCTTAAACTTTACACTCACAAAAAGTTAGAAATAAACTGTGCCGGGGATGAGCACTATGCCGAGACGTCTCACGGAACGTAAAGCACTGCACTGTTCTTAAGGATATGTGACATCTTACCCTACATGGGTTTGTTTTCTTTGTGCCCAGAGAAGAAATAGCTTTCGTGCAAGCTGACAACCGCCTTTGGGAGGTTTTGGTCTCCTACAGGGCCGTGTCGGTTCAAACACTAACAGCCTTGTCAAGAAAGTGGTCTCGTCGTTTGGTATTGGAAAGTCCTAACAGCCTTGTCAAGTAAGTGGTCTCGTCGTTTGGTATTGGAAAGTCCTTCTATTGGCAGTATTCGCCATTCGCTCGCCTTTTCACGAAAATTGTGTGGCGAAACACGAGTAACCCATCGTCGCTGACCAAGTAGCGAGTAAGTTACGTTCGTTGAGATAGCTATAAGGAAACCGACGTACTTTGTTTTACGGGACGTATAATGTGAAAAGTAACATTTTCATATACAGGCGATCCATGAATCGTCATAGCATCCCTAAAATGTCAAACAATTACTACAGTTCAGTATTGAAACAATGCCTGTCAGTATGTTCTGTGTGGATTTCTGTCTTTTGTTGCAGCATAAAGCTTGTTTATTCGCTGATGTCGTTCACACCAACATCAAGCACACAACCCCTTGTACGTCGAGTCCTGCTTGGTGCCGGCCGGGCACTTGGAGGCCGGCTTACCAAACGTGTACACGTACTGGCCTTCGTTGTTGCCTAGCGGCTTGTAGTTGCACACGACAAGGTGCACGTTAGGCGTAGTGCCGCCGTTGGTCGTGTACATCGAGTAGCCGCAGCCCACGGCGTACGACTTGGCCCACAACATCTGGATGTAGTGCCCGACATCCTCGAACGTGCTGTCCCACCTAGAAAAACACCAACAGTGGTCTGGTTAAAATGAGCCTCAATAACGTTTTCTGATGAGACCTAGAAACGGAGGCTTCAGAACAAATTAGATCCAAAACAGCCTACGAGAGTGTCTAATGGGTGAATGGGTTTTTCGATATTTTTGCGGGCGTTCCTTGATTTGCGAGAGGGCATATTGATGGAAGTTCTGCCGGCGCGATCCAAGCTATTTGTGTGCTTCATTTAAGAATCACGTCTCGTAGCCTTGTCGGTGGTCAGCCTTCAGTGCCGCTCAGCAACTAGGACAGCCCTTTTTCGCTCAGCATTTCTTCAGCAGTTATTAGCTTATTCGTAAAAGAAACATCGGTCCTATGTTTCAACTTTTGCTTCATAATAACCCTGTAATACGTAGGTGGAAGAAAAGACGCTAGCGCGCGTAGCCGCGACGGGACAGTCCGTGATTAGAATAGCCCATGCGTCCAGTGTAAAAGACATTTTTCCGAAGTTAATGAGGCGTTTCGAAGTGTAATTGTATAAACATGGCATGTAACATTAAGTTACAATGTAATGTCAATGTTAGGAGCATGCTGTCGAACATGCGCAGACGGTTCACATTTGTATGGTGCTCGTTTAGTATTTCTACTTGTAAACATTGGCGAACCACGAGTTATTTATTAAGTGCGCGTTCTAGAATCTATCTGCATTTCCTTTGATTTCCGTTCCGAACTGCGAATTTTGTGTTCTATACGCACGATTTTAAATCACTTTCAGATTTTAAAGCAATCGCATGCCTAGGAGCCTTTGTGTCCTACAAATTGCTCTACTTTTCTGCTGATAACATCCTTAGAAAGATATGGAAGGGGGACTTACTTGAAGGGTACCTTGTTGAGATTTCCATCGCGCAGATCCACCTCCTCGTACCATGCCCCTACGACGGCATTCCAATCAGGACCGTTCTGGTTGGCCGTGTTGCCGCCAAGCAGAAGATTTTGTCCGCTGGCTACTCCGTCAACTGTCAAAACAATTCAGTAACTCACAAACTGCAATATTGATAGTATAAGAAAAAGAAGAAAAAAAAAACGATTCTCTTTTACGATAAGAAATCAAAATCAACGTAGTCTGTTATCCCGCTAAGTTGCAGGTTTAAATTAAATTAAAAAAATGTAGAAGCACAAACCATTTGTGGGTATTTATAGTGTCCCACTCTTCTCTTGTTTGCAATGCATTGTAAAGGGAAACGGCGGCACCCCGTACCGATAACTACCCGGGACTACTCCGAGTGTCAAACACCTACTCTTGACCGGTACCACTGTGACGCCCTCGCCGTCCCCTTGGCAATCGGCCCCTGTTTATACCCGTGGCTCTGCCCTGCTCTGCATACGCCAGTCCTAATCTGTGTCGCTAGTCTCTTCCCTACGCCCCTGTATCCTTCGTAGTATGACTAAGTCTCTCAGTGTCTATTCATTACTCACGCGTTGAGTGGCAGGTGTCGTGATCGTAGACACATTGATTCGCCCAGCGCTGAGCTATGGTTGCAGTTTCTTCGTCCCAAACCTGACAGAACGATATGTTACTGATAACTACAGATACGTTCAAACGTAAGGTGGTGAACAGCCATAAACAAGAAAATGACCCTTGTTCGCTCGCACTTTATAAATCTGCTTTTGTTCTCTTGGGGAGCTGAGAAATCAGCCCTCCTTGTCCTTACGGCGCATCGAAACGTACCTCGGCTAGCTAAATTTTACAAAGCTTTTATTTTTAAAACTGTTTTAAAGACCCATTGAAGTGTTAAATTTGTCTTTACCACGGGTCTCAAAGAACAAAACAATGATTTTAAAGTCACAAAAATCATTTTGGTTCAACCATAAGACCACTTAACTCTCTTGTTTTCAATCTTCCTAATATTTTTAGGACCTGCTAAATCTATTTTTATTTTATTTTTAATTTTGAATCCCCTGTTTTTTAATGTTTCATAATTCCAGGGTGACTGGGAGAGAGCCTTATCAAAAGCGACTGTTATTGAGCCAACGGCTAAGTGGTCACATTGTGATGGAAATAATTTTTAAAAGGTTTGTACCAACAGGAATCTAGCACTAGATCCTGGCGCTGAAACGAGGAAGAGAAGTAAATGACGGTGTAAAAGTTGATCTGCTAATTTAATGATAAAATTATACTGTACTAATTTTGTATAATGTCTTTCAAACCAGTCACCGAATACACGTTTCAGGTTTATTTTTGTCATGCAATAGTAAAATTTGGTGTTTATCGCCAATTTTGAAGCATACCTGGACAATGAAGTAACTGAAATTTCAAAAATAATGGTTAAGAAGAATACTGTTTGGTTTTTTTTACTTTAAGAGTTTGAACTATAAAAAGAGATTAAAACTTGAAATAATGATGCAGAGGCTGAGAAGTTGACAGATGTGGGCATTCAAATCCTATCTTTAATGATGTTTTGGTTTCATATTAGCATTTGAAAGCCTCTTCGAGATCCAAGTACGTAGTTTTTTATTGTTCTGAGACATGACTCATTAAAAAAAAAAAATTAAGTCCATGAATTCAAAATATATTTGATGCGAAATCGGCGTCAGCTCGTTTTCATACCTTCAAAAATGCTATAGAAAGATTGCGAGTCGCGAGTCAAAGCCCACCTTCCAGCTGCGGAAGACGTTCAAACTTCTGGAGTGCGTTCTTTTTACAGGCCGATAAAACTAGTGCCACAAGTATCAACTCCAAATCTGAAATTCCGCACAACCTATCCTTTTAACCGTTAAGTGGTAAAATGGGTCTAGACTGGCGCCCGTATTTTACTCGAAAATTACAAAAAGTACCCAGAAAATTTGTCCTAATAGAGCATTTAAAGCTGGGAGTGTACATTTTCTTAGGGCCACGTGTCCAGATTAAAGCAATGAAACCTTAAGGTGTCAACGTTGAGTTTATCTGCAGGCTGATAGAATGCCAGGCCGAATGGCTTCAATTAAAATTATCCATTACTTTTCTTCTATTGGACCAGATGAATTTGGATTTGTAATTGGAACTCTTCAGACTCATCTCTACAACCCAAGTGACTTTAGTCGAAAGTTCAATCTGATGAGTCGGTCTTTTCGATGAAAAGTGGACCTCTCTACAAACGATGATGTTAAACCGATTGTCACAAAAATTTGTGGTAGTGAATTTTGTTACGTATCATTCGGAGTTCAGAAACGATGTATGCACTTTCTTGAATGCGCAAAAGAGTTACGCGTTTTCTCAAACAGGTCTGAGAAGATACTTTATAGCCCGTCCCGACACGTTTCTTAAGAAACGGCAGGAGCCGGGCTTATAGTCTGATGCCGCATGTTCGTTCAGGCGGACGTGTGTTCGCCGACTTATCGTTCACAGAAGAACTTCAAATTTTGAGGATCAACTACTTTTTTTTAACGTAGAATCACGTGCGGTGGCAACAATTTTCCATTTGTATCGCATTTTTGATAAATGAAAATTTGTCTGTTTTTGTTTTTTGAGGTTAGGGTTGGCCGCCGCGCGCACACCATTACCATCGCGGCGCGCACAGGGACGGGCTGAGGTTAACGATTTTAATCGTAACAAATACATCTGCTTTTGGGCACTTCTAGAGAAACTTGAGGCAGTGGCCGAAGGCCCCCGGCAGGCCAAGCTGGCAAAGTTCCCCTGTCAAACCGAGGTGCCGGTGGAGCGCAGCGGAACTGGCACCGAGGTTGACGAAAGGGACGGGCCAGCTTGTTAGTTGGACAGCGGTGTAGTGCAGGGTTAGCGTGCACTGAGGTTAGTACGCACCATCTTTCTCATATCGGCTGCGGACGGCTGGGCGTTGCCGTTTTTCCCACGTGTCTCCCGGCCGAGGGCCACCTTGTTGCGGTAGTCATTGTGCAGCTTGACGATCAGGTCCTTGTCCCCCTTGGTGATCACGCCCGCCTGGAAGTTCCGGCAGGCCTTGCCGGGGTTGTTGGTCTTGTACAAGCACATGGGGTGTTTCTTGCACAGGGAGCAGTAGTCCTTGGCGGCTGCAGTAAGTCCGACGAACAGAAGAGCCCATGCAGCGGCACGTAGCATTGTGGCAAAGTGGTACAAATTCTGCTGGAAAGAAAGTATGAATAATACGATTCAAAGTTAACCCTAAAGCGGTTGGACAGTTAGAAGGATATCATTGCAAAGTTGCTGATTATTTTTCTATTTCAGAGAGGTGGAATCGCTTTGGAGGGGTTACCTACTGCATTTAGCCTGTAAGTAACCGTAAAAGCAAAGCATCAACCCCTCTTGACATGTAGAAAAGAGTGGGCCGTAAAAACACTTTTTTCGAAATCGCAAACGTAATAGTGCGGAATAGTTGCCTCATGGCATCAGGATCTCGGACCAATTTTTAGTTTTATTTTTGGTCAACATCTTCCGTCTCCGCAACGCGTTCAAAGTTTCGAAAATTCGAACAAAATCGATGGTTTTCTCAAAAATTCTTAAAAACCAGTCATGCGTTCAAATTTTGTTCTTACCAATTAAATGGGCTTATCTTGTCGTGTTTTATCGATTTTGGGTGTTTGGTGGTCTCCTTACCTAACCTAACCTGGTCGCAGATCACCCCTCAAAACGACCCAAATTCCAAGGTTTCACGCAGGAGTGAAGTGCATGCGCAGCTCTTGGCTTACGTCGAAAATTCGACGGCACTCAAAACTCACCACGTGAAGGTGGCTGCACGACGAGTTCCGCCACCACCCTACCCAACCAACCAACCATGAGTGGCTAACAGCTACCTAATTTACAATAGAGAACTGTGCCTTGTGGTCAAACGAAGGCATTGCCTTTCTTGACTTCAGGGTGGAACAAATGAATCCGTACCCGACCCTGTAACTTTCGCCATCAACCAATCAATCATATCACTGTAATCTGATGCATTGAAGTTAAGTCGAGGAACAATGAAACTCCGGACCTTTGACTTCCTTCGTAGATTTGCATCAATGGTCTGCTTTCTTGCCTCCAGAATCCTTTTCAGAGCTAATTCTCTGATGTATTTGCGCTCATCAGAAGCCATGGCAAGCATAATATTTTCGGCATGAGCCAAGAATGCATAACGTTGTACATCGAGTTCCTGATGCTATGAGGCAACTTTTCCGCATTTTTACGTTTGCGATTTCGAAAAAAGTGTTTTTACGGCCCACTCTAATTCAGAGCAACTGATTGAACCCTGATTATTTCGTCACATGACCATAAACGTCTTATCGTTTTCTGTCATTTGACGGAAACATTGCAGTGTCAACTTGATGAGCAGTCTGGGTTAGATCATTGAAAAAAAATCGAGTAGTGTGATGCTCTACAGTTCTATATTTTTCTTCTAAAGTGATGAATTTAACTTACGTCTATCAGCCCTGATGCTCCTTTACTGCCCTCGCCACGTCCGCTGGTCCCCCGCTTATATGGCTATTGAGAACGGCTTCGGTCTAGCATGGTGTTAGATACGATGCCGCACGACATTCCCGCGCACGACAAGCACACGTGCCTCACGCGGCCTGATACACTTGAAAATGTTATACGTTGAAGTCCTAAAATTGTTCGGCTGGGGAAGGTGTAAATTTATATGCGAGAGCAGGCGGCAGAAAAATTTTCCACTCAAGCTCTCTGTTTGAAAAAATGTTAAAATTGCCACCATACTCTCCTTCACACTTATGGACGAATTTGGATATCTTGGTTCACTTTCTCTGTAGGGTCTGTAGGAAAGACATTCTGGTCACATGGAAAGCTTCATGATGCTTTTTGTCCATGTCAATTTTTAGCACAGTGTATTGTTGAACCATTAACATTTAACGCACTCACTCCAGTTGGTCCCAAGAAAAGAGCAGCACCAGGTCCTAAAGTGTCTGTGATGATTTTGTTCATTGCTCCAATTATTAAACTTTTACCAGTACCTGTAACAAAATACATAATGACAATGGAATGGTTTTCATTTATTTTGTAAATGTGTGACAGAAACTAATAATCAGCAATGTGCTGGTGTGTCCAAATACCTGCTCTGCCTTAAACAATTATTTTTCTTGGTGTTGAAAAACCATTTGAACTTGTTTGGTTCTGTATACTTTGCAGTTGTAAGTGAAGCATGTTCAAAATGTTGGCTTGCTCTGTTGTCCATACAATATCAGCATTCACACTGTTGGGTGCAGGGTTGTGTTGTTCGTTTTTTTTTCTTGTTTTTTTTTTTTGTACGGCCAGAAAACTTCTTAGTGCTGGGATTCCCCCATGTTTTTCATATTTCAATGCACTTGCATGCCAATCATGTTGGGTGTCCAGGTCACGTCTTCCAAGTTCAACTTTCTGCGTTGTGTTGTTTGGTCCCATTTGTGAAACGTACATCCACTGTTCACAAACAGCTTCAGTATCATTTTCTGCTGCTTCATACTCATCTGCTGTTGGTTGAACATCTGTATACACAATTTGTTGATCTTGGTTTGCGTCAATTGTTGCTTTGTGCTTTTCAAATGTGGTCTTCTATGATTGTGACTGTATATGAATGTCCTCCATGGTACGCCAAGGTACATACAACAAGACGTGTTGTTTATAATACAGTTCATTTTTGTCACATTGTGGCTCAAGCAATTTATACTGTGGTGACACCTTTACAATTGCTGATTTGCGATGTTTTGTCACTGTGGGCAAAGCATATTGTTTGGCAACTTGCCACAAGCACATTTCATTGAAAATTTGTGAATTAGGTCTGTTTTGATATTTGTCTATGAAAGTTTGAAATTTTCTGTTACCATGCAGCTCTATAGGAATCCAATCATTTTCATCATTATCGTTGCATTTAAAGTAAAGATTGACAAATTTCCTTGAACCAGCTTAATACATTTTCCAACCCATTAAAGAATGGCAGACTTCTTGGGCACTGTAATCACGCTCAGAGCACATTTGTATGAACAATTTTCTTATGATAGAACTTGCAGAACTGTCATCTGTGGCATTTTCCAAGAGTGTTTTCAATATCACATTAAATTCTTTTGATTTTGTTTCTGCCTTTGTTATGTACTTGGTCAAATAATTGACAAGAGCACGTTTTGATATAACTGGTGATACATCCATGTTGGCTCTCCAAGTTTGCATCATGTAAGTTTTGTATTTTGCCATTCTAGGATCATTTCTTCTAGGCACAAATTCTGGAACGTTGTCTTCATTGATAATAATTTTTGCTTCATCTTCCATGTCTTCAACAGGAAATTTGAATCTGCATTCAATTTTTTGTGTTTTCCGGTTTTTTCTCAGGCAATATCCTTCTACACATTTAGTGTGCCTTTGAACAGTGTTGACAAGTGATGCCAAATCTTCTGTCATGTTCTGTACATCACTGAGTTTTTTCCTGCTAGGGTGGATTGCTGCATCACATCTGTTTTCTGAAGGATTGAAAGCAGTCACAAGTTGGTCAATATACTCAGCTGTTTTCTTTTTTTGTTCTTCACTAGACACAAGCAAATTTGTCACATCTGGAGCACCATCCAGCCACATTACGCCATGCACGTGTGGGCTACCTCTGAAACATTGAAAAGCAATACTCAGTCCTTTTCAGCAATTCATGTTATGCTGTTTTTCATGTTTTGCTAAAATATGAAAATGTTCAATAAATTACCTGTGTTGATATTCAGTTCGAAACCAAATGTCCTTTATTGAGAATTTCTTGTGCATCACCTGCAAAATAAGTGCTTTTATAATATTTTCGTTTTCATGGCATGAATGAGAACATGAATTGGATGTTGTTTTACCTCATTTAAGAACGTGTTTACTCTGACATGGAAAAATTCATCAACAATCGTTGCATTGTCTTGAATTAAACTGCGCCTTTCACGTTCCGTCAAATCAGAAACATCTTTGTAAGGACTTAAAATTTTGAACAATTCTGGCCAGTGAAAGTCCGCACAACTCAATGTGAAGAACAATGTTGGTAGACCCAATTGTCCGCACATTGCAAGCAATTCTTTGCTTCTTGTGAGCCAAAAAGATCTGGTACCTTGTATATTGACATTTTGAAACATCAACTGTTTGATGAAAGTTGGGTCTTCTTTCAATTTGTCCCGCAATTGTTGGGCAGTCAGTGTTTTTAATTCTTCATTGCGTTTCACAAAAATTCCAGCATTTTGCAAAGCTCTCCATCTGACGATTGAATTGTACGCCAAAAAGCGAAATCTGGGATGTTGGGCAAATCTACGATCATGGTACCTCATGAGGTGTTTGAAATAATTTTGTTCATTTATGTATGTTGTTCTAGTTGATCTCAAATCAGCAACACCTTTTGGAAACAAGCGTGGAAAAGCTTTCACAACGTAGCCTTCAGTTGAAAATTCATTTATTGGTGTCCAATCAATTATGGTGTTGTAATGGTCAGTTTCAGTTGGTTGTCCAAGCATTGGTATGCATGTTTCATAAATGTCATCATCATCTTCACATTCTTCTGTTGGCTCATGTGTTTGCTCCTGATGTTGTTCTTCACCATTTTGTGAGTTCACATAAAATTGGTCGTTAATATTTCCATCAGTTGGTAAAGCAGCTAAGTTTTCTTCTGAAATTTCTACATTTCTGTAGTGCACATTGTTTTCTTTTAGCCACAACAATGCTGTTTTCACTTTTGTGTGGCGTACATGAAAATCTACATGGTCAACCTCTGATCCTGTACGTATGTTCAACACTGAAGTCAAACCGAGTCAAACTGTTAACAGCATGCGGCAATTGTTTTGCAAATTCATTGACGTGTTGAGGAAAGTTTATAATGTTTCCTTTGTTACCATACTGGTGGCCTTTTAATTTAAATACGGACACGACTGGATGAATCAAGGCAATCAACAATTCTTCAATATAGGATAATCCTTTCAATTCATCAGGAACCTGACCTGGGTCCATATCATTGATGTCACTGTAATCCTTGCATTTTTTGCCATGCAAACATTTCACAATTGAATTGGGTTTCAACAAAAAAGTTTCCTTGCATGTTGTGCAAGTTTGCCATTGCATGGTGTTCATTTTGGTTTCAAAATCTTTTTGGAATTTGTCAAAACTGCTGTTTCCTACATTGCTGTATTCATCAGCAAACATAATATCTTGAACTCTGAGTTTGGGAAATCCATTCATTTCTGCATTTGTCAATTTTTCTGGTACATTTAATGTTGGTACTGCATTTGGCAGCAACTTTTGCCTTTTAATCGGGCTGCAATATTGGTCATCACTGAAATGACCAGAACAAATGTAATGGTTTTGATGTAAATTTGTAAAATATACTGAAAGCAATGGTTTTGTTTCCAGTCATTTGCACCCACTGTTTGCATCTGAAGCAAAAAAAAAATATAATTAAAAATGATAAAAAATACCTGTGAAAAAATTTGCTGAAACAATCCAAATACACTATAAAATGGTGATATCCATACAAATGTCACAAACCTTTGCAATTTGTCATTGTTGATTTGACCATGAATCAAAATTGCCGGAAATCTGTGCAGACTTTGTTGAATCAAATCACAGTTTTGTACAGAACATTTTTTGCTTGGTTTGTTTCCTTTTGATATTTGCTTTTGTACTTTTAGGTTAGTTGTGTTCAGGTCATTTCCATCATAGTGCTCAGTTGCACCTTTACTCTCTTGACAAATATCGTCTGGTTGAATTGTGTTGTTCTGCAAATACCAAACAATGTTTAAAAATTTAACATGATGTCAAATACATGTTCAACGCTGTTTACAAATAAACATTGCTTCATCAATTCGCCTCATTTGTTTAAATTTCATGCCTATTTAAAAAAAATTCTTTGTCACTATGAACTGTTACGTTCCCTGTGGTATGTGGCAGCCTACTTGCACTTTCTGTATTTTCCAGATGACTCTCAGGCATACATCCAGACTGAACTTCAACAACAGCAGTGTACTCATCATAAGAACGGCAAGCCTGCTTTTGAACAGTTAACGTTGCATGACAAAAATATTGCATGACACATTTCATTTTCAATATGGCATATAACTCACCACATCTATTGTTTTGGCAATAATACAAAACTCAAATTGTTGTTTTCCGGTTGTGTTAAGTTTAGCCTCCACTTCAAATATAGAAGTATATTCATCCAAGCAATGAAATTCCTGGTTTAGAAAAATTCCAACATCATCACACAACAGCACAATGGAAAGCAAAGTGCATTAAAACATTGTTAAAACATGTTGATTGGTGTTGCAACAGCGCACAATTGCATTCCTTTTTTCTGATGATCAACATTTTCTGGAAAACATTCATGTTGAGGTAGTCCAATTTCAACTTTCGTAACAGTTGAAAATTTGCTGTTAATTATTACCTACAGAACATGAAGAAAAAATTGCATCAATCACCAATACATCACAAAATGTTCTGTTACTTCTCAAAACATGAACAATTTCACATTATTTCATCCAATGGATTGCCCAATACATATACTGACAAATTTTTTGTGACAATGTCAGCACTAATATCAATTACAGAATAAACCTGTACAACACATCAAAAAAAGACAATGAACAACTAAGCAACCCACATGTCAACAGTACACAAATCCAGTAAAACAATAACAAACCGTTTGCTGTCCCAATGCAATTGGTAATGGTGGCACAATATCAACCTGTTCACTAGCACTACATCTTCAGGGTCCTCTTCCGAACTTGCAGCAGTTACTTCCAAAACACCCGCTTTTCGCCGGAGCAAAGTTTGACTGCCGTACCTGTTGCTGTATAGGAATTGCCAGATGTATTTGAGGGTCATTTTGTTTTCGATGGCTTCACTAATGTCAGCCCAAATATGATGTTTCGGAGGGTGTAGTTTGCCGCTGCTGTCGAAGACAGAAGAAGCGGAGATCACAGCCATCAACATCTCCACGGTCTCCTTGCCGCTTCTGCGTTTACTAATCACCTGCTTAAAGGTGAAGAAAAGCTGTGAGATCCAAAGTTAACCCTATGCTTTCTTTAAAAGCGTGGCAATTTTTAAAACAACTGCGTGTTTCGGACTTCTGGCTATATTAGAGACGTCTGCCTGGAAAAACCGATCTGCACTAAACGGATAGAAAACTGCTTATCTCTGAAGATCCCACTAACAAGCGAGGGGTCCACAACCCTGTCCCAAAGAGAACACAGAGTGTGGGTTTGGGTCTATCAATTAATTTGTAGGAAATTAGTGATTTCAGTTGAGTAACAGTGATTACAGCCATTTTAGGACCTATTTCTTAGATTAAACCCACTTGTAATAGTTTTGATGAATTTGAAGCGACGATTGTCTCAAAATGTGCACACGATGATTGTCGCGGGTTGTGAGCCCCTCAGACCTGCATAACACCTATGGACATAGTCAAGCAGTTTTCTGGCCGAGTAGGAAGATACGCGGTTCTCTGTCCACTCGGAAAAGATAAGCGGCTCTCTATCAGCGCGGAGAAGTTACGTAGTTTCTATCCACGCAGAACATAACGGTTCTTCCTGGCTGCTGTCGACGACACGTAAACGACGGCCTGATGTGGCACCAAATCGTCGTGTAGAAGATATAAGTTTTTTTTTGCTGTGTTTACCAAGGTCGAACCACGCAGGAACCTCGAAACTCCTTCGAATTTCAAAAAAGGTTTCTGCGTTCACTACATGATTCAAATTAGCCTATACAAGGTAGGCGTACGCCAGACCGCGTCGTGGCGTAACAGGCTTTCGCTCATTGCGAACCACTGTCCCGCCTCTCAACACCTGGAGTACACCTACCTTGGCCTGCCGGCGGCTGTCACCGGGCGAGTGTGACCCTCCGGGGCCAATCAGTCTGTACGGCACCCTGCGGGCGCCGTCTTGAGGCGCAAGGGTCGCTACGCTTCTAACATAACCGCTGGACGTACCTAACTCCCACCGTATTGTGCCTTTCTCTACTGCATTCAATCGTGCTCAAATGTAATTGGACTTCTTTACCGTATTCATTGCTGCTCAAGCCTAACCTACCCTGGCCTAACCATTTTCGGTCCAAGGAGGCCCTGCTTTGACAACTTGCACCATCAGCAGCACCTGGGGTCTTCGTTGGCATTGAAATTGAGGTCCTCGGTGTACTTTAAGCGTGGTCGGTCCCCATCTTCAAGTTTAAAATACTACTTTTTTAGCTGTTTTTCCTTTTGTTCCTGCTCCTGCTCAAGAAGTCCCTGTTTTGGCCCCTAGCACCTGCAGCAGCACCTGGGGCCGATTTCGGCATCTTGACTGGGGTCTTAGGGTGATTTTAGAGGGGGTCGGTCGCCATGCTTAAGTTTGATATTCTGCACGATTTAGAAGTGTGTCTTCCCGTTCCAGTTCCTGCCGAAGAAGGCCCTGTTTTGACCACGAGCACCTGCAGCAGCACCTTGGGTCCATTTCGGCATCTGGACTGGGGTCTTTGGGTGGTTTTAGAAGGGGTCGGTCGCCATGTTTAAGTTTGAAATTGTGCGCGATGGTTTACCCTACCCTCCCGTTCGGGTTCCTGCCCAACAAGGCCCTGTTTTGCCAACCGGGACCTGCAGCAGCACCAAAGGTCGGTTTTGGCATGTTGTGGTGGGTTTCTTGGACGATTCAAGTGGGGATCCATTCACATGAAAAAGTTCGTATCTTGCACCGTCCTATACAAATATGAACGGTAATCGATGCGTGCGTCACTAGCGTAATTGCGTCGTTAATTATTTTATAAAATCTGAGACCAGTTGTAAAAATTATCTTAGAGACTATTATGACTTCGGACTCCGGTATGATGCAAGCAGATTGTGGTCCAAATTTGAGCCCTCTACTATGAACCGTTCTCGTGAAATCGCGCGGATACACTGACACACGAACAGACAAAACATTTTTGGGCCAGTGGGGTAAGGGCTTCGCTTTCGTTCAGCCAATAATACCGGCGCGGTAGTCAAGGTGACGAGTCGGCTCGATAATGTAGCACATCCACGAGGCCGCCGGTGTCGGTCGCCGGGTAGAGTCTATGAGTCTATCCTAGAACGCCCCCCCCCCCAGTACAAAATGCTTTGGACGAAACGATCAAGTTCATTTTACTTTACTAAGAGGGGAAATAAAATGCATTGCTACCTCACCTAACCGAACCTAATCGAGGCGTCAACATAAAATATTTCTGGACTAAAAAAGAATTAGTCTTATATTTTAAAAGAAAATTAAAATAAAAAAATTAGGAGGGCGTTCTAGAAGGGGGGTGTTCTAGTTATTTCCTGCCGGGTATCACGTCCATACTTCCGCGGCACCGAATCGGACAATGTTTGTGTCTGCTGTGTTTTTGGAAAGTGTCAGTAGAGTGCTCTGTGTGTCACAGTCCAAGCGGGGACAACGGTAAAGGACAGGGAAGGAACATCGTTAACATGTATGTTAAATTTGATTAAAAGACCAACATCTGTTACATTTCTCAGAGTGTCATGTGCTTTTACTTAAAACATGAAACAGACAGTGTTTGGTAGTTTGGTATTGTGTGTCATAAGGATTTCCTATTAATAAAAATCAAACATGTCCAACTTATGCCTATTTATTTCTTCATAATATCTCTCTTGTCATTTCCATCGATTTTTTTTTTCTAAGTTCTTACTTGTTCTAAAAGAGGATAGACTGGTTCGCCATATTCAAAATGCGCATGTGACAAGGAGAATTCAAACCTGTGAATATTGTGTCTTCGAGAGTGCAGCATAGCGGTGTCATTCTGAGTTAGGAGCATGTTGACCACCAAAGGATGGGAATTTTAGATAAGAATATTTTTCCTTTCGCGCAATTGTTCAGTGACGGGAAATAAAGCCGGGTCATATTTGGTTATGGTTGTGAAGCCGTCAATCCTTTTAAAGGCGTAACCAAAAATAGAAAATAATTTCTAGAATTAACACTAACGTCAATCAAGTGGCCGCGTGTACACGAGCAGAGGAATTTAAAATGTTTCTTAATGTGCGACATCAATCGCCGACCCACACCCAAGAAACATGTTCACACGTGCCAGAAAATCCATCGTTTCGAACAAGCCGAGTCGTGCCGAGAGTTTTACAGCTATGCCTTAAATTAATTCTATACCTCTTCCTCTCAATCCTCAATAAATCTGACATCTATCGGTGACACCCACTTCAACGGCCGCAATTGAATTTCCATAGTGTAGTCCCAGGCCAGAAGCTGGATGTCTCTTCCCGCTTGGCCTCCAGCTGGCGAACTTCGGATTCTGATCAAGTGTTCCTGCCGATAGCTTTCGTATCTTATCTTCTGGCCTGTCTGGTACAGCTTCTTCCCCTCAGGTGCTCCCTGCAAATGAAGCGAGCGTAGAGCGTAAACCACTGATAGTTTTCGTGCAGGCTTGATAACGTTACTTCGAACGCTAACAGCATTGCCGTTTTCGTTAGTCAACGATAACGCGCTACTTTTTCATGGAGGCGGTAACTATATCGCGTTAATTCACTTAGACCGGTAACGGAGGAACTCCGTTAGATGTTACTCGGGTGGGGCTAAAAAGGTTTCTGCCTGTTTGTCCGCAAGCTATTACGAGAACGGTTTGACGCACAGCGTGGAGAAAGGACAGTCCGGAGAAGTGGTGATCCGGAAGTGAGAAGATACGAATCGAAAAGAGCGGAAACGGATCCAGACGGTATAAGAAATAGAGCACGCAGCTAGCCTAAATTCAGGCGGGTTGTTTACCCCGTATTCGGGTGTGGGGGGGGGGGGAGTTCACTTACGCGCTCGCTTGCTGGTACGGTAACGCGTTGCTTTACTCTTCGTGGAAATTACGGAAACAGTTACACGTTCGTTCGAAAAGTAACGCTATCAGCCCTGTTTCCATGTTCTTAACTGAATGCGTTCCGTGACGTCAATGGCCCGTGCACGCCTTACCCCTGGCCCGGCCGCTGAGCAGTTAAGGTAGTATGACTTTTCAATGCAGTCGTTGAAGGCTTGGAACCACAATTCGTGTTTATCATTCTCGCCCGCTATTTGGATGACTTGACATTTGTCCATAGTGTTGCCGCAGAGATACAAGCAAAGAGGTCCCCATTTGGCGTCGTAATTGTCGACTTCAATAAACCAACCTTCTCCTGAGTCAAGGAATTGCTGAGGTGCTGCAATGTAGGATGGAAAACTGTTCTAATAGCGTATTCCGGAGAAGAGCCGAAACGGAAGTAAGAAGTTATGACAAATGACAGTCGCGGATTAAAGAATGAGAGGAACCGCAGCACAGAGTATATTCGGCTGCGGCGTCGGCCACGCGTCAAAACCTTGGATGCTTAGCTGTCGCTGGCGATGTTTCACGACCATAGACAATTTACACTACTAGCAGAACCTAATGAAAACAATATTTTGTGAGATCTAGAACTGAGAGTTTTTATGCGATCACACTTAAATATGGCCACGCTACCATGTTCGTGCAGTGGCGTGAATTTACATGTCAATAAGAAAATTGTTGGGTTCTCGATATGTAGCCCTTACAAAGTACGCCATTCGCCTGGTGTAAATCGTCTATATGGTAGGGTCACACAGCGCAAACTACCAACAGGGTTGCCAGCGCTGCAGAGGGTCTACAATAGTAGAATAGTGTCTTATATTTCAGAGAAATAGTTACATAATTGTGACGTTTTCGCCCGAATCGTGGCAAACTAGTGACATTTTTCCTGCCGACCTCGCAACTTGTAACAAAGGTAGTCATGTTTATTACACCGTTTCAGAACTCGACTCGTTCTTGATGACGCAGCAGTTCTGGCGCGATGTTTACACTGGTCGAGGGGGCGGACGCTGGTGTAATAGTCAGGTCACCTAGACGTGCCATTACGCGTATTGACTCTAGTTTCAGCACAGATCCTTCCATACACCCTCGAAATTGGTTTAAACCGTTTATTAAGAGAATTCGTAATAAAATTGAAAACCCATGTCTCTGAAAACGGACTTAACTGCACATAAGCTCTGAAATAGTGACAGTAGTGACTTGATTACGAAAAAAATGAGAAAAGTGCCACTATTTTAAAATAGAGTCCAATAGTGACTCACTGCCAACCCTGACGCCACGCGGCCTGAAGGGGCACCTCCTCTACCCGCACGGTTGGTGTTCCGTCGTGACATATCGTCAGCGAGAGCTAGCCTCACGTTGCCTCGTGGCTGACACTGTGGTGGGAATACTCTCTGCTGCGGCTGCTCTCCTAAACTGGGCCCGCTTTTGCAATTCTTTTTAAATTATACCTTCAGTTTCCGCTCTTCTCTAAAATACGCTAGTATGCAAGTCTGGGTGGACCAGACTAAATTTTAAGCCTAACGTTGGATATACCAGTATGGTTAGTCGAAAATAACCGGCGGTGAATGATTCTTAATCGTCGCCGTATGCAATGCCGCTGTTTCCCCTCTTGAAGCACTCTATCGGGGAGCTACAAACGCGAGAGCTGAGTGACATGGTTATCCCCATCACAATGTACGACATTTCAGACACAAAAACAGTAAAACAGGTAAGCTGAAATTTACCAGTTCAGAATCGACTGCAACTCGGCTTCTGGGATTTAAAAACAACAGCCAGCAAGCTGGGTACTAGCGAAAGTTTCACCTTTTTAAATTCGGGCAACTAATGTTTCAGTTGATTTCGAGACAAGCAGTAAATTTGGTTCTGAGAACAAAAATTTTGTTTTGGGGAACTAGTTGTTTGTTGCAACTACGAAAAGTTAGTTGCTCGGGAGCGAAACTCCATTTTTATTTCCACAAGAAATCTTTACAACGAAAATTTACCAAAAGTGCCCAACAAAAAAGAAGTAAGAGGGAGGAGAGAGAGAGAGAGAGAGAGAACCGGTTCTTCTTTAGCAGATTATAATAATAATAACAATATTCAGTAATAAGTAACAATAATAATAATTCTTATTAACAATTATTTAATTTCTTATTAAGCCTCTGAACAAGCCTTTCACTAGGGTAAAAGTCTAAAAAGAAAGAAAGAAAAGAAAGCTCCGGAAAACATCGTGATTTGCCACGGAGCACTTTGAACTAACTTGGCACCGAACCGTATGCCATGTTGGACTCGGAGATGGATTGGACAGTAGTGTACATCGCCCGTCAAAATTAGCGCCCCACTTTTTCCGATGCTCGCCATTTCCACGTTTTTTCAAACTAGGAAGTTGCCGTTTTGCATGGACTTGTCCCCATTGTTGTACTTGAAGGTCCCAAAGTGCCAGATCCGGGAGCCAGCCCATTTGGAGGTAGTGGCTGCTTGACCGCGGCGGGGTGGAAATTTCAATCGAAAAAGGTCCGAATATATCATTAAAACGGTGCCAAATAGAGCAAAACGGACGAAATTTTCGTCCTATGGGCGTGAAGATCGGGTGTTTTACTAACAAAAATTTTTGTTTGTGAGTGATCGGAAATTTTTTTAAATTCCGGATACATGGAAACGTCCAGCTCGATGCGCGACCCCTTCCGGTGGTCGGAAAAACGAGGTACCAAAATTTATGGTTTTTAACATAGAACCGGAGTCTAAACCAGCCCTGTTACATTTAACACTTTTGGCAAATGAACCCCGCTAGAGCGCCTGGTAGGTAGGCAACTGGCAGGACTGACGCGCTTGCAGGCCGCGCGCGTCTTCCGGCGTACTCTCTTTGCATGCCGTCTGCTAGCCGGAGGAGCTGCGTAGGCTGCCAGCCTACCAGGCGCTCGGTAGCAGCGCAGGCTGGGCGGTGAATGCAATGCTCTCACTTTAACGCTCCCCACGGGTAAACCGTTTGCCGCAGCGACTTATCCGCTTAGGACTATCGAGGTAGAGGTCGGGGCCACCCGCCGTCACGCTAGCCTGGTTCCCCCCCCCCCCCCCCCCCGCCAAAAAAAGGTGGCGATATTGGGGTTTGAAGTTAGGGGTGAGATTCGGCATTTTCGATGGTTTTGCGGCTTTACAGCAAGAACGGGTGGTCGAATCGTGTTGCAAATTTGAGGGGGGGGGGGCGTCATCAGAAGTATCAAAGTATGTAAAGCGGTAACTTCCTAGCTTGAAAAACGCGGAAATGGCAAGCATCGGAAAAAGTGGGGTGCTAATTTTGACGGGCAGTGTATTTCACTTTATCCAAACCCGAACTGAAGTACATCATGACGCCGCAAACTGTATCCGATATGACAAATCAAGGCCGCCGAACGCCCTCGCGCCGGCGTCCGTCCGCCATGTTGGGCTCAAGGGTATGCAACTTTGGTATTCTTGGTACGCCCTCCAAGTATTCCCGTGGTATTCTCATGGTATTCTCAGGAATAGTATTCGCAATATTCTCGAAAATGAGAACTATAGCTACAAAAACAGATATATTACGTGATTTATCTTCAAATTGAGACGGTATTTCGAGAATTTCTATCAAGTATTCTTAATGAGAATATATGCTTGGTACGGTAATTTTAGAAGTTGCAGACCCTTGGTTGGGCTCCCGTATTTAGTTAAGCGAAGATACGAGGGGCACCGCGAGACATGGAAAGTCTTCTGCGGGGATATGAATGTGGGTGTTAGTACTCACCACTGTCTCCGCACGATTCTTATAACCTCGGAGACAGTCTGTTTACATCGGTGTTGTTTTAATAGAACTCCAACATGGCGCACGTTACCTGACTGAAGTCATTCCACTGACACTACTATTTGTCATACCGGATTTGGCAGTCACTATATTCTTCTTTGGTTCCGGTTTAGATGCAGTGAAATACCCTATTGGCAAACCAAATGACACGGATCAGTTTAGGGGATCCCAGCATGCCACGGAACGGAAGGCAAATTGACGGAACGTGTCAAGGTTGGGCGGGCGTTTTTTTCTTCCTCGAATGTGCCATGCTTCTGGAGCGTATAGGGAGCACCTAGGGGAATATTTTGATATAGGACACGGCGTCGGAAATCAGAATACGACCGCTGCAACAAAAGTTTAATTAACGGAGGGAGCACCGGCAAGTAGGAAAGGCAGCCCGCCCGGTTGACGGGCACCGAGCGGCGTCGTATCGAGTGGCGGCCGACTTGTGTTTACAGTGAATCCAACTAGCATTATTTCATAACAACCGCGTAGGCACCAAGAGCGGGCAAAGAAGCCTCATGTGCTTTCAGTGCTGTTCTGTAGAAATGCTCAGGGTAAGTACAAGTTGTGCGCCCTAGATCGGACTAGCTATTCGCACAAGAATTTGGCCGAAACAAATCGACTTCCAAAATACGGTGGTGGGGAAAGGGTAGGGTAGTTAAGCGCAAGTGCGCTCACTGCCTACTTCTCCACACCACCCAGGTAAAAAGAGTTGTATATGGGACCATATACGAATCGTATATAATTGTATACAATTGTATACACATTGTATATCATCGTATATGGGCCGTATACAGGTGTATATGAATCATATATGAGCTGTATATGAAGACGTATATGGGTCATATACAGCCACATTCACATATACAACCATGTAGGAATCGTATACAAGGTAGGCATTGTAAGCTATATTCAGTTAACGAAACCGACTTTCCACCGACTTCCCACCGACTTTCCACCGACTTCGGGCCGACATTCGTGGGAAGGGCAGGGGAGGGGGTAAATACAGATTACCAACTCAAAAAGTGAAAACCGTTATTTTAAAAATGACTGAGATGGTAAGGTTGAGTTTTCACACTTCAAAAAAACAAAAAAAACAAACATTATAAACACGAAACTGCTCAGCAAGGGCCGTAAGAACAGAGGAAATCGAAATTTAGTTGACGCATCTGATGATTTGTTATGTTGGGATCATTGCCCATACAAATAAACACAAGCAGACGACGCGTGCCAACCGGTGTGATTTATGATTAATAATTAAGAAATGGAAGCTCAAGCTTTAAGTGTCGCTTTGAACGTGGGCGCCATGGCTGCGCAAGTTGCTGAAGAAGATGAAGCTGATGACGATGAAATGACCTTGATGGCTATTCGAATAGCGACCGAGGAAGTAGCTGAAGTGATAGCCATTGAAGACGGAGAGGGGTTAGGTACATTCTTGTTTTCATTATTTTCTGTCTTTTTTTTTTCAACTTTTAATCCACTACGTTTGCTTGCTTTCAGATGCTTTAGGAGGAGAATCGTGGACGTATGTCAATGTTGATATAGACGAATACCACAACATGCCTGACCAAGTTTTCAGACTACATTTTAGAATGGGGAAAAGGGTGTTCCAGGTGCCTTTTTAAAAGTTTTCTCTAGTGCAATGCTTTTCTATCTTCTGGTTCCTATTGTAAGATTTGTATTCTTATGTCTCTAGGTTCTTTGTCAGACATTGTACGAGTACCTGGTAGATATAGGAAGACTGAGAAGAAATAGGCGTCCATTCCGAGACATTGTGTTGATGGTAGTGTGGCTACTGGCAACGCCTGACTCTTTCAGGAGTGTGGCACTAAGATTTGGAGTAACGCCTGGAACTTTGTATTACTTTTATACATACGTTATTGAAGCTCTCAGGGAGTTAGCTCCACGATTTATTCATTGGCCAGATGAAGAAGAGAGAGAAAATATTAGAACTATATTTCAGGAAGCCACTGGATTCCCAGGAGTTGTAGGCTGTATAGACGGAACACATGTGTACATAACAGCCCCAGTAAATGATGCTGCACATTACATAAATAGGCATCACACTTATAGTATTAACGTGCAAGCTGTTGTAGATTGCGACCTTCTCGTCCAGGATATCCATGTGGGAGAAGTTGGTAGTATGAATGATAAACGTATTTTCAGAAGAAGCCCTTTGAGTGAAAGTTTGTTGCGAGGTGAAGGACTAACCCCACCTGATGAGCACTTGGTGGGTGATGGTGGTTACGTTCTGACAAATTTTGTGAGTAATAATGCATATAATGTAACTGATCTTGACATGTATCTATTCATTTCATGAACTTGTACTTTTCTATTGCAGATGATGATACCATTTCAGGATAATGGGCACCTGACAGAGCAACAACTTAGCTTTAATAAGAAGTTGTCTCAATGTAGAGTTCGCGTGGAGAACGCATTTGCAAGGGCGAAAGGAAAGTGGAGGCGATTGAAATTTCTCCATGCCAGAAATCAAAATATTGTGGTTGACCATATAACAGCTAGTTTTGTGATACACAACTTCATCATTCTTAATGGAGAACCTATATTGCAAGTAAGTTGCTGTGAAACTGGAATACAAATTTCTCTTTTTCATTGCCACGAACCATATCATTATCTGTCCCTATAGGATGGTGAATTGGCTATGCCCATCAACAACCACCAAATTCTTCGCAATCGAGAAAATGATGAAGATGAAGACCATGGTGGCCCTGCTGAAGAGGAATTGTTTGATATTGCTAAAGCACTGGGCCTAGAAAAGCGCCTCTTTATAATGCACAGCCTGCAGGAAATAGAAAACAACATGGAGTAAATTTCTCGCACATCTGTCATTTAGTCATTTATGTGTGATTTAAATTAATTTTTGTGATGATATTTCAAGCTTCATGACTGATAATTGATATTTCATTAGTAAATTTGAAGCATTGGGCTCTGTCCATAATTTTGGGTTCAAATGTATGTGATAGGTTGTCTATGGAATTTAAGTTAATTATTGTGATAATATTTTAAGATTCAAAACTGATACTGGATATTTCATTGGTAATTCTTGGTAATTATCATGATTGTATCATACCAGCTTTCCAATCACTTCTTTGCTTCTTTTTAAACACTAGGTTTCATGGTCATTCAAAAGCAGTGTGCATGCCACTGTCACATATAACAATGGGATCTGTTGGCTGTTGCTGAATAAAGTTACTGAAAGTTCTAATTGAAATAAGGATTTATTTGAGATTGGTGAAAATCAACAAATCAATAACCAATAAAAAAAAAAACCATCCAAGTTGGTGGCTGAACACATTGAAACAATAATAGAACATTAATACAGTGAGTTCCTTCAACAATTAAGGAAATAAAGCATGAATAAAGCAGAGACTTAACAGGAAATATCAATTCTTGGAACACAAGTAAAATAAAATGAAATAAAAATAATTTAACATGACTTAGGGTGTTCTTTTAACAGCACTTCCAGCAAGCAATCATTAATCATATTAAGAATATTCAGTCAAAATTTCACAAGATAGGAACAAATTACTGTAGAACGTTACAGTGCACAAATGATGACACCTCCTTCACTTATTAGATAATTTCAAATAGGCAGAAATGTCTTTCATGGCCTCAGCCATACTTTGTAGAGCTGCAGTCCTTGGGATGCTCTTCTCCTCTTGAGACAGGCGCAAGAGACGCACTTCATTGACCATGTCTGTTTTAGCCTGTACCGATGTCTGCTGCACTTCCTGTACCCAATTTTTATACAGCTTCCTTTTGACAACAGTCTTATTTGCTTCTTTGGCTCCCTTTACCTTGTTGTTAGTGGCACAATCATCAGCAGCTTCTTCAGCAGAGACGTCAGTGACAGTGGCAGCGACTCTGGTTCTTGTTCCTCTTATCTCTGCAGCAGACCTCTCTAATCCAGCGATGCTATAAGAAGTACTTGCTCCAGTTGAGAAAGCATAAGGAGCGTTCAAATTAGCACTTCCATTTTCCATGGCCAATATGTCATCGTACCACTCAAATTGAGTCGGCTCCTCTCCAGTTTTTTTTAGTCTGTCAAATTCCCTACGAAATTCTTCATACAATTTATCCCTCTTTGAGTGACACTGTTTGAAGGAAACGGCATGCTCAAAATTTTGCATGATGTCTGCAATTTCTTTGTACAGAGCGTTGTGTCTAATGCAGGATTTAGTCGACTTGAATAGATGTCTCCTTTCCTTGTACAGTGTCAGTAACAGCTTAATTGCAGCATTAGTCCACAATTTGTTTTCTAAAAAAAGAATTAGTATATTAGAAATACATTTAGCGCACTAACAGCAATGTAGAAAAGGAACACGTACCATCTTCCTCACAAACATGAAAGGAGTCATCGGGTTCTGAGTAATCTTTAGGTAAGTCATGGATTTCTAGAAATGCTTCGTAATAGGGCCATTTTGTATGCCCCATGACACCATTTGCTTTGAGCATGCTCTTCTTGAAGAACAAATTCATCGTGACAAATTTGTCTCTGCACACCTGCCATTCACAATCAGAATATCCAGATGCTTCCAGAGAAGCACTGATTTCTTTCCATACAATATTTGCAGGGTTTTCAGATTGAACATGTTCTTTCCTTGCAATGCATTGTTGCAGGAATGCATGGGTCTGCTTCCCTTCCCACAACACCGCAGCATTCTTAGTCCTATTCTTCCTCTTTGGAGTAGACTTTGGTGTTTGAATTCCATCTGGAAAATGAAGAGTTGAGAGATGAGGAGTTGTACTTCACCCAATATAACAACATTGAATGCCAACAAAAACATACACACTCACCTCGACCATTGGCACCCTTTTTTTTGGCAGGAGTCAGCCTCACTTCAGGGGTTGAATTGGTGTTTAAGTTGTTAACAAAAAATGTCTCTGATGGCAGTGTACCTGAAATAGTACAAAATGCAATATGTTATCATAGACCCCAGCAAAAGGCATAAACAGCAAAAACCAAAAAGTTACTGACTGCTTTGAAGCTGGGAGGTGTTCAAATTATCAGCACCAGCACATTCAGTATCTTCCGAAGGAATAATTGGGTCCTGCTGATCAGCTAGAATCAAGAAGACATTGAATAAGTGCTAGAGGTAAACAAAATTCACTGAGCTATTGCAGGTAATTTATGAAAAGGATAATGCAAATCACTAAGGTAAAAAAAGACACAAAGAAAAATCACAGTAGCCATCACTTACACTGGGCATGCTGAGTAGGTGGGTCACCACATTCCAACACATCGAAATTTAGGTCACTACATTCCAAAACATCAAAATTGGCCATGGCTGGAAACAAAGAGAACAGTCAGCGGCACAGAGCAGCAAGTAAGGATCTCTTACTTAATTGCCATTGGACTTACACGTATCATGAGCAGTTTCAACAGAGGTCACGTACTTGGGTTGATGAACAACATACGTTGCTCCAAATTGCCCAGAAGTCTCAGCTGAAAATAGGAGAGGATTTTTAATTGATAATGTTGAACAATAATTTCATAACATTAGAGAAAACTGGAGGACTGTCAGCAAGAGCAGCAATCTCTTAAATAGGTAATTTGCATGGGTGGAACTGAAAAATACAACCAGAAATGTAAAAATCTCCCAGTGTAAGGAAGAATATATTGTACATTAAATAAGTTGAAAATCCACAAAATTATACCTTCATGATTGATTGGGGAATACCAAATGAATTCCATAATTTGAAAGTATGCCCAATCGTAACGTTTATCTTTCCTTGCTTCTTCAAACTGACTCTTCAATGCTCTCATCTTCTCCCTGCACTGGTTTCCTGATATCTCAACCTCAAAGAGCGGTCTCAACTTTACTGCTACATTATTATAGACTTCAAGGGGCACTTTCTTACGGCGCAATGACACTCTCATGCCTGAACATATCTGAAGCAGTTTCTCTACTTGTACCATAGACCACCGTAAAGTTTTCTTAGTAACAGTTTTGGGCACTGCACCAGCACCTATATTTAAAGAATGTCATTCATTATAAATAAAATGATTGGGAACGCATACATCATACTGTTTCACATTTTCTACTGACGGTTGAGGAGGTTAACTCGAACTTACCTCGCATCATGTTGGCCGGCGTAGGAACGTTGCCTTGATCTTTTAAGGATTGTATGAGCCTTGCGGTCTTTAAGTGATCTAAAAAAAACATAATGTCACACGGAGTCAACGACAGGTTCACTATGAGGGCGCTCAAGTTCACATCACAGGTAATTGTAACTCACCGTTGAACAGTTCGAGGGCCCTTGTTCGAGTCACTTTGACAGCGAAGTAGGCATCGGTGGCTTCGTCATAAATAGAATAGTCTATGAGGTCTGCCATTTCAGAGCGAACACGAGGCGACCATGTAAATCATCAACCCAGAAGCCACAGACGGAGAGACAAATCCAGCCCAAAGCGCGCGACGCGAGAGAGGCAGTGATCGTCAGTCATTTGTCTACCCCACAGCAGCTTTCCGGTTCGACACGACGGCAACATAACAAATCATCAGATGCGTCCACTAAATTTCGATTTCCTCTGTTCTTACGGCCCTTGCTGAGCAGTTTCGTGTTTATAAAGTTTGTTTTTCTGTTTTTTTGAAGTGAGAAAACTCAACCTCACCATCTCAGTCATTTTTAAAATAACGGTTTTCACTTTTTGAGTTGGTAATCTGTATTTACCCCCTCCCCTGCCCTTCCCACGAATGTCGGCCCGAAGTCGGTGGAAAGTCGGTGGGAAGTCGGTGGAAAGTCGGTTTCGTTAACTGAATATAGCTGTATACGGGTTGATATATGATTTGTATATGGTCCCGTATACGATCCATATACACTTGAATACGGCCCATATATGATGTGTATACAATTTGTATACAAATTATATGTGGCCCCATATACAATTATATACGATTCGTATATGGTCCCATATACAACTCTTTTTACCCGGGCACCGTCTCTGTACAGTTGACGCAGAGTGTGAAGAGAACCGTTTTTGCTAATACCCTTGGGGTTATTGCCAGGCAAAAGACTCACCGCGACACGTGGTTACCCTGGCGTCACTTGCATCTGGGCATACTGCCATACCCTTGCAGTTGGTGTTCAAGGGCACGCATCTTTTGTCTTTACAGGTAAAGTCTAACTCAGGGCAGGGAGCCATCTGCGACCAGACTGCGACCAAACAAAGAAGAAAGGCTATTACTCACGACTGAGAGCCCAAACCTAACATTTGGGTAAAGTGGGGCAGAAACCTTGACCAAAAGTTTTTTCAAGCACGTCCTTTCATTTTGAACAAGCTCCGTTCGATACGGTGGCCACCTTGGTCTGCCGGCGGAGTTTGTGGGAGCCTTCGTCCGTGCGCTATCATGTCTCTCCAGGAATGCCCGATAGCGGACGTATTTATTACAATTAACGTCGTTAACCTGAGCCCGTTCCGTGTAATAGTCTTGGTAATAGTGCGCGCCGCGATGGTAATGGTCCGCGCGACGGCCAACCTCGCAAAAACAAAAACAGATATATTTTCATAACTCAAAAATGCGCGCCGCAGAAGAACAAGTGCAGGTGGTGCACTTGACAGCGCGGCAAACAAAAATGTTTTCATTACTGAAAATTGCTTCACGAAACGAAAATTATTGCCACCCTCACTGTAAAAATAAGCAGAATTTTCAAAGTAATTTCGATTGTTTTTTTGTTGTTTTTTTAGGGTTGTGCTCTGATATTTAGGTCAATGTTAAATCTGAAAATAGGTTCCAGAGCCCGCTGTCGATCTGAAACGGTTCAGCGTTTTAAATCAAAACTTAAGCCTCTCAGACATGGTACCATTTAGTACAGTCGATACGTAACACATCAGTGGTACCGTTTGGATTTGTATTTTTTTCTCCGGAAGCAGGGTTTGACCCACACTCATTGCTCAGAGAGCGTGGACGCTACCCCTAGATCACAAGACTCTGCCATTTCAGCACTCAACAAAATTTGATTTTCAGACAATGATGGGGAAGAACCTGTTCACACTAGATTTGAAGGAAGGTCCTAAGGTTCTCCTTGAAGACTCCCTAACTGTGAAATTAAGGAGCAAGGGTGCGCAGAGATAGACAGTGGTCAGGTCCGATGGTCGCCCACTCACCTAGCTGGAGTACCGAAAGGTGCTGCCATGCTGAGGTCTATCTGCCGCGACGCGGCACGGCCAAAAGCCGCGGAGCCTAAAGTGCTGACATCGAGTTATTCTCTTCCTCGCGCCGAGCGCGGGTATTTCGAAGTGTACTGTGACCAAACCCGAGCGATGATCTAATTAACAGGGTGGCCACAAGTCAGGGAAAAAATAGTTGGTCAGGGAAGTCAGGGAATTTGTGCTGGTAGTCAGGGAAAAATGTCTTGCTCGACTACGATGGCCACTTTCTGGTCGTTGGCAAATTTTCTGGGAAATAGAGCTTTTGCATTTCATTTTTCTTCCCTTAAGCGCTTGCCTCCTTGGTCAGGGAAAAACTGTTTTGGGTCAGGGAAAAGTCAGGGAAATCGATTTTGCGCATTTTGTGGCCACTCTGATTAATTAGGCTCGATTCAGACTGCGAAAGAAATAAAATAAAAAGGGCTCGGAATTTTCTGATTTTTTTAAAAATAGTACGTGATCCTGCGTTCAAAAGGGAGTTCATCCTCCAAATTTGAATGATCAGTCGGCGAACACACGTTCGCCCGAACGTGCGAACAGTCGGCATTAGATCATTAGCCAGGCCGGGACCGGCGAACTAGCGCGTCATGTTGATGTTGACGTCAAAACTTTTACACTCTCAAAACCCGAGCTTCATATTGTGCTTCGTACAAGCCTCATCGTGTCCTTTGATTTTAGAAACTCCGACAAAAACCTTCACTTAACGTACATTTTGCGTTAGTTCAAGCATTCCATTTTGAGAGTGCACGTTTTACCCGGGTTCGTTCGGACGCGTGTACGCCGACTTACCGTTGACACAAAACTTTCTAATTTGGAGGATGAACTCCTATTTAGAGGCAGAACCACGAACGGTGGGAACAATTTTCTTTTTGTATCGCTTTTTTGAGTTATTCAAATAATTGTTGTTGTTTTAGGTTAGGTAGGCCGTCGCCATCGTCGTGTTAGCAGCGCGATCTTGATCGTAACAAATACGTCTGATGCCGGGCACTTCCTGAGAGGCGTCTGGGTCCGATGGTCTCCCACGGACGCCGCCGGCACGCCGATGAAGCTGGCCTAGTCCTCACGTCGAACGGAGGTGCCGGTGCCGGTGGAGCGCACACCCTTCATTCTGAATGCTTTAGTGAAAGCTCATCAACTCGCGGGAAGTGTAGGATACTTTACTGCGAGCCTTCAATGCTCGATATAAGTATTCCATGCGTAGAGGAGGATGTTGATGTTGGATATCCACGCTGGAAGGCTAGAATGTATACAATAAGAAGAGCTGCCAAGAGTGCCCCAGCATCAATGTATGGCTAAGCGGAGTATTCTGAATTGAGGGTGCAGCGGAATGTTTGACGGAGAGACGGGCCAGCTTGCATTCTCTTTCCATTTGTGATACAGTATGGTCTATACCAGGCCAAATGAACACATTTTTACAAATCTTGAAATTGATCGTATCAAAAACTTTGCTTTATTTTTTAGCTAAATTTGACACAGTGAAAAGTGAGAACTTAACGAAAAGATTACGTGACATGAAGGTTAAGACCTTGGATTATTTTACGTGGAATTAGTCGTGTTTGGTTACTAACCTCTCCCCGTGATCGCCAGCAAGGCCACAACAACCAAACGTACAGCAGCCATGATCGCACTGAATCGGCGTTCAGCCGCTTGCCAGGTGTTACAGGCCCGGAGACTGAACGTGCCTTCAGGGAATGGGGGGCACTAGCAGTGCGCACAGCACACTGTACATGGAACTAAACCCATCAAACGGTTGACGTCACCGTCATCAAACGGTTGGGTTGACTACACTGACAGAACAAATGTGTGGAGCAGCCCGTTTATCATTTGTTCCCGAGACCCAAAAGCCTCTGAAGAGGTGCATATTTTCGGTACAAGCACTGCGGAATATTCATCAGGACATCCAAGTCGTAAAAAGAAATCCTCTACAACAACACCATGAATGGCTTTCTGTGAGACCTGCAAACAGCGGTACCACCTCTCGTTCGGAACAAAAAGGCCAACCTCCCATTGCCCGAGGCATGCAATGAGGAATGAAAAGATTCGTCCAGTAGAGCTGTGCGAATGTATTGAAATCGAAACGAATCGAATCGGCCCGGTTTCGATTCGATTCGCTGACGGACTAGCCGCTTCGAAACCGAAATATTCAAAAATTCGAATCGACGCTGCTTCGTCCTCGAATCGGCCATCCAGCCTCTGCCTTTTAAATCCCGCGCGCTCTTCGTTCCTACTCAAAATTTTTCTTACCCACATCCACACCCACAAAATGGGAACGAAATATTTTCAGACGCTGTTGTCACTTCACGCCGCGCCGCACCGCCTCGTGAGGCCACTCGCACTCCAAGACGCGTTATCATTTTATCCCTATCTCATACTCTTTCATCAGGTAAGTTTGAAATGAATGAAATTTTGCAGTTTGCGTGTTAAGTAATGTGCCATGTCAAATTCCGCGCATTGTTGGATAATATGATAATTATACACAGGTGAAATGGTGAAATGACGTGAAATATTCTAAAATGCTTGAAAACTATACGTAGAAAGTACAAATTCGATTCGAAAATTTCCAGCTCTATCGTCCAGGACCAGGGCTGCCACCTACTCCACGCTATCCTGGGTGCCTGCTGTTTTGCAATGACTTATGCGGTGGTACCTTGACTGATCTTTTATTTGGTCCATAAGAGGGCACCGCTGGACCGTGACTGATCTTCTCACGCATCGCCGCGGGCCGCGGCCCAGGCGGGCCCGCTTGCGACGGCTCTCCTGTCCAGGCCTTCCCTGGCCGCCGTGCGCCCCGCGGCCGAAGGGCTTTCGACTCTGGAGGCTCCGTTGGTCACTCGGGTGTCGCGGCGCGAGGCGCTTCGCGCGTGGCGCGCTAATTTGAATCGAGTCGCGGTTGCCCCCGCAACACTGCCAGAGATTAGTGATTGCAACTAATGTTTTTGTTGATTTCCAGACCAGCCATAAGTTAATGTTCTTGAAACCAAAATTTTGTTGGGAAAACGTATTTGTTAGTTGAACCAACGGAACGTCAGTTGCTTCAACGAAAAGTCAGTTTGCTTCAACAAAAGGTCAGTTTGCTTCAACGAAAAGTCAGTTTGCTTCAACGAAAAGGTTTGTTGCGGAAGAAGACATGAGGTTTTGCTCCGGAAAACGCACTTACGTGTTAGAGCAACTAACTTTTCGTTGGTGCAACAAACTAATAGTTCCCCACACAAAATTTTAGTTCTGAGAACAAAATTTACTGCTTGTCCGGAAATCAACAAAAACATTAGTTGCGATCACTAAACTTTTTTTGTCCGTGTAGATCGCAGTCACATGGTTGGACCTCGTTACTCCATCGGGTCGGTGCCTCACAGATGCACTTTTTTAGATCCTTGAGAAGCACGGCCGCGATACGGTATCAAAGTTATTCGCGGTATCGGCGGTATATTGAGCCTAGTATTTACCGGCGATACCGCGACGGTATACTACCGGCAATACCGCGATATTATTCGGTGAAATACCGCAATACCGCGGCGGTTAAAAAACCGCGATATGGCGATACCGTGCAGTAAAATATCGCGATATCGCGGTTCAAATACAGCAAAACCGCTGCATTAAAATACTGCGGTGCAAGGGTGGCTGTAGGACTCAGCATGCTAAATCACAGTGATAAAGCAATAGAATACCGTGATATAATTGAAGTGTGATTCTGGAACTGGGGATATTGAAAAAGTTAAATCGATATCGAAAGTTGCAAAGTGATATGGACATACAATTTTATTTTAATTTAGGCGGAGAATCCACTAAACAGAGAACAGAGATACAAATCATTTGGCGGGAAGCCGAATATTCGTTTAGTTCATAGCAAGGAAAATAAGCATTTCGGCGCCAGGAGCACGCGTCCGCGTGCTGACGTGGCATTGTCACCGTAACGCGGTATTCCGGTACCGCGGTATTCCGGTATCGCGGTATCCCGGTATCTCAGTATCGCAAAATACGGTATCGCGGTATCGCGACGGTATCGCGGTACATTACCAGCACGGTATATCGATATTTGAAAAATCCAATACCGTAATACCACCCAGGGCTAACTTTCAGCACTACGTCAGGAAGAACAAGGCGAGTCTCCGTTGCCTCTGATGTGAAACAGGGCAACCCGCTGAACCCATCATTGTGATGCGCACCATTCTGCGCGCCTCGGCAACAAGCATGGCTTCCTGCAGCACTGGACACAGCGACACAGCTGTCCTGCCTTGCGTACGCCGACGACTTGGTCGTCCTCGCGAGGTTCGCCGAGGGACTGCGGACCGTCCTGGACGTCGTGGGCCGCGTCGCAGCGTGGTTGGGCCTCCGCTTCAATCCGTCCAAGAGTGCCACCCTCCAAGTGGAGAAGTGAACCGCACACGAAACAGAGACCCATACACTCTCAAAAAAAATATGCCTGAATCACGCATAGTATGCCTGTTTCTGCTGTGCAGCTATGCAGCTATGCCTGAATTAAGGCATGCCACTAAATATGGATGCCTAACTCAGGCATCAGATTGTGCCGAATCGTATGCCTGTATCGGGCATAGTGATGGTTCGCACAAGTATCCTGTTGCTGAATTGGGGAAAGTTACCCAGGATTTCAGGGTAGGAATCAAATTTGCGCTGATTCAAGCATACTTTTTTGAGAGTGTATCCTGTGCGATGCCCCATCCCAGTCCTCCGCAATGGTGAAGCGTTCCAACATTTATCCGCATCCCTTCTGGACTGCATTTCGATCAGACCCCGGCCACTAACTTCAAGGCCATGCATGCTTGGTGACGTCGAAGCCATCGAGGTCACTCTCAGAAATGAATGCTTGATTCAAAGCGATTTTGATGCGAATCTTGTATTCTTGTAGGATTTTGTTGATTTAAGAATCATCTGCGTACATCAACCGTCTGTATGCTTGGCACTAGCATATGATGCTTGAGGCACGTATTGTATTCTTGGGACAAGCATATAGTATCCCTCAATCAAGCATAATATGCTTTAATCAAGCATAATATGCGTGTGGAATTATTGGCGTTTCAAGCATGAAATATGCTTGACTTTAAGCATTTTCTGCTTGAATCGTGCATTCATTTTTGAGAGTGCGTTAGTATGCTGTCCGACTTCAAGAAGCCGTGCGCCCTCGGACTTCCCCCAGCTGCAGTTGAGCCTGTTCACGAAGACGTCTCTCCAGCAGCTGAACAACGGAGCAGCGGTGCAGCAGTCCCCACGCCGAGCTCTAAAACCTGCGGACACGGCCCGGCTCGAAGCCGCTGGTCATGTAGAGACGGGCACTGCTGCTCTAAGGGCGAATTCTAATAATTATTGAAGATTGAACAGTTAGTTCAAAAAAATTACTTAGAAAGAGAGGAAGAAAAAGTATTTTTGGCCTCCATTTAAAATTTACTACTTTAGCTCTTAACTATTCAAGGGCAAGGTTAAAAAAACGCAAAACAGAAGGTACACTCAGAAATAAATATCAATATTTTAAATGTGATTACGAGTTATGCACCGAAATGCAAAAGAACAATAATAAATACAGTTCAAAATTACAGGTGAGCCAACATCTTCCACAATGACTGCACGCTTTAATGTACTGAGGATCTTATTTACCGATCCACTTTTTGCAGTCTTTCATATGGACCCTAGTTCAAATACAAAAGGTCAAATTTGGAAGAGGACGTTTTTAACACATTTTCGTGTGTGGTTTTTCACCAGGACGTGGCCAGCACTGCCTAACTAAAGGGTGGCCACCACGTTAAAGGGCCTGGCTCCATAGCGCTCTGATATATTCAAATTATCATCGATACTAATGAACCGATTCATTCCAAAGAGTAGTGCGTTTGAAACCTGGCAATATATTTATATTTCTAGGTAACTCATATTTAGTGCGCCATATGCCAGCCATATGGTCGATATTTCGTCCCAAATGGCGATTCTTTGTGAAAGCGTAGAATCGTAGCTTTGCGACGCTTCTAATTCATGTGAAACAAACAGCTAACAAGTGAAAACTCATCTCTCTATGCATATTAGCAACTATCAAGGCATATCCTTCGGATATCACAATTGCAGGTCTAAGGTACACCTGTCATGACTGTTATAATATGGACTATTAGCATAAAATCTCTGCTCGCTTTCACATGGAACCAGGCGCTTTTACGCTGTTTGCCACCACACCTAGGCCTAACGATACGTAAGCTGACCGGACCAAACAGGGAACGTATTTAATAACTAGCGGTCAAGGCATCGCACCTCGATCTCTATGATAACGAGGAAAATACGGATAACGCCTCGGAGCTTCCAGGTAGGCAATGTGCAATGCACTGACAAAATTCCAAATTCTTGCCCAATTTCTGAGTCCCAAATTCTTACCGTGCTGGCACACTTAATGTCATATCATTGTCTGCAACGTTCCCTGCTCCCGGCTTCGTCAAAAAGCGCAGAAGCACCCCTTGGATAGAGAGATAAGAGGCCCAAAGTACATTTATTCCTTCAGCCCCGTATGTATTATTTGCATTAAAACAATTCTGTATTGTCGCTCGCGCCGGATTTTCGACGAGTATATCACCGAATCCTTTACAAACCAATGTACTCATAGGCTATTAGCAGTACGTTAGTGTTGCGCAAAATTTATTATTGTTTTCTAAGTAAGGGGCCGTCCACATATTACGTAATCACGTAGGGGGAGGGGGTGTCGGAGCTATGCTTACGCTTGATTAGGAGGGGGAGGGGGAGGGAGGTGTCCTGATTACGTAATCAACCTTGGTCCTCGCATCGCAATTTTTTGGGACCAAAACTGTACGTAACTGCCGCAGCGTCGCGTCGAAGTTACCCCGCGCGCGCGATGTGCGGAGATACTACAACGCACTCGTCGGCGATTGAGTCGCCTGGGCCCGTTTAAAATCATTCTGAAAAACTGTAAGTTGTATAAAAAAATACAAAAACTGTACAAACGCTGGGTTCACGATTGTTCACATTTTTCGCAAATTCGGTTGATTACGTAATCTTAAGGAAGGGGGAAGGGGGATTAGGCCGCTGATTACGTTTGTTGACATGGGGGAGGGGGGAGGTCGAAAATCCCAAAAACGTGATTACGTAATATGTGGACGGCCCCTAAACGAAAGCGTGTTTCCAAACCTGTCGACTCCTTCGAGTTCGAGTGTTTGTTTTTTTTAAATACTGAAGTTGCGATTGTAACTATTTCCCCTTGATTAACGGAACACGACTTTTACAGATGGCTTGCAGCTTTCAATTTTAAATGTTACGATTCGATCGAGCCGAGAAAATACTGGATTTCGAATTAAAGAAAGGTATGGGGTGCTATGGGCATGGCTTTCTTGGCCATCACAGCATTTGCTGCTGGTCTCCCCTACTCAAGTATGGACGCTGGAATATAACGAAAACCAGAACAATTTTTTTACAATTTATTGCAAGAATTCTACAAAACCTTGAGTAGTTTACATTCTACAGCATTGAGGTAACGCATGTTCTTTAGCAACAAAATAATAGGCCGCTTGGGCAAACAAGAAAATAACACTATTACAATCGTCAGTACACCAAGGAAAACAAAGCGCCAATTACAAGATTGGACATAACAAGATGCGAGCACGAAAAAAACAAGTACAACAAACAAGGAATAAGGAATACATAAACCTGTATTCAACAAAACAAAACATCAGAACATTTAGCCAAGAGATGAACGAGTACAACCATACTGCAATGTATGACAACAAAATCCGCATACTCATTCCATCTGCGGAACCACCTAGCACTGACAGATCTATAACCAGCACGAGCGCTGACAGAGGCATAGTCTCTAGCTAGGGAGTGCGTGACGCGGAGAGCGCCGCTGAGCACCGAGGGCCAGGCTCTTCACGCCGAGGCGCCGGGCTCGGCTGGGGTCGGGGCCACACTGGGCACCGCGGAGGCCACCGGAGCCGCCACCACGTCGCACTCGCTGCAGGAGACCCGCAGCGGGGTGACGGCCGACAGGGCGGAGCACAGCGCCGCCTTCTGCTGCACGCACTCGTCCTTGGCGTGCTGGCAGAACTTGCCCGCGGCCGTGCCGCGCCACAGCACCAGCCGGCGCAGCCGGGACAGGCCGCAGCTCTGCAGTGCGGCCGCCAGGTCCGGGCAGCCGTACGGCTCCTGCGACACACACAGCCAAACAGTAAATACAACACACAGCCGCGATTTCTAGGCGGGTCGCGGGTCCACCCGAGCCGAGGACAATGAGTTCCGGAGCCAGGTATACAAGGGGGCCTCCTCGAGGACGAACCTTGTGTTGGTCTGGCTAGCCTTATGGCTACCATCGCAGTCTGTCGAGATGCGATGGGATGGCGTGGGTTCAAATCCCAAAGCCGCCGAGAAACGAAGCGTGCGTTAGCAGCTTTAGGGGCACTCACGGGTGCTCCATAGAAAATGCCCGAGGTATTCCAGACCACAAAACAATTTTTAAAATTTAGTGCACGAATCTCACAAACAATTTTTTAGGCACGGAGTGAAACGGAGTTGCCTTATAGTTTCGTCAGATTGGACTGTTTTTTTGGTTTTTTTTTCTTTCTTTCTTGGAAGCATAGCCCCATATGGCCCTCTGACAGAAGTTTTTCAAACTCTCCATACTATCGAAGGGTACTCGCACAAGACACGGTGACGTGTTTTTACACTTCAAAAATATCACACACCGTTCAAAAACGAGTTTTAAAGTCGGCTTTCTCACTCCTTTCAATGGGGAAAGTAAGAGACAGAGCACCTCGTCAACAGGTACCACTAGTCCAAAATCAAAACGATCTAAAAAATCAAAAATCTGTCTAACAGAATTACGGACAAAAGTCGTATTAAAAAGTCTAGCGTGTTGTTACATTCAAAAAATATCATAGTGATCAGAAAAACCACTTCAAACTTCAGCTTGCTCTCTCCATCCAATGGTGATAGCAAGAGACAGAGCTACTGTTACAACGCCTCTAGACGAGCTATGCTCGACTCGTCAGCAGGCTGCATCAGCAACCTCTGCCTGACTCAGTATCATTCTGTCCTTCTCCAGAGCACAGCCAAATCGGACGTCCTTCTTTTTTGTTGCGTAGCCTTTGCCGGGTACCCATTGTCGATGTGGCGAGCCGAGCCGAGGCACGCCGAGGCCCCGCTAAAAGGGAGGCGACTCAAGAGTCAGGACCGTTTGGGACCGGTGGGGGGGACAACAGTGCGAGAGCCTTGCAGGAGGCTAGCGCTAGGCGGCCCGCGTATGAGAATGCAAGCGTTACACTGACCGCTACCTAGACGCCCTAGCTCTTCAACTACTCCCTCTCCCCCTCGAAGGAGATACAAACCACCCCGAACCACCCCAAAACTGAAACAAGGCTCAACCAAAATCCTCATTCCATGAATTTTAAAAAAAGAAAGCAAACAAAACCAGAAAAAAATATAAACTTAACTTCTATAACCACCCCCAAACCACTCCAAAACTGAAACAAGGCTCAACCAAAATCCTCATTCCATGAATTGAAAAAAAAAGCAAACAAAACCAGAAAAAAATATAAACTCTACTTCTATAACCACCCCCAAACCACCCCAAAACTGAAACAAGGCTCAAGCAAAATCCTCATTCCATGAATTAAAAAATACGAAGGCAAACAAAACCAAAAAGAACAAAATATAAACTTAACGTCTATTTTAACCAAACCCCCGTGAAACTCCGGGCCTACCAGTATCTCACACAGTGGGATAGTATTTTTTTCGTTCTGGTAACCAGGGCACTTGTTTATGAGAATCAAGTGTTGCTGGTTATCAGAACAACCAAAACTTGGTTCTCATTACCCACTCACCATAACTAAGAAACTTGGTCCTGACAAACAAGTAGTGGGCTCGTCGGAAATTAACTATTCGACTTGGTTGTGGGAACCAAGTTTCGAGTTACCATGACCGACCTCTTTCTTCAGTGCGCCGATATGTTTCCAGAGGGTTTTGAAACTTAAAAGTGCATTTCCTTAACAATGACGTCCAGTAGTCGCTGCCATGGCAATTTAAGAGCTGAATTCGTTGAGATTTCGACTTTTCACTTCTTGAAGGTTGGAACGTTACAACACCGCACTAACACGTTAGAAAAAATATCAATTGATCCTACGCAAATCGCAGCCAAGCAAGCGTTTCAGGAGCATGAATTAAGTTCCAGTCTTGGTCTTAGTTCACCTAATATTTCCTGGAGCGAACGAATTTTGAGTTGCGTTGATTGACTGAGGTTAGCGTAGGAATAACTAATATTTTTGATCCGTGTGGCTCGCGTACATTTTTACCCTGATGGAGAACGACGAGACAACAAAGTGAGTATGTTCCTGCGAAACTTCTCTCGCCGTTTTCTTGTAAATTATTAAAATGTGTTGCACCCTTACACCACACAAAATGACGCCGAAGTGAAGCCTTGATACTTTCGCATTTGTAGAGGGATAAATGCATGGTGGAAGGTGCTGTTTGTAGAAGGGTCCGGAATTTAAATGAGAACCCCATCTCGTGTGACTTCCAATTCGGGGACGTAGCGGGGCGCGGCTTCGAGCTTTCCGCGACGGGCGCTGGGAGACGCTCACGGCTGTGATCGGTAAGACAGCACCTGCTGGACTCAGGCGGCACACCGGACGGGGTTCTAATTCAAATTCCGGACCTTCCCGCATACATTCACCCTTCTACACATGCGAAAATAAAAGCTGCACTTGAGCATATTTTGGGTGGTGTCAGGGAGGGTAGTGAGAGGTTACCGAGCCACACATCCGTCATAAAACGTCAATCACATATAAAGTTGCCATTCTTGAAGGCGCGCGTGTCCCCGCACTGTGAAGAATATACACCCTCACACGTGTTCTTGGCACGTCCGCTTCGGTAGCTCAGTTATTCAGGCGTTAAATAGCGATGGGTACCCCAGAGGTCGCTAATTTTGACGTGCAGTGGGCACAAGCTTTCCGTTTAGATGCCTTCCCTTCCCTTATGAATGAAACGGTGTGTTAGCAGCCCTTGGCATCGGTTTCCGTACTGATGTCTACCCACCCCCCACCCCACCCTCTTTCGCTGCATGCACCAAGCTGTATCAACCCCACCTTGGACGCGGCCACCAGCTCCAGCTCCTCGAGGGTGGCGGCGTGTGCCCGCGCCAGGGCCAGTGCTGTGGTCAGCGGGTAGATGCCCAGGCGCAGCCAACGGAGCCCCGCGGGGGCTGTGGCCTTCGGGAATGTCATGTTGGCCAGCTGGGCGTTGAAGGGGCAGTGCAACTCCAAGCGTCGCAGCGCCGTCAGGATGGGAATCTGCAGCAGAGGACGCACGGACATGTCAACGTCAACTTTAAAGACGAAAGCGTTGGGTCGGGGGACTTCAAACTAACCACTTTAAAAAGAAAACACACATAAAATACTCCAGGATTGAAATCGGTGGTCACGTTGGCTCGCACAGGAATTCCAAGGCAAGCATTGCGTGTTATGTTATGTTAGTTGGCATGCACATCGTTTGTAACTTACGGACGAAACTTACTATGACGTAGAAACAAATCGTATATACAATATAAACAAATCGATTTATCGACATAATATTACAAACGAACCATTTTGAATGTTGAATTTTTTCTGCACGATGAGCTATATTCACACCCGGCCAGCCAACTTTGTAACGGTGCTAGGTAAAAATATAATGGTAACTGCTCCATTATGACACACTTCGCAAAAGGCTTCTATCACACTCAGCAAAATATTTTTACCTGGCAGCATTTCCGAGAAAACGCTGACCTAAGTGCGTCCATGTCAGAGATTTTCGGCACGAGGAGCTATATGCACACCAAGCCAACTTTTTAACGATGCTAGGTGAAAATATAACGGTGACTGCTCTACGATAACTACTGTTAAGCGCTTCTTGCGCCGCACGCAAAATATTTTAACCTAGCAGCATATCCAAAAAATCGCTGACAAAAGTACGCCCACGTCCATGTCGGAGATTTTCTGCAGGTGCCGGCTGTAGGTATGTTACAATCAAAGTTGTTCGTGAGGATTTTAGCGTGCAGAAGCTAAGTTCTAGCATTACTGTCGATTGTCAGCCACAAAACTGTGCGTCACTATACATACAACTAACGTTCTCAAACCGAGCGTAAAGGAATAAAACGGAAGTTTGCTGTGTTCAGTAGCCACACAATACCTGCTGCAGCTGCTCGCGCGTGGCGTGGAAGATGTGCAGTTCCGTAAGAGCCGTCGGCAGAGGCGCCTTCTCGGCGGCGTCCTCCACGGGGTCCAGCTTGGGCTCGGCGCTCAAGCCGGAGCTGTCGCCGCCGCTGCAGCCGGGCACTGCGGCGGGCGGGTCCACCGTCAGGTCCACCACCGGCTCCACGAGCACGGGGCTGCCGCACAGGTGCAGGAGGCGCAGCCGAGCCATGCCTCGGCAGACCTTGAGGTGCTGCTGCTGCGCCGAGATGAGGGACAGCACCTCCACCGTGCCCGCCACCTGCTGCAGCAGCTTCTTGCTCCAGTTGGGACTCACGTCGCAGCGGAGCCCGACCACCGTCAGCGCCTGCAAGCACCCGCACCCGTGTCAGACTGCGGAGTATACTGTTTTCAGCACTGAAATTTGCCTTCAGGCGTTTTTGAAACCATTGCAAACGATTTGCAAGACGCCGGTTATAGAGATTCTTCAGCGACCGTGAGGAACCTTATCTCATAGATACAATTTAGGTGCAGAAAGAGCATAGTTATTTCGGGCAGAGTCCATTTAGGTGCAGAAAGAGCATAGTTATTTCGGGCAGAGTCCACCATGACTGCATTCAAGCTGCAGTAAAATAGTGTTTTTTATTTGTTATTTTAAATATTTAACCTGAAATTTCCGACGCTCTTCTCGGCGAAGAATACATACATTTGATAGAACATGCTGAGGCGGGAGCTTCCTCGTCGTTGACGCCATGCTGCTTGTGGTCGAGAAGTTGTGAACGCCGGGGCCACTAGAGTCCACGATAGCCTGCAAATAACAACGAATGAAGCGATACCAAAAGAATATCACATAAATAATGGTCTGTCTGTCAAAAAGGCTTCTGAAACCCAAGAGCCATGTGAGAGGGTTTCGTATTGCACTGCAAAACCAGGACATGCGACTCCAGAGAGAAGGCAGTTTGAAAAGCGCGAGGGACACGAAAGAGCCCAAAAGAACACGGAAATCAGATCCTTCTGACTGGAATTTGGAGCCGAGAGTGCTTGTTTTTGGACTGTTCTTACACTGAAAACGAAACAATGATGATCATCATTACTTAAACTATGATGATGGTTTGGCATTCGTTTAATGTGATGATCGACATTAGTGTCGACATATTGGTATATAAGCACATGTTAGTGATTAAAAAAAATAAAAAAAAATGACCATTTGATCTAGAAACTCGTTACATTACCATTTAAAGGAGGGTTTGATTTTCGTGCGCGTAGCCACACGTTGCGTATGGGGGATATGTCGCAATTATTTCATAATCAGGAGTTCTGTCATGCGGGTTCCTCAAACCTGTGGAATGTTGGGCAGCAGTGTTAAGTGGAAGGCGCCCGGCGCCATGGCGTAGACGGCCGAGTAGCGGTGGTCGGAGGCCTTGGCGCCTGCAGGCACGACGGTGGCGTCCCAGCGCACGCGGAACTTGGGAGGGCCGCTGCCGACGGCCTCCACGGCGGTGACGGTGCCCTGGCCCGGCGGGGAGCCGTCCGCCAGCCAGTGCCGGTGCCAGTCGCGGCCGCGCGCCACCCGGGACCCCACCGCTAGCTGGCGAGCCATGTCCTCGCCGCTCATCTCCAGCTGGTTGTCACGTTCCGGCCACGCGGCGCCAATTAACATCAAATAGCCCATCCGAGAGTCGTGCGATACATCACCTGTGAAACCGGGACAGCCATATTATTCACTTGTTCTTGATGAAACCTTTTTGGACTGTTCACCTTTTGAGGTACAGTAGGCTCCCAGTTTAGTTCCGCCTTAGGTTTAGATTTGGCTAACCCGTGTGCTACCGTACAGAAAGGCGCTGGTGTTCTGCACGGACCGTGTTAGTAAGCCAATTGACAGTCGGGAAGTGGCGGCGTCAAGGTCAGGATTCCTTACTAATTCGTATGGCCACCCGGAGGCTAGACAGGTCATACCATGAATCCATGAATACCATGTAGAGTGACTATGGGAGGTAACTTTCAGCATGTGTTTCCTTAGTAATGATTATTACCAGGCTTACGGAACTACACCGAGCGGGGGACCACTGTATGAATAAAATCACTTACAGGCGTGGTCGATTAAAGAGCATTTCCCCTTTCGCGGTTAAGTGAAACACTGGACTCTAAACCGTGAACACTAATAACCACACAATACCCAAACCACAGGTATTCAAAGCATGAAGGGCACAAAATAAAGAGAAAAAAAGTGGGAGCCTGGAGAAACATTTTCAGGGAATTCATGGCAAAATAATTCTAATACATTCAAAAAGAGATTAAAATAACTGAAAATTGAAAATAATGATGCCAATATTTACGCAAGTCTAGAGCGGTTGCGCGCACTGTAAAAATATTCTTCGTCACTTTACAAAAAACACACTCTTAAATTTTGATAGAATTATTCATCACACATGGTGTAGCGAAAAACTCGCCACAAAAAAAAACAACATTTGTACTTCATCAGGTACAAAACTATGTTCTTAAGCGTTTTGCCTGGAAGTGCGTTACATTTTGTCATCAATGTTTAATGTCACATGACGAAAGCTTCTAACAGTGTGCCCTAGCCTTACCCGCAGCCTTGCGGGCCTCCAGCAGGGCCTCCTGGTCAGTCTCGGGCCGCAGCACGCCGCGGCAGAGCAGTCGGCACAGCAGCAGGCGTGAGACCGGGTCCTCGCGGGGCAGCACGCTGCTTCGCCACGCCACCCGCTGCTGCAGTTGCTGCTGCCGAGCTGGTAGCGAGCACCCCGTCGACGAGGAGGAGCCAGCGTCCTGCTTCATCACGGTCTTGTAGGCGCCGCTGCCACCGCGGATCACGGTGAGGGTGAGGCTGCACGTCGTGGCCGGGTCGGCCAGGTCCGCCAGCAGGCTCGAGGTCACCTCCACCAGCGGCGGCGGCGCTGTAAGACGAGTGATTGTTGACGCGCAGTCACGCCTGTATGCGCAGCGCCGGCAGTCAGGCGGGTAAGAAACGAACCGAGGGGTCCATAAATTGGATATTCCTCGTACACCTAAAAAGTACTCCCCATGTATTCCGGTCGGGCGCCTGTCGAGTGCTCTAGATCGTTCTAAAATTATCGGATCGGAAAGATACGCACAACATCGGAAAGCCCAGACTTAATCCTAAGAGAGCCTTCTCGTTATAAGCACAACCGTCGGCGACGATAAAACCACGCGCGAAATTAAAAAATATAGCCTTACAGACACCCTAAATTAAAACGGCACATGCTTCCAAATAGTATTCTTTAAAATATTCTTGGCATTCCCTTGTATTCCTGAGCATCCCTTGATATTATCTGGTACTCCCTCATACATTCTCATGTATTCTCTGGTATTCCGCGGGTATTCCTGAAATTTTGGGTATTCTACGTATTCCTTTGTATTCCGAAGTATTCTGAAGTATTCCTTACGAATATATTCTTCGTACACGTAAATTCGAATTTGTAAACCCCTCGGAAGGGACGCAATGGCAATCAGAGTGTCATTACCATCTGGGCGATTAGGGACTTTGGCCGTTATGAAAACTTGAGATAGGTTAGAGTTAGACGCAGCTTGGCGCTAGGATCCAAAACTGAGGTCACCACTGTAAAAATATTCTTCGTCACTTTACAAAAAATATACTCTTAAATTTTGTTCAAGAATTATTCATCACACAGGGTGTAGCGAAAAACTCGTCACACAAAAGAACAACTGCATTTCATCAGATAGAAAACCATGTTCTTAAGCGTTCTGCCTAGAAGTGACGAACATTCAGTGGCATATGACGAAAAATTCTTTCAGTGCATGACATTTTACGATAGACATTTTGGAAGACATGAGATGGGTGGTCACGATGAGACTACGAACTTCAAACCCAATTGCGCAACGTTTGTGTGTGTTTGATTTACAGTGTAACTGATTTAAAAGGTAAAGTGATCGCGAGGATCTGCGTCGTATTACTTTTTTTACCGACTTTTCTTTGCGATTTTCCGACTCTGCTGTACTGACCCAAGACAATTATGGTGCATTGGCAAATCTACTTGCTACACCACCCAGGATCCACCGAAAAAAATGGCTGTGAAGAGTTCAAGTGATGGCCAAGAAGAGAGGGGTATTCCTGTCTTGTTCGCTTTTAACCCGCTCCGACCGGAAGACAACTAGCAAATAGAGCGGTCAGATACGGAAGGTCACATGCTACGAAAACATTAACAATACAAAGAAGCCACAACTGAATCATTCAGGCTGCGATAGCTGCGTGCGGTGTGCGCAGCTGGAAGACGTGCAAAATTTCCTTCTGACAAAGCCCGGCTCGGGAGCAGCTTACTACCAGTGATGTGGATGTGTGATGATTGTACGAATTGATCGCGCGCCTGTCTTTCGGCTGGCTTTAGCCACCCTTGCCAGTTTTACCATTACGAACAGTTTACAGACCTAGTACTCATATGTTCCGAAATGTCGCAAGATAAAATCAAAAGAGTTCGTAAAGCTAACAGATTATGCGCAAGGTTTTAACAGCTGCACACCAGTTCGTGTAAGTGAAGGACTACATTCGACACACAGTCAGGCAAGGAGCGCATGTGATATTTGTTGTGACTTGCCGAATTTGAAACCGCAACAACGCATCTCTCGATTCCCAAGCTATGGTTGGTTCCATCGGCACTCATTCGTTACCCTGGTCGCTAGGTCCCTCGTCGTCCTTTGGCTCCTTCTTGACCCACAGCATGGGGTCGGTGGCCATGGAGGCCTGCAGCAGGGTGCGCTCCTCCTCCACCCGGGCGGTCTCTTGACGCAGGCGGCTGCGGCACTCCCACAGCACTGGCTCCAGGGCTTGCTCCGCCTCGTCCAGCACCTGCCGGCACAAGACAACAGGCCTATGAAACCATCAAACCTCCGCGGAAGATAAATAACTACTGAAAACTGCTCGTAGTTGGCCACCGTACCCAAGTGGGCCAGCACTGCGAAAATACGCGGGCAGGGGTATGGGAGGGGGTACGGAGGGAAAACAGGTACGGAAAACCATTACGTGGGAAACTTCTATCCTCAACGGAATCAGGTACGGAACCGTCCGTTAACTTTGCGGAACCACGAAGGCTTTTTTATGTACTTCTTCTCTGCAACTGTCGCGTGTCCAGAATTTTCTTACTCTCCTTTTTTTTCGGCGGAGGTAGGGGGGGGGGGGGGGGTCATGTCGCGAATTTCAGCCTACTTACACGCCGAATGCAGTGCGGGTTGCATACTAGACTGGCCATACAGATCCAAACGTGAAAAAACGTTCAGAGGCGTTTTCGTTTTCCATTAGGTATTAATGATTTAAAAAAAATGCAAACGATTCGGGGTCCGTGCGACGAGTTTGAGAGAGTTTTGTAGTGTAAAACTGAATTCCAACCATCTGAAACCAATAATAGGTTAGGAGTGAGGGGCCCCTAACCATCACGCGTTATGCGAAAATTACGCCAGTTGTGCCTTATCTGGTACTGTTTTCGAACAATAGGGCAAAATATGTAATTCTTCAAATTTTACGGCACGCTTACCATTGAAACTACGAGACCCTTTCGCCACCACTAAAACTCATCGTAGGGACCCCGCGTTTTTTTTTATTTCTTTCTTCTCATGAATACCTACCGGAAACCCTCAAAGCCTAATAATTTTCCACTTTTGCATGCACGGCCAGTCTATTGCATACCTTCCAGGCGGCATCCCTTCTGACACCGTTGGTTCCTACTTTTAAAGGGGGGGGGGGGGGGGTCATGACGGTCGAACCAAAGCGCCGAGAGGAATACAGCGGAGCTCGCGCCGAGGTTTGACAGAGGGATGGGCCTGCTTGTTTTCGCACTAGGCGCGCTCAGGGCTGGCCCCTGCTGGTCCCCTACCTGGCCTAGCTGGCCCAGGGCAGCTCGTGCCACCTCGAGCTTCTCTAGCTTCGGCCGCAGCTTCTCACTCCTCGCCGTCTTGAGGCTGCAGATACTGGCCGAGTGCTCGTCCAGGCACGCCTCCCGGGCCTCCGACTCGCAGCACCGGCACCAGCCGTAGATGGCCGCGGGCCTGTAAAGGACCATCACATATCACACTCATTCTGCTCACCCAGTGTTTGGCAATGACGTCACGGTGACGTCCTAAGTAAGTCACTGCGGACAAAGCCAAAATGGTCGCAATATTGACTCAAATCTTGACACCATAATGACGTACTGTTGACATCTAAAGTGCAAAAAGCCAGAGATTTCGCTTAACTTTAGCACTTAAGTGCCGATTACTATTGTCCGTTATTAATGTTTTCTCCGTACTCTGCACCTGCCTGCATCAGTCTCTACACAACATCTCGTCACAGCAAAGGATGCGGACATAAATTTCGGACTTAAGAAATGACGTACTTTCGATGTCAACAAACACGGGAAAAGTCTATGGACTCTACGGCACATCCACAGGCCTATGGACTAAATTGTCACTCCAGCTATGGAAAAAAAATATGACCTGTCCACAGATAGTAACAATATTGTACGCCTGGAGTCACAAATATTGTCACTGGCCTATGGACGTGCAGAATTGTCCATATTCATGGACAAAAATGTCTACAGACTTTTTCTGTGATGACGTCATTTCAAATACATCTCGTTTGGAGGTCAAGAGAACGTAATTTTGACGTCAAGATTTCAACCTCGAATGAGTCGTTTTGACTTTCTCCGTCGTGACTTCCGTTGGATGTCACCGTGACGTCATTGTGACATTTTCGTATTCATTGGGGGTGGGGTCAGGCGATAGGACGAAGGACCGACTGTCAAACAGTGGATTCGGTAGTGCCGCAGCTTTATGGATGGTACTAGATGTACAACTTTTAAAGAAATAGTTGTACTTGGAAACTGTGTGTGATAAGCACCCCTCCCCACGCTGTTAGGCTACCTTGAAAAAAAAAAAAAAAACGTTTTACATACCTCTGGCATATTTCTACCAGCTTGTAGTTATCCGGAAGGTTTGCAGGCACAGTCCGGAACGCCTAGACAGAAAACAGATGATATCATATACATCGAATGAAATACCTATCAATATTATTCACAGTCTTTAGTCTATGCTAAACAACTGCACCAACACTTCTTTAAGGGTCTCCAATCGATCTTTTTTCTATTTCATAAATCGATAGTTCAGAACACGCTGATTCTAGTGATATGTGTCTGAGCCCTCTGAGCCTTCCAGATTTTTGATACGTTCAAACCTTCGTTTTTTCCCCTTTTCGGCATACAAGTCTCAAGCATTTGAATAGATGTCGAGATGAAACTTTGCAGTATCATAGTTCTTCACTCTGGCTGTGTTGTGAAATATTTTTCACGTCCCTGCGATTTCCAGGTTGGCCCCTGGAATCACTTGAAAATGACCCGATAATAGAGCAGTTTTCCTCATGTAAGACGAGTACTTACTAAATTAAAATTATATTCACAACACAGCCCCGTCCTTCCTCTACAAGAAGACTTCTAGCTCGTTCATATGTCAACTAGAACTCGAGATTTGTATGCCGAAAGAAGGGCCTGTTTCGAGTTCCAGGCATGAGTAGACAAGGACAGGCTACACATTCTCTCTCCTACGTGGCGGGGTGAGGCGGTGCGAGGTGCGGGGAAGACGTCCCTCCCCCTCCTCCCACCACTGCAACACTGCGCGACGTCTGCCGTAGCACCGGAGGCCAATGAACATAACAATAGGACGGATTTGACGCGGTCCGTCCTTTTCATCCCAGCGGAATCAACTTTTGACGTTCAAATTTTACACATTTATAACACATCCCAACCTTTTCGCCGCCTCGCGGCAGTGCGATTCCGCTTTTGAATCGAGATCCTACGAGGTTTTAGAGCCGACTTGGAGTTGCCAAAAATCCGAAAAAAGAGTGAAACTGAGCCAAACTCTGGTCCTGCAAGCAGGAGCTGGCTGGTGACACCGACATCGGCGAGGTTGCAGCGGTGTTGCCACCTTGGCCAGCGGGGAGGAGGAGGTCAGCCTACCCACCCCTCCCACCCCCACTTTTGACTATTAAGCGTGACCATTCCGCGAGTAGGAGAGCGATTGAACCCTTAATTTCGATCCTAGTCGGTAATGAGTGATCAAATTCTGAAGAGGACTAATACCACCCCCTTAACCGGATAAATATCGAAAATCTGAACAGTGCTGACCTTCAAACTAATTTTTAACGAGAAAGTTGGTAAAGTGAACGTCAGTGGGGCTTTGTGGCTCACGAAGACTGACACTTACTGAGTTTCAACCCTATCCGACAATCCCTAAATTTTGGACAAGTTGGGGGTAGCTCTTAAATCAGGGGTGGGGAGGGGTACTTTAAGAGTTAGGAGTGGAACGGTTCCAAAATTGCTCGGGCTGGGTAGCGGTGGCCTCCAGGGTTCCGAAAATGCCCGCGGCAACCCTTTTAAGAGAACTGAAACCCACGTCCACTTCAACTCCACTTCCAGACGACACCAATAGGATAGAAAGCATGTGCGTGCCGTTTTTTAAAGAGTTTTATCCTCCTACAATACGCCCCTCGATGTCTCAACTTCTTCCACTCTCAAACACCGATGCCAGACACCCCTGTGAGACATTTTCAGGGAAAGTGAAGGGGAAGCGATCGCTTTGATGAGAGTCAGAGACCCCAGAAACATCGATAAAATGTCACGCGCCGCCGTTCACAGGCGCTTTTGGAACTGAGAGGGCGACTGTTGTCCCACTCAACTGCCGCCGCAATGAAGGGTCAAAGTCGTGAAGATATCGACTGCTCAGTCTGGGGTCCTTTGAACGGGTTGATCTTAGTGGCGGTGGTTATTTCCGGAACCCTGAAGGCCATCGCTAACCAGCTCGAGCAATTTCTACCCCCCCCCCCCCCGCGCAATTAAGGGAAAGTCGGAGTAGGTTAAAATAAATATACTTAGGCGAAAGCTCTAGTCATGAATTATAGAAATAACACGTGCCCGGATTTTGAAGGAAGTCCCATATTTGAAGAGAATAGTCCGTGACAAGATTGAAGGGGAAGCGTGGTCTGCTAGGCCACGATTGCGGCTGGCGGCTGCTACCGGGTGCTGGCGTACGGGAAAAGAAAGCCGTCGAGATGATGATATCAGAGTGCCATCGGACAGAAAACCTGTAATATTATGATTCCTTAAACAATAAGCTTGTGTAAGGCCGTATATTTCTGAGCCTGCCAAACATTTTGATAGAAAAAATGTAACGCATTCCAAGGAAGTAGCTCCCGTCCGCAGCCGTAAGGCAGGGATGGTTACCAGCTCAGGTCTATTCTGTTCAAATAGTTGCTGCCCCTGATTACACTGAGAAAAATCTTTGGCTCCTGGACCAAAGGGTAGTTCTGTGCGTTCCATCTGGACCATACATCTAAAACGTTCAATCCGTAGATCGAAACTCTATAGACACGGAAGCAAAACTGTAGACACAGGCGTTATTCGTTTAGTGCCTGGCGCTAATCGTTTAGTGCGTTCCCAGACTTTCGGCCTGGGGACTAAACGTCCTGTGCCCAGAGCCAAAAAATTTTCTCAGTGTATACGTCCGAGAAAGTTCGAAATGGTTCCAAAAATTCTTAAATATCAAGTGAGGGATATTTCTGGCATTAGTTACTCGTTTCGCATTCTATTTTCCGAAACGCGGAAAAGCCGTTAGGTTGGCAGTTGCAGAGGGCGAGGGGGGGGGGGGGGGGGGGGGGGGGGCAAAGTCCGGGAAGGCCCGATAAAGTGATTTATGCGATCGCAGGGGGTATTTTTTGGAGCGAAAAGGTTCGATTGAACACCTTGGGCCTTCCTCTACCAGCCCGCGGGGAGCCGAGAAGTGCTTTATTCGGAAATAATCCGTTACTATATTCGTCCAGTCGGCGGGTTGGGCTCCCCAGTTACTGGTCCAGCAAGACTACAAGCTCAGCTCCTGCCTTTTTAAAAGAAACGAGTCGGGGAGGGCTACGACGGTCTTGCGTACAATCACGAGGAATAAAACCTTCTGTCCTGGGACCAGTGGTTTGGGAGTTGGCTTCCGGCATGATCATTATCCGCCCCCGACTCAAAAAAAAAATAAAAAATAATAATAATAATCGAAAAACGGGTGGTTTGCGGGGGCGGAGCCCGGAGACATATCTTCGGAGCGGATTGGCGGCCAAGAAGGGACAGGTGTCTTCTTTACCCCAAAGGGCCTTACAAAACCCAATGACTGCCGGCGGCAGGCCAAGGTTAGGATGCGCCTATCCGATGAGCGCAGCCTGTGACGGCTCCTACTTTGTTTGAATCAATATCTTCCTCCGAAGTTCACTTTTCCCTGAGTTTCAAACCTCATTAGACATAGACATATGTGTAAATATATATATATATATATATATATATATATATATATATATATATATATATATATATATTGCATTCAACATTCTCAGATGTGTCCCTCTGCCATCTGAGAATGTTGAATGCAAAATCATGCAAGTGTTCGGAAGGAACGCTACTGGAGGAGTTCTACACCCAAACCAGATACACTGCGGATTAAAAATTTTGCACCCTCGTTGTCGCCCACTCAAAGATCACTTGCTCAAGTAACCAACACCAACTCTCCGTTGGAAGGCGGTTCAACGCTCGGGTCGGGCGCTGCCGCCCACTTCCCAGATAACATGTTGACCAGCGGGGTGAAGCGAGGGGCTGCGGGGCAGGACTCGGGCAGCGGGAGGAGGTGGGCAAGGGGGGGGGGGGGAGCCCGCCAAGCGACAAAATCAAAATCGTCTGTTCATATAGGTTATGTTCCCCAATTTACTACGTCATTTTAATCTGAAGAGACGTGTCAGGAAAAGTAAAACTATTTTTGGAGGAATATTTATGCACTTTCAAGATTCCTAATCAATATTAGTTGTAGGAGTGATTTTCTTATTCATAGAAAAATAAGATTTGCATCAAGTCACTGAACTTATGGCACAAAGGTGTTTGTGCGCCGTGACAAACTGTGCTGAAACGTGAGGTCCAACTTCTATTTAGATCGGTTTGATGCGGAGTACATATCCTTGAGGACTCAAGGTTACACGAGATTTTTAAAATAAACGCGAGTTACATTCTAAGTCGTCATGAAACACTCCGGCCCTCTCGAGGCAACAAGCGGACGCCGTCGTCTGCAGCGGCTACGATTGGAATTTAACGTTAATATTTAAATGTTGTGTAGTTGTTGTTTTTTTTTTCGTTTTTGTAACTTAAACTCTTAGTCCTTTGATTCTTTTTCTTTCATCTCGTTCCAAGAAAATCAACCGTCGTGCTCCGTAAACACATCTGTTTTGTCACTTACTAGAGGTCTGCAATTTGGAGTCTGGTTCCCTTTTCGGTGTTGGTTACCTGACTTACTTCAGTGCTAGGAAACTCCCTCGGTTGTAGCGATTCACTAAAAACGCAAAATGGAGGGTCGGGAATTACCAACCTGACATATTTTGGGACGATCAATTTTTTTCAATACTTTCAGGAAACGTTTGGAAAATTCCGATGTATCTATAATCACAACTGCTTTTAATTTTTTAATGCCGGCTTTTGAAAGTCGGTTATCAATGTTGGCAGTACTTCATTTGTTTTATCATCCACTTTTGGCTTCCCCACCTCCCATCCCCCACTACCGAGAGTTACCTGGCACCTGACTTGCTGCCCCCCCCCCCCCAAACTATGACTTACCTTCCGGTCAACAGGGCACCTCCTATCCTGTCGCAGCATGCAGCGCAGGCAGAAGGTGTGTCCACACGGCAACATCTTGGGGCGCCTCTCATCGGCGTTGAACGGCTCCATACACACATCGCAGTCCATCTGCAACAGAACCGTACAGTACAGCCAACACCTCGACAAAAGACAAATCTTCAGATCCAGATTCTGATTCGGCGGTAGTAACTGATAGAAGAAACCACGGAAGTTCGGGTACTTGAAAGTCAATATTTCCACTATCAACATCGGTTTAAACTACGAGAGTCGGGCAATGACGACGCCTCCACCGAAGTAGAACGACACGCGTCGCACGAGTTACTGTTTGATCTTTGAAGTTGTATACCGATTTTAAAATGGATTCCGGTCGAGGATCACTCGAATCTTATTAAACATTTACACCGATAATAGACGTTACCGCCCGCGCCGGTCCGGGTCCGACCCTTTGAGTTCAGTCAGTACAAAATTTGGTGTACAGTACACTGGTCAAACCAAGGTGCAACTTCTCGTCCGTTTGAAGTGTACTCGCAGCTACACTTGTTTTGAAGCGTAGCAGTCGGATTCAAATGCATCGGAGAACTCTCCCCACGCTTTGAAATATCCGGAACGTTACGCTTCACGCAGGAATGCTTCGAGACTGGCGTTGGGTTACACCTTAGTTTTATCGGTGCAGTCTCCCACTTTAGCTCCTCCCAGGTTCAGTGGGAAAAAAGGTCGGAACTTAAGTCGGAAGCCCCTTAACAGACTTCAGTAGTGGTTAAAGAAAACACATAAACATCCTTCAAGGAGGTGTTTTTACCGAACGTGTTTCCTCAGAACAGATATGTGTGCCGAAACTAAGGATTTGACCGGAAGTAAGAAAAACATCTTCGAAAAGACGGAGGTGGGGGGAAACCGGGCAGTGAGCGCGCATGCGCACAGCGACCGACCCCATACGCCCACCCGTGTTTGATAAGTCGTCCTGTTATTACTTCCGTCCCGATACTTAGTTGAAATACCCTATAATCACTTGGCCTGCGGAACTAAAAAGGCACAGCACTGTATGTAGACCATAAGGAGACAGGTGAATAATAGGACGCACATTCATACACAAGCAGAGCACTTAAAAATTTTCCGCGGATGCGTGCGACAATCGCTGCTACAGTACGCCAAGCGGGAATCAATTCAAGGCGGTTGAAGTGAAGCTTCTAAACTCTAGACACTTCTTTCTCGGGTTACTAAGACAATGGACTGAATAAATGAAGTAGGTGTCCAGCAGGGCTTTTAGTTCCGTTGTGAATCAGTGAAATGCTCTAATGTCTCACAAGCTCTTCAATGTACCTTGCTTTAAGTATCTTCCAGGATGATTGTTGAAACCGCCAAGGACCTCCAACCAAACCGCGGGTTCTTCTGCGTCCGCCTGTTCTGCGTGGATAAAAGTCAATCACGTTAGGGAAGATGAAAGGAACAACAAACGCTGACCTCTCCAGCGCATGCGCAGCGCATTTGTTTCTTAAAAGGTGGCGTCTGCGCATGCGCGGTGATGGCTGTGGTGACCAGCGCTGGTTATTCTTTTCATTTTCTTGCCGTCTCCAGTGAGGCCAGAAGTAGCAACGGAATCGTCTATTCCAGTGCAGCTGGTGACGTCACCGGAAGCAACAAGATAAAACTAGGAAGGCGTACGCTAGACGTCGTGCCGTAACAGGCGTACAGGCGTAAGCACAAGAAGCTGTTCCGCGCATGGCGCACACCTACCTAGGCCTGCCTGTAGCTGTCAGTGGACCATGTACGTGGGACGTGGGGCCCTGGCAAACTCCGATTTAAAGCAAACTACTCGCACTCCAATTTAGAATATGCCCCCCCCCCCTCTATGGTCCTATAACGTACTAGGGCCTCCGTGACTGACTCCTAAGATGTTCATGCGATAAATCCTGGAATAGTATGTTTTGAATCAGCCGACGCACTTCCTTCCCCGCCATGCGTAGACCCGCTCGCGACGTATCGCGTGGCCGGCCTATAAAAAAATCAGCCGAAGTTATGGGCCTGTGGGATACCTTGTTTCATTATCGCTCAGCTAAGGGGTCGTCCATAAAGGATGCCCGGGTTTATAGGGGGAGAGGGCCCCCCCCTGGATCCGCGCCTGAGAGGGGGGGGGGGGTCCTAAAAACCGGACATGGGTAGGGGGAGAGGGTGTCGTACTTAAATGGACGTCCACGTCACAATACCGCCAAAACAATGCTACTTCTCCGGAATCACGAAGCATCCACCCAAGTGCGTCCCTCAGATGCTTTGAAAACGCATACAGCCACTATGGACACGCCCTCTTTCGGAAAATTAACCCCATATAATAAGCCAGATACTATATATTTAGACATGTGGCACTTTTTGAAAACCGGACGTCCACGGGGTGGGGGTTCTCTACAACCGGACATGGGGGGACGTGAGGGGGGGGGGAGTTCAAATTGTATCAAAATACCCGGACATCTTTTATGGACACCCCCTAAACGATAACATGCGATGACATCTACAGCGCATTGGTTTCTTAACAAGTGAAGACAAACATATAAGTGTCCCAAGTGGACTGCCAGGGCCTTCAAAGCTGTATTAGACCAGACAGTTGGGATAGGCAAGAAAAATTCGTTTTGGAATTGCTAATGAGGGGCTGTCTGTCTGATGCATTGTTGACTACGACGAGGTAGCACTATTCTTTTCACATATTTAGCTGTTACCGGTGACGTCAGCAGTAGCAACAGAACCCTAGTGGCACTGGGACGATAAGTCACGGCGAAGACGCCGACAGTCTAATGGGGCAAAACTCATACTTTACTCCTCAAGGGCCGGGTTGTACTGCTAAACAGAATGAATGAAATATTTTAATGTTTTTTTTTAGTGGCGTTATAGGCCTGGTGTGCACGACAACGGTATTAGTATATATTTTCAATTAGTACCTTGATTCAAATCAGGTTTACGTTATAATTATTTGAATTAAATATCAATAAATTTTGGCTGTATCCCATTAATATCATGTGTACTTATTTTCTTTCTTTTCGCTTAGGTTTTGTATTTGGCCCTCGTGTCAAATAATTTCAGAATCCGCCCAATCTAACCTCTGGGTCATGTATAAGTGTTCTAACATGAGAGGCACCAAACAATTTTGGGAAGCTCGTTATCAAGAATTAGTTCAGATGATTGAACAGTTGGGAATGACAGCAGTTTTTTAAGCACGGAGGGACCTTATAGTTTCGCCCAAGATCGGATTATTTTTTTAGAAATAGGGTATTTTGGAGAAGCTCACACCGGAAGTGGAGAAGACGCGTAAGAAGAAGAAAAGCGGAAACAGTTAGAGGGTAACCGCAGCAGAGAGTATCTCCGCCACGTCGTCGGCCACGAGCCAACTCGACACTAGTGCTTCAGATTTTCTTTGTCCGCATTTAATTGCAATGTTTCTGTTCAAGTTTTGTAACAGTGTCACACTTCATAACCGAATTATAGCATGTATTCAGCTTTTCAATGCAATACTTCTTGAAGGTTCTGGAAACAAATTGAACATGTAGGAGCACAGTTTCTTTGACTTAGTCAAATGGATAGTATAGTTTTGATTAACTAAACACTATTAGAATGCTCACCTTTGGTTGGACCGTTTTTTTGTTCCTGTCTTATATTTGCATTGCCGTGGCGTGCCATAGTGCTCACAAGCCATAATCAGCTCTTCGAACCTCTGCTCAAGCGGCATTTGCTTCTCAGGACTGACATTCTTGTTGTAGGTTTCCGCCCTATACGTCTAAAACCTATGTCACGGTACACCCTGCTACTCGCTGCATTTCTTCATGGCGAGCAAAAGTTCATCCGCGGATTGAAATTTCTAGCCAAGAACTGTGGAGCCAGTCATGATGGCTTATCAACAGAACATGACCCTAAAGGACATGACACATTTTAAAACAAAAGGACCATTTTCCAGAAAAACACAAACAACTCATTGGCATCTAAACAGACACATGTAATACAAGTCATACTTTTATGAATAATGACGGTCACGAATTACTTACGTGGATATGTTGAACGGTCGCACTCCCGTTACATGAGCGAAGAGCCAGATGCGCGCCAAAAGAGAACAAGACGCCAGCTGCAAGCCGTAGTGGTTGCGTATAACGAGTGTCGCATTCACAACTGTTTCCACAGGAACAAAAAACGTAGAAAAAGTTAGACGACGAATTCATACTGGAAATTAGCACTTGAATTTTCTACACGAGCGCGACGGACTACCCTTTTATTCAAAACACCTTGCAGACGATTTCTCTCATCCGCACCAACTTTGTTGGTGCGAATAATATTTAGGTTTCTTATGCGCATGTCTATCAGCACCAGCACACTACTGGCGCATATAACTTTTTAGCCCGTCCAGACACGTTTCTTAAGAAACTGCGGGAGCCGGGCTTATAGTCTGACGCGTCCTGTTCGTACGGACGTGTATACGCCGACTTATCGTTCATAGAATAACTTCAAATTTTGAGGAGCAACTCTTTTTTTTTTTTTGACGTAGAATCACGTGCGGTGGCATGAATTTTCGATTTGTTGGGTTGGCTGCCGCCGCAGAGGGAGAGGCCGTACAGTAACACGGGACGGGCTCAGGTTAACGATTTTAATTGTGACGTATACATCTGCTGCCGGGAACTTCTAGGGAGACTTGAGGCGGAGGGCCGAAGGCCCCCTCAATCGCCGCCGGCAGGCCAAGCTGGCCAAGTCCCCTGTCGAACCGAGGTGCCGGTGGAGCGCAGCGAATTTAGATGAAATAAATTATGTGCACCAGCCAGTAATCCTTGTCTCTTCTGGTGCACACAAAGCCACGGCGCTTGTTCGCACCAGCGATGGTGCGTATAATAGTATCCTTTTCCTTATCTCTCTGCCACTCCCTTGACGAATTATATATGACCTAGGAGCTGGGTGTTTTGCTACGATTTTGCCTTTTGCCACTTGCGCCTCTTAGAACACAATGCTTTCCCCCACTTCGAACGTAACAGGTTTTCATCTAGCCCTTCTGTCGTGATTTTTCCTGCAGTTTTTCCTGGTCTGCGTTGACTTTAATTACTTTTGGCTTATGGTTTTGAGGCAAAACGGTGACAATCGTACGACACATCCTGCTCATTAAGATTTGAGCAGGAGAGAAAGCCAGACCTGTCAGGGGAGTATTGTTGTACTCACGAAGTGCGTCCAGATAATGAGTTCCCTCATCCTGACACTTCTCAAGTAACCTCGCTATATGTACTCCCTTCTTTAAGAGCCCATTGTTCCTAGCATATTCAGGAGAACTTGTCACCACTCTGCTACCTATGCTTTCAGCATACTGCTTGCACTCATGTGAGTTTAGTGGGTTGTTGTTCCCAAATATGATATGTAGAATGCCATGTGTGGCAAACACAGATCTTGGTGCCCCTATTACTGCAGCTCTACTTTTGCCTCTGAGCTTTCTTCCTTCTAACCACTTTCACATGTTATCTATTGCTACTAGGTAAGGATTAGTTCGGTGCTCTAGGATTTCAGCACTGACCTCTAACCTCAGTTCTGGAACTGTGTATGGCATCAACGGCTCCTTCTGATTTGCAGAGCTGTGCCTTTTACACTGTCTGCATTCAGCAACCATGTTCGTGATGTCACTTGTGATACCTAGTCAATATACACCGCCCATCAAAATTAGCGCCCCTCTTTTTCCGATGCTCGCCATTTCCACGTTATAAAGCTTGGAAGTTGACGTTTTGCATGGAGTTGCCCCCATGGTTGTGCTTGAAGGTCCCAAAGTGCCAGATCCGGGAGCCACCCCTTTCGGAGGGGGTGGCTGTTCAACTGCGGCGGGGTGGAAATTTCGACCGAAAAAGGTCCCCAAAACACCATTAAATTTGCTGGAATTTCAAAATTTTCAGTGAGGAGGGCTAAATGACGGCCCTTGACAAGCTGACGTCAAAATTTTTACGATCGGTCATACCCACCCCCAGCCCCACCTACCCCCCACCCTCTAAAAGGGGTTGGTTTGGGGGTGAAAAAAAATGGTCGCATTGCAAGCCCCGTGGTCCCGGCCATCTTCACACCAAACCGCATCCCGCTATCACCAACCCCTGCCGAGCAACCCCTAAAAAACACTTATCGGTATGCGAGAGGTCCAAGAATTTCGTCAGAGATGGACTAGGGGTGGAACATCAATCTCCCGTTTAAAAATCCGGCCCTCACAAATTGCAGCCCTTAGCATGGGGGTAGCCACCCCCCGCCACCCCTTGCTACCCCAGGTAGGGGTAGAACTGATTTGGGGTCGCGAATCGTTGAGGGCACTTCTGATGCAGCCCCCCCCCCTCAAATTTGCATCACGATTCGACCACCCGTTTGTGCTCCAGACCCGCAAAACCATAAAAAATGCCAAAACCCACCCCTAACTCTCCCCCATATCGCCAATTTCGGGTGGGGGTGGAAACCCGGCTAGCGTGACGGCGGGTGGTCCCAACCCTTATCTCGATAGTCCTAAGCGGAAAAGTCGCTGCGGCAAACGGTGTACACGTGGGAAGCGTTAAAGTGAGAGCATTGCATTCTTCGCCCAGCCAGCGCTGCTACCGAGCGCCATGTAAGCAGGCAGCCGGCATCCAGAGAGAGTACGCCGCTAGATGCGCGCGCCCTGCCGGCGCGTCAGTCATGTCATTTGCCTGCTTACCGTTTGCCGCAGCGACTTTTCCGCTTAGGACTATCGAGATAAGGGTTGGGACCACCCGCCGTCATGCTAGCCGGGTTTCCTCCCCCACCCGAAATTGGCGAAAGTAGCGTGTTGGCGTGCCTGGCTGCCGGCAGGCAGGCACGTAGGTGGCCGGAGTTTTCGGAGGGGGTCAGGTTTGCCTACTTACAGGCGAGCTGTTTCGGGAGGGGGGGGGGGCATGAGCATCCTAACCCCCCCCCCCCCCCCCCCCCCCCGGCTACGTGCCTGCCGGCAGGGCGACGGGGTTGATTGGCTGCCGCTAGGACCGATTGTTGCCCTGGTCGTCTTCCCGCCCTTTGGAACGTCCTTTGTCTCCGCGCCACCAGAGGACGGCGACTACATGGACCCCGACTGTCCCGTCCGCGATTTCTGGTTGTCCTTGTGTACTACCTGCTGCGCCGCTGCCGCACCGTGCTCCAGTGCCTCGCCGCGCTACGCTCGGCCGTGCCCAGCACGCGTCATGCCGCGCCCCTCCATAACCCCGCCACGCGCCTGGCAACGCCCCGTGCCTCGCCCCGACCGCGCTTCGGCCGTGCCCTGCTCCGCGAGCTTCCAGATGCTTCGTTCCAAAGGGCGGGAAGACGACCAGGGCAACAATCGGTCCTAGCGGCAGCAAATCAACCCCGTCGCCCTGTCGGCAGCCAGGCACGCCACCAGCCAGGCAGCGCTGGTCCGACCTCTGTCCCGACAGTCTTGTCCTAGCCGACACCCCGGGCGTTGTTGATAAAAGTATGTCTATTTCTCTCCATTTGCGATTTACCAACGATATGACATGGCTGTTTTGGGGCATTGCGTCTGAAGTCCGCCTACATTACGGCGGCAGACACATTCGGTGTATGCTCGACTGCCCTACTGCCCCGGCGGCAGCGGGTCAGGGAACTGATAACCCAGGCGTACGTCAAGCGGCATTTACCCACAAACGTGGTTCAAACCTAGAATGGCTTATACTGAATGCGTTCAAGATAATTCTTGACCCAAAAGTATTTCTGCAGATTGTATTCAAAGACTGACTTCATTGAAGATTATATTCTTGAATGCTTTTAGCCCTCTTGGTGTGAAAAAAAACAAACTAATACGGCCGTAGCGTAGGCTCTTTCCACCAGGGTACGGAGGTCAAGGTCGTCAAGGTCTGGAACGGAGGAGAAAAATACGTAAAGGGGTATTAAGCTTGGATCAATAAATATTGTTTGAGAGTGATACATATTGAGGAACCAAAGCTGTGTCGTGCGTGAGGCTGATTTGAATGGAGATCAGCCTGACTCGTTCCCCCAGCAGCCTGATGACAGCTCGCGGCGCTATCGAAGCGGCGGGGTCACGGTTGTGCCCAGTCTTCCTCAGCATGCCGCTCCGCCACCACCTCGTGGTCCTCGTCCCTCTGCTGCTCGCCGCGGCCACATGGGGCGGTGAGTGCACAAACCTCTGCCAACGGTCCTGGCCGAGTGCCGGTAAGTTTCAGAGTTAAAAAGAAAAGTTAGTTGCTCCAACGGAGAGCATTTGGGAGCGACACTACATTTTTGCTTCAGCAAAAAACCTTAAATACGAAATTTCAGAAGTGCTTCACAAAAAAAACACTAACGTTTTCATCCTAGCCTTTTCAGCTTAACCTTAGCAACTAACCTTTTCAGCTTAACCTTAGCAACCTAATCTCACCTTTCCATCTTAACCTTAGCAACCCCACCTAACGCTTGTAAAAATAAGCCAAAGTGTCTGGCATATGAAACAAGAGACAGAGAACAAGAGTGCGAGAGAGGGGAGATTTTATTTTTATTAGTCTAACGTGGCACAATAGGAGTGAGAAGCCCTGTAAGGCAGTACCACTCATGAGGCACAGTATAAAAACACAAGTACAGTTCAGTCTATTAGGATTGTAACAAAAAGCTTGCTAGTGGAAAGGTCGATGATTACAACCAGCGAGAGCTACAAGGCAATTTTTAGCTACTAAATGTTGAATATATTATTAAATATTGTTAATTTTCGGTTGGTACAGATAGTTGTGAAGCTTAGCTTTGAAAGTAATTGCAGACTGACATGATCTTAAATGTAAAGGGAATGTGTTCCATAAACTCTGAGCACAAACCGAAGAAGCCCTTCTCAATTTAATGGTGCGGTGCATTGGACCGCAAAGAGTGAGTGCTGTATTTCTATTCTGCCTATCGTGGATTTGGCTCATAAAAGTAAACATGGCTGACAAGTAGGTTGGTTTGCTAAACTTCAGAACTTTAAACAAGAGCATCAGTATTGCACTTTTCCTCCTTTTTTCGAGAATGAGCCACATTGGCCTGTAATAGGTACGGTGTTATTCTCGTATCTCTCTTCAGATCATAAATAAATCTTAGCCCATCGTTTTGGACACGTTGGAGCTGTATACTACTAACACGTGCCATATCACGGTAAACGATAGATACATAATTAAGTACAGGCACTACATAACTATTTACAAGCTGTGATCGTACTGAGGCAGGCAGACGATCTGTATACGCCGTAATCTGTGCAATATACCAATGCCTTTCTTACAGGTTGAAATAATATGAGGCTCCCAGGTCAAGAACCTATCGAAAACAACACCTTTTTTTAAATTCATGGAATGAGGATTTTGCTTGAGCTTTGTTTCAGTTTTGGGGTCGTTTGTATCTCCTTCGAGAGGGACAGGGAGTAGTTGCAGAGCTAGGCCGTCTAGGTAGCGGTCAGTGTATTGCTTGCGTTCTCATACGCGGGCCACCTAGCGCTAGCCTCCTGCAAGGCTCTCCCGCTGTCGTCCCCACCACCAGTCCCAAACGGTCCTGACTCTTGGGTCGCCTCCCTTTTAGCGGGCCCTTCACCCAAGTTACGCCGGCGAAGGCATGGCTCAGTTTAATGTGCTCCTACTAGTCGCGCTCCTCCTACTAGCTCCTCCTAGCCCACGATGCCGTCGGGTTGAGTAGTTTTCAGCTTTCACTTTTAGTTTCAGGGGCACCAAGACGGGGTTTTAGGTGTAGCAGCTGCGACACCTGATTCGGAAAAAGGGAGGGAGGTTGGAAGAGAAAAGGCGAGGTACGAGAGGAGGGAAGAAAGGAAGGAAACGGAGTGACAGAAGAGGAAGGGAAAGAAAGTTAAGAGGGAAAAAAGTAAGAAAGAGAGAAAGGGATATGAACAGCCGTAAGAGTAAGAATGATGTGTAGGTACTAGGTATCGGCGAGGTAGAGCTGGTCTGGTCCGAATCAGTAGTAAACTAGGGAGACTAGATTAAAGAAAAATAAAAGGAAAATGAAGGAGAGAGAAGGGAGGAAACAGGGGAAAGAAAGCGGAGAAAAATCAATAAAAACGAAAGACGTGCGACGTGCGACGAATTTCAGTTTAATTGGGAAGGAAAGGGTTTGTAAGAGCGAGGGCTCAGAGAGGAGCGACACATAAAGGGAGCACAGGGAGCGTTCCTGTCCTCTGGCATAAACATAAGGGACTAAAAACGGCGGCCAGTTCCCGCGTTTGAGTTCGTCCCGTTTTGCCGCGGTCTTTTGCGTTATAGATTTCTCTCTCAAAGTGGGGTTGAGAATGGCGCTTAAAATGCTAAATTGTAAATTTTTTAGCCAGATTTTGTCAATTTCCCCTTAACCATCTACCTTTCAAAATAAATATTAGTTTGCTTCGCTCGCCATACGGATTATTTATCTCATAGGTCTGTAAGTAACGATTAGATTGCAAAACCCTAAAATTTTAGCTCACCTGAGCTTTTCGCTTGTTTCGCTCGCTATGCGGTTCATTTATCTCATAAGTATTGGGTCCGTAAGTGATGATTAGATTGCAAAATCTTTAAATTTTAGGATACCAGACGCCCGCCTCGCGCTCTCTCCGCGCGCGATATAGATTAATGCTCGCGTAGGTGGGACTGTAAACATTGATCAGAATGTGAAATCCGAGAGCTTCTCGCTCGCTTCGCTCGCGATGTTCATCGCTGCCCTCGCGATGGCGCAGTCGATGATGCTTAGAAAATAGTAAAATCTTAAGTTATGAAGCCGATCGATAGCTTCTTACCTGCGAGGAAATCTGTTCCACCAATGCGCAGTGTGAAATGCTGTTTTCGAGCCATACTCAACAAAATCAACAAAATGGCTCGTTTTGATCAATTTCTGCCACTGAAAGGAGGCAACATGAATACTGGACGTTTTGATGTCCGTGTTCCGGGGTATGTTTAGGAAAAAGGGAGGTTTGACCCTGAAAAAGGGAGGGAGGTTGCCTTTTCTGCGACACCTGTTTCAAAACGTTTTGGCGCCCCTGTTTAGTTTTCTGGTTTTTCTTTAGCAGTTAATAATATCAATAACGAATAATAATTATTATGCCTCTGAACAAGCCTTTCACTAGGGTGAAAGTCTAAAAAATACTATTACACTTCGTGAAATACTGGTAGGCCCGAAGTGTCACAAAAATGGATTTGGTGCAATTTTTATATTTCTTTATATTTGTAATTCGGAATTTTTATTTTGTTAGCTCTTACTTAATTTTCAATTCCGGAGGAAACGTAGGTGATTTGAAGTTTCAAAGTTGTTTTTTTGTTTGTTTTTTAAACAAGTTTTTACTTCAAAATACAGGTGAGACAGACGGGAAGACACCGCGTTATACGGGAAATGTCATAGTGTACAGCGACTGAACACATCATGTAAAACGGGAAATGTGAGGGGAATTGTGGCGAGACTTCATTGTCGACAGGTTGGCTGGTCGCGGCGCGGCCCGCGGCCCCCTAGTTCTCACTGGCACTGACCGGTCGGCACATCGACAGTGTTTCGCACATCAACAATAAGGGCTGTTTCACAAGAAAGGGAGAGGTCCGATTTTTAGCGTGGCAGGAGAAGGATGGATGATACTGACGCAGCCAGTTGACGAGCCGAGCACGCTGGCTCTGTCTTTTTCTTTCGCTATTGGATGGAGTGAGAAAGCTGAATTTCGGTTTTGAGACCGTCTGCTGCATTTCTGGAGTGTAAAATAACGTCCGACGCTCTTGTATGGGTACTATGCGAAAGTCAGGAAGGTATGAAAAACTTTTCACAGAGACTTTCGGTTTTGGCGTAAGGGGCACCATAGGAAATTTATTAAAAAAAAGTCCGATCTTCAGTGAAACTATAAGGTCACTCCGTGCCTAAAAACACATGCCAGCATGTGGCATAGAGGTATCGGTTAAACAGTAAATAGGAACTGTACTTGAGCAGCGCCCAAATCATTGCACGTGGGCTTCAAAGCACCTGTGACACTTGCACACTTGTGCAAAGTACTGCACACTTTTAACAATATGCTTGCGAGCAAGCGGGACATATTTAAATTTTAACAAGTTGTTACTTGGAATAACTCTCTCTCGTTCTGCCCGTCCAGCCGCTGAGCCGCTGCGAAGCAAATCACTGCCGCTCCCACTCTACTACCGCACCCGCAATGCCTGCCTAGCCTCGGTCGCTTTATATATATATATATCTATCTCTCTCTATATATATCTATCTCTCTCTCTCTCTCTCTCTCTCTCTCTCTCTCTTCTCTCTCTCTCTCTCTCTCCCTCTCTCGCTCTCTCTCTCTCTCGCGCGCGCGGCTACTGTTTGTTTGTACGTAAAGCAAATGATGTAAGTCTCTATCAAGAATATGAAAAGTGTGTCAGTCTTGCTTTAAGTATGTGACAAATGTCACATTTATTTTAGAATGTGACTGTCACATAGTTGGTTTTTCAGAGAAAATTTCCACTGTGAACTCGATGAAAGTAGCGACCTGAAAGGCTAAAATTGCAAGGAAAACGTCATATCTCTTACGGTTTCGGAGATGTCGGCATTGAAAGTGCAAAAATCAAGCCAAGCCAAGCAAAACCGAGCAAAATTACCGTATACGCAATTTTTGCACTTTCAATGCCGATATCTCTGAAACCGTAAGGGATACGACGTTGTCCTTGTTATTTTCGATCTTTAGGACGCTACTTTAATCGAACTTGCATTGAAAACTTTATCTAATTTTTTTGGGGGAAACTTTATTCTTTGCCCTGTAGAGGGGCTTATTTATAGAATAGGGCCCGTGGCGGGCGCTCCAGATGACCTCTGAAAACTCTGAAAAAAATATTTTTGGATGCAACATTAAAAACGGGCGGGGAAAAGTTCACGCGCCGACCGGATTTCGAAAATAGGTGCTCGACGACCGCCTCTACTGTAGGCCCGCACGTTTTGATGCACTTGTGCGTCCTGCCTTACGGTGCCCGAAAGGTAGGCAACTAAGACTCCTGCATGCGCGCGTGCTTAGCGGGTCGGCCTACCCTAGCGCTTGCAGGCGCCTCAGACAAACTCAATTCACGACGATCTCCCTTGATTTTAAAAAATTCTACGCTACGCTCGCCACAGTAAGCGCAGAACAACGGAGCGTACCTCAAGTTTACTGATTTTTTAGCACATATTACGCATATTACACATGCCCCATAACACATGCACCATAAAACATGCCCCATTACACCTATTTCTAAACAATTACGGGATATTACGGACAATACCAAATATTACAGTTATTACGGGGTTATTACAGACAACTGTCCTGCCTATACTCTATTTTAGGAAGGCCACTGGTTTTCTTGGCTTGCATGGCACTGCTTCGACACTGCAGCAATACCACATGGAGCCGCGCCGGTCCCTGGGCTGGGGATGAAAATTTGAAAAGGCCCCTAGCAGCGGGTGCGTGCAGAGGTACCAGCGGACGGGGGGCAGCGACCTCGGGTAGTGGGGACGTAGGGGCCACGTTTGAAATTTTGAACGGGCAGAGATATTAACGTGGTTCAAACGGCATCGTGTTCAGGGCCATTAGCAACATGAATTCTGAAAATTTCAGGAAAATATCTTGAAAATTGCGGTCTACAGGGGCATAAATTCATTTTGGGAAAAGACACAAACACAGAGAGAGAGAGAGAGAGAGAGAGAGAGAGAGAGAGAGAGAGAGAGAGAGAGAGAGAGAGAGAGAGAGAGAGAATGAGTCAACTTTTTATAGGGAAAAATTTATATGTGCAAGCACGAACTTTTGAGCAGAATTCAATAGTAGCATTTATTTGGTCGAAATTTAACCCCGAATGCGAACGCACTATAAATTTAAATGTCTCCAGCAGACCCTATTAAAGCGTGAATGGCCCAGGCGGGTGAATGGCCCAGGCGGGGCACGGCTAGAGCCGGCCGGAGCTTTACTCCCCCACCGCCTTCCCCCCATGCAACTGCTACCGCTGCACGCTGCATCCCAGCGGCCTTCCTAAAATATACAGAGTATGCAGTGAGTACCCCCTCGTTGATTTGCGCGCTGCTCAAGTACAGTTGTAAACGAAAAGCACGAAGCGATTTTATGCTTATTACCTGTTTAACCGAATACTCTATGTCACATGCTTGCATTTTTTTTTTGTTTTTATTAATTTTTGATTCAAAGCGATTTCGATAATAATCTTATATTCTCGTGGGATTTTCTTGATGTACAGTATAGGCGTAATCTGTATAGACGAACGATATTTTGTTTGCCACTAGCATACGTGTGTGATAAATCCAAGAATGTTATGCTTAAATCACGAATTTATTTTTGACAGTTTGTATCCGGTAACTGTAACAAGGTACAACGTACCGGCGGAGCGACATTTTTTTGCGGAGAAAACTGCGTTGGGCACAAATTTGACTCTTTCGTCATAATGTTCAGATCCATTCTATATCATCTCCTGAAGGCTCTGATTCGTTTTCCGCAGAAGTTGGCCGAGACCAACGGCAACGGCGGTTTTTGACTGCCTTCGGCAAATCCGGTGCAAGTCCAGTGGAAAGCCGGTGCAGCGACGGGATTGGTTCCTATTTCGCCCCCAAGTGCGACGCCACTACAGGCGGCGGCGACGTCTCCGATGAGAGGCAGCCCATCTGCAGCGGTGAGTCCTTCGCACCCTCGATTTTAAGCATCAGGGATTGAAATGGTCCACTGACCGCCGTTGGCATGAGCTTAGGTACGCCGCGACGTATGTTTATGTACTGTACATAATGCCGCGTTAAATCCACAAAATATGGCCTGCGTTGCAATCCCTTATTGGCTGCTGCTGCTGTGTTCGCGGAGTGCGTCCACCTCGATCACTTATCTACAGCAGAGCCTGCCTGTTTGCAGCCCCTAACACCACCATGCAGACCGGTGACGTCCTCGAGGCCCACGTGGAGTACCGCATGGAGCACAGGGCCGTGGAGTTCCTTATGTGCGACAGCACGGCCTGCAGCGCGCTGGTCGTATACAAGTCCTGGAACAACGACGGCTCGTACCGCTCCGCGATCTGCTGCGACATGGAGGGATCGGTCTGCTCCAACCCCAACCATTTTGTGAGTGCCCCGCCGCGGCGTGGCCGTCCATAATACACATGAATTCAGGTCTTCCGAAGTCGTTTCACGAGTCACTTCTGTAGTTCCCTAGTATCTCTGTAATACCTTGTAATATTAGTGGCAAACCATCATACCATACATGGCTTTTTGGTCCTGGAATACCGCATCAATGCCTGTAATACTTGTGTAATACCTGCCATGTGATACTTCGGTAACATCTATTGTAGCAGAAAATCTGACATTGTAGTACCTATTCTAGCTGTAGTACCCTGTAAACCGGTTCGGTGATTGATCCGCCCCTCATTTTCTCTGCTTAAGGCGAGTTGGGCGACAAAAGCAAAAGTTTTGGCACACTCGACGGTATCTGTATCAACTGAGAAAATTTCTTTGCGATTCCATTACTCTTTCTGGCGTGGTGTCCAAAAATTTCCTGTGTTTGCTGTTTTTAAAGCCCAGATTCCAATTAAGCTTCCCTTTCGAAAACCAGTTAGGTTAGCGTTATCGAGCGTGCGGTATACTCAACAATCGTTAAGGTAGATCGTACGGAAGAAGTCACTGTAAAAGATCATGCTATGTTCAAATTCGGCATAGTTCAAGCGCCGCTGTTTTACGTACATTGTATCAAAATCTCAAGTCGATAATTTGAACGGTTTGGCTAGGAGGAGCTGAACGCGGGGTCTGCACCGCACTTGTCGCCGCGCCAGTAGTTATAGGCGCGTGAGGCCTGGAAAATAAAGGACCGAACCCTACCCCCCCCCCTTGCCCTTGCCCTCCCCCTGTTCCCTCCCGCCGCCCTGTTGCCGCCCCGGCCTGCAGCTCGCCGTGCGTCTTGCCTTGGCTACCGGTCTTGCCAGATCCTTCTATCCCATCATTGGGGGAGTTTAGAACTCGGCTACTAATTGTCGTACGAATACGCTTCAAAAACGAAACTACACTGCCGCAAGGTGTTAAAAAGATTTGGTCAAGTTTTAACTTTGAAATATTTCAGACAACTGGTTTGGAATTTCTCATTGACCCACTCACATAGTCACCGTGTGCAAACATCCCGAGATACGGCGGATGCTGGCCGGCGACGGCAGTTGGGGTGGAGCCCATTGGTTTTACAATGGGGTCGATGGCCCGGGCCAGTCCTTTTTACGGGAAAGAATTTTTTTTTTTTTAAAAATTTTAAGTTTTCAAAGTTGGCCAGTTGGCGGATACCCTCTGCCTCTACTGAAATTAGTAATTTCGATGGCTTCATTTCATTTTAAGGCCATCCGACTGACTCGCCACTTGGAGCAGGAGGGCGGCGCGGGTCCGGGCCGGGCTCCATCGTTTTTTGGGGGAGAATGCCAGTTACTGTATGTAGTGTGGCAACGCCGTCGCGCTGGTGTCCTCGCCGATGCCTCTGCGCTGCCGCAGTCTTCCGAGATCCAGGGCCTCCTTTTCCCATTTTGGGCGTGTCAACTCGGCACAAAATTATCGTACGAACACGCCTCAAAAACGCAACGGCAGTGCCGTGAGGTGTTAAGAACATTGGGATCAATTTCAAATTTAAAAAACTGTCGCGTCAAAATTTAAACTTTGGAAGTGCAAAGGGATCGGACAGCATGTCGTCGACCCCATTGTAAAGTCTCTGGGCCCCCTACACTCACTGCACCACGAACAAGATGAGTGCAATATAGATGCGATATTTGGATTTAAATTTGCACGTTGAAAGAAGGCCATAAATTATGAGCGACCCCTGTCATTCACGCGCCCAGATCTGGGATGGGACAAAAGGACCCCGGCGGACCCCAGCGGACCCCACCAGCCGAGCGGGGAAGTGAGCTAGTGCGGCTGAAGACCCACTCAAGTCATGTGGGAGGTGTGCAACATGCAACAAGGACAGAACTCGATCGTCAGTCTCTCTCTTATGATGAACTCACTGGCAAAATATGACTTCTCCGTGCATACACGCCAGCCGTGCAAAATTTTCTAGATTTTTACTGATGACGGGGTGTGGTAGAGGAAAGTTCAATCTAGCGCATGAGCTAAATTTCACCTCAAAAAACATACACGTTGACACCGAAAAACGCGTGTTTCGTAAGGCCTAGTTCAAGGCGTTCCAGTGATCCTCCTAGAATTTCAAGGGCTGATTGAAACTCGTCATGCGCTAGTATGGGCAATTTTCTACCACCCTGCAAAGTCCCGTCTTGCTGCGACGTCTAGTTTTCGCGGCGTGTATGCACGGAGATTCAAAATGAATGAGAAATTTGCAACTTTGCAGCGCTCTAGCGCCTAAACTAAACGACGCACGGTGGTGCGGTTTTGGGCAATGACTAAACTCATAGTCCTCTGTCGATTTATCGAAAAAAGTTTTTTTTCGGTCGAATGGCCTTAAGGTAGTCCCTGTTGGATCTGACTCCGAGCACGGCTAGAGTAACTTATAAAGTGTATCCGCAAAAGTAGCTTTGGGGATACCCCCTGACAGTTTTTGTCCAGCCATTTTCCGTAGGATGGCGCCACCGTCGTTGTGAATTTTGGAAACATAACCACCTATCTGCGTTACTATTCGATGTCAGCTACTGGACCTATTATCATGCTCCTGCGGGGCAGTGACCGGGCCCCCGCTGCCCTCCCTCCAGGTAGTAGGCCATAAAGTAATTATACGGATCCCCATTGATGCAGTTTGGGCCGTCAAAATTAGCGCCGTGCGTGCGTGCGTGCGTGCCGTTCCAATGATTTCGGTTATAATCAACGATGTCAATTTATTTTAGGCTGTAATTTATCCCATAACCGCGTCATCACTTCTCCACCTTCTCCATCACTGTCCTCCCACCTTTTCAACTTATCGATCACCATATCGAGATGCCATCGAGAGTTGGCAACGCTGATTTCGTTAAGGCGGTGGGCGCTGAGACAGTGTTAATGTTTGCTGTTTTTCAGTCTGTTTGAAACTAGAGGGTGCTGCATGGTAATATTGTTGTGGATAGTGCAGAGGCGAACTATTTGAACACCATTTTTTCATGGATCCTCAGCGAGCTGTTGCCGTAGCGATTTTGTTAGGTGATGCTCCTGCTGAAGACGACAGTGACACTGAGGTTGAAGACGATGAAGACGATGGTAAGTCGCACTCAGTCGTGTTATGTCCCGGATTATCAATTTAAAGAAACTAATAACACAGCTTTGCCTTCATCCAGCATGAGGCATCTGGAAAAACAAATACTCTGTGCCAATCATATTAATTCATAAATCAGCTAGAAAATGGAAAAATAAAATGCTAAATAAAATGCCACTATCGGAAAAGAGAGGACAGGCTAAATCACCACAGTGTGTCACTTTGATTGCAAAAACAGTACCTAAGAACGAGAGTTCTGAAGCAGTTGAGTGAACAGTAGCCGCTTCATTATCTGCCAAGTTCGTTGCTGTGGATACAGAAATATTACATTTACTTACTGTGATATAATGGAGGTTTCATATAAAACCATCACTGCCACACAAGACATTCAATTATGAGTTCTCGAGTGGCAATATATCAATGATAAAAGTTTACTCACTGTTGGGGACCACCGCCGTTTTTCCATAGCTAGGTTCAGAAGAATCTTCTGGTCCTTTAGGGAGGTCACTGGCTGCAGGGGATACAAAAACATTATTGAAAAATAATGAGTTCTTGAGTGGCAATACATATCAATCACAAATGTTTACTTACTGTTAGGGACAACAGCTGATTCTCCACATTTAGGTTGAGGAGCATCTTCTGGTCCTTCAGGGATGTCGGCGGCTGCGGGGGGTACAAAAAAATTACTGAAAAATACTGAGTTCTTGAGTGGCAATATGTCTATCACAAAAGCTCACTTACATGGTTGTGACAGTCGTACTTCCAGCTTGAAATTAGACCAGTCTTTAAAATCAAACTGCGGATAACTTTCCATGAGTGACTGTTTTATTGCATTTTTGAGGTTGGGATCTGCAATTAGAGACCATTAACGCACACATATTCGGCAAACCGAACATAATCTTGTCTCCTGAGTCTTACCCTCAGCACTCCGAGCGCCACTGAACCAAAGTGAATGCTTCAGGCCGGACGAGTGTTCGGCCTGAACGATCGAGATCAATCCACTCATGGCCAAGCTAGTTGGTAACATTCCAGTTGTTGTGAAGATACAAATCAAATAAAAGTGACACTAATAACCCTACCTGTTCTAACCGAGATCACAATACAAATTCACAATTTACATCTCACGCACACCTTCTTAGAAACAGCACACGCCCCCCACAGCACGCTCTCGATATCGAATTTCGAGCCGATTCTCAAATCGCAACAAAAGCGCCCACCGCCTTAGCGAAATCAGCTTTGCCAACTCTCGATAGCATCTCGATATGGCGATCGATTAGTTTAAAAGGTGGGAGGAAAGTGATTGAGAAGGTGGAGAAGTGATGACGCGGTTATAAGATAAATTACAGCCTAAAATAAATTGGCATCGTTGATAGTAACCGAAATCATTGGAACGGCACGCACGCACGCACGCACGCACGTACGCACGCACGCACGCACGGACGCACGCACGCACGGCGCTTATTTTGACAGCCCCTGTCAACAGCATCCGCCGGGTCTCCGGGCACGCACATTCGGTGCGGTATTATTCGCGCGTCAATAGCATGCTAGTCCGTTTTCAATATTTTTAATCATGCGTTTGGATGTGTTCAATGATCGGTCCAATACTAAGAGCACGTTTTTACAAACAAATTGGTGTTTTGCAGAAATTTGTAGCTCTATCCGTTCGAAACTTAGATCTTGTCTTAGCCGGCCCCGCCGGTCGCCAGCGACAGAAGGGTTTCTACTTCTGGAGGCTCTAGTAAGCGTTAGAATCCTCGGATCCTCATGGCCGGCACAGCATCGGAAAGCTTACACATTTTTCTACAACCCGCTCGCTGACATTCTTCCTCTAAAGTCAATAGCGAAGGAGCTGGGGACGCGACAAGGTCGACGCGCACGGCCTGCAAGGCGCCGGTGACGCAGCTTTCACATATTGATAAGGCTGCAGTTTGCGCTAGGGTGGTCGAATCGATGCGACAGACACACCATTCAAAAGCTCAGACTTTATTCTAAAATCGCTCTTCCCAGAGTGCTTCGTCTAAAATGAACGGAGACGGACGAAAGTCGACGCGTGCCGCTCTGCCGGCTTTGCCGCTCTGTCCGTACGGGAGGAAAGAGCTGGAGAGCCAAAGTCGCATCACCAGGCGGGCCTCCTCCGTCCTCCGGCTCGAGCCCAGGCGGGGTCCGGCGGGTCCGCGTTTACTGCTCTCTTTGTCTGTGCCATCCTATGCACACAATTGACGCTAAGACTCCTGCATCCCATTACTCCCGACGCAGTTTCTCCATACGTCGCCAGCGCCACTGTGCGAGCCCGGCAAATTCAAAAGAGGCAAAACGCACCCAAAACAGCCTAGTTTTCTGGAATCTTTGAGGCCTAAACTATGGGTCGCACAGAAAACCCGATGGTATCTTTGAATAGGGGAAAGACTGCCCTACGGGGGATAAGGGGTCAAGTGTAGGATCCGAAAATTACTTGAGCTCATAAAACGGTGTCCGCGTGTGGCCATCAAACAGCACGGAAAAGGCCAAACTTTGACCGGCAAAATCATACTTTTGTGAACGGAATTCCGAACTTATGACCCATTTTCCCCCGTACAAGAGTCTTTCCCCGGCACGTTGATATGTCTCACGTCATTGTGCGATGGATAGTTTAGGCCCCAAAGCTTCCAGAAAATAGCCCTCCAATAGCTCGAATTGGCCCCTTTGGACCACCGTATCTCCGTTCAAAATTGGTCCAGCGACCTGCGGTTTTACAGGACTCCTATTTGAAGCGGAATCTCTGGGTATACCAAATTTCATCATCCTAGCTCGAAGTCAAATTTCACCAGGGACGGCCTTAAGGGGTCTAAAAGCGCTCGATATTTTGGGGACTGCTCGTACAAATCAGGGTAAGGAAGGGGACCGATCCAGTGAAGCCCACTGTTCTAATTATGGCCAATTTTACTCTATGCTTCAACCAACTTTCGAAAGTTATTTCCAAGTTCTCGATTGCGTTTATACTTTATGCCACCACTTAAAGGATCGACTTATACGTCCATATGTCTAAGCGTCGTTTATGAGTGGTTGTCCACGTCGATGCTACAAACCCACCCCTTTCCTCTGTGGAAATTCGTGGCAAATCTTCGGCCCCGCCTCCCTCCCCTCAGCTGTCCGCGTGGATTATAGACCTCTCTGACGAAGGTTGACGGGGAGTCCTTCGCCGCCGGGGAGCTGTTCTTCGTGGTGGAGCGCCGTGCCTCCGAGCTGGCCATAATGCCAGTCGGCCAGCCCTACAACGCAGTGACGGTCCCCGTCCAGGAGACGCAGACACGGTTAAGAGTCAGACCGTTCATGTGGATGTCCAACATGCCGGTGCAGTTCTCAGGTAAGGGTAAAGCTATGCCCGATGCCCGGCTGCGGCTCTTGCGCGACGTCAGTACGGCTGCTGCAGACTCTGCTGGACGGTTTCTTCCTTATGAATGAACGTTGAGTTAATACTGGGGAACAAAAATAGCGCCCCAACTTTTCCAGTCTGTACTTGTACTTTCGTTCCTAGTTGACTCCCAAAGTAATCTCCCCAAGGTCTACCTCTAACCTCCTAACTTTATTGGTTCATTGTGAGAAGATGAAACACCTGGTTGAATGACAGGGCGCCGAGGGCTTTTCAACCGGTCCCGACACATTTCTTTAGAAACAGACGGGAGCCAGGTCATCAGTCTGATGACTGTTCGGGCGGACGTGATTTTGCTGACTTATCGTTCTCAGAAACAAGTCCATTTCTTTAACATAGAATCACGCACTGTCAGGGACGGTAATATTACCGCTTAGATTCGGTAAGTTACCGTTACTTTCGCAATATTCGCTTCGTATCGCATTTTCGAGTAATTAAAATACACATTTTTTTGTTATGGGGGTGAGTTTGGCCGCCGCCGCCATGCTGATAGCGCTGCCACCGCCCCAGCGTGATCCTTGCGACGCGCACAATAACCTATTGAAATCTAGCTCATTCTTTACTTCTTAAAGCATTCACTCTAAAGTTCTTACGGATAATTCACCACTGTATATTACGGATGAAACTGGGTCTCCGTAATTACAATGCACTTTGTTTGTATTACGGACAATTGAGTTTGTAATACGGACATAATGTACCCCTATGCTTGACTGCACCTTGTTACGGATAATTTCAACTGTAAGCTACGGCAAAAAAGCTGTTTGTATCTTACGGATCCTGTTCAGCTAGGTCTGTATGTATGCATGTACGGACCTTTCACAGTTATTTAACTGCTCTGAAGATTGAAACTTTTTAACAGTTAGTGTGTAAGAATTCTCTAGATGCGCGTGAAAAATGTTACATAGGATTTAATATGTGCAAAAACTATTCAAATGATATGAATCTTATCATACATGTCCTCAAAGTACAACAGAAATCGTAGTTTAGGTCTTAACACGCCAACCTAACCTAACCAGTGTACGATTAGCACCAAATATCAACTAAGACCGACGGAGCAGCTCAACACCACTAACTCGACAGGCAAGCCAAGAAGCTGAAAGACTGTAAGGGCTGCACTAAGCCTCTTCTGTCCATTTACCAGGTATATGTCGCAACCAAGCACAAACCTTTCACACTTTAGTAAGGCAAGCGAGTTTCTTCGCTAGGTCTCCATCTAGGTGATTCCCATTTACGGAGCTTCAATTCATGGAGACGTTGCTACATCAATAAACAAATAGTGGAATTACAAAGCGAACACCGCACTCGGTACGAAACAATTCGAATCGCTTTCGTCTGCGAAACCACTGCGTTTATTTGTTGAATTCTGTCGAGTGAATCGCCGGGCAGAGATCGTGCGGTGATCGGTCAGTGAGGGGCGTAAGGGGGCGTAGTCGTGAATTGGGGAGGGGGGGGGCATTTGCAAACCAAAGCGAATTCAAACATCACTATGCAATTGAAGTTCTCACGATTGGCGAGATGTAACGAAAAACCTAAAACTCCGCAACGAACTCGGTGTCTTGCGTTAGTTCCCTGGCGTGCCGCAGAGGGCGTGCGGGCTTGCGCGTGTTCGACTACCATTCAGACGCAATCGCTGCCTGAAACCAAACACTACGCAGACTGTTGGCGGCTATGTAAACAACATGGCTGCCCCGAAGACTGTAACGTTAATTCTGCTACTATTTTATTCGTATCAGCCTTCGAATCATGTTGTGTTGTCCCCAAAACATTCTAGCCCGATTCACAAATGCCTGAACACTGTTGTCACCCAATCAAACCGAGTGTGTAGTATTGAATGTCCGCTCGTGTCGTGTTCAGAACATTTGTTCTGCACTAACCTTCTAGGCAAGTGACCAAGATTTTTAAGTTTCATGGCAGTAAAACTGGCAGCACTGAGGTCAGTTTATGCCATCCAAGGGGTAAACACATTTGATTTTTTCCGTACAAAGATTATAATCGGGCAAGATTATTTGGGATTATAAAGATTATTTGGGATTATTAAGATTTTTAAAACTAGGAAGGATTATTGCGATTATCAAGGATTATCAGGGATTATCAAAGATTAACAGGGATTATTAAGGATTATAAGGGTTATTTCAGAGATTAGGGGCCATTCACATGTTACGTCGCCATGATTTTGGCCACAGAGGACCCCCCCCCCCCCCCACGTGATCACGTGCTAACCTAACCTTGCCATGTTGAAGCATAGGAGGTAATCAGTGACTAGAACTCTCCCCCCCCCCAGTGATGACGTAACATGTGAATGGCCCCTTACGAAGAATTCACGACTGCTTGGCTAGATTTTTCAGTGATTACTCGAGATTATATGGGATTATTGGAGATTATCTGAGATTATCGAGGATTATTTGGGATTACCGAGGATTACAAGGATTATGAAAGATTATGGGAATACTTGGGATTATCGGGATTATTTTTCAGATTATTTTATGAGTGTACGAAGATTATCGAATGTGTTTACCCCTTGATGCCATCTCGTCCACACCTTTCAAGTTATTTATGGATTTCAAACAGTGTCATCCTCCAGGTATGCATTAAGTGTGCTTCAGCTTGAGAGTAAATATCGAACCATGGAACATTTGTACTGTTCTATGATAATGCTTCCTCGTGGTATCTCTATCTGCTATAAAAACTGGTGTTTGTTGCTCAGTGAAGTAAGAATCAATATGGGCATTCACCGTAGCATTGGTCAAGCAGTCGAGCATTCAATTTCAATTGCCGCAAACCCTCGACTACCTCCAACCCATACAAATCGACTGAAGCATTAAATTGACCGTATCATACGGATATAATTTTGTCTCATGAGATGGATGCATCCGGAGTATGCAGAGCATTCCTGTTACGGATGAAGGTATCCGTACCTTACAGTCATGGTCATCCGTACTACGGCTGCGCAGAATTATCTGTATGATACAGTTTAAGTTATACGTATTACGGATGAAACTCTCCGTAAGAACTTTAGAGTGTTGGTTTTTATGCTATGGAATTAAATAGGAGCGGGACAGAGCATAATCACGACTTGATTGCAGCTTTGGCTATTCAGGACTGATGAGTACATACATATTCATAGCCGGTCGGGGCGACACAAGAAAGAAACAGTCGAATAACGAGAAACAAATGAACGCAATGTTTATTACCAATGTGAGAAATCACCAAACAGGGTTCCTACAAGTTTATAATAGATTTAAGAAAAAAGATTGAAAGGTAGGGGTGTGCGAACGTTTAAAATCTCGAACGAACTTCTGCGAACGATTAAAGGGTGTTCGATTCGGTTCGGTTCCTATCGAAGATCGGACTAAAGTTTTCGAAAGTTCAGAAAGTGGGTCCGTTTTTTATGAAATGACCATTCTTCAAAACTGCTAATATTCACAACGGAAATAAAAACAATTTGCTGTTTCGCAGCCGAGTTCGAGACGTGCGAGAGCGGCAGGTTCCGCTGCACTGACGGGCGCTGCCTGTGGCCCGGAGTCAGGTGTGACGGCGTTCTGCACTGCACCGACGGCGCTGACGAGTCCGCAGCGGCATGCAGCGGTAAGAACTCTGCTGCCGCTTGATGCCCACGGCTGCCGGGATCTAGCTAATGGAGCGTCCTCTGTGCAGGCCCCAACACCACGATGCCGGATGGGTCCACGTCCCGGGCGCTTCTGCACTACAACCACTCTCAGGAGGGTGTCGTGTTCGTGGTGTGCGGCGGATCTGTCTGCAGCAGGCTGTGGTTGCGGGGCTCCAACGGAAACGGGGCCCTGTGCTACGTGTTGGAGACTGGGTGCGACGGGGAGGGTAGGCGGTGCAACACTACATGGAAGGAGGTGAGCGCCGCCGACAGACCAAGCTGCCCAAGTCCCCCTGTCGAACCCAGGTGCCGGTGAAGCGCAGTGGAACTGGCACCGAGGTTTGACGGAGAGACGGGCTGGCCTGTTCCAGATGGGTTTCAAAACTTCCACCTGGATTAGTAAATTTCACCAGAAATTCTCCAGCTAAATTTCATTTTACAGCTGTGTTTGATATCCAGCTAGATTTTTTTCCCACCTGTATTTTCGAGCCGTATTATTTGGTCAACCTGTATTTTCTCCCAGCTGGAATAGAAATTTCCAGGTGTGATTAAAAAATCCAGGGGCGCCCAAACGTTTTGCAGACGGTAGGGCAAGACACCTCACCTCCCTGCCTTTAAGTTTAATAATCTTCCGTTTATTGAAAAGGACGGAATCGCGCTTGCGTAAAACCCACGATTTTAGAATTTTGACAGACAAGAGATTCATTGACTTGAGACATCTATGTTTTCACCAACTAAAACTTCACAGGAAAGGCAAGATAACTGCTCGGCCAGGTTTGCCTGCTCCTGTGTGTGCGCCCCTAACATTGCCGGGGCAGTACGATCGAGATATCAGAAGAACACTCCATATTGTGACACAAGGACGAAACTTTAGTGAGTTGTTCCTGAAACCGCGTAGAGAAAAATGGCCCGATGGCAATATTGATACCTTCAATGCGAGTCGAGATATTGAACGCTTTTTAACACCTAATAAAGTCCAGAGCTCTTTGCCGTTAAAAAGAGTCGCATGCCACTGAGAAAACAAGTGTCATACAGAGCACATGAAAAAGTATGTTCAATCGGGAGCACATCATCACATTCATGTACAAGGCTCATCGGATAGCATATCAGTTAATGCATGCATAGAACACTGGTTTTCCCGGTGTGTCAGATTGCGTCACTAGCAGCAACGTCAAATTAACTGAAAACGAGTGAGTTTTTTTGCCTGAGTATTGCGCCGTATTGCTGCCAAATTTGAGTACCGCAAAATCGGCCAAAGGTTGAAAGGGGTCAACAGAGTTGCAAATATGAACCGATTTCTCCCAGAGCCGATTTTGCGGTGCACTCCAGCGGTCTCTAAGTGGCCTCCAGGTGGCCCCCAAAGTGCCTCTCCGGCAGAGATTTGCGCCGCCGACAAGTTTTTTGCCTGTGTAGATCAGATGGTGTCTGAAGTCGATGGATTTATTGTCTGACAAAATTCGAAGCTCGTCTGTACTTTCCGCTTGCTTCGCTTCCCGCGATACCTTTCTATTCTACTCTCGATGATGGTCACGTAGATGTGTAAACTTCTACTCTCGATGATGGTCACGTAGATGTGTAAACTTCTACTCTCGATGATGGTCACGTAGATGTGTAAACTTCTACTCTCGATGATGGTCACGTAGATGTGTAAACTTCTACTCTCGATGATGGTCACGTAGATGTGTAAACTTGTGTGTTCAAAAATCGCGGTCTTACCGCTCGCTTTGCTCGCGCGATGTCATTTTCTTTACGATTCTTGATAGTGAACTCGCAGTTGTCTTAGATCGATAGATTTAATGTATGCCAGATTTAAAAGAAGAAAAAAAGTCGCTAACTTTTCGCTGTGGCTTTCTGCGCAGGTGGAGCCACCGGGCTGGGAGCCCTTCCACAGCGGTCTAGTCGCGTTCGATCTGGAGAATTGGGGCTCCGAACTGTCGGTGTGGCTGCAGAACCACTCCGAACACGCGGTGGTGTTGCCGGTCCCCGGGCGGCAGGCGAAGGTGTGGGTCCGGCCCTCGCTGTGGACGCAGAGCATCACCGGGGACATATCCAGTGAGGATGGCACAGCAGCTCTAAATCTAGGGCGTGGCCAATGACAGGGCGACTTCAGTCGTCTGGCACGCATTTCCAGGCGACTTCTGCCTCCTTTTCAGAAGGCGCCTATGTCGCCCTGTGGCGAGGAACCTTTTCCAATGCAAATGCATGGGGGCTAGAATGGACACATTGTATTCAATGTATCCTGGGCAGGGGACGGCAACGATTCGATGACTGGTAAAGCGATGCTTGCCGCACCCGTTCTTTTCCATTTGTATAAGAACGTATATCTGTATTTCTCGGCGTCGACAATCGCCAAGTAAACAGCATAAGTACTATCGTTAAAAATAAAACAAGCACTGCCACTGCGTCGTCTGCACTGATTGGGTTTCTAGTGTGTCAAGGATGAACCACGAAGCTTGATCACAGAAGATTTGCCCGAAGTGTCACAAAATTGGATTTAGTGCAATTTTTATGTTTTTATTTTTGTTATTCGGATTTGTATTTGGTTTGCTCTTAAAATTTTCATTTGCGAAGTAAATGTAGGTGATTTCAATTTAAGTTTTTTTTTTACATTTCTAGTTTTTACTCTAGAATGCAGGTGGGTGGCTTGTTATGGCAAACACCGTGCAGTGCCACACGGGGTGTGCCAAGTAGTCCCGGGGTACAATGACTGGACACAGTATGTAAAACGGGAAATGTTAGGGGAACTGCGGCGAGACCAGTGTCGCTAGGTTGGATGGGTGGCCGCGGTCTCCTAGTTCGTAGTGACACCGACCGGTCGGCACATCGACAATGCGCTACGCTCGGGCTCAAAAAATCCAAACCGAAATCGGGAGGGGCCAAAGCTGCTGTAATGCCAGTAAAGGAACATGACGCTTGTTGCAAACAAGGCTCGGATCTAGGGATGGCGTTCGACAGATGAGACGCGCCAGTGTGACGATACGTGAGTCAATATTGTGTTTTATTGCAAATGCAAAAGATGCATGGAGGTTTTGTGTGGACAAGTTTTGCTGAAAGTCCAAGGACAGCAGTTTTGGGGCGCTGTGACGAGGAGAGAAGGCTGCAGGTGGCCGTGTGAGCAGACATTATATTCACCCAGGTCTGGCTACTGGAGGATGGGAGGCGTCCAGCAACCGAGACTGGGAGGTGTCCAGCGCCGTCATGTGCTTCAACGGGGGCGTGCAGCGCAGAAACGGTACATGCAAGTGCCCGCCGGGATTCAGTGGCTCCTACTGCGACAAGGGTGAGTATACAGCGAGGGGTATTCCACTGCCCAAAATTTTGTACAGTGATTGGAATCAAAAGTGATTGTAAATGATTGGAGTGATTGCAAACGATTGGAGAGATTGTGGATGATTGGAGTGATTGGAAAAGATTGTATATGATTGGAAGTGATTGTACACGATTAGAAGTGATTCGAGTTGATTGGAAATGATTCGAAAATTATTGTTTTAAATTTTAAAAGTGATTTGACCCTAAAATTTTAAACTGCGCTTAGCGATTTTTATGATTATATGAATGACTGTAAGTGATTGTGGTGATTGTAGGTGTTAATGAATGATTTTGTTTGGTTGTAGTGATTGTACATGATTCTAATGATTGGAGTATGATTGTGGATGATTGGAGTGGTTGGAAAGGATTGTAGATGATTGGAAGTGATTGTACATGATTAGAAATGATTCGAGTTGGTTGGAAATGATTGGAGAATCATTGTTTTGAATTTTAAAGGTGATTTGACCCTAAAATTTTAAATTGCTTTTAGCGATTTATATGATTGAATGAATGATTGCAAGTGATTGTGGTGATTGTAGGTGTGAATGTAAGCGATTGTAATGATTTTATTTGATTGTAGTGATTGTACATGATTCTAATGATTGGAGTGTGATTGTACACGATTCTAATGATTGGAGTGATTGGAGTGTGATTGTGGATGATTGTAGAGGTGATTGTTTCACATAGTGTACAGTGATTGTACGAAGTGGTGTACCCCTTGGTATACAGCTACTTCTTTTTCAGCTATCACAGACACAAGATCTTGTTGTCTCCGATATCTTCCGAACATGTTCTGAGGATACGTGTGGGGAGAATCTGCAAAATTACAGGTCTCCAGGTGCCGTAGAAACAAAGGTTATTTCTGTAATTTTGAGGTGATTTTCACATCTGAGAGATAAGATTGTAAATAATGAAATGCTCAATTTTTGATTTCTTCTCAGATTTTACAGTTATTTTAGAAAGAGCACGATTAACTGATAGAACTGATATGAAACCTTAGAATTTAGAAATGCCGCTGTTTTTAAGTTGACACGAGAAACGAGATCCTCATTCCATAGGCTCTCTCGTAGCTCTTGTGGACGTGGGCATGTTGTGCTAGCTGAGGCTGTTGCAGCGTGCGGACCCGGCCGCTACGGCGAGGGCTGCTCCCTGCGTTGCTCCGGGGGCTGCGAGGGCCTCCGCTTCTGCCGCTACCAGGATGGGACCGATGATACGTGCACGTGCGGGGCGGGGCTGCATGGACCGCGCTGCGACCAGGGTGAGTGGCCGGGCCTGCGCGGGGTCCCGTAGGGCGGTGCACGTGCACACCGCACGCGGCGTTCATGTTCTCTGTTGCAGTGTGCGCGCCGGGCTGGTATGGCGCAGGCTGCAGCCAGCGATGCGGGCACTGCAAGGGCCCGGGGGGCTGTGGGGCTGCGGGGGAGTGCGACGCCTACACCGGCCGCTGCTACCAGGGCTGCCTGCCCGGCTACGGCGAGCCTACCTGCCTCCAGGGTGAGTCCACCGGCTTGCGCCTGCAGGCAGAATCCCAGCGTTCACATCACACGCCGTCTGCCCTGCAGAGCTGACGCACTTGGTGACAGCACCCAGCGTAGAGATCGTGACTAACCAGTCGGTGCGCGGCTACGTGCAGTTGGACACGACGGGCTCCGGCAACGTCATGTACCTGGAGGTGCAGTACATGGTGAGTACGCCCTCGCCAGTGTTGGGCTAGATACTCTTTTTGCGTATCTAGATACTAGATACTGGTGTAAAATTTATCTAGATCCAGGTACAAGATACTGTTTCCAACTTGTATATAAATATTGATAATAGATACTGCAAAAGTATACCAGATACTCGTATGTATACTTTTTTCTAAATATACAATCTAACTTTATATACAATTATATATATATATATATATATATATATATATATATATATATATATATATATATATATATATATATATATATATATATATATAGATGCTGTAAACAAAATACAAATTCAGATACATTAGAAATGTAACATTACAGGTACAACATATAAAATAAGGTTAGCACGCTAAAAATAGTGTCATTGAAACAAAACTGATTTTTTTTTTTGATTTTAAGAAGTAACTGCTTTTTAAACGTTTTGTCGCACAGGCAGCCCCGCCACGGAACTAAGATCTGTCTCGCGTAACTACACAAAAGTTCAACGGGAGCGGACGATGGTAGGATTGGATTGCGTTTAATCTTAAAAGTACCCTCTTCACCAAGAGATACTTGTGTATAATATCGTAACTAGTATCGGGGTCGTCGAGGTTGCGCAGCGCCTCGAGCCTCGCAGAATTTTCATTTAGGACCTGGCTGTAGATCCATGAAAAAGTCAGAAACTCCCGGTGGCATTTCAGCGTTTCGTACACAGCTCGCAGTTGTGATCGCGATGACCGTGGCGCGGGAGTTTTAAAGTACTTCAGGCCACGAATATCTACGAGGGGTACCTGAAACGGCAGATAATAGATACTGAGAAAATTATCCACATCCAGATACTAGATACCCAACCGCAACTGTATCTGGATCCAGATAATAGATACCCAAAAGTATATAGATACAGTATCTAGATACTTTTATGTAGATACGACCCAACACTGGCCCTCGCTCCGCACAACTAGCTCCCACGGCCCGACCCTACGGCCACCCTGACGGTTATCTGTCTTCAGGAGATTACTGGCGGCAACTGGACCGCCGGCCCCCGCGTGGCGCTTGACGGCGGCCGCCGAGTCCCATTCGAGGTGGTCGGGTTGCGGCCGGACACGGAGGTGGCCTTGCGGGCCGTGCTGCTTGATCAGCGGCTCAACGCTAAGTACAACGTGCCGCAGACAGTGGTGCGCACCCAGGGACCGCGTGAGTACTGCTGGTCCGCGGGAGGCTTCGGTTCACCGCTGCTTAAGGGCTTGCTATGTTCTGTTTCAAATGCGTCGCTCCTGTCCATAGAGTAATAAGCACTACGTGGTAGAGTGGAAATGTCCTATCCCCTATCACAGGCCTGGGTGAAGCCAGTCGAGACCCGGCGGATGTGCGAAAAAGTTTGGGTCGAGTGCGCGCCCGGCAGGCCTCTGGCGGTGCGGCTCGACCCGAAGAAGGAAGGGCAGCCGAAGATGGCGCGCGGTATCTCAAACTCGGCACTGCGCCGTCCCCACCGTTCCCTATCTCACCCCTGCGCTCCGCCATGCCACACCTCGCCACTCCGCATAATATTTTGGAATTTTCATACTCTGCAGAGAATCCAAAAACTGTTTTATTTGATTCCCCGGTAGCAGAGATTGACGTGCACCTAAAATCTTACTTTGTCAGTTTTCGCAAAATACTGAAAACATGGTTGGATTATTTTGACAAAATACTTGTATCTAAAATTCTTTGCGAATTGCCCGTGAACCAGTGATGAGGTTTGTTTCCTCGCAGTGCCCGAGCCCGTGGAGCAGTTCGCAGTGCCCGAACCCGTGGATCGTTTGGTTGAGGTCAGGGCGACCAACACGTCCGCGGGTGTGTTCTGAGGTGCGCCGCGCCGCAACGGCAAGCTCATCCACTTCGAGGTGACGCTCCACCATGCAGGAGCGGCCATCCTTCGAGAAGCAGCTAGTAGGACTGCAGCCCAGCGGCTCCTACTCCGTGACAGTGCGGCGGTGCCACGGCAGCCTTAGCAGCCCTTCCGTCATCAATGTCACCAACGTGGCCATAAGGACCCTGTAGCGACCATGTAGTGTGCGACAATAAACATTTTCTGCTTGTTCGCTGCGTTATTGCGTATATACTCTTATGTATCAATTGGTTTATTGCGCACAGCACGTACGGCCTGCCGGCCAGGGTTGGGTACGTTAACATCCGCGGTTAACGCGTTAAAATTAATCGTTAGTCTAGAGACCATTAACGTACCTCGTTAAGTTAACGGATCGTAGGGGAAGAGACCAGCGACACAGATTAGCACTGGATTATTCGAAGCAGAGCAGGGCAGAGTCACGGGTACAAAAACAGGGGCCGGTTGCCAACGGGACCGCGGGGGCGGCGCGCACAATGGTACTGGTCAGGAGCAGGTGTTGGACACACGGAGTAGTCGCGGGTAGTCATCGGCACGGGGTATCGCCGTTCCCTTTACACTATCCCCCCTCCCTTAAAGAGTCCGAAGGTGCACCGTGGCGATGACCCCGCCATCAGGTGCCTCACGATGACTGGGTCAGGTCGACGACAGGGGGGCACCGTCGGGTGACGACGTCGACGTCAGTGCTGCTCTGGAACGGGCTGGAGTCCACCGAGGTCTGGGAGGTAGAGGTGGCCTCGCGCAAGGCCTCGACAGCAGCCAGGACGCGGAGGTTCGGGTAGGAGTGAAGGCCTCGTTGACGAACACCGTTGTAACGGAGTTGGGATACGCGGGGTACACGGCGGTTGTCTCAGAAGTTGGGGGGGGGGGGGGATTTAGACGTCGCCATCTTTGAACTGATTTCACGACCTTTTCCCGTGAGCCGAAAAATCCCGATTTTTTTTTAAATTCAGGTTATAGGTCATAGACAAATATTAGCACTAGCCGTCATGAGATTTTAAAACTTTTGTTTAAACGGGCCACTCTAACGTCCCGTCCTAGCCCGCAACGCCGATGGCCTTCGCGCAAACAGTGGAGGTGGTGAACACCGCAGTACGCAAGGCAGCCGGCTATGGGTCACGACGCGAAGGCCGGCCGCGGTGACAGCGGCGGCCAAGGGGGAACGACTCCTCTCAGCCGTGTACTAGGCACTATATATAATAGTATTATAGTATTATACAAATATTATAGATGTATTATAGTATTATAAGGTATTATAGGCATTATAAGGTATTATATAGAATTAAAGGTATTATAAACGTATTATAAACGTATTATCAATGTATTATAAGAAGTTTAAACGGCCTATGAGGTGGTGCGCCTCGTGAGTAGGCAACCTAACTAACACGGGCAATACCCCGCGTCTGAATCTACGTTCGCATGGGGTATTGCTGAATTCGGATGACCGGCGGCTAGCAGTCCAGCTATGCCGGGCTTTGTTGGGTTGGTGTGCAGCATGTTGGAAGAAAAAAGAGTGGGTGTACGTCATTTGTGAAGATGATGAATCATGGTGAGTTTATAGTTGTAACATCGTGAGCATGGCTCTAGAACAAGAATAACATTTAGGTGAACGATTCAAAAAACAATCTTTTTTCAATTCAGCTGTTAAAATTGCAAAGTTTTAGAATATGTACAGTACAGCTTCTGTGGATTCGAAGGAGGTTAGACTACTCTATATGCAATGTTAAAATTCCTTTCTCAAGTGATATTGGAACGACTTTTTCAAATGAAGAATGTGTAAAATTATGACCCAGCAAGGTGATGAAAAGTTCATGGTGACACATAACCTGTGAATCATAGCACAAATTTAAGTTTTGTGCTACTTCAAGCTTTCAGTGAGAATGTATGCTGAATGGAATTTTTTCTAATGGTGACTGCCTTATCGAATATTTGCTTGCACAGTGATTTCATGTGTTTCAAGTTGAATTAATGATTTTAAAATGCATAAAACACATGACAAGTATGCTACAGTAGGCTTCATCTGTAGTATAAGTGGGTGAATATACATCTGAAAATCATTCAATTTATGAATTGGAAATGACGTTTGGAATGTTCTAGTTTTGCTTCATATCAAACAAAGTGTTAAAATATCTTCTTCTCTGTTGTTTTGAATAGCACTTTTCTTAATGTTGCAGGGTGGTTCCGGGGCAACTGGGTGTAAGCACAATATTACGCATCAAGATCCTGGTACATTTTCAACACCACCTCCATTGGTAAGTTTGTGTCCGAAGGTAAATAACCCTCAGAGTGTTAGACTGAAATTTAATTTACTGCTAGTGATGCACTGCAATGGAAATAAAAAAGTTTTCTCACATTCTGAATATGTTTAAAAATCATCACACTGTTAAAATATTTGTTTCATTCCTTTGCAGCCACTGAGAGGGGGACTTTACTAAGAAAGCACTGGAACCAAGTGATGAAGTAAGAACCGTTTCAATGTATTCTGAAACTAAAACACAAAACAGTTCTGGGAACTCCTATATTTTTGACATTATTTTCTGACTTGTAAAGTTATGCTGTAAAGAGAAATATTTTCTTTCTTTTTCAGGTTGTTGCAGTGGACTACAACACTTTGTTTAAGTTTTAAAAAGGTTCCAAGCTTGGAGAGTTTCCTAAATATGTTCCGGATTGCAGTCATGTCATTTTTGGCACTGATATGTGCAGAAACAAAAATGAATCCTGGCCATGTTCACTTATACCAACGGACCAAGATTGTGACAGTAAGGCCATTGAGGTAAGTTGAATTATACAATTAATTTATAGCCAGAGATATTTCAGATGTTCCAATCGGTTGCATTTTATAGAACGTGTTGTGGTTTTGTTGCCAATTTGTTAACAGTGTGGAGGGAGAAGGATGGGAGAAAAATTTTGTGGTTGTGGAACCCAACTTTATTTAGTATGAAGTGCGGTGGTCCCCTGGACTTGTGGCCTTGCAACCTTTCTTCACACTTCAGATTGTCTGAACGTAAGGATCTTAATCTTTTTCACACTAATAAAAAAAACATTGTTACTAATACACAAATTTGTGATTTGTTTGGTGTTATTTCATTACATGTCTCGCTGCTATCCTGCAACTATGATATTGTTGCTGATATCAAAGCCCGCTTTGTATCGGGATCAGGATGTCTAAAATCTGCACGCTATCAAATTCAGTTTCACTGTTTAAATTATATTTGCCATTACACTCTTTAAATACTGAAGTTATGTAATTATTTTTAACAGTACCCTGTATTTATACCACTGCATCTCTACGTATTTGGATCTAACCATGATCAAACATTTATTTAACAATACTGTGTGAATGAACACGAACTTCGAAAATACCCGGACACTGATAACAATGGACGATTTTATGGTAACTTTTGCAGTATTATGGGCGGTTTCTTTTTTAAATACATGTATTATACAAGTATTATAAGTATTATACCAGTATTATAGGTATTACAAGGTATTATAAGTATTATAAGTATTATAAGTATTATAAGGTATTATAGATGTATTATAGACGCGTGTACTGGGCACTATACGAGTCGTTCCCCCTTGGCGGCGGCCGTGCTGCGTCACCTGTTCCGATGTTATGCCGGGAGGGTGCAGTTGCCGATGCAGCGTGCAGCGTCCGCGTCTGATGGCTCTGCTCCGGTGTGTCGGTGAGGTCGCCGGTGCAGGAGGTAAGCGGGGCCTACATCAGCGACTCGGGAAGGATGTCGGCCGAGAGGTTGGTGCCGGAGCGACAACCGGGGCCGCGCCAGGCAAGGGTCACGACGCAGGTCTGGTCCCGGAGTTCGTCTGCACGACCACGGCACCGGGGCCGGCTTGTCCGCACCAGTGTCCCGTCGACAACTTCTAGACCTGGGGACAGGGCAACTGGATGGGCAACGCATGACGCTCGGCTCACCCGCACCAGCGTCCAGGAGTCCCGGAGTGTGCCCGGCGGTCGGCGGTGACAGCAGGGCTCCCCCGCCACGGCCGCTGCTCGAGTCCCGGGCCACCGGACTCTCCAGGCTCCAGCTCGCGTCCAGCCGTCGGACAGCCGGTGGGGTCTTCTTGCGGTCGCACCGCCAGCGATCGTATCGCTATCCCTCGGTGGACAGTCGTACTGCCTCGTGCCTCCGACAGCAGCAGCACGCTCTTCTCGCGGTCGCACCGCTTGCCCCGGTGGACATCGCACTGCCTGCGGTCGCACCGCACTCCTGTGTCAGACGGTCGCACCGCCATGTCTGTCAGGCGTCTCCCCCCGCCCCAGATGGTTGGCCAGACCATCCGGGCAGTCAATTCTGTCAGTTCCTCCGGCTGCCACCTCCTCCAGCAGGGGTGCACCCGTTTCAGACTGGTTCGTGTGCGAGACATAACGACAATGTGCCTGTGCCTTGGTTGTGCCTGTGCACCTGCTCCTATCTGGCCTCAGCGCGACATTACCTCGAGGGCGTGGCGTCCCACATGCCCTAAGAGCATCACAATAGCGTCCTGTTGTGTGCCACCACCTTAGCCAGCCCGTGCTTACCGAGGTGCACCCCTCGTCGTTTCCATGCCTGGCTTCGCTTGCGGTGCACGCTGGTTCAGATTCAGTCACACTGTTTGCAATGAACAAAAAAATTACGGAGCATAGACAAAGAGTTTCTAACATCAAAATACGGTATTTTGAACCCGTCTTAAAATGCGGATGTTTTCTGGGTTGTTTAAAACAAAACATAACTCGGAGACACAATATTCATCAAGATCTATATTTTACCGTAGGATAAAAACACAATGTTTTGTGTAATGGAAGACTCTTATTTTGAGGGTGGGTCCGCTGCTGCGCTGCGCTAGGAGCCTGCTGGTGCAACAGCAGAATGATTCGAAGCTGTGGTTTCTAAACAAACAAAATACCAAAGAGTAATTAGGCAACATTAATTACTCACACGTGAGCTCCCCTCTTGATTGGGGCTGAATATGTCGAGAACGGCTTGGCGCACAGCCGGGAAATTGATAAGGGTCTCTCCTGGGACCATGAGAAAGAAAACCTCCCCTTCTGGGATTTTTAGCTCCAGTACTTTTGAAGTTTGTTTTCGACAAGAGCCTTATCGGTCCTCGAAAAACAAGTATCGGAACACGGAGGGTTTGGGTGGCGGAGCTCCCTAACCTCTAATACGTCACTTACAGCGGATTCAGTCCAGTACCAAGAAGGTTAGGTGTCTTGTTTGCCCCGCAAGGCCTTACAGAGCCCAATAACTGCCGCCGGCAGTCCAAGGTAGCGGTGCGCCAGGCGCAGAGGGGCGGAACAGTGCTTTGCGATGAGCGAAGCCTGTTTCGCCCTTGATAATTTAAAGCAAAGGGAGAATGTGCTAGAGAAACAAACCTTCCTGTACCGACTTCACGAGTTAGTTTGACGGAGCAGCAGGGTTGCCAGCGCTGCAGTCAGGCGCGGCTCCAGGATTTGGCCAAGGAAGGGGTAATTTCCTCGAAAGCGAGGGGGGGGGGAGTAATACATCTTTTTTTTAATGTGAAAGATCTAAATTTGATTTGACAAGTTGTGCAATTACAAGGGGGACATTTTAAAAACTCACAAAATGTGAGAAACACATATTCACATTTACATTTTTAAGAAAAATCATTCAACGAAAGACTGTCTAATTTTGTGAGTAACATATCTACATTCCATTCAGAGCGATTAAAAGTCGACGGCGTGGCGGGGCTGAAGATGTTTCACCGCGAAAAATCATTGAAAAGTCAAAACTACATGTGATATCTAGGGTGATTTGGAGGGGTGGCCGGCGCCCTCCGTGCGCCACACGGGCCAGGGGGGGTGGGGGGTGGAATTACCCCCTTAACCCCCTCCCCCCATTTTTCCTGCCGTTTCACCGTTTCAGAACTCAATTGCAGCATTTCCAGGATCTGCCCGATGACTCGTTCTTGATGACGCAGCAGTTCTGGCGCGATCGGGCGCGATGTTCATAGTGGGCGAGGGGGCGGACACTGGTGTAATAGTCAGGTCACCTAGACGTGCCATTACACCCAGAGAAACGAATTCTTGATTCAAGAGTAGAAAAGAGTATTCTTAAAGCATTCAAGAATATAATTCTTGCTCCAAGAATATTTCTTGATTTAATCCTAAGATTGGCTTGATTCAAGAAAATATTCTTGAATGCTTTTAGCCTAAGAATCTGTTTCTCTGGGTGTACACGTATTGACTGTAGTTTCAGCACAGATCCTTCCACCCGGAAGTAATAGAATTTGGCCGACTTTGGCGCAAAATCGTCCCAATAACTGATATTTTGGGACGTAATAGCTGTTCAGGTTAGGTATGGTTAGTTCAGGTTTTTGGTGTTGGTCTGAATATGCGCCATCTTTCGCTGAAAAACACAAACCCAGATTGGTGTGAATGTGTTACAAACCCAATGTAACTAGTTCGACTCAGAAATTGATGTATCCGGAGAGCCCCGTAGGGATTTAAATTTCCGCGGGATTATAGGAGGAACGAGCGACTGGATACATCTCAGGACGGTTTGTCCAGAAAAAGTATGTGCTTCATGGTCACGCTGTATATTCCAAACCAGTCTCGTTATTACGAGTATCCCCCATCTATGAGTTCCATTCAGCCGCAACCGTGTTACTCGCAATTGGAGTAGGACTCATTAGACACCACTAGAGGAAAGCAAATTTGCGACTATATGTCATTTTAATCATAAGGTTACACTGCGTAGTCAAAACATATTAATACCATATGCTAACAATCATGTGAATTATTTTCATGTTTTAAAACTGACGAATGAACTACATACGTTTGTATGAATAAGAATAGATATTAATAAATTACACAACTACATGCGTATGATATTCATTCATGTTTTGAAACATGTGAAAATTATTTGCATGCTTGTTGCATGCATATTGTTATTCATATGTTTGATTTTGCAAGTGTTCTGGAAAACAACAACATACAGGGCAGCTGATTACATGGCCATGTGTAGTAAGTAAATTCACAGTATATAAATGTAACAAGGAAAGGACAAACTCACTATTGAATTCGACGGGCATCTCGTAATAGGTAAACCAGGGCTTGACGAACAGCCAGCGAGGACCCTCTGCTGCGATAATTCTGGCCTGGTGCTGGGGGCGGCCGTGAAGCCAGATTGCCAGCTCAAAGGCCCGCCGCTCCACATTGAATACGACATCTCCGGGGATAAAGTCCTTCCAGCCCGGCGGCCGTAACTGGTATCGAACAGACGTATGTACGTGTGTAGGTTTGCAGAAAGTTTGAAATTTTGATCGGCGTTTCGATTTTCTAGGTCCAAATCTAGAGTTAAAAATTAGGAAAATTGTCCGGGATTGGTCGGACATTTTTTACGGGTGCCGCAACGGCCTAAGAGTTGAGTGGTGTGTAGTATGAAGTCCAACCTGAAAAGTAGTCCCATAGTAAAGGACCCCCAATTAAGTCACAGGGCGTCAATTCGTCCGTTTTGCTCTATCTCTTGCCGTTTTTGAGTTGAGAGCAAAATATCCTATACTTCAAATTTTACGACAGTCTTGCCATTTTAACTCCGAGGCCGTGACGGCACCTCTAAACATTTTCACGACGGAAATGGAACTATAAAATCGAACCAACGCCGATCAAAATTCGAACCTTGCTGCAAATTGGGTCACCCTGGTGCCTGGTGAAGCGTAGCGGCATTGAATTGGCACCAAGGTTTGACGGAGGGATGGGCTAGTTTTTTCTTCTTTTTTTTTCATCAATTAAAAATGTGAGTATTATAAGTAGAGGCTTATACATGTCGAGGTTGGTAGTGGAACAAGTCTCTACGCTGTAGAAAGTAGTCCGCCCTACAACCCTTCCCCTCTGGAGAACAAAAGTGAATACAAGTGCTCTGAGCTGCTCGGCTTTATTAAGGAAGAAGTTCCTAATATACCTCAACACGAGAATGGAACAGCTCAAGATTGCCGATGCCACAAGCCCAAAGGTGGTGGTTGTGTACTAATTAGCGCTGACACTTACATCAGAGACGTGGCTGCAGCGCTTGTTGGAGTCCGGGCTGGTATAGGTACAGTTCCCCAGGGCGTCGAAGCGCAGTTCCCCCGATGGCGTGACACCATGTACCCATATGTCTGCCTCGCACGATATCGAGATCTCTGGCTTGTCGCACAGATAAAACAACACAGCCTTGTGGTCTTCTTTGTATTGCGTTCGCACCGTCATTGAATCGCCGACAGACACATCAATGTTGGGAACTGCAGAGAAATGTTTATCTGGTTTGATTTGGAGCAGAATATGAGGAAACAGATATACTCTCATCCCAACTGCAAGAAAAATTTCAACACGCTGAGAAGCCGAGTCCAGGAAAAATGTTTTTTTGTTTTTTGTAGACAATAGAATCAACCGCATTGGCTGCACTGTACTGCAATGTTGGGAAATGGAATGTGAGAACTTTAGTCTGAGCAATTTGGTTAACTAAAGTTTCACCGTCCACCTCGCCGTCCACTAAGTCTTCAGGCGAAATTTTGACCCCCATTTTATCGCCCTATGAAGAGTGAAGTCGCTGCCGTCACGTAAGGGCATTTTATTTCGCTCTCGCACTCTTAAAATTTATCTATTTATTTTTGTAGCTTGTTTAAAACATACTCTTTGAAAAAACCGTCAACATTTGTGAAGGTGATTTTATTATCATTATTATTTATTCGCAAGAAAACGCCAGGACGTTTCCAACGGACGAACTAATCGCCAACAAGATTTCAAGAAGTGGCGAAAAAATATACGCGTACCCTTCTTTTAAAGTGCATTAATGCTGAGTCGACTTTTTAAAATATGCTTTTCAAAAATTCTTGCGTGGCGAATTACATTGGACTTAGTCATCCTGGATCAACTTTGAAATCAGCACTGTGACGAATAAAATTATCCAGTGTCTGAGAATTTTAAAATTAATAATGTAAAATTAAACTATAGATAAACTATCGCATGATTATCGGCACGTTACGCAAATTCACAATGTAATTTGTTCACAGCAAACAGTATTAATTCAGTTCATTAACTTCCCTACTTAGCGATACGTAGTGTCGCGAACTTTGCCACTTAAAGCCAGGGCACTTACTCTACTGTCGACGTATGTTATTGCACTTACTCCTTCGCTGGGCCGTCGCGCCGACGATCAGTACGAGTGCCAGTAGAGTAGCTGAGGCAGCGTATCGGCGCGCGGACATGCTGCAGCCGTTGTCCCGTCACGACTGACTAGTGAGTTCACTGGCCGTCAGCGAGAGATCAGCCTCTCGCCGTAACCCCGACCACGGCCAAGTGTGGACGGCGGCGCCGGTATCAAGCACACGGCTCTCGGGAAAACCCTGGGGAAACCCGGGCGCGGCCCGAAACCTCCACCGAAGACTCTTCCAAATCGCATTGGAAGAGCTGTCTTTGTTGTCATTTTTCTGCTCCAATAAATTGTAAGTAATATTACCTTACTAAAAAGTCCTCCATATCGTGGACGAGAAACAGAGAACATTTCTTCGATCAATAGGAAGCTCCATGGCCCGAGACGCGAAAACTTCCACTTTCGTGGAGCAAAAACACCTCCACATTCAGAAGACACAAGAAAATTTTCCTCCAGTAACATTCATTCTATTTTATTACGATCAATGAACGCCGAAACAACGCATTAAAACGCGTTCTAATGTGTCCTCTGAGCCTGAGATCCTGGGTGAGTTAACGGTGCCATGGATGTAAGAGCGTCCATGAAGTGGGTGAAGGTGCTTCATGGTACATGCTCTAAGCCGTTTGTGACACTGCTTTTGAAACTGCAACACACCCTATTAAATTTTGTGCCTGACAGTAGGCAAGCCCGGGACTCACGTGAAGCGTACCTCGCATCGCTTGCTGAGGTCGACCACCGCGTTGGACACGCCTGGTTACTTTTTCTCCGGCTTACAGCGGCAGCGGGTTGCTCATCGGCGCACCTGTACCGCTGAACCGCCTGGAGGGTAGGCAGTCCCGCAAGACTGGCGTGTTGTGCGGGACTGCCTACCCTCTGCCGCGACGGCGTGCATGTTGCGTTAGTTTTGTTGCCTTGACATTTTTCGTGCGTTTTCCTGATAAGATCTATTCCGATCGTGAAGCAGTGGTATCGGTAAGTTCGGTTGGTGAGTAACCACGAGTTTTTGCCTTCATGCGACGCACTTGTACGCACTACGGTCGCTTCTAACTTACTGCGGGTGATTCTGTACTTTTACGGACACCCTCTAGCCATCGTTTCATAATGAAAACGGTGCTTCATGGCAGTCATAAACCCGTAAATGCCGATAAACATGTTGGAATCTCGCCAACGCGGAGAGGGTCCGCTCAAAGTACACCTGTCGAGTGGCGGTATTTCTGGAGTCATAAGTGTTATAAGGTGGTATTTCTGTCGCGAAACGTTATGTGGTTGCTGTTTCGGGTTTAAATACTGCATGGTGTCCCAAAAATCACGCCTGGTCGATTTTGGCCGCCATAGCCAATTTTAGCCTTAATCGGTTCCCGTGAAAAATTTCGCATCTTCATCCGAACTCGAGATTTACCGCATCCCTGACGATACGTGGGCTCTATGCAGTGATCTCCTTCAGGCAGAAAAGCATGATTCGTTTTCGCAGCCTAAAATAAGTAGGGGTCGTAGTGAGACGCGGGAAAAAAAATTATGAGTGGAGTCTGTACGACCAAAATTGGCTGAATGGCAGCCGAATTCGATCAGGTGTGATTTTTGGGACACCCTGTAACATACCGCTTCGCCTTGGCTGTATTTTATTATTGCATGTTGCCCCTCAGCGATACTGCGCAATGAGTCCATATTGACGGTGTGAGTGCAGGCCGCTAGTATCATGACACCTATTATCCTGTTAATCCCTACAAAATCGATTGTTTCAGGTGACTAAAATCGTAGCATTACCTGCCCCCCCCCCCCCTCTGGCGCTTGTGAATGTGGTGCGCGCTTGTGGGCACTGTTGCAGCGAATGCAGATGGCGCCTGCTTGGCCTGCACACGGACGTACTCGAGTGCGAGCACGCTTCGAAGATCTTCAGTGTAACTGACAGACGTATTGAATAAATTTATTTTAGCCCACCCATAATCCTTTGTTGTTTGCTGTGAAGATGTGCTTAAAACCCGACCATAACACCAATCACATGTTAGCGCCTGCAGAGCTGAAGGTAGGCAACCTGCAGTGATTCGGGATTGGCCCCACTCCACAGTAACACATAATCGACAAGGGACGGGGCATTCAGAGAACATGCCTGGCAGCACCCATGTAGAAAAGTAACTTACCTACCTGAACTCGAAGCAAGACTTTTTTTTTCCTGTCGAGCTCTCAGACTCAACTCAATTCAATGCAAGGTCGACCAGTAAGAAGACGCTCATGTCTCCAAACGCCAGCGGGTCTTTCGCGTTAGGCGTTGTAGGCTGCAAACGTTGCAACCGGGACTCCAGGAGTAAAATGTGGTGCAGTGCACTACGGGCCGGGCTGTGGGCCCCAGAGCAATGCAACAAACCCAACAAACCTACCTAACCGCGTGTGTAACGCGTCACTTTCACGGATTAATTATATTTAGTTTGCGTGCACAACTTGACAATATCGCTCGCATCAGTTTTCATTGTAAACTAGCAATGATAGCTTAAAACTAAAATGACTACCTAAAAAGTCTTTCAGTGGCAGCACTGTGGCACGTCCGTCCGGTAGAGGCGCTGTTAGGACTAAGCTGTATTACTGGAAGACTTCGTACCACCTATAAAAGGGTCATAGCGTAATCCTGATGTGCAGCACGTATATTCTGACCGATTGCATGATATATAATGAAGGTAATAATGTGTCTTTTAAAGAAATACAGTCCTTCCCTGTAATGATCGTCATTTGTTCGTGCTTATCTCCCACAGGCCTTTGCGTGCGCCATGCGCTCGCCACGCCCGCCACGCCGCGTGAGTCAGCGTTAGGTCAGGCTACTAGGCTACTCGTCACTGACGCCCAGTCTGACGACGTTCGTTCGTGACTCGCTGAAACTCCTCTCTGTCCCTGTCTTAGAATCGTCTCGCCAGCAATATTTACAATTATCTCACTGTATATGTATTTCTATTAGACACGTCAATTTGCAATGATGGCAGTAGTATAGGGGGCGGAATGTCACCCGCCGCCATCTTGGTGGCGGAATGTCACCCCGCCGCCATTTTGTCACGTAGAATGTCACCTGCCTAACCCAACCTAACCTAACCCCAACCTAAGCCTAACCTAGCCTAACCCCAACCTAACCGAACCTAACCTAAGTCTAACCCCAACCTAAGCCTAACCTAGCCTAACCCCAACCTAAGCCTAACCCCAACCTAACCTAAGCCTAACCCAACCTAAGCCTAACCTAAGCCTAACCCCAACCTAAGCCTAACCCCAACCTAACCCCAACCTAAGCCTAACCTAGCCTAACCCCAACCTAACCTAAGCCTAACCCCAACCTAACCTAAGCCTAACCCAACCTAAGCCTAACCCCAACCTAACCCCAACCTAAGCCTAACCTAGCCTAACCCCAACCTAACCTAAGCCTAACCCCAACCTAACCCCAACCTAACCTAAGCCTAACCCAACCTAAGCCTAACCTAGCCTAACCCCCAACCTAAGTTAAGTCGGACATTCGGACAGGAGTGTAACCTCAACCTAATTATATTCCCCATTGTCACCCTGTGCCCCAGGTCCCCCTCTCCCCTTCCCTTGTGGTGGGGGCGTAACCTAAGTTTGGATGGCAGGACTGAAATTCGGATTATGTTCGTGCCAGCGAACGCAATCCGACATTTTGTTCATGCCGTCCTGTTACCAACTTCACAACCACAAAATTCTCTCAGCGTTTCCAACTGCGCCCATGAGGCACGCTGAATGCAGTCGTTAGAATTTTTTGTGTGCGGAAAAAATTCTATCCCCAGTAGGCCTATACAAAACCTCAAAGATTTTTTTGTGAAACTTTTTTGTTTTATTTTTTTGTAACATTTTTTTGTTTTAAATTTTTCGTGAAACTTTTTTTGTTTTAATTTTTTTGTAAACCTTGTTTTGTAAAACTTTTTTACTTCGTACCATACTACAGATTACTCTCATTTATAGCGTACCATGGACCAATGCGCTTTGCATTCTGTACAGCACACGTATGAATCGGATTCACAGAGTGTTGTCTGCAGTGCCACGGAACGAAGAGTCTTGGCAAGCTTTGCAGCTTAGGGCAACCGAATATTTCAATATTGATCACATCGACTCCACAGGGAACAATACTCTCAAGCATTCTCCTCTTTTCCACACCCTTCACAAAAATCCGTGCGTACTGAGAGGTCCAGTGTTGGATAATGTCATAGCACTCAGTGTATGATTTATCGCCGTGATGCCACTGGAGTCCGTGGACATAATTTGTCACATATTGGTTTTGGCGTCTGTAATACGGTGGTACCAGTGTGCCGTCATAGGGTGGTGCGAACACTGCTGAACACCGCGTGAGGTCCCACAGAGGATCGTACAGAGAGAACTCTTTGATGACGTACTCTCCATCCGTACCTCTCAGCATCTGTATGTCACAAGCAGCGTAATAAACCATGATGGGTGCGTGTGTGGCTACGCTCTGTGATTGACTGATGTCGAGCTGTCGCCGCCTCCAAATTTATACACGGTGTTCTAAAACACAAGCGCCACCTATCGACGAAAACCATAAACTCGCGTGTAACGTTGTATCGACAAGCCGACCGCGCCCACCGCTCCGCGCCGGGTTTGAATTCTCGCTCCGAAGCGCCTGTCGGGTAGGCAACACTTTCTACGCCGCTACGCTGAGCCGGGAAGAGGAAGAGAGAAACCACGCGCCTCGAGGGCGCGCCTCCCCGTTCTCGTTCCGCGCTACACCGCGCTGGGCCGACGCTGATATGAACCGAACGCTCCGTGCCGCCGCCGAGGATCCGAGCCGAAGGATGCGCGCGAAACCCGGGCTGAAGCGCGCGAACGCCGAGGGTTGTTCACATAACTTCGGGAGCCGAACCGAGCCGAAGTCCGTACCCGAAGTATCTTCGGTAGAGTTCGCCCGAGTCGCCTAACTGGAAGGGAGCTTAAGGGTGGGGAATGTTTCGCCTGGACCGAGACCGAAGCCAGCCAGCTCGTCAGTGGTGCATCAACATTCTCAGTGAGAAGACGTGAGCAATGGCAGAAGAAACCGGGGACACCCTAGACCTGTTTGGGTCGATCAGCTTCGGCTCAAGCATCGAGGCCGCTGCTGCGGCCGTGGAAGCAGCATTGGTGAGTAACTTTTTGTGAAATTCGAGTGAAAATCGTGTGGCGTCAGTGTCGGTCCTTTGTGTGGCGTGGCTTGCCATGGTGTGCCGTGCCCTGCCATGTCCTTGTGCCTATCGCTCGCACGAAAACTTGTTCTTTGACCATGCTGAGTTAAGCCGTAGTTTTAACGCGCCTCTTGTGTGGGCATGTCTTGCGTCGTAACGCTGCCAACCACGTGGTTCAGCTACGTTGTTCTGTGCTTACACGTGCCGGTTAGGGATTCCCTGTCGGTGTGTGCCCGTCCGTGTGTGTGTGTGTGTGTTGTTACTTCCGTCTACACCGTGTGTCTAGGGTATTCCCCCGGTAGGGCATTCCCTGTGTTCAATCGTTTTTAACGCGTCTCTTGTGTGGACATGTCTTGCGTCCTAACGCTGTGGACCGCGTGGTTCAGTTACGTTGTTCTGTGCTTAGCCGTGCCGTGCCGGCTGTCGGTGTGAGCCGGTCCGTGTGTGTGTGTGTCCATGTGCTTCGTTCCTTTGTTTTAACGCGGGTGTTACTTGCGTCTACGCCGTGCGCCTAGGGTATTCCTTGTGTGTGTGTGTGTGAGCGCGTCGATGCCTGTGTGCGTGCGTCGGTGTGGTTTCTGTGAGCGCAACAAAGAGAAAGAGACTCAGGACCCGGCGCGTCGCGCCGTGTCCTGCCGCGCACCGACGTCAGGCACGGCCCGCGCCAGCCGTGGGAACAGCTGTGCGGGCACGGCACGGCACGGCACGGCACGCCACGCCACGCCGCCGCGTTCCCTCCGCACAGCTGATCGGCTAGAGGCAGCCAAGCGGAACCTGGCGACTACAACCGCAGCGTCACAGCCTGGCGCGCAGTGGATGTATTCCCCTCTCCCTCTCGTGGCGTGCGTGAACTTGACCTTGATTCCACTCGCAGCCAGCACAGCTGTGCTTTGAGGATCGCTTGCCGCGTAGGCAATACCGACTTCCGAATTCACGCGTGTCGTGCGGGCTAGTCTACCTATCGGGCGCCCAGCGTCGCAGGCCGACCTAGCCAGTGCCGAGTCGAGCCGCGCCGAGCCAAGCCGGGGCCAGCAGCAGTACGTGCTGTAGCTCGCGCGCGTAAGGAAGATCGCGGACGTGAAATAGATCGCACCACTTCGTCTTTTTTAACCCGTTTTTTCCTTTTCAGGAGGGAAGGACAACCTATGAGGGAGTCTTCAGAAGTGATTTGCCTCCGGGCCCCACCGAGGAGTTCGAGGATACCCCTCCAATCCAGGAGGGTTCGACGTGGTCCACGCTAGACCTTAACCAGACGGTGGAGACGTCAGCGGACTTGACTGAAGACAGCTGGTTCGACGATCCGCGGCGATCTCGTCCTGTACGTAATCCACGTATTCTATGCTGATCGATTTTTTGAATGGATACTGCTAATGTGACTTCTTTATGTTGATTAGGCCCCTGATATGCCTGACCTGTGGGGCATGATGCTCGCGGCCGAGGCCGAGGCATCAGCTGGAGGGGGGGCCCCAGTGGACCTCGTGGATGCTGTGGTCGCCCAGGCCGCGTCGGGAGCCCCGGTGGCAGCGGGGCCCCCAACGCCACCCCCGTCACCTTCCAAGATGGGGGAGCCTGTGGCGACTAGCACCCCAGTAAAGGCCGACGATGGCGAGGCCGCCTCAGAGGTACTTATCACTTCGCCTTTGTAATCCTAATCTTTAACTGTTAATTCTAATAAGCTTCGTTTTCGCTCTGCTTTTAGGGCTCTGTGTTCAGCCGCTTTAGGGGTGCTGTATTTTCGCGGCTGGGGCCCTTGCCATCGTCGGCCACAGTTGCTGCACCCGGGGCCGTCGCCAGTGGCCGTCGGGCCGTCGCCAGTTCTGCCCGTCAGCCTGCACCTGGGGCCGTCGCCGTCGCCAGTGCCCGTCAGCCGGCACCTGGGGCCGTCGCCGTCGCCAGTGCCCGTCAGCCGGCACCTGGGGCCTTCACCAGTACCAGTCAGCCAGCCACCGGGGCCGTCGCCAGTGCGAGTCTTGGTGAAGCTGCTGCGGACGGTGGTCTGCAGCTTCTTGCGGAAGCCGCCAGCCACCGAGGTAGGCTGACGACCGTCGTCTCCGGACGTGCCTTGGCGGTGCCAGGGGTTGCAGGGCCCCCCATTTACTCGAATTGTGCCGCAGGTGCAGGGGAGCCTGATGGGGCTCGGAAGAGAACCGCGCCCTCGTTGATGACGCCGAGGGCGAGGGCGCCGGCCTTCGAAATGGTAGGCCTGTAAACACTGATGTCTTTTTAGCAGATGATACATTTATCATCACCTATAGCCTCAACAGAAACAATAATATAAAGATAATGTATCAGCGGCTTGTACTCTCATGCAGAGGCAGGCAAGCACGCAGAAGTATTATACCGCATGGGGGGACCGCGTTCCGCCGTCGCCGTCGCCGTCGCTGTCTGTTGCCCATCGCTCCCTCTCTTTCTTCTCCGTGCTGCGCCGCGCCGCGCCTAGTCGCGCACTCCTCTTTCTCTCTCTCCCTCTCCTGTTCCCTTCTTCGCGCCACACCGCCCCCCCCCCCTCTCTCTCTCTCTCTCTCTCTCTCTCTCTCTCTCTCTCTCTCTCTCTCTCTCTCTCTCTCTCTCTCTCTCTCTCTCTCTCTCTCGCACACACCTTTCCCCTCATTGGCCGACGGGTTGCCTATCAGGCCGGCGCTGACCTTGCTGTAGCGAAGCGCTGCAAAAGGGGCTTCCAACACTTCATTTTTGTGACACCCCTCCTCATGGAACAATACTTACTTGCGGCAGTACAATGGTATTTTAACATACACCATATCAATTACAAGTTTAACGTTACCCACGGGAAAGGGAGAAGGGAAGCGGGGGGCAGGAGCGGTATGGACAAACACAACGTCGCACCATGAACGAAAATAGGAATAATACCAAAGTATCATCTGCTTTCATGACGGTTTTTGAATCGTCGTTTTTTTTTTCTTTTAAATGTATACCTACTGCAGCCTTAAAAAAAAGACTGAAAGAGTTCAAAATCCGAGTACAACAGTAACGATTCCGGTAGGTGGGGGGTCTGTAGTGTCCTACCGGTACGTGTCGGCGTGTTTATTTACGTCCGCCCGACACGTGCCCGGAACGTGCCGGCACGGGGTGACGTCCGCCGTACGTCACCACTGATCGCTTTGCTCCACCTCCCTGGCGCCTAGAGGCCTGTCAGAAGCCGGTAACAATGACATGACCCACTGGCGACTATGTTTCTTATCTCTTATCCCTCTCCTCCGCAGGTGAAATGCGCCCACGAGCTCTGTCGGCGGACGAGAGTGCCGTCGTTGGACTTCGCCGACGTGGCCGAGACCGCCTTCTCGTGCGGCCCGCCGGCCGTACAGAAGTTCTCCAGGCTGGCGAGGTGAGGACCGGACGAGAGCCCTCACTTGGCGTTCTAAACAAACCCTCCCAATCATTGTGTGACGGGAAGTAAACGGCGACCCTGTCTAAACAGCCTGTTTGTGTCGGTTCGGCAGGGCCGTGATCAACACGTTCCTGGTGGTCGACCTGCTGGGATGCTGCTGCGTGTACCTCGTGTTCGTCGCCAGCAACTTGCAGCAGGTAGGCGTCCCCGGCGGTCCCCTGCGGCCCCGGCCGGGCTTCCCTTCCCACGCCAAGGCGTCGTTGGCACGCGTGCGCTAACGAACGCCACCCGCACAGTAGCGGACGGGACGGGCGGGCAGCGGGCACCAGCAGGGCGCCAGGCCCATGTCCACGCTGCACAGCAAGTGAACTAACGCACATTGCCAGCTGTGTGAACTGGCGGCTGATGTCTGCAGCCTCGCACTTTCCCTGTCCTGTGACCAGCGAGCGTCGAATAGACGCGCGTGTCCTCCCCAATCAGTATTCGAACCCGCGCGTGCCGAGACTCGCAAAGTCAAAATGCTACGAACAAGTTCTTCGTAATACGAAGGATTCTAAGTTTCCACACGAATCCTTCGTATTCTTCGTGGGATTTTGACATGCGCTTCATCTCGACACGTTTTGGTGTGCCCGAGCTCAAATACCGGGTCTTAAGGGTCTGTTTTTCTTACCTGTTATTCCTATCATTATTAATATTTTTATGCACCAACAGGTCATCAACCACTACACGGGCTCCGACATGAGCGTGCAGATGTACATGCTGACGCTGCTGCCGCCGCTGCTGCTGCTCAACATGGTGCGCAACCTCAAGTACCTGTCGCCCTTCTCCATGGTGGCCAACCTGCTGATCGGCGCGGGCATGGCCATCACGCTGTACTACCTGCTCAGCGACGTTCCCTCCGTCTCCGAGCGCCCGTACTTCTCGTCGTTCCAGCAGCTACCCCTCTTCTTCGGCACGGCCATCTTCGCGCTGGAGGGCATCGGCGTGGTGAGTGTCTCGACGGACTCAGGAGTTTGTGCCCTGTAGGATGGTCGGACTGAACGCTGTCGCGCTCCTGGCAGGTGATGCCGCTGGAGAACAACATGAAGACCCCCACGCACTTCATCGGCTGCCCCGGCGTCCTCAACACCGGTGTCCGTCGTCGTGTCCCTGTACGCCTGCGTCGGCTTCTTCGGCTACCTGAAGTACGGTGACGCAACGTCAGGCTCCATCACCCTGAACCTGCCCCTGGAAGAACCGTGAGTAGCTACGACCACTGAGTCCGCCCCACCCCGCCGTTGGCAGGACTCGCGGCCAGCGTAAATAACGACCCCTTCCTCTCCCTCCGCAGCCTGGCCCAGTCCGTCAAGGTCATGATCGCGATCGCCATCTTCCTGACGTATGCCCTGCAGTTCTACGTCCCCATGGAGATCATCCGCAAAGGCTTCATCGACGTGCACCTCCGGAAATACCCAGTCGCCTCGCCTCCGAGTACATCCTGCGGGTGCTCTTGGTCTTCGCCACCGGTACGCACATGCAGAGGGGAAGCCGGGATAGGGGTCAGTAAAGTTAACGGGCGCGTCTTTTTGGTTTTCGTGAGGTTGTATTTCTATGAAGAAACAACGTGTAGGGGTCGGTCCCAAAACACTGCGTCCGAAAATACTAGACAGGCATGGAGAACGCTCCAGCGTTCTAGAACACACGTTCATTTAGTATTCAGAAAAAATAAGCTTGTTGTGTCAGAATGATATTTGTGAAGCACAAGTAAAATTTATTATTAATATCAGAATGAACGTGGTACAGCGAACAATAAAATTAATATTCTGGAGCAGCCTCAGCTGCTCAGTAGCACCGTGGAATCCATAGGTTGGCGAGAGGTGTAGTATGGGTTGCATACCTGTTCGGCGTTCATCTGGGGTCATGAGCATTATGAGACTCCGTTTCCATGACAAGACGGTGTTCAGGGGTTAGTACAAGTACACTACCACCGAAAAAGAAACCTCATTTTTTTTGGTCAAAATTTGAAAAATTGGTAACTGTTTCTCGTGGTCTTAACTGACAGGGCGAGCGCAATACTCGTTCTTTTTTTTTGCTTCTACGCCATAGTAGGAGAGGAAGTAAAGAACGAGTATGAAGTCTATTTTATTTTTCGTCAAAATTTTGGAAATTGGGAATTATTTAATGAAACCCTGTTCTGTCTCTGCCCGCGTCCGCAGTCGGCCTCGCTATCGCCATCCCGCACCTGGGGCCCTTCATCTCCCTGGTCGGCGCCGTTTGCCTGTCCACGCTGGGCCTCATGTTCCCCGCCGTCATCGAGCTCATCACCTTCTGGGACACACCCGGCGGCCTGGGCGCGTACAACTGGAAGGTGTACAAGAACGTGGCTGTGATCGCCTTCGGCCTGCTGGGCTTCGTCACAGGCACCTACGTCAGCATACAAGAGTTCGTCCACGAGTTCCAGACCAAGTCATGAGTGCGGGCCAACCGCCGTGCCGCGTCCCGACCATGGCACCGACCCGCACCGGGCCGGTGAACAAGCCCGGAAGACCCGGAGGACCCGGAGGACCCGGAGGACTCGGAGTACACCGAGAACCTGAGACGACCCCTCATGAAGGAGGGTCGCCCCGTTATACTCTTGCATGTATTTCTTTAGTGGTACTCTTAAAGGTGCGCATTCGACCGGAATCCAACTATTATATTGAGAGGAGAGAGAAAGAGAGAGTGTGTGTGAGAGAGAGAGAGAGCGAGAGAGAAGGTGGAGGAGAGGTTCTCCGATAATATCGTGTCTCCCTGCTGGACCTGTGATCTGTAGGATTACAATGTAAAACCGTAGCTTTACGCCCTGGCCATGTCTCCGTGGCCAGGCCGAGTGGTGTGCGCGGCTGCCGGGGTTTTTGTCGTTCTAAACGGCATTTTGAGCCGTGCAGGCACGTACAACCCACAAGATTGATGCAGACTGTGATTATCAGGTGCTTCCTTGTTTTTTTATATGTGACTTTTCTGTCGCTACATTTTCTTGCTCTCTTTATTTTCAGTCTGCAGCCGCTGTAGAAGAAATAATCAAGAGGAGAAGAGCCTCGATGATGAAGAAGAAGTAGTTTTGTTTTAGTTTTTGGGAGCTCATTCTTCTTAAAACCATGTTTTGAAAAAAAGAAGTAGTTTTGTTTTAGTTTTTGGGAGCTCATTCTTCTTAAAACCATGTTTTGAAAAAAGAAGTAGTTTTGTTTTAGTTTTTTTGAGAGCTCATTCTTCTTAAAACCATGTTTTGAAAAATAAAATAGTATTCTATTATCTATGCTGTTTCATTTATAGTTTCCTTGTCATCATTTCAACTACATTCACGTTCCATGAGAGGATTTGTTTTTTGATAAATTATTTTTCGATTCTTTGCAACTTTATTGCTTTTGAAAAGCAATTTTAATTTCTTATTCATATTAGAATTCATATTGACGTGAGTTGAATCTTTAATCAAGGTGTTTTTTTTTAAAACTTTGAATGTGAATCTTAACATTTCACGAGATTTTTTAAACAAACTTCGACTCTGGCATGGAACGTAAATGTTCACTCTTGATATTTCACGAGACTGTTGCTCAAATGTTTTTCATGATTTTACTGACACTGTCTTTAATGAAAGAAAAATGATAGATGATGAGTTCATCTTTTACTTTATGAGGGAAGGGAGTTGTGACTAAATTTATTGCTTCTACCAGAAGCCTCTCTGCTTGCACTGGAGTCAAGTTTGAAAGAGAATGAAAACCTTTCTGTTCACAGCAGAGCTTACATTCTTGAATCATCTGAGTCAAATACATATTAGCATCGTGACACAAATTCACTTGCTTTGTTATTGTTAATCTTTTAGTCATGGCTGACTTAGATCTTGGCACCATATGCCACGATTGCTGACCCAGGTAGATTTGAGTCAAAGAATCTTTGCGTTGGACGCAGACAGAGGGAATATTTATTTTCTTATTAAAATAAATAGAGAGCTCAAGTCCACCAATGGTGACACGATCAATATTACTTTTAGTCTCTAATGCAAGTTGAAAGTAAGAGTTTATCTCATCAGAAATAAAAACGTGAAACTCTTCTTGTGACATTCTTATCCACTTGCGATTTCCTTTACTGTTGGATTCTCCGAGGAGCATGATGTAAGGAGAGAAATTTATGATATCAATACCAATTCGTATGATCTTGTCATCACCCTTTGTCAAACGGAAATCCTTGTAATGAACATCTTGTGGATATTTTGACAATTCCTCCCCCACTTTCAAATTTACATTGACAAGATTTTTGGTAGACAGAGACTGTTTGTCAACAAAATTATCATATGCCTGGTTACAAAGCTTATCCAAATCAATGGGGTCCTCTGCTGATGGTTTACTCAGCATGGTGTCATAAGCTGCATTACCAAGGTCAACACCAGCAGAAGGGACAGCAGGGGCATAGGCGAGTGGGTAGGGCCCATCCCCATCATCAACGCCAGGTGCACTTAACCCTAGTTCTTTAACTAGCTCGCTCAGCAATTGGCGTTTAGCCTCGGGGGCCAAATCAAAATTCTCCATCACACGTTTGTTAGACATGATAGAGCAGTGATTTGTCTTGAGAAAGACAGTTGAGGTTAAGAGCTCAGCGAAAATCGAAGGGTACGTTAGGACTGCACCGGACGACTCCGTGAACGTGACTGATGATTCGAGGCGCCGCAGCTCGCCTTTTATCCCTGGCGCCAGCCAACGCCACGCGACATGAGCGCCGCCTATCGGATAATTCGGAACTAATTAATTCAAGTCTGTACATGCACCGAGTGCAATGGAAGCGTGGGAGGGGGAGAGGGGGGAGACTGCAGGCAGGTGGCGGGGAGAGGGGGGAGACTGCAGGCAGGTGGCGGGGAGAGGGGGAGACTGCAGGCAGGTGGCGGGGAGAGGGGGAGACTGCAGGCAGGTGGCGGGGAGAGGGGAGGGGTGAGCGCCAGCGCCGCGCGCCGCCTACCGGCGGCAGAGACAACTACTCGCACCGCAGCGCTCCAGCGCGTGGCGCCGCCTAGCGGCGGCCGGGAGAACTACCGCGCCGGGGATAAAAGGCGCGCCGCGGCGCCGAGAGAGCACAAGTTATTTCGTTGTCGTGTGCAGTTCTCTCACTAACGCATCGTTCTCCCCAAGTGTCTTAGCGCTCTCGCTTGCGTCCCCGTGCTTTGCCACATTAAACTGTCTTTTTCAAGACAAATTAATCACTTCTGTCTTGAAGTGTCTCTTTATTCCCCTGTCTTTTTCAAGACAATCTCACTTCTTTCTTGAAGTGCTCCTCTGTCTTTTTCAAGACATTATTTCTCTTCAACATGAGTATGTTGACTGAGATTTTAGATGAATGGGAGAACGGGTGTTATTACACCAACGAGTACTTGTCCGAGGCCTACGTAGAGTTCATTGCGGCTCTCTTGGACTCGCCGGCCGCAATTCACGACGCTCGCGTCCGTGATTTCCTCAAGGCCGGATTTGAGGCTTACCTCCGGGTTAATGCCGGGGCTGATCGCCATGCCGCCCTAACCTACAGACTGGCTCTGGCGATGGTCGGCGGAGGTGCTGAGGCCGAGGGTGACTCACCCCCTCACACTTCCGCGTCTGTGCCACGTCCCGCCACGCCCCCTGCCGAGCCGGGCCCGTCTGGCCCCGCGACTGTTCCGGCCGTGGGAGTCGCCGCGCCGCCCCGCCACGCCCGGGCGTTCCCCGTCCCCACAACCCGGACCGTCCCGCACGGCGCCGGGGTCACCCCAGCCCGGTCAAACGGCCGCGGGAGGAGGACGCCGACAGGGAGGATGACGACGAGCAAGACACCCCGCAGCCTACTCTAGAGGTCTTGCAGACGCGAGAGCGCGAACTGAAACGGTTCAAAACCAGGTTCCGCGAGGAGCTGATGCTCATTAAAGGTCTTGGTGACACTCTGCCTTCCGAGGAGGTCATGGAGGGGTTGTTTGACGCGGTGCTCCAAAGACAGCGGGAGGCCGTCCAAGCCAAAGATGACGATCGCGTCATCGTCGAAATTGAGAACGCGAAAAACGCGGAAAACCCCCTTTGGTTTTCAATGCGCAGAGTGGATCAAATCTCGGGCCGTGTGGTCCTTGACAAACTTTCACGCGTCCTGAACTCAAACCAGTCATTCATGGCGCACGGGCAACTCAAAATCTCCTATATCCATGTCCCTACACCAGAGGCAGGGGGGCGAGACAACGACAGGGTCATCAACGAATCGATTGATCAATGGCTGGCGAGAAAAATTAAGTCGTCAAGTATTTTTGCACCTGGAAACACAGATGACTCCATGTGCCTGACTCGAGCTGTCGCTGTCGCCAAGGCACGCGAGGGGATGCACAGACAGGCGTTTTACAAACTGAAAAAGCCTGAATCTATTACTCAACAGAAAGAGGCGGAAAAATTGTGTGAGATGGCGGGGCTCGATCCGCAGCGTCCATGTGGTCTGGATGAAGTGCGTCAGCTGCAAGCGGTACTTCCGCACTATCGCATCTGTGTTTTCACAGATCAGAGGGGAAGAGAGTGTATTTTCAAGGGGGAATACAATGTGGGGTGTAGAAATATTTATTTGCTCCTTCATAACGCTCACTTCTACGCCATCCTGTACCCGAAACAGGCATTTGATTTTGATTACGTGTGTGACAAGTGTGTGATGTTTTACAAACACAAAGGGGAGCATCAGTGTGCAGGGCATTGCACCCGGTGCGAAAGTCCGAACCCCCATGATGATCCTGCCCTCCCACTTAAGAGGTGCATGGATTGTCACCATCATTTTGCTGGGGATGCGTGTTTTGAGGCACATAAAACCAACAAAGTGGGGAATAGTGATTTCACCAGGTGTGAGACATTTAAATTCTGCCCCAGATGCGAGACAAGCTACAGCACACGTCGAGGACAGCCCCATGTTTGTGGGTTTGCATACTGTAAATTCTGCAGAAATAACGTTCCAGAAAATCACCTTTGCTACATGCAGGGGTAGAATGAAAGGGAGAAGAAAAGCAAATGGAAGTACATATCGATTTACTACGATATTGAAACGACACAGTGCGACCCTGTAGAGGGAAAACAAGATGTTTTCGAGCATAAACCCAATCTCTTGGTCTCACAAGCCATATGTGATGAGTGTTCACATGTAACCGGCACTAATTATTTTTGCACAGTGTGCAAAACACGGCAGCAGATTTTTCATAATCTCGATGATCCAAACTTGAGTGTGATGGGGCAGTTCCTTGACTATTTGCAGTCCTTCCCTTCAAAAACAGAAATTTTATTGGTAGCTCATAATGCCAAGAGTTTCGACGCTATTTTTGTCCTCCAGGAAATTGTAGCTCGAAAACTGAAACCCGATTTAATTCTGCAGGGCGCTAAAATCATCTGCATGAAAGTCGGAAACTGGAAGTTCATAGATTCACTCATGTTCCTCCCTATGCCTCTCTCGGCCATGCCGAAGTCCTTCGGACTCACAGAACTGAAAAAGGGTTATTGGCCCTTCCTTGCGAACAAGCCTGAGTACTATCTATACGAGGGGCCACTCCTGGACAAGGATTATTACTGTGTGTCAGGAATGAAGTCTAAATCGGCGAATGAGTTCAATGAGTGGTATCATAAACAAGTCTCTGACAATTTTGTCTTTAATTTCAGGCGCGAGCTCATTGACTACTGTATATCTGACGTCACCATTTTGCGTGAAGCCTGCCAGGCATTCCGTTCTCTTTTCACAGAGACGGCGGGGTTCGATCCCATGTTTAATTGCATTACCGTCAGCTCAGCCTGTATGGCGGCCTACAGGCGCAACTTCTTGCCTGAAAACGAGATCGGCATCGTTCCGGCAGGTGGTTATCATGGCCGCGGCAAACAAAGCCACATGGCCCTCCAATGGCTCGACTACGAGTCCTACAAACTTGGACAGAAAATCAGTACGATTTATACAGACAGAGAAATTTCTGTTCTTGGACGCCGTGTAGACGGCTATGTAGAGATACCCCTTCCACAAGGCGGTGTGGAGCGCCGTATTCTCCAGTTTCTTGGAGATTATTTTCATGGCTGCAGATTACATTTTAATGGTACGAATGATGAACGGTATGAAAATACAGTAAGGCTAACTGCCCTCTTCAGGAGAAACGGTTACGTGGTACAGGAAAAGTGGGAATGCGTATGGAAAAATGAACTTGAGAACGATCCTGATGTGAAGGCGTATTTCCAAACCTACCCTACCACGCGCACCCCTCCCCTTGTCCTCAGGGATGCCCTCTGCGGGGGGCGCACAAACGCCCTCAGGTGGCACCACAAGGCTGACCTGGAGAAGGGTGAGAAAATAAAAATGGCGGATGTCATTTCGGAGTATCCGAATGCAAACCTCCGAGGTGAATACCCTTATGGACACCCCACTATCTACCTTGAGGGTGACAAGGACATCCCCGCCCCGGAAAAGTGGAACGGGGTCATCAAATGCACGATCCTGCCCCCCCGTGACCTGTACCTCCCTGTCTTGCCCTACAAATGTAATGGCAAACTCTTATTTCCGCTCTGCCGCATATGCGCACAGACAGAGGCGAAAGAAATTTGTCGTCACAATGACAGTCAGCGTCAACTCACTGACACATGGTGTGCCCCCGAGCTGAAGCTCGCTTTCCAAAAGGGGTACAATTTACTCACCGCACATGAAGTGCACCAATACCCTGGCACAATGATCTATGATCCAAAAACCGGATCGGACGGCTTATTTTCCGGGTACGTCCGTTGCTTCATGGCACTGAAAATACAGGCATCTGGGTGGCCTGTAGACTGTGACACTGCTGAAAAACGGCAAGAATTTGTGAGTAATGTGAAAAAATACGACGGCATCACTATAGATCCCGAGAAAATGAAAAAAAATCCAGCACTGCGCACACTTTCGAAACTGATTTGCAATTCATTTTGGGGCAAGCTTTCGGAGAAGACCCTGCGCCCTAAAACAGAGTTCGTTTATGATATGGGTGACTATATTAAACTCATCTCAGATTGTACAAAAGAGGTAATCTCGATAATTCCAATAGGAGAGGACTGCATGAGACCTACGCACATGCGTGCGAGAGCGGGGGCGGGGGGAGCGGGAACAGGAGGGGTCGGCGTCGTCTAGCCAGGCGGTGCAAGCCACACCACGCCGCGCTACTCCGCCACACGACACGCCTCGAGTGCGTGACAGCTCCAGCGCCGCCTCGCCACGCCGCGCCACAGCTGTAAAACTGAGATGTAAACAAAAGCTCAGTCATCGCCGTCCGGCCGCAGTGCCATAAGTGCATAGACAAGGGCCTACTAACAACAGCCGGCCTAGGCACACGAACTCTAGCCTCAGCTTACTGCGCCGCCACTACTTCTGCGCAAAGTCGGCACGCGGGCAAGCACGAAAACGGTCCCCCTGCGTATGAGGTCGGTGGCTAGGGCTGCGAAGGAAGTGGCTAGGGCTGTGAAGGAGCTGCGAAAGCTGCGAACTAGGGAAACGGTTATGCCAGCCCCTAACAGGGCCTGTCAAAAAAAGTTTGAGGTGTCAGCTAGCTTTTACTCCTAATAATAATATTAGTTGGGCCGGCACTAGGGGGACTAGGGGGGCCCGTGGCTGTGGCTACGCGGCAGGCCGCTACCTGGGGTGTTCTTCCTTTCATCTTCTTGCCGTTTCGGACGTCAGCAGGCGCAGTGGAATGGACTTTGATTTCAATGCAGTAAGGACGCAGGTGCATACGCGGGGCGCGGGGGAGGGAGAGGGGAGGTCAATGGAGTCTGGGCATACAGAAAGGGACAGGGGAATATCCTTTCACGCAGCGACTGAGTACTGGGAGATAGCATGGCTTGCCATCCATGGTGTAGGGTGGCGGTTTAGCACACTGTAATAAAAAACTACGGAAATTTCCGTTATTGAGTAACATTGGCTGTCCGTGATTTGCCACGGAGCACGGTACGGAACCGTATACCATTTTAGACGCAGAAGTGAAGTGGACAGTTAGCAGACTAAATGGTACGGAGCAGGTTTGAGGATTCCAGCGTGGCCCAGAACGGAGGGCAAATGTACGGAACGTGTCACAGTTTGGCAAGTTCCGTACATTTGCCCCCCGTTCTGGGGCATGCTGGAATCCCCAAACCTGCTCCGTACCTCAAAATCTCCGTCCGAAAGGTATTGCGTGTCTTGCCAAAAGTTGACCGTAATGACCTGGTCCGGTTTTATACTTCACTGAAATGTTGTGCCAGGTCCGTTCCAATTGCGTCCGTAGCATGTATATGGAGAGTGTGGACATTTTTTACAGTGCATTGCTGAAAATTCATCAGGACATCGCGAAGTGTCCCGAATAAATCCTCTGTCGATTCGACCGCAGTTGAAAGCGTCGGCGCGATTTTTCCTGCGAATTGTGACTAGATTTGATTTTAAACCGTTTCTGTAACGAAATTTCAATCCGTTCTGATGAATATCTTATTCTTTATCCATTTACACTGTTAACTGCAATTTTCACTCTACTGTTTTTTTAGGTAACCTGTCTGGATCGTTTCCCTCGAACCCTGTCGGGAGAGCCCCGAAGGGATTTGAATTCCCGCGGACTTATGGGAGGAACGAGCGATCGGATACCGCGATGCAGAGCATTCGATTCTCTGCCCTGCATCGCGGGTACTGGACACCCGGCCGCGAGGGGAAGCCGCTGCCGGCGGAGCGGCAGATGTGTCTTGGCCCCCTTCTGTATCACACCTCATTCGGATATTCGCAAAAGAAGTAAGTGCTTAGTGGTCACCAAGTACCCCACTTTTAAACCTTGATGCCTTATTCCAAGAACTCCCCATCTGGTTACATGCAGCCGCAACGGCGTTTTACTCAAGAGTAGGACTTGATAGTGACAAACTACTCTGGGAAAGCGCAGTTGCGACCAACTCTTCGGCACTATGTCGCTCGTTGCTCGTTGTGTTTTGGGTCCGAGCTTCAACTCCATTTCAGTGTGTCCACTCGTTGCTGCAGCCTCGTGTGTGTGTGTGTGTGGGGGGGGGGGGCTCCCGGGTCCGATTCAGCCAGCCAGCAGGAGCGCCAGCTCAGCACAGTCTGCCGCTGCCGAGTACCGACAGGACGTGGTGACGTGTGCGGCGCGCCAGTCGCCAGTGCATTCCCCGCCCCGCAGGAGGTCACAGAGAGCAAAGCGGACAGACAGTCAGCAGAAATGCGTACGAATAGGGTATTTCACTGTATCCAAACCAGAACTAAAGAAGAACATCATGACGCCGCAAACTGTAAGGGTGAAATACCCTATTAGGCCATACTAACGCAAAGGCGTAGGAATTCGTAAGAAGCTTCAAGAGGCTTAAAACGTGCGTAGCGTGCGTACAAAATTGTACAGAAGATTTCAGTATCACTGCTATGAAATCCGTTTCGCAGTTACCACGTCGGAGTACGCTCGCGCGTCTGCCGGGCGACAGATACCAGGTGTACCATTTGCCCCGTGACAAGAAAAAGGTAGGCAAGGTCGCATCGAACTAGCTCCGTCTCTGTCTCGGCCGGACGCGTGAGAGCGAAAGAGAAGGAGCTGGTGTGTTGCGGGCTTGCCTACCTTTCCCTTGTCACGGGGCTAATGGGACATCTGGTATTTCGGATTTAACTATTCGCGTTAAAATGCCCTGGTTTGGTGATACCGCACAGCTCTCGCATGCAAGCTCACCAAAAATTGGTGGCCAACGTAGCGGCCGATAGCAGCAGTTGCTTGCCACAAAATTCAGTGCACGCAACTCAAGCAGGCAGTGTTGCCAAATGCTGCCAACCCCAAATGGCGAAATAAAAAAATTAAATGGCATAAATGACGCCTACCCGGATAAAAGGATAGCCAATTGGGCTCCTTTGGGCTATTTTGTAGCGCTTGTTGCCTATACTCCAGGCTTAAAATTAGCCCATTTCGCTATTTATAGCCAAATCTGGTAACACTGAAAGCAGGGCATTTACATTTTATTTGTATGGCGTCAGTCAATGTTAGCTAGTGCTTTTACGCATAACTTGCCGCAGGATTTGCGGTGTGACCAACAGGAGAGAGAGAGAGAGAGAGAGAGAGAGAGAGAGAGAGAGAGAGAGAGAGAGAGAGAGAGAAGAGAGGGGGGGGGGGGGGGGGGTGAGGGGAGTCCATCGCCTCTCCGCGCGGCGATGGACCAGCGCTTGGTATTCCCCTCATCTTTTCGCCGTTTGCGGTGACGGTGACGTCAATAGTCGCAACAGAATGTACCATTACTGGCGAAAGAATACAAGCGGTGTGCCCGAAACGGGCGGCTAGGAAGTACTCTAAGACCTTGTTCCCCCCCCCCCCCCCCCTGAATACTGTAGTTAGTAATTTTTTGCAGTGAAGGGCCCCGCTCGGGCCAGAGCCCCGGCAGGGATCGTCAGCTTCCCGCCTTGGCCAGTCCGCCCCGGTCACGGGCGTTCGCGCTAAGTATTCCCCTCGATGTTGCAGGGCTCCCCCCCCCCCCCTCCTGACCAGGCACGGCCAGCAGCAGTGCCAGCCCAGCCGTGTCTACTCAGTCTGCCGCTGCCGCCCGGCGTGGAGAGTACCGGCCGGACGTGTTACGTGTTCGCCGCGCATTTCAGTCTATTCCCCGTAGTCACCGCACCGTCATTGCTGAATTGCTGCCCGCCGTCTCGCTGCCGTCCCCGCCTCTGCTGCAAGATCACGGAGGTCACAGAGAACAAAGTCGCGTAGGAACGTTATCTGGTACGTTTCTGCAGGATTCCAGTAGTAATTCTACTCGCAGTGACCCTGACCCTATCACATGGGCCGTAGGGACATTGTTATCAGCGAGCGGGCTTCGCGGAGGCCTCCATGGCCTTGACCGGCCTTGACGCTGGCTCGTGGCCGACTGACACCGTCGCTGGGATAGAGACCTATCCAGTAGCCGTCCTGGAAATTTGCAGGTCCTTTACTTCGAGAGTCTCAGTGAACGTACGACTTCTTGATCTAAAAATTTTCGAGTCCGAGTCAGTTCATCACCAGCTCAGATAGCTTTTGACTGCATACTGCAATGACATCCACTTTTCGTAGTTGCCACGTTGGAGTGAGCTTGTGCGTCTTCTGGGCGACAGTCAGATTTTTCGGATTGAACTATTCAGGGGCGAAAGGGGGGGGGGGGCAAGGCGTGCTAGCACCCCTAGGCGGAGAGACGCCACCTAGGCGACCCCGTGTGGAACCGAGACTGATAAATGTGCCGCAGTTTTGTCGTTTCACGGACGCCCCATAACGGCAAAATTATGGCATTAACGTGGGCGATATACGACAAAATATTTAGCATTTTAAGGGTTGAGGTCGTTGAGATATCTACTTCTCAGCAAGAAGAGAACATATAAAAGTGTATAATTTTCGTAAGACAACATTTAAAAGTGTATAATTTTCGTATTATTGGGACTTTAAAGGCGTTGATTTGAGTCGCGGCGGTCATTACCGAAACCCCAGAGTCCATCGCTACCGCTGCCGATTAATTTTGGAACCGTTCCACCCCTAACTCAAAAAGTACCCCTCACCGCCTCCAAAATTAAGGGATAGGCGGAGAGGGTTGAAATTCAAGATTTGGCAGTTTTAGGGCCCCACAATGCCACACTGACTGTCATTTCGCAAAATTTCCTCCTTCAAATGGGTTTTATTCATACCCTTCATGGCGATTTTCGGCAGTCCCCATATATGGGGGTGGTTCAACCCCTTAGAGTGAATCTACAGAGTTGCGGTTTGTGACCATCGAGGGGGACCCTTGGGACATGCCTGCTGAAAATTTAACCGCTTAAGGTCAACTTGGAACGGAATCACAGGCTCTGCAAATGGTGGACCACCGACAGTGGGTAGAAACGCACTAGGGAAGAGCGGGGGCGAGGCGCGACACCGGGCGGAAGTGCGGGGCCGGAACAACATCGCTCGCTGGGGGAGGTTATAACTTTTGAACGGAAGGAAATTCGGAAAGAAGAAGAATTTCTTCATGGGGTAGACGTTGTGGCGACGTTCTGTACGTGCGACACCTATAATAATAGGTGTGCAGCAGCCAAACCGATACGGGTAAACAAAAGACGGTGGTCATCTTGACTCACGCACTGAGTAAGGGAAAAGCTGAAGGTTATGTGATTCGTGTCGCAGCACCACAACGTACAGAATGTCGGCACAACGTCCACCCCATGAAGAAATTAATCGTCTTTACGAATTTCCTTCGCGTCTTGTAAAATATTGATCCGTTCAAAAGTTACAACCTCCCCCAGCGAGCGGTTTCGTTCCGGCCCCGCACTTCCGCCTGGTGTCGCGCCTGGCCCCCGCTCTTCACTAGTGCGTTTCTACCCACTGCCCAAGACCGTCCGCCACCGGCAGTGTGTGCGCCAGGCGCGGATGGGCGGAACAGTGCTGTGCGATGAGCGAATCCTACACCGTGTCGTAGTCCGGCCCGAGGGGCCATCACTGCCCCTTCTCGATGTACACCGGTAATTATCATGGCTGGTTCTCTTGATTTGATTTGATTTTTTATTAACAAAGAATAGATCTTTCTGAGTATCGGGTGTCCCAGCTAACGCATCGCAATTAGTTGGGTGGCCTACCCTTGACTTCGCAGGCGCTACTGTTTTGTATTGACTAATTCGGTGGTACCTTGACTGATCTCTTTAATGGTCCTCAAGGAGGCCAGGCCGGTGCAGGCGAGCGACCGCCGTGGGGAGTCGAGTTATGGCCAGGCGAGGGGCAAAGCAGCCCGCGTCGGCAAAGACGGGCGGCGCAAAGCAATTTCCTCAGGAGGAGATCTATCCAAATCCGAGGTCGGTTTGGCGATATCACCTACCGTTTTCGAGTTGCCAAAAAAGTAGTCTCGGATTTTAGTGAAATTAAAATGGCCCTAGTAAATTCTTGAATTGATGCCAGATGCCAAGTTTCAAGTAAAAATTCTTAGTACTCTTTGAGAAATAGCTGACTGAAAACCCGATCGTTTTTAGCAGATGATACATTTATCATCACCTATAGCCTCAACAGAAACAATAATATAAAGATAATATATCAGCGGCTTGTGCTCTCATGCAGAGGCAGGCAAGCACGCAGAAGTATTATACCGCATGGGGGGGGGGGGGGGGCGTTCCGCCGTCCGTCCGTACGTCCGTAGGCAAACAGATCCTGCAAAGATGATCCAGAGGTCGTTTCGTCTTTGTGCAAACCGCTGACATGAACACGTTAATGCCACAGCCCACGTATGGTATGTTTCAACCTTAAACCTCTCATGCCCTCGTCATTCGGTAAACGAGGCTGGCCTATTCGTCCGGAGTGCGCAAATCTGCCACACGCTACTGTCTCCTGACCAGAACATGCACCGGACAATACCCCTCTTGCGAGTTGTGGCCACATGTGCGCACCTTGCTGAAAAGCCTAGCCTCATTAGACTGAGGACGAGGGTATGAGAGGCTTATTGGTGCGACTTTAAGGTTGAAACCACATTAACTGCTATGTTACACGCTCTCCACACTGTCCACGAATAAAAGTTCACATCATCTGCTTTCACGTTAGCGTTAACGCTTTTTTTTTGTCTGATCGCATATTCTGATCGTCAATTTAACCGATAATATCATTCTGATCGTATCTGTGAACGATCAGAAGATCCTGACCGTTTCTGGATACGATCAGGAAATTTTTGATCGTTATTGGATACAATTAGGATTTCCTGATCGTTTTTGTAATAAACGATCAGGATTTCCTACACTAGTGTAACTGCGCTCTGCGTTAGCTGGGACACCCGGTACAATATCGGTTTTAATCTGCACTTTTTGTTTTCTAATTTTTTTTTAACAATTTGTCGTATATGTGCCTTTTTTTAAATTTTTTTCGGAACTTGATTTATTTTGATTTTTTTTCTGATTTTCTTTTGCCACTGTACACCGATTTTTTCAGTCCCCCGACTGAGAAGTCCATATCTTAAAAACTTCGGCACTTTCAATGCTAACTTGTAAGGCGTGTACCCCTGCAAGCCATTGTTAGGAAACAAGATTCAAACAATGACACTTTCAGTTCTGAAAATGCCTGCCGATGGCGCATGGGGCCATTTCTAAATCTGGCCGAACAAGCCGCGGTGGTCATTATCGGAACACCAGAGGCAATCCCTACCGCTGCCGATCAATTTTCGAGCCGCCCATCCCTCACTCAAAAAATCCCCCCCCCCCCTTTTCAAATTTTAACCCTCGAAGAGGGTTGAAATTCGAAGTTTGGCAGTTCTAGCGACTAATATGTAATTTTCCCAACCTTTCCCCTGGAAATGTGGTATAATAATGATCCCGTTCATGGTGATTTTCGACTATGTCCCATATGAATGAATCAACAAACTTGCTGTTTTTGGAATATTCGAATGGGACCCTTGGGACATGCCTCCTCAAAACTTTAACTGCCTATGTTAACTTGGAACGAAATGGGACCGCACAGAATATTTTTTTAATTCGTGTTAGCTTGTAAGATGCCAAGAGGGCTGGTTTAAAAAAAGAAGAAGAAGAAAAGGGGGGCCCAATGTGTGGTAATACCGTACATCTTTGTGGAAGTAAGGATGAACAGAACGTCCGGCCCCCGCCTGGAAGGAGGGCGGTCGTGGCGACAGCCATTTATTTGAGGCGGAGATTCTGAAGTCCAATTACTGACCCAATCGGGACCGGTCGGGAGAGTATCGGAAATGAGTTTTTTTTATGCGCTGTTGCTGGCTGACCCCGCGGGGTCCCAGCCCCTGCTCAGCCTTGCGGCTCCTCAGGGGGTGGAGTGTATGTTGGATGATGTAGTATAGCGCATATGGGTTGCTAACCCGGGAGAAATCTCACCACGAGGGGGGTCCTTTAGATGTAAGCAAGGTGCCCCCAGCCAAAACGTTGAATTTAAAAAAAAACAAAAAACAGGATACCCAGAGCTTATACTTAGGGTAACAGGAAGTACGGGAGAGAAAGGTGACGCATTCCCTGCAGAAATGTAATGCAGATAATTGCCGTTGCGGTAACAGGAAAAAAATGGCAGCGTTTTACCGTAACGGGAATGACATATTCGGCACTGGGCAGCGTAATAAACAAGGTATTGGACAGGATCGTTACGGCGTCGTTCGGTAGTGACAACAACAACGGCAGTGCTAATACCGTCTAAAATCAGAAAAATCTCCGAGGGCATGAAAACGTCACTTTTAGTAGGACAAACCATGACGGCAGGAGAGTGAAACAAGGCTTTTCCTCCCATGAGACCCCGTGGTGATTGGCTTAGACTGATGTGACCTACAGAGACCTTTGGTTCCCATCCAGAAATAAATTGTCGAATCGGCGTCCCTCCATATCGATATCGATCGAGCTAGGTCGTAGCCGGACTTGCGTTTCGGATGGAGATATGTCGCGCTAAGTGCCTGCATTCATGCTTTGTTATGCGGGTTGCCCACTCTGGACGCCGGTTTCGAGGGACGAATCCGTATCGAAAAAAATCCGTTATCGTTGCGGCTTCGGGGCCTAACTATTACTAATGATCTGTCCGGCTGAAACCAGCACAAGGTACAATGCCCTTATGCTTAAATGTTCTGATTTGCAATAACTAAAGCGCACGACGAAACGTCAAAAAATAGAAGGCAGTCGAAAATCTTTGGTGGTCGACTTGTAAATCGACATCGACAGGATTTCGACGATAACGATGTCGAATCGAGAATTCATTTCTGGTTGGGGTTGTCCTTGCATTATATGTAGATGGACACAGCCAATTCTGCTATATTTCTCCCGACAAACCCTTTCAAAATGCTGTTTCTAATGTTTTTTTCAGACTTGGAATCATGGACACCTTGATTTGTACCATCAACAAAATCCAGGACCAGTTCCGCTCATTGAAGGAGGACCCGATCGAGTTGCCTCGAATTGTGGTTGTCGGAAGTCAGGTATGTATACTGAATCGGTTTCAAGACTGACCATAGAGGTAGACTGCTCATGCTCAGACTTACCTAGCATTTTGTGAAGAAGGTTTGGTTCACTGCAAATCAGTGTTTGTATACTAAAACGTGCAAATAATGCCCCCCTCCCCCTCGCTTACTAGAGACCAGTCCCGAACTTAAACGGGTTGCCTACTTTCAGGGGTAGCCATTGTCCAGGTGGGAGCATGGCTCGAAAGCGTTCGAACAGCATTCTATTGCGTCTGATGTCCAACGCGTACCACACATGGGGATAGACTTTCTCGTGAGCGAAGCCAGCTTAGGTGCCAGGGAAGACGTAACGGTCTCGTGACTTGAAATTGGACCATTTTACAAGCGGGATGACTAGTCATCCACAGCACCACGCACCACTGAGAGAAGCGGTCGAAATCGCGAGCAAGAAGCTAGCGGTGTGGTAACTTAAACAGTATAGTTGGGAACTACCACGGCGTCGGGCACGAGCCACCTCTAAATTTTTGAAGGCTTAGCTTGCGCTGGTATGTCCCGGCCATTTGGTAGGGTCACAGAGCGCAGAGCTACTCCGCGCGGCCTGGTCAAGTGAATTCTCCGACTATGCGGAACTTTTCGAGTATGATATTAAAAGGGAGGGACCAGTGATCTCTGTAGTACCCTGTACACGTCCCCTGTAATACCTCTGTAATACCTTGTAGTACTAGTGTAATACCAGCCTACCGTAATACATACAATTTTAGTCCTGTATTACCGCATCAATACCTGAAATACTTGGGGAATACCTGTATTACTCTGGTAAGTAGCAGAAAAACTGACCCTGTAATACCTACTAGATCTGTAGCGGAACGTTCATAAACTACGTGACTAATTGGGGGGGGGGGCGAGCCTATGGTCACGATCTCCTTATTGCATGGCAAGGTTAGGTTAGGCAGGTCACGATAAGTGGGGGGGGGAGTGGCCTAAATTCGGTCACGTAGTTTATTTACGTCCTCTAGTACCCATGTACACCGGTTCAGCACGTGAACTGCCCCTCGACTAGAAGGGCACCATCAAAATTCTCTTAAAGAAATCGGCAGCCATTGGCGCTGATCAACAAAGAATGACCCATATGTTGAAGGTTGCCGGGAGAGGGATGACGTTCGATTTCCTCATCTGATGTTCGCATGTGTCTATCTTCTCTGCAGAGCGCCGGCAAGAGCTCCGTTCTGGAGTCGTTGGTGCGGCGATCTTTTCTGCCCCGAGGTTCCGGGATCGTGACTCGGTGCCCTCTGATTCTGCAACTGTTCCACTGCCCTGCCAATGATGAGCAGCGCAAAGCTCTAGGTGAGTACTGCTTATCACCTGAACAGAGTAGGAAGTAAACCGAAATATAACGCAGCTGGTGTTACGAGCAACTTTTTAGCTCGTCCCGACACGTTTCTTAAGAAACGGCAAGAGCCAGGCTTATAGTCTCATGCCGCATGTTCGTTCAGGCGGACGTGTGTTCGCCGACTTATCGTTCATAGAAAAACTTCAAATTTTGAGGATCAACTCCTTTTTTAACGTAGAATAACGTGCGGCGGCAACAATTTTCGATTTGTATCGCATTTTTGATTTATGAAAACTTGTCTGTTTTTGGTTTTTGAGGTTAGGGTTGGCCGCCGCGCGCACACCATTACCATCGCGGCGCGCACAGGGACGGGCTCAGGTTAACGATTTTTATCGTAACAAATACATCTGCTATCGGGCACTTCTAGGGAGACTTGAGGAGGCCCCCGCAAACGCCGCCGGCAGGCCAAGCTGGCCAAGTCCCCCTGTCAAACCGAGGTGCCGGTGGAGCGCAGCGGAACTGGCACCGAGGTTGACGGAAGGGACGGGCCAGCTTGTTATTTTACTAGCCAGGGCCCGCCGGGCCTAATGCTGCGCTCACTGCTGCAGCCAGATAAAAGAGGGACAGACATGTGGTGATAGATATGCGGCTGCACAGTTTGAATCCTTTGCAGTAATTGTGTGTTAAGCACTTAACCTAGCCTAACTAACCTAACCCAGCCTAACCTAACCTAGCCTAACCTACCTTACCTACCTAACCTAATCTAGCCTAACCAAAACTTACACTATACTATCCTCACCTAACCTAACTTACCTAGCCTAACTAACCTAAGCTAGCCTTACTTAACCTAATCTAGCCTAACTAAAACTTATCCTATCCATACCTAACCTAGCCTAACCTACCCAACCTAACATAACCTAGCCTAACTAGCCTACCTAACCTAGCCTAACTTAACCTAACCTAACCTAACCTTTGGATAGCCATAGATAGGATGAAGATAGGTATATATATATATATATCTAAATCTAGCCAAAGATAGGATGAAGACATATAGTAATAGTAAGATACCTATGCTTAACTATAGGTATCCGGGGGGGGGGGGTCGTAACTTTTCTTCTTTGCAGAAGCCCACAGTGAGCTTCGCTTCGCTCAGCAATTAATTTGCGCAAAGTCGTAAACAGTGGCACGTTGGAATGTGGAACCAACCACATTTGCTTCTCTTCTTTAATAGCGTACCCTGTCGTGCTCTGTAAATGCAGGGGATGACAATGATCTGACGATGCCTAGTGAAGTGATGCTGGCCGCACCCGTTCTTTTCTATTGACTTAAACCCCAGTGTCCTAGTGTATTTCTACTTGATATCTTCGTGATATGTACAGCATCGAAAGGCCTTGTCTATTGTGATGTGTTAAACACACTGCATTCTCTAAAACTGACAGCGTACAATGTTTCTGCCATTGTGTTTAAAACTAAGTGGATCGTCTTTTAACAAAAACAGAAGAACTGGATTGAGGTTTCTGAACTACTCTCCCATGCAATTTGTAGGACTGCTGCGCTTCAAAACGGGTATAGCAGTCCCACACAAATGCTTAAAAGAGTTCTCTTCCTCAAGAAGAGCACACAGTCTCGCTTCAACGTTACGTCAGTTTCACTAGTGTTGTACACTGACACTGTCTTGTATGAAGTGTTTGGCATTATTAGTATTGCATTTGAAACACCTTGATGTGCGCATAGAAATGCATGAACACTTCTCTCAAATTCGTCAGTTACACTTTTCGCGGCCTGTAAGAATCCCCTTCGTGCTGCAGGTACAGCCAGCGACGTCGAGGAGTGGGGTGTATTTCCGCACGACGAGGGAAGGATCTACCAAATGCACGAGATCCAGGAGGAAATCGAGAAGAGAACAGAAGTACTCGCTGGTTCCAACAAGAATATTTGCTCTGTTCCTATCACTCTTAGAGTCTATTCTCCGCACGTGCTGACGTTGACTTTAGTCGACCTGCCAGGAATAACGAAGGTAAAAATTCACTTTAAATGTCAGACGGACAGTTTTGCCTTTTTTTTTCAGTTTTGTGATAATTTGCACTCTTCTTTTAGAAGTGCAAAAGCTATTTTCTTTTCCTGCTCTTTTCTTTGTCATTTTTTTCCCCATTGACGCGTCATAGCACTTAGTTTTCAAAAGCAAATTATTGCAAAATATTGCATTATCATTGCAATTCCAGACTCAGTGCCTCTCTGATTGTTTTCGTTACTGTAGTGTCCGTTGGCTGATCAGCCAGAGGACATAGAAAAGCAGATCCGGGACCTCATAGACTCATACATCAAAGAGAAGTTAAGCATTATCTTGGCGGTTGTCACGGCGAACACGGACATGTCGACCAACGACAGCCTGCAGATCGCCAAGAAAATGGACCCCGACGGGGAACGGACATTGGCAGTCTTGACCAAGCTAGACCTAATGGATGCAGGTACTGTTGTCTTCATGCTCGCTCAACAGTCTAACAGTCATTTGTGCAACAGTGGGATTTATTACGTGAATCCGTAAGTTGGCAAAATTACAGTCGGTGTGGCATTATCGATCACTATAAAACTGCCAAATCTCGAATTTCAACCCTGTCTGACCACCTTAATGTTGGAGGGGGTGAGGGGCATTGTTTGAGTCAGGGTTGGAACGGTTCCACAATTAATCAGCAGCGGAAGCGATGGCCTCTGGGGTTCCGATAATGATCGCCGCGACCCAGGACAACCCCTTAAAAGTGCCTCAAACCCGAAAAAGACAGAAAAAAACTGGAAAGTTAGACTCGTTTTTACGATATCTTCTTGCTGTTCTTCCGTCGTTCCCGTTCAAAAACAGGCCTTTGCGAGATTTCTCGTAACTTACAGGTTATTAGGGGTAGAGGGCTAAATTTTTTTTATGGTTGTAGAGCAAAAGGTGGTTCTAATACCGAATCAAAAAACTCTTGGCTGACACTCACCGACTGACGAGTATCAGAGGTGGCTCGGCATTCGGCCGGTCGAGTGTTCCGGGCGGAATGCAATTCTGCACTCTGTGCGTTTTCGTGTGGGCACGAACCCGTTGTAGGTTCGCGAAAATGGAGTTTACATTTTACCCCTAACCAGAGCCCTGGTCACGCGACAGCGCACAAAAAATACGTTTGTATCGATGCAATTTGTGCGCACTGGGAGCTGGAGAGCCAAAAGTGACGCATAATCTGAGAATATACCGCATAGCATAGAATTCCGCTCCATTAAGGCGTTACAACAGATCATACTCGTCCGTTTTTTGCTGTTTTTAACGCCTGAAGGGGGGATAGTGCTTATGACGCCTTTTGGTGCGCAGCTTATTACGCCTTAAGTCTACCAGTGTATATTTTCTTGTTGCCGCCGTTTAGGAACGGACGCTACCGAAGTGCTTACTGGAAAGCATATCCCCGTCAAACTGGGCATCATTGGCGTCAAGAACCGATCTCAACAGGATATCAACGACCGGAAGGTATACTTCGTTCTGATGTAACTAGAGAAACGGCCTTTATGCATTTGTGCACGAATTCGGTTATTCGCTGGACATGTGGTGTGATAAACGTTTTCTGCTTGTCACAGACAATCGCAGACGCTTTGAAGGCCGAGGAGACGTTTCTCCGCTCGTACTATCCTCAGCTGGCTGCCAAGAACGGAACCCCGTACTTGGTAAAAACCCTGCAAAAACTACTCACCCACCACATTAAGAAGAGTTTGCCGGCTATCGAGGTAAAGCAACTCATTCACTATTTCCTACTTTTTGTCTGTTTGCGAATAGGTGGTCCTAAGCGTGGCGTCGACAGGGCTTGTTCCGACACGGCTTTGACCACTGATCAGCTTATCTAATTTGCAGATCCGCGAACATTGTTTTTTTTTTTAAGTTTTTTTTTTTTATGCGCTGTTGCTGGTTGACCCCGGGGGGTCCCAGCCCCTGCTCAGCCTTGCGGCTCCTCAGGGGGTGGAGTGTATGTTGGTTGCGAAATGAGGAGCGATACATACTGCCAAAATTGAGCGAAGGATTAGGGGTAACAAGAAATGTTTTTTATCGCTCGTGCGGAGCGAGAAAATGTTATCGCTCCTCTCGAGTGGGAAAAGTAGATACAGAAATGGGAGAACTGAGGACACCACCCCCTAACGCACTGGGAGTTGAACGTACACCACCCTCTTATGCAGTGGGAGAACTGGAGACTCAGCCCTAAAACCATAATGGGAGATCTGGGTACTAATCAGCCAATCCGGTGCCCCGAAACCTCACAGGTCTGATGCTCAAAAAATTTGCGTGAAAATATCCCTAAAACTATGTAAAATATGTAAAGGAGAGATCTGGAGACGGATGAATACGTTCTGGGTACAACTCCGGTGTTCGTTTTAATCATCGTATCTCGAGCGTCCATGCTGCTCCAGTTCCCGCCGCGAGTAGGAACCGGTTTCGCGCCGCGCCTCGGCAGCGCCTCGGCCGCTCGCCTCGCCCGGGTCCCCTCTCCCGCTCTCCGTCCACATCGAAGGCCGTTCGGTCCGCTGGAGGAACACGGGCGGTGGCCGGAGCAGTGAGTGGCGTCCAGTCTGGTGTACGAGTGCGTCTCGAGTGTGGCTCACGGTGCTTTGGATATTATACAAGGAAGAGAACACACAAAATGATGGTAAGTATTTAATTTATTTAAACTTTCATCGAGAAGCAGTACTAGTAGTCGGTAACACTATTGCGGGCCCTGATCGTTGCTCTTGTGGAAAGGCCCTTGGAGGGAGTGACGGAGAGGAGTCGGCTGCATCCGAGAATGATGTACTTCTTCGCGTCGGTTCCGGCTCCTGGCGGGGTCAGGAGTCCTGTGGCCGGTGTCCTCCTCCGCCTCCTCCTCAGACGACGACGACGACGCCAGCGGTTGCCACACCCGCACACCCTTCATAGTGTCGTCGGCGCCAGAAGAAGTGGATGATGACGATGATAACTGCTGTCGGCGGCGGCGGCGCACGAGCTTGGAGTGCCGTTTGTTTATAGCGCTCCAGGCTGGACCGACGCGCTTCCTGGGAGTGGACGCCTCTAGTAGCTGCTGCTCTTCTTCGAGTCCCCGCCAACTCGGTCCAGGCTGGTCAGCTGCGTCAGGGGCGTACACGGGAAGGGCAGCAGGCATGACGGGGCTGGCCGGATGGTAAGTAGTGTCTATTGTTTTTTTCAAGTCGTCTAAATCTTTAAGTGCCCGCTTTTCACGTCGTTTCAATGACTCTAATTGAGCATCAAAAAATTTACCTTGTTCACCTTTACTCCGGGCCATGGCAAGTCGTTCTTTCCGTTTTATCAGTAGTCTGTTGCGAATAAAAGTATGTCGTTTTTGCTTCGCGACCCACATCGGACGTTGGGAAAGAGGAAGCGATATACCCAGAGCGTCTGACAATTTTTTAACTTCGACGGGGTCATAGTCATAACTCGAATTGCCCCGTCTACCCGGAGTACAGCACGTCGACGTATAGTAATATCCAGCGTTCTCTGTGGTAAATTTAGTAATGCAAGAACAGTTGTAATTATAAGGTCGAATAATAGGTGTTCCGATCGGTACGTTTTTAGTTTCGTCCGTTGTTCGTTCCGTAACGTCCCCACATTCGTCAGATAGCGATAAGGTAGAGTCAGTGTCACTAATGGCAAAAGTCGTGGCAGGTATAATTTCTTCCTCGCGGCCAGCGCCACCCGGACCTTCATCCCGTTCAGGCTCATCGTCGTTTATGAAATTTAAAAACTCATTTACTGCTGCCGCCACTTCAGCATCCTCCTCGTCCTCGTGGTGACCCTCACTGCCACTGGGTTCGAGATCGATGAATTCAGCCATCTACATAGAACGTTAAACAGAGTGTAACTATTTTGTTGTTGTTGTTGTTGTTCTCACACGACAATCTGCTTTTTTGTTTTCACTCACCTTGACTTAGCTCGGTCTGCAGGTATGTCTCTGTCGGGTTGGCAGTGGGTGGATGCTGCTGCTGCTGCTGCTGCTGCAGGTCTTCTGGTGTAAGGAATATTATGTGGGGGTGGTTTTATATGAGCGTGGGGTGCCCACGGATGCAGGTCCAAGGGCCCCCTCCCAAAAACACTGGCGGTGCAATGGAGATAAGGTGTGGTGGATCAGGAGCAATCATTTGTTTTCCTTTTGTTAAAAATTTACGTCTGACAGGTCAGAGGGGCACTTCGTACAATTAATCGCTTGCAACATTGTCTGATCGCTTCAGGATCAAATTATCGCATGTGGGATGGGTGAGGGAAAATAACAAGCGAAAAATGCGTGCAACATTGTAGCATATTTATTATCAATTACATACCCCCTGGAACACACCAATCAAGATATATTTATCCTTTTGTTTTTTACCGTCGATCTTGATTCTTTCTTGCCACAGAAGCCCCGGAGGAGGATGCACCGCTTTAACCCGCGGGCTGCGTTTGGAGGCTGGCACGGGCTGTTCAACAAGCTTGGATGCTATCTTGCGTTTTGGAGGCGATTTCTTCTTCTTCCGTCCACCGCTGCTGCTGCTGCTGCTGCTGCTGCTGCTGCTGCTGCTGCTGCTGGTGGTGGTGGCTGGAGGTTTTGTTAATACAGGTGCCACAACTTTTTTGGCGGTGTTACGTTTGCGCTTTTGGCTTCTAGTGTTTGCCTGCGCTTGCGGTTGCTCTGGAAGTGCAATGTAGAGTACATCACCGTTTTCCGTTGCACCCGCGGCAGATGCAGTAAAATACTGCACCGCTGCAGTTGAAGCAGAGTCCGCAGCTGTTGTTATCGTTTCTGTTGGGTCGCACTGGGATTGCTGCTGCTGCTGCTGCTGCTGGAGGTCCTCGGCAAACTGCACCATGTCGACGTAGAAGGGCGGTCCTGGGTTGGCTCTCTCCTTTTCACAAGCGTCCGAGTACATGCTGCAGCTGAACGCACACTGACCGCAAATGGCTCTGAAAGCCCCCTTTATACCACTCATCAGCACTGCCCTGGAACCGGGCTGCCTTGAAGTGCAGGTCCGGCTGCCGTCGTGCCTGTTAAAGTGCATTGACCGGGCACCGCCGTTTCGCATTTTTCAGCAGTAGGTGGACAGAGATTATGAAACTCCAGTTTTTTGTCCAAGTATTCGAGATATTTAGCGTGTGTCCAAGCTTCTCTCATAGCACAACTCATCGTCGTAATCGCATGGCAAGGATGCAGACAGCTTACAACATGTTTTAACGCGTGTGTAGAAGGGGCATTGAACTCCTCCAAGGGCACAAAGGTGCGACCGGTCAGAGCTTGTAGCGTCTGGGCCTTCGCCCTGTTTAAAGCATAACACACTGTTGCTCTTGAAATTATTTTCACAAGTACGCGTCCAAGCTCGGAATATTCGACATAGCCCTGATTCCATCGGATTCCATTGCGATTTAATGTTATGTCACTATTTCGTACTTGATTGGCAGCCGATAAACTAGCCCAATCATACGGGGCTTTAACAAAAAAGTGACTGATAAAGGGGGCGAGTCAACAGACGCTGCCCCAATTTCCTTGACAATATGTTCGCCGTTGTTTCCGTAAAAGTACTCATAGTCAACAACTACCCTCATTTTTGGATTAATTTAAAAAAATAAGCTCCTTACTGTAACGCGAGCCGTCGCAGACTGATGTTCATCAGAGCAGCTCGCTAGTATTTATACACTTTTTCTGCAGAAGATCTAGTTTTTTTTAAGGGTGTTAGTTTTATTTTAGAATTAAAAACTTGCTCATACATCTTTATAGCTTTACAATCATTTAAATAATAAGAATTTTTCTTAAAAATATTTACAAAAGTCTTAAAACTAAAACCATGGGCCCGATAAAAACAATACAGTACACAGTACAACGCACATATATTACTTGTCGGAGCTTGTATGATATTTTTGCTCCAATAATAACGCTCACCTAATTTACTCAAAAAAATAGTCATCAGATCATTTGCTTTCATACCAAGAGGATCAAAAAATTCAACTCTTTTGTTTCTTCCCGTACAGCTGATTGCGGTCCAGTGCACTCCAGCATGAGAAGCCGGCGCAGTATTCATGATGAGGACATACGGTGGGCTCGGAAGCTCCGACACTTTGACACCTCCAGCCGGAAAAACGCCAGCAAACGAGAAACGCCCCAGATCGACGTGGTCGAAAAGATAGGTTATCTGGTAAGAGTCCATCCTGCTCCCTCGGTGACGCGGCTCACACTGAGTAGCTAATGTTTCGGTCCTTATCTATGTAGAGGGTCGAATCAAAAATTCCTACGAGAATAACAGACACGGCGTTCGGCAAGGGTTCGTGAAAGTCGGCTTGGACTCGGAGCGACCCTGTAGGGGCTAATGCAAAATCATGGGAGAGCCCTTCAAGTGTTGCACTCAGATCTGCTGCCAACACGAATTTGCCGTGCGGGAAATCGTGGAATGACAATGACGCTTCATTAGTCCGATGCAAATTAAGGGCCGAATATAATTCGACAAACGCGGCCGAGCAGAGATTCTGGTCGCTTCCAAATTTCATTTGATCAATTTTTACCTGTTTCCCGATACCAGCGTCGAATAGTACACTGGACAAATTGTAGTGTCTGAACACGAGTGGGTTTTTCATGTAATTCCCACTGGCGGCGTCTTGATCGACCATCACCATAAGGACGAGCCTAGGAAGAGCTCCTGTCCAGGTGTTTGCGAGACTGAACGATCTTAACTTTTCAGGCACAACGAAAACCTTAGTCTGGGTACGTTTAAAGTGGCCATTCATGGATTTTGTGTGGAAGGCTCTTTCGTGAGCCAGCAGTAGACTAGGGTGGATTGAACAAACCTGGGTCATCAAGGTCGCATCATCAATGACCATCCTAGCAGTAGAGTTTGCCGTATCTGTTAAAAGATAAAAAGCCGGATCATTTAAATTAATTTTTATTCTCATGTCAACATTTCCGGGGATGAGGCATTGCATGGTAGAAATATCAAGAAACAGTCGGGTATACAATTCCATGACTTTTCCATCCTTGGAGATATTATGTCTCCAACGCAAAGATATATTTTTTTCTAGATCTGTTGTCCACACGCTTTCGTCCACAGGGGGAGAAATTGCTGTTGTATCAAATATTTGATCCGGCCCCGGGCGGTATCCCTCCGGTCCTAAACGTTCGTAACTATGCAATGACGAGAATGTCAAAAGGGTTTCAAGGAATGCTCTGTACGCATAGTGCTCGCTTGTCTGATTTATGTCAACTCCATTGAGCCACACGTTTATAGACGAAATCATTGTATGTGCAAAATTGTTCTCAGGAGCCCATTTCGGTGCAGTGACCGCTGCAGTGGCTGCCGTGCTTCCAGACGCGGCGACAGCAGGCTTATCTACATCAAGGGGCGAGCCGTCCGGTTTTGTCAGACGAACCCTTAAACGCAAGTACACGTGTTTCAAATTGCGGTATACCGAGGGTGATGCAGAGACGGAAGAAAAGTCTAAATGTGAGACACTAGTATTTGATATTGCGTTAACTGGTTTGAGGGCAAGCCATTCTGCTCCTATAATTGCCTGGTTCTGGTGTCGGTCCGCAAAAAGATCTAATTCAGAAGGAAGAACCGGAACCACGTTCGTCGTGATAATTGCGTCCCCACTTCTATTGCGTTTGGCCATAGTGCCTCACGTTCCAAAAATATCAGGGGCAAAAGTTAGAGTCCGACGTCGTACTGGTGTCCGCTTCCGCCGAGTAGTTGCAGTAGACTGACGCTTGACAACTTTTCCTCGAGCTCTTATACTCTTAGTCGCGCGCCCTCTCCCACTCATGGCGGTGACTGTACCGCCGGCCAGCCTATAGTGGGCTCGTGTCGGAAGTTTTGACGACACCTTTTTCTTCTTATTATTCGTATTGTTTTTCTTTTTAGGCTTCTTCCCTCGACCCTGCATGGCTTCTGCCGCGCGGCGGACCGCCCGTTTACCGCCTTTTCGAAGATGCTCCTTCACAATGTCACCCGTTTTGCGTTGCTGTTGCTGGTTAGCAGCCAAATCACCAAGCAGCTGCGATCCAGTGGACAGGAGCTCGTTTCCCGCCGCCGAAATACCTCTCGTAAGTATGGGTTTCATATACCTGAAGGCGTTTCTAAACCAATCCCCCACGACACCGTGGCCTACTTGAGGCCGCACCAGTAAGGATTTATACGGAGCCCCGTAAATGTCCTTAAAACCTTGTCCGGTTGCCTCGGGGTAGATGGATCCTTGAGCCATCTTGTCGTCGCTTTGACGTTCTGCGTCGTACTGAAGTCGCCTGTCTTGTGTACCGCCTTCTTATAGGAAATTCGGGGTAGCCAAATGCAATTTCTCTTACATGCAAAACTAAATAACTCGTCAAATCAAACGAAAATAAGTTTTCCCACTGCTCTAAATAACTATCAAAATGAATTTTTACACAAGACAAGTCAGTCTTGACTATCGGGTGATACTCCAGGCTGTGAAAATTGAAATGCCAAGCCCTCTGCACAAAGGTTCCCTCCGCTCGGGAAACGCTCCTTAACAGTGTATCGGAACACCCGTTTGGTACTTGCATTTGTCGAATAAAATCACAAGCCACCGGTATTATGGCAGGTAAGCGTTCGCCTAGTTCTATGCTTCTATCGGCATCACGACGCCCCCTCACGGCACCCCGTTGCGACTGCTGCTGTTGCTGCTGCTGCTGCTGTCGGGCGAGAAGCAAATTAATATCTGGAAACTCTTTGGAAATTATATCTTGCAAATCGTTTAACGCGTCAAACCCTGCATCGATGGATGGGCTTCCAAGTCGTACTTGCTGGAATAAATCTCGGGCGCTAGTGTATAATCGTATAGGAAATGGGATAATATGACCTCTCGATGTGACAACTTCGTTTCTTGGAAAAGGTACCTGAATCAGGTTAAATTTCGGATTATTTGTCTTTTGCATTTGTCTCTGATCCCGTAGAGCAATATCTGCAAACTGTCTCAAAGCAGTTTCAAGTAACGCTCTACTTTGGAGACTCGTCTTTATCACTTCATACAAATCCTTCAGGGAGTAATAACGCCCGGCAGGAAAAGGTGCCGGATCGCGAAGAGCAGATAACGACAGGTAATTATAGGCTCGGCCTGCTGCTGGTCCAGTTGTTGTTGCCAGCGGCGTTGGTGGTGGTGGTGGTGGTGTCTGCTGCTGCTGCTGCTGATGCTGCTGCTGATTAATACTCGTTTTTCTTGTTGACGACGACAATGTTGCAGATCCAGAAGAAGAAGAAGAAAAAGAAGAAGAAGAAGAAGATGATTGAGGCGGGCGCTGCTCCTGAAGTGGCGTGACCTGGGGTGGGACCGGCGGCAGGACTTGTCCACCACTGTATTGAGCAGTTGGACCAACCACAATTACACCACCTCCTCCTCCTCCTGATGACGCTGCTGCTGCTGCTGCTTGCCGTGGCTGTTGGGAAGCAGGTGACGATGTCAACGACGATGTCAACGCCGATGACGACGACGACGACGACGACGTTTGCGACGGGTTGTTTGAAGAGTATGAAAAGCTTTTATTTTCATTTTCACTCAGTAAAACTAACCTGACAAGAGCAATTTCTAGTGTTTTTGGTTTAGCTGTTGTTACACTGTCCTTGCTGGATTCGCTTTCCCATATGAGTGGGGGATCAATCAGAGTTTTGAAACTATAATATTTATTCTGGGGAAAATAATTTTTAAAAGTTTTACTAGTTATACTCAAATATCGTCCCTGCATTTTATTTTGAGATTACTTTTTCTTTTCCGAAAGCTAAAAAAGTCGTTTAAATACTAACGTGAGTACAGTCGAAATATGTGACGAAGGGAATGGGTATTTATTTGCCCACTTGTCACGAAGACTGACGGTAACTGAGCTTATATCACGACGAGATAGGTTAAGAAATGTTAAATTTTCAAAATGATGGTACGATTTCGTGTACGGAGGTGGGAACACACAAGCAATTTTTGTTAAAGAATTGCCAATGGCTTGTTCTTCTATTATGTCAAGATATAGAAACAAAGCCGATTCCACCTCTCCGCTGGTTGTGTTTGCTGCTTTGCTAGTTTTCGCAGGTGCTTCTACCGGAGGCAAAATCAATTGCTTTATAGCAACACCCCACTGTTCAGTTGTAGGAAACGTCAATGGCTCAGACAAAATAACTGTAAATTCAGCCAGTGAATTTTTTTTATAGACTGAAGCACTTGAATCAGATGTTAACATAACCTGAAACTCGGTACTTGACATTTCTTATTATTCTTCTTTTTCTTCTTGTCTTCACTCAATCTTGATTATATTTTTTCAGGGATTCGAGAGGGACCCAGCTTGCGGCCGTGTCCGGGTAACCGACCCAAGAAACTAAGGCATGACGCTGGCCTCCTTCGCTTTTATACCGAAGAATACGTCGGACTTTGAAAAATGTGTCCGAAGAGAATTTTGCAGGGGTCAGTTCATGGTCATAAAATTTTCCTTTTATAATATTGTCCTGACTATCTTTCAGGATGTACATGTACACGTTTGCGGGTCGTTTTAGTACACTACCCACAACATAAAATATTTCTTCCGAGTAGGACTGACTCGTGCCTTTTGCAAAAGTATCTCTTAGTTTTGAAACTCGAACAGTGTCCATATATTTATATTTAGGGAGGGGAGGACTTGCTGCGGGCTTTGTTTTAGATGCTATTTCCTTGTACCGTTGTGACCAGACTTGAAAATAATTTGATTTTTTTACCTGATTTGGCTGCATTTTAATTGTGCGGTGAACAGCGTTGTTGTATGATAAAACAAGCTTTGGTAAAACGTTTAGGTACCGGTTGGTCTGTTTGTGATACAGGTATTTGTTTATCTTTGAACGCAACGTTTTTTGAAACCTTTCCACTATGCTAGCTTTGTGCCGTGACGTCACAGCATCGTAACTTTTTATTTGGCGTCTCTTTAACAGAGCGGCAAATGAGCCCTTCCATTCTGAACCCATGTCCATACCCATGACTTCCACAGTCACTGGTTTCATTTCGCGGAGAATAGCATCCATGGCGCGTGCTGTTGACTCACTTTTTTTGTTGCGAATACCTCTCACATAGGCTTTCCTGCTAAAAACATCGATTGCACATAGCAGAAAACGAACTGAATTATTTTGTTTTGCCAATTTTGACACGTCCATCAGGTCACATTCAACAAGTTGACCTTGTCTAAATATGTTAATATAATGATCAGTAGGAAACACTTTTCTTGCTTGCCGAAAACCTGTGTATACCGGTTGATGTAAAAGCCAGTTCCTTATAATTGCTTTCGTTCTACGTTTCTCGTTTTTACTCTTTATTTTTTTCACCAATTCTTTTTCCACTATTTCTCGGGACCGATAGGATATGGTCGACTGGGGGTCGTAATATAAATTTTTCAATTTATGTTCGATATTTTTCTGCAAAGCGCTGATCGGTGTTAACTGTTTTCCAGACGGCTTCTTCTTGTCCATGGTGGTGGTGGTCGAGGGAGCTCGGTGACTTGACACCGCAACTGCTGGAGGACGAGTGAGTAAGTGCGATGGAAAACTTCAAGTTTTCTCAAGAAAACACCACAGTTTTATTTTTTGTTTTTTAAATTATTTATATATATATATTTTATTTATTTAAAGAATCCACAGTCCCTTGCCAGAAATTTTAGTCATTTTGCGTTTAGAGGGTGGCGGAGTAGAATACATTTCGGAACTAGAATCATTTTCCATTTCTTCATCATCATCATCGATAATTAAACGTTTGCGGGTAGCTTTGATTTGTTTACGCGGTGGGCTTGTCATGCCTGGAGACGTCTGAACAGATTTGTCCCGACCGCGCAGCCTTCTAGGAGATGGGGAGATCATTAATGGCGCTCGTTGTATTTTCACAGGAATTTTCTTCTTATTCTTCACGGGCGAAGCAGCGACACTCGTACTGGGCTGAAGTGGAATATCAAACAGCTGGCTTCTTCGGCGAAACTGTGGCACCAGGCGACCGGGTGGAGGGCCTGCTGCTGGCGGCGGCGGTGAAGACGATGAAGTAGAAGAATAATTGTTGCCGATGGACTCTGGATGACTCGCCTTGTCATGCTGAATGTATGGCTCACCTAAAGGTTGTCTTGCCTCATCATTTCTCTGGACAAATGTAAGGTATTTCTCTAAAAGGCGTTGATATAAATCCCATTTTTCTGTATCGGTTAAGTCACGTCTATGAAGCGTTTCTATCATTTGAGTGTACACATCATGAAAAGCTACTTCCTGTGGGGTTAAATGGGTTTTTCTGAGTCGCCTGTACTGTGGCTCTGTGAACAAATAAAGCTTTTCCATAATGATCTATTCGCTGTCTTTTTTACCGGAAAATTTATTAATCAGGGCAGGTATAGCACTGCCTAACAAACTAGTGATTATAGGTATTAACCAACCCCCGGTCTGATTTTTCCTTAGTATAACCTTCTTTTTGCGCAACGTCGATTTGGGGCAAGCGAAAGACCTGATAACGTGTTTGTACGGTCTAATTTTTTTGATGCAGGATGGGGACAGTTTAATGTTAGGATTTCGAATGGCGTTAAACACACAGGAACTCAAAACGTTTGATAGACTTTTGTCGGCGTTATGTAGGATTGCTTTTCGAACTTTCGGGCAGGCCTCAGAGAGCACAACTAGATGGGGCAATTTCTGCCGCAAGCTTTTTTTCATTATAGTATTTTTTGGGGCAGTAAACAATAGTGCACTCGTCGGTTGCAAAAAGGTTGGATTTATATCGGGCCCAGTTTGGAGTGCATGGGTGTAAATCCAAGACAAATGGAGTTCGAGTTGTTGTCGCCAAGTGGTCACGATAAGCTTCCAACAGAGCCCGCCGTTCCCCTGGTTCAGCTATTTGGGTGGCCAGGCAGCCAAATTGAGAATTAGTCCTGGGGGAAGGGCAGAACACAACGTATTGACTATTCAATGCTAAAACTCGAGCGTTTTTCTCCCTCGGAAATAAATTCTGTGACGTGAGCACCACCGTTATATCACTGTGGTGAACTGAATTCAACCAAAGATTAATTAGGTTATCGTCATTAAAAACTTTTGAATATAAATCGTCAAAAACAATTATAGCCGGTTTATCGAGTGGCAGGGCTAATATGTTTTCTGGGATTCCTTCATGTAAAGTCAACTTCTCATAAACATCCGAGGGAATATCTTTTAATGCATCCTTTTCACCGAAACAATATAATATTGTCTTAAAATTAATATGAGGTCCATACAAATGCCCGAGATTTTTAATATAATTATACAACCAATGGCTCTTGCCGGACTGACTTTGACCTGTGTCAGTCAAAAAAAAAAAAAAAGAAACAAGAAACAAGACACAAACACCTTTAGTATTTTACATATATTACAGAATATTTCAACTATTTACATAGCTTTATCTATACCTGCACAGTAAATGGCTGCTGGGTGTCTCAGTCGAAGACTCATGACGACTGAAGGCTAGGAGGAATATACATCGTCTTTTATACCAAAATGTCCAAAGGGGAGGGACTTGTACAATTCTGTTGTCCAAAACCTTTTGTTTTCGAAAGAAGATAATGCAATTTTACTGCACTTCATTGTAAACAGTCTTTGTCTTTTCCGCCCAATTTTTTTAAATGTTACTCTTTGCTCTTCAGAATGCACAAGACAATTTTTATAATCTAGAAAACTTAAACTTTTCTGAGCTGATTTCGGCACACCCTTGCTCCTCATAATAAGACCTTCATCTTTTAATCTACAGCAGTAACTCTTTGGTTTCAGAACCACGATTTCTTCTAGTATTTTGCCGCCTAATTCGTCGGTAAAACAGCCTGCTTTTTTCTTTCTATCAAGAGAGAAAAAGGGGCTGTTTGGAGGATAGTTGCTACTGTCCATGATCTGTCCAAATTTAGGAAATAAATCAGATTCGTAAAAGTCTGGGGTTTCTTTTTGAATGGATACAATTAGCGAATCAGTATCACTCGCAATTAGTTGCACATTCTCGCCGTATTCCTCTTTCAAATCTTCATACCAAAATTTCAGAATTCTGTTTTTAGAATACGAGAGAATGCAGATGCCAATATATATTGGCTGCAACATTTTTACAGAGAGGCGTTTCATTTCAACTACAGCTGCATCTTCGTCAAATGAAATCGCCCGTACAAAACGAGCATTATTTATGTGCTTCCTTAACTTTTTCTCATCGTAGATCAATCGCATGTCAACATCCTGCAGACAATCACGTAATGAATAGCCAAAAATACAATTAGCAGCTGCTTTAAGCATAGTTACCATGAACTCGCTGGTGGCCTTTGCTCTGAGTTCAAGGCACAGAGAAATGTAAGGGGCAACAATGCTAGCTTGATCAAATTCTAAAATTTTAGTGATGTTTTCCACGTTCATACCAAGTTTTACAACAAGCTGTAAACTAGACAACGGAATCACATAATTTTCTCTCATGTTCAAATCAGCTACTAGTTTTTCAGTTTTTTGATTAGGGTTTATGCCGTAAAGAACGGCGAGAATTTGAGACCGCGAACTGAGCTCATCTGCAGAAATAGGTCTCTTCACAGGGCAAGGAGGGAAATCAGAAAAATAATCATGCGTGTCCTCAGGAAAAGACAGAGTAGCTTCAACAAGGTAACCTTTGTCCCCTGTGCAGTCGGTACTTAAATCAAAATTTTCTACCTCTTCTTCAGTACACCACCGGAAACCACCCGTAGGGAATTTTTCCTGTTCCATTGTAGTGGCATACAAACTTACAGCGTCAAGATATAACAACCATTTCATTTCTTTTTCGGCATTGTATTGACTGCACAGGGGATGGTTTGCTTGGGCATGTTGTGCTACAACTGTAGTAAAACCACCAAATTTGGCTCGTTGCCAAAACAGATGCATATCACAGTCTGTTAACAATTCAATTTTTAAGTTGCAAGTTTTCAAACAACAACACCAGGAATATGAAGGAAATGAAATAAAGTGCATGACGTCCAGGTTGAACGTCTGATAAAGGAAGCTTCGAAACGTTACGAGTACGTCCGTAAGATTCAAAACATCACTTCGGACGTACAAACTTACCAGCTCCCGGAGATTTTTAATGTTAAAAGTTTCCCAAATTTTGACTGCTTTGGCGTAGTCTTCTAGCGAACACTCTACACCTTGCAAATCATTGAAATAGCTCTCACGTGGGGGCAGACTCGTTTGTTCCAACACATCCTCGCTAGTAAAGTGAGAATATGGGAATGGCATTTTACCTGTTAGAAGATTAAATTTTTCTGGGTCGGGAAAAAAAGCTTTAAGCATTCTGAAGTCGTCTTTACCCAGCGTGGAGCACAATGTTGCCAATGACCCATTTAGCAGATTTATAGAATCTATAAAACTTATCCTATTCCATCTTATTGTTGAGAACTTTTCACTATTTTTAGCTATTACAGTTATTCTGTCTTCACTTGTGGACACTGATTTTAGACCCCGCACAATTTCAGTAAAATCATAACTGGAACCGTTGTGAAATACGCAAACCATATCTCGAGACAATCTTAGCTGTAGGTTGCATCGGGAACACAGGACACAGACAAAATTTCCAGAACGGTGGTCGTGATGTCGTGTTCGATCCTCCGGTGAAACACACTCGTCACAGAGACCACACCTGGTGTTTGGATCACTCACCAATTGTTGCTCCGATGGCGTTAAGGGCTTCATTTTTTTGTGGGTCTCTGTTTCGAGTTCTTCGTGCAGTTTCCGGATTTGCTTAAGGAAACGAACACAACAGTCACGACCGAACAAAACCTTTATAGGGCGCCAAGGATTTCCATGCTCATCGATGACCAAGTAACTGAGAGCAAAGGCCTGATGCCTTGACACAAAGACCCCCTTAGCATCCCGCACAGGCTTTAGGAGCATTTCGAAGTCGCAAATGGCCACATAGGGTCGCAAGAGTTGATACTTGTACTGTTTGAAGTACAGTTCGTGATTAGGTGCCTTAGGGAAAATCAACTTCTGAGGCTGATTGACCAGGCAATGGGGTTCATGCTCGCTCAAACTTTCGAAAATCAAATACTGTTTAAAACAATTTCTGCAAGTAAATTTTTGACCATTTTTATTTGTTCTGCACATAGACAGTAAACGACTCAAGTTCCGTATCAGACAGTAATGATTCGCACCGGTGTTTTCATTCTGAAGGAAAAGTACATCAATTCGAATGCGCTTTGGATCGCAAAGCTGTTGACTGACCCTTAGGGGGTAAAATTCCCCATTTTCGTACCCAATTATTGTAATGCATATTCCCGGATTCTGCTGCTCAATTTTACTGATTGAATTCAGTTTGACCGGATATGTTACCCCAGAAAAGTCAAGTTTGTCAGCGAATTTTAACAAAGTTTCAGGTCTCCTAGCAGCATATTGCACATTAACTTTCTTAATATTTAAAGCTAGCAGGCATACATAAAATAGACATCTGTCATCAATGTTTTTGATATTAATGCAGGCCTTTTTTGAAGCTATTTTCTTTGGAAGGGGAAAGTACCCTGCAGCAGAGAGAGGATTGTATGCAGACGTGTTAATTTCTAATTTTATGACAGTCTCACAAGTAAAATTTGACCCATTTTCAGCATAATTACTTATCATTTCAGCAATCAACATGACTGCGTTTTGATAAGCCCCAATCACCTCCTGCTCGTTGTGGACCATGCTTGTGCGGCTTGCGAAATAAGGTTCCTGTTTCACTTCACTCCCAGTTACGAGATCAAGTTTTAGCATGCGAACATTTAAGGTTAAATGAAATTTCAAACCCCTATGCCGTCGTAGATCGGCAGCAATGAGGGCACACGCTGCATCTTCTTGCTCCAGCATCAAGAGCACCGGGTCGATTGTTGTGTTTACAACAAGAAGATGTGTTTTGATGATGCCGCGAAAATTTGAAGTTGTTGTCCAGGCGAGCGGTTGATTCGCTTCAGAGGTGCTGGTGGTTTGCTGCTGCCCCTGTTCCTCGTCCGAGGAAGAGGAGTAGGAGACGAGCCGGCGGCGTCGGAGTCCAGTGGCGGCCATTGTTGCGTCTGCCGCAGAGGCTCTAGGAAATCAATTGGGGGTGCTTCTACGGAAATGATTTCGGTGCGGAGAGATATGAGTCTTTTTTAAATTTTCCTTTTAATTTTCATAGGACGCCGACTCAGCGGCGTCTTCCTCCACGAAGTCCTCCAGGTCAAAAACGTACCCTTCCCCAATTTTTTTGATAACTTTAATGGTCGGCGGCTTTCCCGCCGTAATGTCTTCCGACAGTGTAACAAGGTCCGCTTCCGGCAAGTCAACGTACCGCTCCGGCAGCACAAGCCTCTTCTGTTCGCCTTTAAACATTATGTCGACGTATAGCCGCCGACCGAACTTCGTCCCCATCTTTCCCATGGATAAAGCTACAAACGACATTCCCACCCGTAACTCCTTGGCTTTTACGAACGGTGTGACCGTCGCCAAGTTCCTGAAGCTTTGGGCGCACATTTCCGTAGATGCCTTTTTTTTAAGTTGAACCCCAAAAGATTTTAAAAAGGCTTAACGCCGATTCTATGAAATGAAAAGAAAAACTAGATTTAGAGGGCTGTCAGAAGCAGCGGAGGAGCACGGAAGTGCAGAGTTGTATTCACTGCTTACCTCAGAGAGAAGCTGTAGTGGAGGGCAGGTGGTCCCGGCACGCACACTTGCAGGCAACCGAGGTCTTCGGGTACTGGTTGGAGTCGATGCACTTGCTGGCTGCTGCGGGTGAGGTGTGGTTTTCTGCTGCTGCTGCTGCTGCTTGCTTGAAGGACTTGCAGGCAACTGTGACTCGGAAGTATGCAGGCGGGTGCATTTATACCCAGCTCGCGACATGGAGGGAACCCTTCCCCTTCACTGCGGACCCTACGTAAGCAAGAGTGTGTCTTTTTGCTTTTGTCTGTGATTCGCGTTGGATGCCGCCAAGCTGGTTTTGTTTGGAACCTCAACAAAAACCACGCAATCGGTACTATGCTGCTAAACAGTAACATGCCCCGGACGGGTGACCACCGTCGGCCTCCGGCCTGACGGCGGACACCCGTCCAGCCAGCTGCATTTCGCAACCCAGGCGTTGCACCCGTCAAGGTCGCGATGCAGTTCCGGGGGGTGGGGCTGTCCTCCTTTATGCGTAATCCAGATCGCTTACGCACTGCCGCTGCCGAGCGGCCGAGGCGCTGCCGAGGCGCGGCGCGAAACCGGTTCCTACTCGCGGCGGGGACTGGAGCAGCATGGACGCATGAGATACGACGATTAAAACGAACACCGGAGTTGTACCCAGAACGTTTTCATCCGTCTCCAGAACTCTCCCTTACATATTTTACATAGTTTTAGGGGTATTTTCACGCAAATTTTTTGAGCACCAGACCTGTGAGGTTTCGGGGCACCGGATTGGGTGATTAGTACCCAGATCTCCCATTATGGTTTTGGTGACGAGTCTCCAGTTCTCCCACTGCATAAGAGGGTGGTGTACGTACAACTCCCACTGCATTAGGGGGTGGTGTCCTCAGTTCTCCCATTTCTGTATCTACTGGAAAATTCTTCCCTCGAAGGGAGCTGGAAGCATTAATAGGTCAGAGGAGATGAAAGTGGAATTTTTTTTTCGCTCGCATTAAGGGAGAAAAACTTATCGCCCCGTATGAGCATGAGAGGATGAGGGGAATGCGGAGATGAAACGAGGAGACTCCGAGCGGCTACATACCTAACTATTCGACCAATTTGTTCAGAATTGTCTGAACTCAGAGCAAAACTGATGGTTCCATCGGAAAGAGGAAATCGAATGCATGGCCAAACCAATTTTTAACTCGATCCGTGACTTGGGATCACTCGAATCCCGCGCGCTCCCTTCGGTTCGGCCTGAGAAATGAGAAATGGTATACGAGAACATAACCTCTAGCGCCATCATTTCCCATTTCTCGTATATTCGTATTTGGGAGTTCAAATTGGTTCGAAATATTGTTTAAAATTATTTTGTAAGATATTTGACTGATATCAACAGTCGGCATAGCCTAATTTGTCGTTGTATGAGAATTAGCAGCGGGGAACGTTTGCGGACGCTTGAAGAAGGCCGCCCGAGCCGAACCCGAACCTTGCCGAATCGGCCGAACCGAAGGGAGCGCGCGGGATTCGAGTGGTCCCAGGTAACGGATCGAGCTGAAAATGCGTTCGGCCATGCATTCGGCTTTTCAATGGAACCATCAGTTTTGCTGTAAGTTCAGACAATATTTATTAAATTGGTCGAATATTTAGGTATGTAGCCGCTCGGAGTCTGCTCGTTTTATCTCCATACCCCTTACTCATGGTATGAGCGAGAAAATAAATTATCGCTCACATTCAGAAATAAAATTTTGTCGCTCAGTTCAAGCAACAAGTATCTCTCCTCAGTTTCCAGTGAATCCATACACTGTTTCTCATTTTCCAATAGAAGTATATCTGAGGCTTCTTTTCTGAAGTTATAATGTCTGTTCATTGTTTAAAGCATGCTTTTGTGTTTCCTGCCTCAGAAAAAGTTCTCTGAACGCATGAAGGAGTGTCAGGCTGCTTTAGAGGAGTGTGGCAAGACAGTCAGTGACAAGAATGAAACGTTGACGAAAATTGTATCAGAATTTACCAAGGCTTTTAATTCTAAATTGGATGGCGAGTGGCTGGACATTCGATCACCAACCCTGTGAGTAGATACTTTGACACATATGCCCTGCAAACTTAACAACATAACAAGGTTGTAAATTCCGTTACAGCAGCACTGCGGGGGTTATAATCAGGGTAACCTCAAACGAAAAGCGAGTTGCCATCATCAAAAACTAACGGGAGAGACGAACACTGTCATTTCTTACAAGGCAAATGCCTTGTGAGCCTTTCTATTACGAGGCTGCTCACACAAACGCCAACTGATGCATTCCTTTTGGTCCCGATTTCAACGCATGTGATCAAGCGTTCCTTTTGATCAACGTTTCAACGGCATGTGCTCGTAAATTTGTTCCCTGCAAGGATCACATGCACCCAAAAAAAGTCGTTCTTGATCCAAGTGCAGAACAATACTCGATTTCGTGTTCTCGGCCTATGTTCTCGATCCACTCACAACCGCACCATGTGGCGTTGCCATGTTCTGCTGTCCGCAGAGTCGAACACGTGGCGTAGTGGTCAGAGTGCTGAACTCAGAAATCACTGGTTCATGGTTCGAATCTCGCTCAGGGCGGCAATATTTTTCTTCGGAAGATGACCTGTATCGTTGTCGAACCCATATGGCACTCGATAGGAGTTCAACGCACTCAAAATTTCAAGTAAATTATGATTTTAAATGCGTTGAGAACATGGTCTCGGTGTTTTGCCCTCGGCGGAGCTGTCACACTCGAGCACACTTTGTGCTCGAACCGAGAGAAATCGATTCGATTCAAGAATATGGATCTCGCATCAAGATCAAGATGTACTTGGCGCATTTGAAAGCAAAATATGCTCCCGTGGAAAACATTGTTCCTGTTCCGAGAACGGGATTTTCTGGGTGTGATGCATTCGTTGCTCCAGACAATTGTTCTGTCAGTGCAATGTGCAATGCACGTAATAATAAAGAGCAAGTCGCCTCATGAGGGAAATCAGACGAATGTGTAGCCTTGGCAAGTTATATTGGGCATCTCTTTGGCGATTTACCTTGCTTGTGATGACTATTCTTTGAAAACACATGACAGTCAGTAAGGAAATTTAGGTTCTTAGCACTGTTAATCTGAGAGTAATGTTCCTCGCCCTCGGCAGGCGAGGCTTTTGACGTAAATTTCCTCGCCCTCCAGAGGGCGTGGTTTGCAGTCATCACCCTAGGGCGAGGGTTTCGCGGGATCTCGCCTAGAGGTGTGCGAACAGCCCTTGTTCAGATTTGAGCGAACGCGAACGTTTTAATCCAAATTCGAAACGAACAAAATCAATTTTGCTCGAAACCGAACCGAACAAGAGGTTGTTGGGCTCGGATACGAACACATCCAAACAAAATTCTTTCTCTTTCGTTCATTAAATGGAAAGAAAAACTGAAAACTTCTTTTGGACCGCGATTTATGTTCGATGGCGAACGCACATTTCCAAAGTTTTCGAACAGCTCGCGTCCGAACACCTGTTGTTAGCCCCCGATCGAACAAATTTTCTGTTCGGTTCGTTCGTGTTCGCTCGGATTCGGACATGTTCGCACATCTCTAAAAATAAATACATCATAGTTCAAACAGTTTATCTCGCCCTAAAAGAGCGATGTCGAGGGAAGTCGCCGTAAAAGGGCGAAGTTCATTTCCCTAATTGGGCGACGTTCAAACCCCTCGCCCTATTAGGGCGATGTGTCTTACATCGCCCAAATCGGGTAACGAACCTCGCTCTCCGATTTACAGTGAGGAAAGTCAAGAAACAGCGAAAGAAAGTGATGTTGCGTCTTCAATACTGTGTTCAATACAAAGAGTAACGTATCGTTTCTTCGTTTTTTGTTTTTTTCAGGATAGGTGGCTCAAAAATCAGTCACATTTTTGAGCAGCTGAAGCTTCGGTTTGCCTCAGTAAATCCCTGTGGGTCGTATTGCCTAGAAGAGGTTATCTTGGCAATCAAAAACACAAACGGCCCGAGGCCCCCGTTCATTTTGTCTGAGCCAGCTTTCGAGGCGTTAGTGAAACCTCTGATCGGGGACATGAAGCAGCCGTCGCTTGATTGCGTAAGCACCGTCATGAAGGAGCTGGAGAATGTGTGCAGGGAGTCCGTACCGAAGGAAGCAAGCATCCGCTTCCCTCGCCTTAAGAAAGAGATCACAGCACTTGTCAGTGACATGATCGATGATTATTCAGTAAAAACGATGGAGCTGGTGAGTACTTGTACTATTGGTATACAGGGTGTACCATAAATCACGCCCGATCGATTTTGGCTGCCATTCAGCCAGTTTTGGTCGTACAGACCCCAGGGGGTACCAGTCGATGCGCAAATGCCCCCCCCCCCCCCTCCCCAATTCAGAATTTCTTTTCCGGATCTAGCTACGACGCCTAGAATTTCAGGCGAAACGTTTTTCGATGACCTTGATATCACTCGGAGAAAAAACAAGCAAGTAAGCTAAGAAGCTGTTTGAACGAACCGCCAGTCGCGGCGCGCCAAACCCGCACCTGCGCCCGGTGTCGCGCCTTCCCCGAGTGCGTTTGCTACCCACTGCAAGGATGTAGCTTTGAAACGTCGATCCGATGTAAATTTGATCACCAAAATCGAAATGTTATCTGTATCGATACCTACTCCAACGATTTACATCGATATCGATCGAGAACTTCGGTGTACTATTCCTATGACCCCAGTAGACAGCCAGCGCATTTTTAGCGCTTCCAAAGCGCATTTTCATTGGCCTTACCTAACCTTATACGCTAAAATAGCGCTCCTAAGAAAAAAAAATCGAATCTTAGTTCGAAATGTCGTATTCGATCTGTCAGTTCGATGTCGAAACGATGTCGAATGGATGTCGTATCGAGAAATACTAAATTTTGACATAAAGTGAAGTAAAAACGCTACTGAACTATCTGAAGTAGTTTCGTATGAATCTGCTCCTCTTTCTAATACATTTTTGTTAATATCGAAAACATGTTGTTTTATAATGCTACGGTCGACCCACCGGAAGGCGTCGAGAACATCGATTCGACGAGGGTCAAGGACATCTCCCCCCCCCCTCCCCCTCCGCTATTCCGCTCCAACCCCTATTGGCCCCATGACCTTCCCCGCGTCATTGGCTCCAGGTCCAACTAGGTCCCAGCCGTAGTTGTAATAACACTATTCCCAGAGAAACGAATTCTTGATTCAAGCCTAGAACAGCGTATTCAAGAATATAATTATTGATCCAAGAATATTTCTTGATTTAACTCCAATATTGGCGTGATTCAAGAAAATATTCTTGATTGCTTTTAGCCTAAGAATCTGTTTCTCTGGGTGTAGGTTAAGTTTCCTTTTTCCGTAGTCTATTTCAACTCCCGATCACGTTCATTGCAATTGGACTTTTACTTTACATTATCAATACTTATACATATCTTTGTGTAAAAAATGTTCATTTCTTGTTTTAACTTTTGAAGAAAAGTACACGGAGAAAAAAGATAAGTTCTCGCAACTAATTTTTCAGTTGTTTTCCAGACCAGCAGTAAGTTCCGGGAACTAAATTTTGTTGGGGGACCTTATGTGTTAGTTCAAACCACGAAACGTCAGTTGCTTCAACCAAAAGGTTTGTTGCGGAAGGAAATATGTAGTTTTGCTCTTGCAACGCACATATTTGTTCATGCAACTAACTTTTCATTGGTGTAAATAACAAGTAGTTCTCCAAGCAAAATTTTAGTTCTGAGGACCAAATTTAGTGCATGTGTGAAAGTTAACTAAAACCTTAGTTGCGATCACCAAACCTTTTTCTCCATGTAATTGAACTTGTACAAATCAAACTTATACACCTTCACAGTGAATTGACGACGTGCAAAATTGTTTATGAGCAGTTAACGTTACCGTTTGTGGTTTTTGTTTTTTTTTAATCCCTAAAAGGGACCCGCAAGAGAACCCCGGCTTCGGTAAAAATAGCCATTAATTACATGAGAATACACAGATTTTTCCGTGGCAACCATGGAGTGTTGAACTGTCAACTTGCCATCTTTGAACCATACAATTTAAGTGATATCATTGGGAAAAGCCACCATAAGCTCGGTGGTGACGTTTGAACCATTCCTATCGATATTCACTTCAGTATCATATTTGCGCAGTCTGCTGCCATTTACAGGAGTTGGTATCAATTTGCGAACTACTCGAAATGTTTCTTTTTTTTTTTTTGCCCCAAATTAGATTAGCCTTATATTTTATTTTTCCTATTTAGCTCTCGAGGGCAGCTCTGCGCCGTTAGCGCTTGATTTTTAATCACGCTGCTTCAATTGTTTCAGGTAAAGGAGGCAGTTAAAGTTGAGCTCGGCCACATTACCTATGATCGTTTTGATACATTCAAGGGATCAAGGCTGCAAGAAATCCTATCCATGAAACTAGATGGTAACTATACTGCTGACCACAGTTGGAATGGTGGTCCATGGCCATTTGAAAGAAATCCTGGGTTCGTCGAGGAACTTAAGACCAACTGTAAGCGAGCACGCTTCGATGAGGGTTTGTTGCAAGCGACACTGCATGACAAAAAGCATGTTATGATACTAGGTAAGTTTGTGTTCTGCAAATCTGGTAGAGAGAGCTCCTATGCATGTGAATAGGGCTGCAAGGCTTCAAAACCAGTGCAGCTGCGAGTGTGCTTCGAACGGGCCTAACGTTACGCCTTAGTTATACCAGTGATTTGGGGCCTTGTATAGTTGGACCCGTCGAGCACACGTACTCGAATAAACAGCGGGCGAGAGAGAGCGCACGAGCAAGCGAGGCCAGGCAGGCGGTGCAACAGGTGCGAAGGCGGCGGGAAGGGTGAGGGCGACCCTCACTACATATTCGCCTGTAAGCAGGTGGAAGGTCATACGTGGCCCTCTACTCAAGCAGATCCTGGATCCGCCACTGAGTGCCAAGCCACTGCCTGCAGCGGTTTTACCGTTCAGACGCTGTGAACCGACTGCCAAGGGGTCAATCCTGCCCACCGCACAAAATAGTCGGTTTGCGTCACGTGGTTCATTTGCTATCTTGTAACACTTGTCCTGTCCAATCGCTGTCGCCCCCATACCCCTTAAAAGAACTAAAATAACCCCCCCCCCCCCCTCATATTTTGTCGTCCTTGCACTCCTAAAATCACTCACAGCTACGTCTGCTGTCTTTTATTGTTCGGTGTGTTTATACTTTATTTTCTAGGGCTCGCAATTGCTTGATTCGCGCATTCTGATCCAGTTTTAGGATGTGACCACGGACTCAGATTTGTCTGTTAACTCTAAATACATTATTCTTACAGGAGAAATGATGAACTTGTACTACAAAGCTGTCGCCGACAGAGTGCAAAACTCGGTTGCGAAGATTATTATGACTTATTTGGTAAACGCAACTAAGAATGATGTTCAAACAAAGATGACACTGAAACTGGTTTCTGTCATTGACACACTGTTCCAAGAGGATGAGTCCGTAACATGCAGGAGGACCGAAAAGGAAAAAGAGTTGGAGGTCTGTGATGAACTACGTTTACAAATGCCATACATGTCACAAAGGGTCTGCAACTCCTTAATTTTCTGAACCAAGCATATATTATCTAGAGAGTACTTCGGGAATACTTCGCGAAATTTTTCGGAATATGCAATTTGAGAAGAATTTGACCATATATGATTATTTTTGGCCATTTTTAGCCCGTCCCGACACGTTTCTTTAGAAACGGCAGGAGCCGGGCTGATGCCGACGGTTCGTTCGGGCGGACGTGTGTTCGCCGACTTATCGTTCATAGAAAAACTTCAAATTTGGAGGATAAACCCCTTTTTTAACGTAGAATCACGTTCGGTGGCAACAGTTTTCGATTCATATCACATTTTTGAGTAATGAAAATGTATCTGCGGCGTGCACTGTTTCACGCGATGGTCTCAGCTTAACGATTTCAATCGGAACAAACACGTCTGCTATCGGGCACTTCTTGGGAGACTTGAGGCGGAAGGTCGAAGGCCCCTGCAAACGCCGCCGGTACGCCAAGCTGGCCAGGTCGGGGGACCGCAACGAACCGAGGTGCCGGTGGAGCGCAGGGAGCGTTCAATAATAACGTAAGGGACATTTTTTGAATATTGGACCCCCCTCCCCATGTAAGGGTTCTAACCTAATCTTCTTATGGGAACCGAGAGAATACCCTGGTAATATTTCAAGGGTGTTCTACGAACACTGAAGTTGCAGGCCCTTGCACCTTGCATGTCGCTGCCATAGGTGTCATGTTTCCTCTGCACAGAAAACACGACACATCGCCGGTCCCAATCGAAACGCGAGTATGTCTGCCACTTAGCACAGCACCTTCGTGACTCTGGGAGCTGGTCTGAATATACGTAAGTCATGCAGAACCACTATGAGGCTGCGTATGATTAGACCGGCTCCTACAGTTAAGCAGGCTATGCACTGGCAGACATACGCAAGTTTCCATTGGGACAGGCGGAGGGGCGTGGAGTGGAAAGATCCTTGCCTTGGTGTGATTCCCGGTCCATGTTCCATGGGGCGGTCACCACCCAACATCACTTCATCGTGCGATGGAGTAATCTCCGACACGGGGGTCGCTACACCCAAAAAATCCCGTTCTCGGAACAGGAACAATGTTTTCCACGGGAGCACATTTTGCTCTCAAATGCGCCAAGTACATCTTGATCTTGATGCGAGATCCATATTCTTGAATCGAATCGATTTCTCTCGGTTCGAGCACAAAATGTACTCGGGTGTGACAGCTCCGCCGAGAGCAAAAAACCGAGACCATGTTCTCAACGCATTTGAAATCATAATTTACTTGAAATTTTGAGTGCATTGAACTCTTATCGAGTGCTATATGGGTTCGACAACGATACAGGTCATCTTCCGAAGAAAAATATTGCCGCCCTGAGCGAGATTCGAACCTTGAACCTGTGAGTTCTGAGTGTAACACTCTGATCACTACGCCCCGTGTTCGACTCTGCAGAGAGCAGAACATGGCAACGCCACATGATGCGGTTGTGAGTGGATCGAGAACATAGGCCGAGAACACGAAATCGAGTATTGTTCTGTACTTGGATCGAGAACGACTTTTTTGGGTGTAGGGAGATAGTTTCATCACGCGCTGAACTGATCCTCCGCGAGGAAGGGTCACTTTATCGCACCATTAAGAGTTGCACCTAGATATTTAACGTTTTATCACTTACTTTAGAAGCACTACACTGTAAATATTTTTCGTAATATGACTAGAAAAGCTGTGACGATTCACTGATCACCTGAATATGTCGTCACTTTACGACGTTTATTCGTCACGTGACGACTTATTCGCAGGTTTATTAATTCGTCACATCTGACCAAACTTCAAGGAGACATACTTTTCTATCGGTTTATGCCATTAAAAAAATCGGTGACGAGTTACGAGTTATTCGTCACTTGGTCTGTGACGACTTATTCGTTTTTCAGATTTAGCCAGAGGATTGTCGTAAAATGACGATAAATATTTTTACAGTGTAGTACATAAAGTGCATTGTCTTTAACGTGGTACGTATGCTGAGCGGTACGCCTGTCGTGATCACGTTACTACGTATCTTTTGCGTTTCCTGTCAGAAAGGTTCTTGCGACTCCCACTCGTGATATTGCAGGGACAAGCTCAGTCTAAGGCCTCAAGGGGGTGAGAGACGAGCAACACAGCAAAGTAATCAACATGGATGTTGCGGTTTTAATAAATAATCTTGAGATCTATCCGAACTATTTAAAAAAAACGCGTTTCTTTAAACAAATGAACACACCAAAACATCGGCATCATACCGGAAATAATGGTCAAATTAACGTAATAATGATCAAAGTGCTAATGCTACGTTTGGTCTGTGCCTAAAATGTTATATTGTAGAAACGGTGGGGTGTGTTCAATTGGCACTACGCCTCATCTCACGTAGTCTTATCTTTGGGCAGTTCGTTTTGTTGAGTCAGGGATGTTTAACAATTTTTAAAATGAAATGGGAAACCCAAATGGAGGCTCTAATTGCTGATGTATGTGATCCCGAAAAATGTGGTTAGGCACCACAATCTTCTTGGAGTGTGGTGGGCCCCGTCACACTTCTCGAAGAGTGTGGTAGGTCCTACCTCACTATTAGCTTGACCACACATTAGGAAAGGCGTGCGTTACCCTGCTCATGCGCTTGTACAGCGTGTGATTGTAATGTGTTTAACCAACCTCTATAATTTTAAGTGAAAGTGAAGGAAATGTTAAAATTCTTATATTTCCATAGCCATCGGTAAGAATCTGAAACAATCTGCCTAGTTTTAGAATGGTCCCTAGTTCAATGCAGAGGCCTATTGTTGCCAACTTGGCTGCATATTCGCAGAGAGAACAAATGTGTGGGTCCACGAATGTATCACGTGTTTCCTTAAGGGAACTCGTTTTCCTCTAATCAGGACACCTGTGAACGTGTGTTGTCCATCACTCCCATGTGACATGGGTAACACTTAATTTTACAGTGTTGGTTAACCAGCTTCAGGTTGGTTTCTTCTTAGCCTTACGTCCGGTGTTCTTTTGATTACGCAGGCTCTGCAAAATTCCATCAAGGAGCTGGACAAAATCAGGGACAACTACTGAAGAGATAAGGACGGCCTGTTGATTTGCATCTACTTTTCTCTTTGTTTAAGAGCGCCATTGCGGAATGCCCTACATTTATGTTTAAGATTGACTCCAAGATAATTTTATTATCTCCTTTCCTAATTAGCTACTTAGTTTAATCAAGATTTGCAAGTATTCAAATGCACATAATTTCAATTGCTGTTAATTTTCCTGTTGCGTAAAATTAAAGCAGGACCAAGGGACTTTTGATATTTTCAGTTACAAACATCCTACCACAAACCTCTACTTAGTGTTGCCAGAAAAACAGTCAAAACGTAGCGCAAACACACGGGGACACAGGTGTAAAGATTGTGGCTACCTCCGCCCGACTAATAAAAAAATGTTGACAGTTGTGCCGAGGTGTTGCCTAGTTGGCAAGCAGAGGTAGGCACAGTCTTTACACCTGTGTGGCAACATTACAAGTATCATCTTAGCCCTGATTGCCTATTGCCTACACTGTGACGTAATATCGCCGACATAGCGCACTGAGAAACATCTTTGGCTCATGGACCAAAGGGTAGTTTTGTGCGTTCCACCTGGACCCTACATCTAAAACGTTTAATCCGTAGGTCTAAACTCTATAGACACGGGAGCAAAACTCTAGACACATGCGTTAATCGTTTAGTGCCTGGCGTTCCCAGACTTTCGGCCTGGGGACTAAACGTCCTGTGCCCAGAGCCAAAAAAATTTCTCAGTGCGTGGACCCAAAATGTCTCGGATACGAGCAGCAGACCCCAGGGTGGGAATGTAGTAAAACAAGAAACACATCTAGACAGGAAACTGCCGAGAGGCAGGTCAGAGAATCAAGAATGGCCTTTGGGGTTGACTTCGAGTTAAGGTTCCGTAGTTAGTAATCGTTTGTCCTATTTCTCAAACAAGCCAAAATAATCGTTTCCGGTTTGTAAGTTTTCTTGTCCCCTATAACTTAAAGCTAGGTAGGTGTGCGTCAGACGCAGGGGGATGGAACCATGGCTTTGCGATAAGCGAAGCCTGTTTAAGCACGACACGATAGGCTCTCCATTGCGGTCATAACATGCAGTTACCTTAGTTTTGATTTGGCAGTGCCATTACCATACTATTGACGCACTTGAGAGACGTCTGTAAATGAAAAGAAGTACCGTCACCAAGATGTGGGTAGGCGTGGGGCGTTTGCAATGATAAGCTCACAAAAACACGGCAGAGACAGTCACAAAAAATCAAAACTAATCCTGGGAACGGCCGTAAAGCCATGCCGAAGGTGAGGTGCGCCACGGCCATGAGACAAGTTTTTCATTGTTCTCACCACGGCAAGCTGTTCGTCGATCCCGCTCAAACTTAGCACACGTTCATTCTAGACCCAGACACACCGAAATCAAATCGAGTCGGCATCAATTTTTACCCTTTCTTTACCACATCATTTCATCTGTACTACATAGTATATGGTATGAAGAACGGGTCTTGCGGCCGTTGAGTTTCTTAGTCGCCCATTTTCAACTCGGTATTGGCAACAGTTGTATGCGTTGTAATGGGTTTGTTCGTTCGGTAATGGCGTGAAAACAAGAAATTTGTAAAGTTTTTTTTCGATTTATGAGGTGATATTTTGAAAAAATTACGAAAACATACGAAGATAGGTTAGTCGCCCGGTTTTACAGCTTACCGTTTTCGACGTATGAACTTGATATGCGGTGGGGATTGCTAAATTTAACAAACTTTTGGGAGATGTATAATTTAAAATAACTTTGATGATTTAAATTTTTACCCCAAAAAACCTCAAAATTATAATGAAAATATTCTGGGAAAGTATAGATTTTGAATTAAGACATTGTTTGATTGGGATCAAAGAAAGGGAAGGATCTAAGTATATATATTTATATATAGAATTGAGTTCGAAAATATAGCTATTTTTCACGAAAAGTAGCGGAATTAAGAGATACGTTGTTAAAATCGAAGGTATGAATAGTATTTTATTTGGCGGGAAGAATGCACCATCTGAGGTGCGCATGCAGGAAGCGCGCATGCGCATCGGGGTGAGTCTTAGCCAATTAGAATTGTGGATAACGCGAGAGGGAGATACAACGTCGAAATTTAGTTTTGTAAAATGTAAATTATGAGCAAAATTATAAGTCATCAGAAAAGATCATTATTAATAAATGAGGTTCATCCATCAAACAATCCATCAAACTGTTGCCAATTCCAACTTCCAAACAACACCAAAAATACAACACAATGTGTGTCATACATTGTGGTAAAGGACGGGTCCCTCCTTTTTTTGCCAAATCCTTTTGGTAATCTTTCCTCCTTGATACTTTGTGGAACATCCTAGCGCGCAGCCCAGGCCTTCATTTTAACTGTGTGACGTGAGTTCTGCTATTTGTTATACTGGATCTTTTTTGATGTGCAATATCAATGTGTTACTAACTATCTATGGTAATGCTTCAGTGATCCAAAAGATGTTACAACTAAAATGAAGGAAGGTCTTGCCAAGTCCTTAGTGACAGTGTGTCCCCAGTATGAGTTATTTGAGCACACCTGGGTAAGTACAGTTTCTTATTGTGTTGAAAACATCTGATATGCAACTCTTTTATTAAATAACTCAATATTTGTTGCTTCTCAGGGGGCTATATATGACAGAAAAACAAATACTGGTTACTTGGCAAATACCAGTAGAAGAATCCAGAAAAGGAACAGAACAAGAAAAAGCAGGAAGCATTCCTCAAGCATTGATGAAGACAGCTCTAGTTCAGAGCTACACCCAGAAAAATCAGTTCTCAATTTTAGACCGGAGCGAAATGTTGTTGACGGAATTAAGACCATTGGGATTGAGTCAAGAGCAGTAGCGGATCCAGGAGCGGCTTTAGGGGGAGGCAATGTCGTGCTTTTTGCCTACTTACAGGCGGAAAAGTTACACCGGTTGCCTACATTTCCGGCGCCCTTCTGAGGCCCAGGGGGGGGGGGGGGGGGGGGCGACGCCCCCATGCCCCCCCCCCCCCCCCCCCCCGTATCCGCGCCTGGTCAAGAGAATTCTCTTGGCCCAATCCCAATAGTCTTAATTCCGTCAAGAACATTTCGCTCCGGTCTCAAATTGAGAACTGATTTTTCTGGGTGTAGATGATGATCAAATTTTTAGTAAGATATAAAGTTTTGAGCTTTTACTTCTAATAACAGTTTTTTCTTTTAGCCAACAGTCTTAAATGTTACCATACCTGGAAGGGCAGAAAAAGCTGAGATTTTGAACAGAATGGCCAAGTCTTTCAAGACTAGAGAGAGGTACAGAGCAGAGGAAAAAACTATCCATGACTTTATGACAGACTTTGTGCACTTAGCACATTATGATAGAGAAGTGGTAAGCTAAATTTTTACCATTTTCTTCTCATCTAGACATTATTTGCCTTAGTTTAAATGAACAACAATTTTAATTTTTCATCCACATAGATCAGGGAAGAATTTTCTCGAATGTACCCAACAGCACAAGATATGAGTAAAAACTCACTAAAAAGGCTAATATCCTGAGTAAGCTTTGTGAAAAAAGCCAGTAAATTTGGGATGTGATGATGGTATAGAGATGTTTTAGACACAAAACAGTTTGCTGAGTGCTCTATACTATAAAATGTCCTCTCTAATCATGTCATTTTCCTATTTTTCTTTAGATGTTATGAAATGTATTGTGCGTATCTCTCAACATCTTCCTCATGATGTACGCAGAAGAGGCGACAGGAGTTGTATTGCCTAAATTAAGGGACTTTTTTTTGTTGTTAAATCGATAAGAACATTTTTATTTTGTATTTTTTAGATTTCTGTCGCTACTTTTTGTTCAGGAGCAGTATTAGATCCTCTCTTGTCATTTTGTGCTCAATATTTTCTTCGTGCTCAGTCTCGATCCCTATGCTGTGGTGTAAGAAAAGAATTTTGGAATTGGGAAATCTGTTTAAATTCATTATTTTTTTTAAAAAACCTTAATGCTGGACAGCCTTTTTATATCCATTTTTGTTTCATATTGTAGACTACCGATGATCTCACTGAGTATGTTGAGGAGAGACAGAATGCGGCAACTGAACCAGTACCACTACAGCCCTATCTATTGCTCATAAAGGGTTTGCTGGGCAGCAAAATTGTTAAACATTTCCTGGTCCTGGATGCCAAAACTGTGGAGTTCACGGGCTGCACAACTGTGAAGGCAGTGCAACATGTACTGCAGACCTTTTTTAATCTTCAATGTGAAATATCCTTTAGGTTGGAGGAGTACCTTTCATGCCTTATCAGTTTTGTTTTATAAGGTGTTTGAGAAAAGAAAACCACCTGTTAGGGCCGACAAAGTTACTCCCGTTACTCCAGTATTTGAAATTTCTTCATTTTTCATATTTCTGTCTTCAGGTTTGCATGAATCATCACAACCGACTAAGCTCAAGGATAGGCTCATCATCTCTATGCAGCGCGTCAAGATGATGAGATTTTGTCAACGGTGACAGGTTACCACCAATCTGTCATTCTAGAGGTAAGACTTTTTCATACCGAAGTGTTATTTAGGTGCACAACCCAAATTAAAGCCCCCTGTTTAATTTGCCATAACCTGCATACAGATAGCAGAAGCGTGTCAGTTCTTATGGTGTTAGAGCCTATGGAATGGAAAACCATATGAAATGGCCTACTTCTCGTTCTTAAGGTTGTAATAGTTTTCAAACTTCGAGTTTATTTGCTTTTTATATGTTGTTCAGAAATAGCACTGTGTTCTGAGTTCTTCTTTCTGGTCAACTCCAGTATCTTTTAAGTCTGGTTTGTAACTGCCATTCCCAATCCCAATATTTTGGGGCAAGCTAGAGCACCATAAATAGAACGATAATTTAATTTGTGACAAAACGGCAGGATGCTGCTAAGGGCACATTCGAACGGTGTTCAAAAGAGGGATGTAGTCTGTCGATTTGCACTAGCCGCTATAATATATTATTAGGATTAATAGCCATTAAATTGAAGAATTTATGGGCAAGCGAGATGAAGCGAACCATCGTTTGGTGTTTTTTTTTATTCTTTCACGAATTTTCTCCCGTAACGACTCATTTTCTTGATGCATCCTGCAAACAGGAAATTCGTGTGCGCACTACCTCAGCAGCATTAGGATCATCACGAGTGCACCGGCAGGGATGCGGTGTGTAGAAGGATGCAGTACGTGAGACGTGTCACATCCGCACGAATTACCGAAAGAACGACCACACGCAGTTCCGTTATCATGTCCAAGGGATGCGCCGACTCCCCCTGACCACACGAAACCACTCCCGACCACCTTGGACCATGTGTAACCGCTCCACCCGCCGTGACTGCGGAAGTAAAGTGTAGTGTGTGAGGGTGTGTGTAGCGGTGTGTAGTGTAGAAGTGCTTCGTTTCCTAACGAGAAAGGACTCAATATGTGTGTATTAATTTTTGGTGATTCATGTGTAAAAACCATGAGAAAAGTGTATTAAGTGGTGACGTGAATGGTGCTAGGTGAAGCCACCGTCGCTTCTAAATGGATTACAAAGGTTTATTGTGAGCATGTTAAATTTTCTCACATTATGTCATTGTGTATTGTTTCCTCGTACCTTTTGTTTTTGACCTCAGGTGATTCCATATTACCTCCAGTGAGACTAATTATTGTACAGTTAAATGCCGTTTCTTATGGCTGGCCCCTAGTGGGCCTATTTTTGCACCATGCAATGTAACTGTTAACACTTTATAAAGCCCTCTATTTGGCTCTTCTTATAGTGTTAATAGGAAATTACTTCTTACTGAACTTAAAAATTGTCTGTTACGGTTATGTGTTGTCTATCCATGGCCGTTTTATGGCTTCATCTTTATCATGGCTTATTATAACGTAACTGTCTTCTGGAGATAAAACTAATCAAATTCGTTTGTGTTAGTCTATAGCATTACTGTCAGTTCCTATTGTTATAAGACCAATTAATTATTATGTACTTTACATTTATTCTCAATTTTCACTAAGGAACTCCACGCTTATTCTTAATATGTACCACGAGTAATTAAACACCTCCTTTCTAGTCAATGTTAATAATGTTAAACTTATAATTAATTACCGACTATCATTGTTATCTCTTTTTCTTGCACTGCTGCTTGGATGCTAATAAATCTTGCATTCATTAACTTTCTAAATCTGTGTTTATCTTTAAATTTAATTTATTACAATTGTTTGTGCCTTCCCCAAGCTTATTCAATCAGCTAGAACCTACGAGTACATTCTCCATAAAATTTTGTTAGAATCCAAGCTTCATAAAAGGGGAAGTGCGACAATGCACAGTGTCATAAGTGAACACACATCGCTATGCACAATGTATTATTGAGCTATTCGGAGAGCGTGCTGAACTCCCTCTGAGCCATTTCGCCCTTCCAGCCGCAGCGGACCTCCACCACGTACACAGCACCGGGCTGCAGTCCCTCCACAGTGAACTCGTACCTGAAATCATACGAGGAAGTACTGAGGTCATTGACTGAGCGATAGCAAAGCCAGGTACCACACTGGCCCAGAAGTTCTCTGTCTAAGCGATATATCGAGAACGGTTTGATGCACAGCGGGGAGATTGAGCAGGGTCTTTACTTTGACTAAGAGGAAGAAAACCTTCCCTTTCAGGATTTGCAGCAGAATAGTTTAGGAGTTAGGTAAGGCCTCAGTACCTTTAGGGACCGACCGAGAACGCAAACAGGGGACTTTGAGAAAAACTATATAGGAGTTCCAGGTTTACGACAATGGACTAACAAATGGAGGGAGAGTGCTTTGCGAGAAGCGAAGCCTCTTGCGCTACGACGTGGTCTGGCGCGCGCCTACCTAGGAAGAGTGATTAGACATGGACTTCATCTCCTTCGACCGAAAAAAAATGCCTAGAAGGTACAGGCAAACGTTCAGGTGATATAGGTCGTAGAGCTATAATTTCTAGCTGGTCCAGCTAGAAATTTACGGGGCGTGTTCGTTTCTGCGGGGCGGGAGGGAGAACTTGAACAAGCGCCGAGTGGGTAGGCAACTTATCGTACACTGGTGCGGGCTACGTCTTGGATACATGATTTAGGAGCTCATCGCACCATCGCAGCCAGGCACCGGCGGTTCGAACACTGCGGATTTCATGTGCCCCAAACGAAGAAACCCATGGGAGTGAAATCGGGCAATCGTTAGGGTGTTTCCAAAAAATGACCGCATGCAAAATTTGAGGGCGATCGGCTGCTCGGTGGTCAAGATGATTGAAGAATTTGGTCTCCTGGCAGTTGTGCCCATCGGGGATGCCTTAGCGGCATTCTCGTGCCTTTGCATGTGACCGCAGACGATCTGCACAAGAGATCAGGTTCTTCTGCACCTATAGTCTGGCTATTTTAGGAAGACCGCTGGCTCTCTCGGCTTGCATTGCACTGCTTCGCCAGCAACTGCAGCAACACTACCTGGAGCCGCGCTGGTCCCGGGGCTGGGGATGAAAGGAGCCCTTGCAGCGGGTGCGTGCAGAGGGACCAGGCGGGCGGGGGGCAGCGACCTCGGATAGTGGAGACTTGGAGGGCCAAGTTTAAAATTTTGAACGGGTAAAGATATTAACGTGGTTCAAACGGCATTGTGTTCGGGGCCGCACGAAACATATATCCTGAAAATTTCAGGAAAATATCTTGAAAATTGCGGCCTACAGAGGCATAAATTCATTTTGGCAAAACGTACAAACAAGTAGAGAGAGAGGGAATGAGTCAACTTTTTAAGGGAAAATTTTATATGTGCAAGCATGAAATTTTGAGCAGAATTCAATACTGGAATTTATTTGGTCGAAATTTAACTCCGGATGCGAACGCACTTTAAATTTAAAAGTCTCGAGTAGACCCTATTAAAGCGTGAATAGCACCATTGGTTGGCACAGGCGGGGCATGGCGGGGCCCGGCCGGAGCCGGCTGGAGCCTCACTCCCCCACCTCCTACCCCCCATGCAACTGCTACCGCTGCAACCCAGCGGCCTTCCTAAAATAGCCAGACTATAGTGAGGAGGAAATATCCGTGACCACACTACCCACCTCCGCTACACTGCCACAAATGTTAGTAATTTGTAATTCTCGCGTTTTCGGATACTTAAAATTCGGTTACTCTGTAAGTTACTCTGCGTGAAAAGTGGAGGCTATTCGACGAAGGCCTGGTCGAGCCACTTCATGCACTACGTACACTCGCCTTGGATGGTGAAAATCGGTAAAAAGTCTCTCGGGACTGGCTGTACGCCTGGGGCATAAGCAGGATCTCGACACACACATGTCAGACTGCTGCCTACCCTCCATGCGCTAGACGGCGTTTTTTCCCTTTTTAGCCCGCCCCGACGCGTTTCCTTAGAAACGGCAGGAGCCGGGCTTACAGTTTGATGCCGACTGTTTGTTCGTTCGTACGCCGACTTATCGTTGATAGAGAAACTTCAAATTTTCAGGATCAACTTCTGTTTCAAAATCTCGTCCGGTGGCAACAATTTTCTATATGTATCGCATTTTTGAGTGATGAAAATATTTCTGTGTTTGTTCTGTGAGGTTAGGGTTGGCCGCCGCCGGAACTTCTAGGGAGACTTGAGGCCCCCGCCTCAAATCAGGGGGGCCGAAGGCCCTCGCAAACGCTGCCGGCAGGTCCCCCTGTCGAACCGAGGTGCCGGTGGAGCGCAGCGGAACTGGCACCGAGGTTTGACGGAGGGACGTGCCAGCTTGTTCAGATAAAACTATATGCGCTTAATGCCAGCAGGGCTGCAACGGAATAGGATCTAAAATATCAACAAAGCAATACATTCAAAGCAATGTTTCAAATACTGATTTTTTAAAAAAAATTATGGGTCTGTAAACGGTGGATGAGTCGACGGGTTGCCTTCTCTTCTATCTTAAATGGTGCAGGTAACCCCTGAGAACTCACACAGCTGAAATCATTAATCTGGGACCAGGTGCGGTCACAAGGTAGAACCGTTAGTTAGTTGGCATCTAGGTGCTCACATACATGGCCCAGAAACTTCGAGCGACTTGAACACTGGCTAGACGTCGTCCGATCACGCTCAAATTCTGCACACGTTCATTCTAGTGTCATTTTGTGAAACACCTTATCAAGGCTACGAGGTTGTTCGATAACAATTTTTTCCTTACCGAGATTTTTGTTCTTTGACGAACATAGCGTTTTTGTACAAAACGGCTTCATGTTACGAAAGGAAGAAATAGCTGGCATACCAAGAATATCGATACATGTCGTGTTTTTAGTCGTAATGAGATGACTTTTGTCGTAAGTAGACGATATTTGTCGATGGACGTACCGTTGTTTTTCCTCCGTGACTCGCATCTCGAAGCGGCGGGGCGGACCATACACGCCGCGGATGGGGGACAGCACCAGATCGAAGGCGTGCAGGTCGGAGTTGAGCAGGTCTGGCAGCTGCCACTCCAACACGACGGACCGCGGGCGGGTCTCCATGACACGCAGGTCCTGTGGCGGCCCAGGCACTGCAGACAAACCTTCGTTGCTCAATTTGGGCAGCGCCAAAACTCGTATGGTAAAAAAAATCAACTTTAGTCTCTCCTTGCAAACGTGTTAACAAAGTCACGTGTGAAGCTATTGAGCTTATGACCCACAATAGTCAACGACACACAAATCAAGTGAAGCCTAGAAGTGTACTTTGGTGCGTCGTTGAGGCAAGGTGCTAAGATTTGTGAGTCGTACAAAATTGCGACAAAAACACGGTTGACGCCGTGCGAAAGAGGAGGAAGGGATACCCCCAGAAAAGCTATCGCTGTTTCCTAAAAGCACTGACGCCATTTCTGCTTGATGCGGTTGTGCGTTAGACTCACACACAATTGTTTTCAAGATTCAAATCTGACACCAGGCGCGGGAAAATCGCGATCATGCGCGTGGCCTCCGCCACGGCCCCAGGAGTTCCTAGCCACTGGGTCAATGACAACGAAATCTTGGGGTACTGCTAACACAACAAAATGTCGTCAAATTCCCCATCCTTGACTCGAGAAAACGTTTGAGGTGTACGAGCGTGAGGTCGTGAGCATGTGGTGCGCTAGAGGCATGCTGGGGTCCGTACCTCCTGCGGTCGTTCTGGCGTGAAGCGTGGCCGGCTCTCCCGGTTCGTCGCCGTACTCGTTGATCGCCCTGACTGTGAGGATGAAGTCCGCGTGGGGAGGCAGCTGGAATATCCCATGGCAGAGGAAGCCTACCTTCGCTGCACATTGCGAGTTTGGGAGAACACTTTCTGTACGAGACACCATGGAACCCTGAAAGTTTAAAAGAGATGGATTTTGCTGCATGCCCACAGTGGTCCAGAATCAGAAAAAGGTGGACATAAACCAAAGCTCGAACACACTGTGAAGGGACCGTACCCATATAACGTGACCGATTTGGGTCCGCTTTTCATCCCCCCCCCCCCCAACGGGACGTAAATAACCTAACCTTTCCATGTATTTACGAAAGGGCGTAGTATTTGCCCCCCCCCCCCCCTGATTAGGTCACGTAATATAGGTACGACCTCTAAGTAGATTTTCGTCAAAGTTGGCTTAGCGGGGTTCTGACATGCTGATTTCTGATCCGGCGTCAAATTTAATAAGGGGCGTATCTACCAGATACTATCTGCGGTTGATTTGGACTAAATTTCACTCAGAGTATTTATCTCAAAATTTAGTTAAATGAATCCATTTTTCTCTACACCATCCAGTTCAGCGCGTTTTCAAGATTCCAATAAGCATCCTTTTTTTTTACTTTTACCAGTATGACGTCTTGCGGACCTGGGACACTGGGAGTCTTAATTAGCGGCCCACTTTTTGCAGAGCCTGTCATCTCGTTCCAAGTAGACCTAGAGCGTGCAAATTTTCAGGAGGGATGTACAAAGGGTCCTTCTCGAAGGTCCCAAAAATCGCAACTTTGTTGATTGATTCTAAGGGGTTGAACCACCCCCTTATATGGAACATTGTCGAAAATCACCGTGATAGGGATCATTAAAACCCATTTTTAGGGCGCAAGTTGGACAAATTAATCAGTGTTGTATAATGGGTGCCCAAATCTGCCAAATCTCGAATTTCAACCTTCTCCGACCATCCCTTAATTTTGGAGGGGGTGGAGGGTTGAACGGTTCCAAAACTGATCAGCAGCGGTCGCGATGGACTCTGGGGTTCCTAAAATGGCCACCGTGCGACTCAGATCAACCCCTTAACAGTGCCAAAAATCCGAAAGAGACTGAAGACACTTTTTAACGATCTCTTTTTGCTTCTTTGGTTTCTCCTGATGGGGGTAGGAAGGCGCGGAAGCCGATTTTGTAAGGTTCCAACCCTTAGGAAAAAGATTTAGACTGAGAAGCAGGGTTGGGAACGTTACTCTCAATTCGTAACGCGTTATCGTTACCGTTACCCAAGAACTCGAGTAACGTAACGCGTTACCGTTACCGGTTTTCGAAAAGTGTAACGCGTTATCGTTACGGGTAACGCTGTAACGCGTTATCGTTACGGGTAACGCTGTAATGCGTTATCGTTACGGGTAACGCTGTAACGACGTTACCGTTACACGCAGAGTGTCCCCCGAAATAAAAAAAATTGGTTCTCTGCATGAATCAAAGACTCCTCGTACTTCATGCAATATTACACGTGTTGATTTGTCTTCAATTGTAATTTATGAAGCGTAATGATATAAAGGTAACACTATCAAGATTGGGCAAAATTATATGGTCTTCAAACAAGCTAGAGCGAGCCAGTGAGCTCTTGGCGTAGTGTTGCGGTGTAGCCAGGCCAGGCGAAGGAGCGCTGCTGGCCGGCAGCTAGGCGCAGCGAGACGCCAGAACGGGCTACCTCGGAAAGCGAAAGTGGTTGACACTTTCGGGCGCGAAAGAGGGCGTGAATGACATTGCTATGCTTACCCGTAAATTTACGCGATTTATATATTCTTGTAATGGTAACGCGTTACGATCGTTACAGGGGGCCGGTAACGTAACGCGTTATCGTTACAGGCAAAATAAAATTGTATCGCGTTATCGTTACAGTAACGGTAACGATAACGTCGTAACGTCGTTACTCGTTAAAATAACGTTCCCAACCCTGCTGAGAAGTCGATATCTCAACGACTTCAACCCTTAAAATTCTACGGCGTGTACTTTAATGTATAAAATAGAAAACATCTTCTTCGTACCTGTGCGGGTCTGATCCTAACTGTCATAATTTGGTTGGTTCGGTTCCGCTTCGAGCAAAATTTATGGTCTTTCCTAACACATGTATGATTAGGATTCCCGAGTAGATTGTACCTGAAGATCGATGATATAGCGAAGAATATTCCCAGACGGTCTCATGGGTTCCCGCCACCGCACCCACAGTGCGGTCTCGTTGATGCGGTACACTGCAGCATCTCGGGGCGCATCAGGAACTGTACAACGCAGGAAATGAAGATGGATCAACTAAGTACAGCCATGAGGACGCCATTCGTATAAACGATTCATCTTTACTAAAAGTTTGCTAGCTGGCCAGTCCCTTCCGTCAAACTTCGGTACAAGTTCCGCTGCGCTCCACCAGCACCTCGGTTCGACATGAGTGTCATATCGTCAGAGCTGACCAGCCGCGCCGCCCCTTGGAGCACATTCCCCGCCGCGCATCTAGGGAGCAACACTGTTGTGTTCGGTCGTGACATGTGACACATCACCAGCGCGAGCTACGCTGGCCATGTATTGATGCCGGCGCCGGCTCGGGGCTGACGCCGCTGGACAGGCGCACGGGTCCGTGCGGATGTGCCCGGGGGCCAATTCACTCCTGTAGTACCCTCTCGTGTCCTGCAGTACTTTGTAACTAATATAATACCTCTCTGTAATACCACAAATTGGCCCTAAGACATCAAAAAATGTATATTTATTCGAAAATATTAGGTCTATTGACCTTCTAGTACCTACTACAAACTGCTGCAGCTGTAGTACCCTGTACGTACACAGAGTCTCAGAGTGAATCGCCCCTAGGATCTGCCTGGGCCCTACGCAACGTTATTTGCACGCGTAGGGCACACGTTTTTCCCAGAAAAAATGTCCAGAATCGAACCGGCACATCCCAGATATGCACACGAAATGTACAGATCCGTACGGGGATCTTTTTACACGGGTTGCTCTGTATTTTCCTCAGAACACTCACAGAACCCGGTTAATCACAATGAAAATTGTGCCTTGGATGGCCGCGACACTCTAACCTGTGTGCAGAGTCTTGAAGTGCAGCGTAGTCCAGCGACGTGGATTAATCCCCATTGCGTTGTTAATGTTCACTCGAAACTCGTACCAAGTCAAGGGGTTCAGGTCACTGCACAAACCAAGGGGAAAGACCAAAAGGAAAATTAGCACTAAGAGATTACAGCAGGGTTAACTAGACTTTGCTGTGGAAGGGAAGGGGGGGGGGGGATTGCCTACATTCAGGCATTTGTTTTGCAGCCCAAGAGGCAAGTGTTGGAGAGGAACTGTATGACAATGACAGCCCATTTCCCGAGGGATTGCCGGACGATCTCTTCAAGGAACAGATTCGTAGTGTGAGCGCGCACGTACCGAAGAACCACAATCAGATTGTTGGTGGCCCCTGTGCGCAGGGCTGGTGCTGGAGTGGTGGTGTTAGCTGTTGACTCCTTGGGGTCTTTCCCTGGGCGCAGCTCCCACCGGTGGTTTGTTACTGGCCCGTTCAGCTGGACACAGGAATCCGTGTCGTACCATCGCACCACGGCGGTAGTGTTGGTGATGTGCCTCGTCTCCAGGTCGGACACCTCCGTGTCGGGAACTGCTCAGTATAAGAACGTTTCGTCGTGAACACTCTGTACGAGAACAAGAATTGGGACCCACAGTTCTTCAACGAGGCGGTTCAAAATGCGTTCTTCGCCTTCGACACCACGCTATACCACAGCGGTGGCGATTAACCAATCCCTAAAAAGTTGTTTGCATAGGGACTGTACGATTGTGGTTCGTATTTTAAACCAGGGAGCACCATGACGTTAAAAAACAACCATGTTTTTTCCTTAAATGTGATTCACACCTCACTTTTGGGAATGCATAGACTCAGGAATAGAATAGTAATCAAATAGTCCTCAAAGTAGAAAAAAAGTCAACTCCTGTACCTTCTGGAAGTGTGGTGGCGGTGATGACCTCTGACTCGTCATTGAAGGCGACGGTAATGGTGTACCTGGTAAATGGGAATAACTCCTGGAGCAGAACGGACTTGTTGGTCTCGAACAGCATGCCGTCGGAGTAGTCGCAGCGCATTTCCGGACACGCCAGCAGAGTGTCGCACTGCAGGAGGTCGTCAGGTTTATACAAATAATTTTACCAGGGCATTAAAACCAAGACAGCAAACATGGGGATTTCAATTTAACGCGGAATTTTACCCTCGTATCTTGCTGACAAACACGTCACAAAACAAAATATGGAAATGCAACATTACGGAACGGACGCTGGCGCGAAGGCGTTCCACTGGTTCCACAGCCTGGATTTGTAATATCGGAGACAGTTCTCTCAAATTAAGATTGCTGTTTCCGACGGCGTCGGCGGTCGAGAGACGCCAGGCTTACCCCATACATGATGCAGAATGGGCCATCGTTAACCGGCGACGTCCAGCTGACGCGCAAACTCCTCGCAGTTATGTTTGTCACCATTAAATCGCTCACTTGGCCTGGAGGGGCAGAAAGAAAGGCCTAGACTTCAACCGGCGGCTGGAAAATCCATGCATACTTTAAAATATTAATGGCCACACGGCGAGTGGGGGAGTGGGGCGCTTCAATTCTACGCAGCGATGCTTCAGTATCAAGACACCCCTCGAAAACGTCGATATTAATGACGACGCGCTTGACGAATGATTGCGGTGGGGGAACGTGTTCAGGGTCTGCTTCGATATTGAATCATCGGTGCGTAGAATGGAGCTCTTGCGCTGGCCGTGCATTTTCCGAAACACACTCTCAAAAGCAAATGCTTTTGTGAAGCATAATATGCTTGATCCAATATTGAATTTTTAATGTTTAAACAGCAAGTTGTCTGCCAAACATAATATGCTTGAAACAGGCATCTCCGCTGAGAATATTGACTATGCCTGCATCAAGAAAGCCCGTTAAAGATGCTTGAATCTAGCATATGGATGCTTCAATCGAGCATCCATATTAAACGAGATTTCTTAGACCCCTAAAGTTGGCCGGACCCAAATCAGAAAAAGCCTTCAAAACCAGAAAAATTGATGAAAATAGCATTGTTCTATCTTGTTCCGAATTGTTCCATTTTGTTCTGCAACGTCAGGGGTCTAGATTTCTTGATTCAAGTACGGTTGACCGGGGGGGGGGGGGGGGGCTTGGGGCAGTTTTCCTTTGAAATAAGTACATAAGAAGGGAGAATTGTATTGAATAAATTTGATGGGTGGTCATAGTCACAGCGTCGTTACGGCCATGCTATATTCGATCTCAGATGGTCGGAATAACGTGGAAACGATATCCATCTTGCCAGGGAACAAATCTCGGCAGTGTGTTCAAAGCGTTCAAAAGTGTCCTAAGTCGAACAGGGATTGACCAACCAATTGCTCAATCGTCAACCCGGCCCCAAATTCGTAACCAGCGGTTCGAACTTGGCCGAAAAAGACATTTGAATGGTCTTCTTACGACAACTTATGATGTGCCTGTTCAATGCGCTCAACATTTGACCACTCTGAGGCCCAACGAGAGTTCCAACGCGGTAGCCACACTGCTAGCTCGAACGCTCCGATTTGACGGGGCAGGGTCTTTAGTATTGAAGCCCCCGGCGGACACGTAGATTTCATCGTAGCGACGCTTCAAATCGAAGACCCCGGCTTCCCCCCCCCCCCCCCCCTGGGGCTCAATACTAAAGACCCTGCCCCGTGAATTCGGAGCGTTCGGGCTAGCAGTGCAATCACTGTACTGATCTCAAACAGACGTTCAGATGAGCCTTACGACCCAGAACAGCACACAAGGCGGGATGATTAGCGATAACATATCTCGATGTTCAAAACTGTGCAATTCACGTCGATACATTAGTCGAAATGGACCACATGCTGTTCGAAACCATTGAGTGTCTCCTTGAAACTTGTTTGTAACGATTTTACGCACCCAAGAACTTATCTGGTAGAAATGTACAGGCTGTTTCGGAGGTGAAAATTGGGGTTTTCAAAAGTGTCAAATATCTCGACTCAAAAATGGGCCGAGGGCTACTTTTCCCCCAAAAGGTCTTAGCAGTCTCTCCACAAAATTTCATGCGTTTAGCACGATTCGCAACGTCGTTAGGGAAACTTCCGAGGGGGCAACCACTCATTTAAACAATGCCGTACACAGATTTCAGGATTTCGACGGATTTACACCACGTGGTTTTCGTTAATTTTGCTTTCCTGGCTATTTCAGCCTATGTAGGTCCTATTTTTCGGCATGAAGTCCAAGTCCCACTTTAAATTTGAATTTTTTTTCAATTGGTTTTTAAACATTTCTAGAAATTTGTACACATGATTCCGCGAGTGATTCGCCCCTCGGAACATTCCGTGTACCGCGGCGACTAATACTAATTTAGCTGGTCGTCTCAGTACTATGAAACGACCTTAACACGATTGCGCCCGCACGCCCCACTGCTTCACAATGACAGCATCATAACTTCACCATAAAACAAAGAGCGAGACTCTTTGCTTAGTTTGAGCGAGGTTTCTGATATCGCCCAAATAGAACGAGGTGCTTGGATAGACTGAGCATCATCGCCGAAATAGGGCGAGCTGCTTGAACATCGCCGATTAAGAGCGAGCTAGATCGTTCAGTTTCGGCGATATGCAGACACCTTTCCCGATTAGAGAGGTTTCTTAACATCGCACTCCGAAGAGCAAAGAATCTCGCTCTGGGATTTCGACTTCTATTGTTAGCGCTAGTCCTCACGCTGTCCCAGGGTACTGGTGGTGAGGTAGGGGACGTTCTCGAAGCTCTCCATGTTGTCGTTGAGCAGCAGCACGCGCACATTCAGGTTGGTGTCCGGGCGCAGGCCGTCCACCGTGAAGACGCACGGTAAAACCTCGCACGCCCGGGTCACGCCGAAGGCGCCTGCAGTCCAAGAGCCCTCCACAAGGCTTTCCTGTGGCAGTTGAAACATAGAACCAGTCGGTAGAAAGAAACTCTCGGGCCGTGGCGCAGGCGGTGAGCGCGAACGTGATTTTCCCGCGCCTCGCGTCAGAATCTTATAAAATTAGCACCATGCACGTGAAACGGAGATAGGAACCGATTGACCCCCAATGCAATGCGTGTCCTTTTCAATCGGGGCTCGTCTGGGCTCGGTTAGGGTTGGTAATTTCCGGACTGAATCGATTTTCGATTCGTCGATTTAGAAATCGAAATAAATTAATCGATTATTCGGAAAATCGTTTTTGGGCCAAAAATAATCGATTTTCGATTCGATTTTCGATTTTTTTCTTAAAAAGTTGCATAGGTCTAAATTTAAACCTCTGAGCTCGTGGTTTAATGGTAAATGGATCGGAATAAAGAAAAATAGCATCACGCTTGAGTTAAGTAACTGATTTAATTGCTCTATAAGCATGCACACAAATTACAATATTAGCAGGATTTCTCAAAGCCATTGAACCATTGATTCGCGTCAATGTTTCGAAGGAATACAAGCATATACAGGTGAGGGCCAGTGAGGCGGCACTTCAGTTGGTTCGCAATCATGCCAGCGTGAGAAAACAGCCGCTCGCAGGGCACAGAGGTGGCCACTACTATACTGAGCAGCTTCATAGCGACTAGCCACACATGGGGGTATTCACCCTTCAGAGCCTGCCATGCTTTTAGTGGGTAAGAGAGCGTCCTTAAATTACGTAAGGGCGTTTTGGGGTGTTTTTAACCCCCCCCCTCCCCCCAAATAAGGCTCTGTAAGATTTCGAGACCCCCCCCCCTCCTTACGTAAGATTTTGCCAAATTTGCCCAAAATTGAAAAAACCGTAAATAAATGAATTTGAGTGTTTTTTGTTATTTTTTGCTTACCAGTATAGGAGAAATGTTGAGAGTTAGGTATTTAATGAAGCAGACTGAATTGAAGCTACAACTGGTTTAATTATTTGTACTGTCCAGTCCAAAAATAAAAATAAAAATAAAAAAATGTTACAAAATAACAAGTTATAAAGGAGAAACGAAAATTCTTGGCCTTTAAAATTTACAGTGCCTCAGCGAAAGGGCTCCTCAGCCACTCCTGTACAGAAGAGATGTGTTCAATGCTTAGCGCGCGGAGACGCGTTTGGACGGATGCATTGGCGCCCACAATAAATCTTACGTAATGTTTGCCGTTGATCCCCCCCCCCCCCCACGTAAGGGCAACATAAGATTTGCCAGACCCACCCCTCCCCCAAAACCCCTTACGTAATTTAAGGACGCTCCCTAAGGGTTCGATTTCCTTTCGATTGGCGGCCGGTTAAGGTACTGCCTCAACTCCACTGGTAACCCTCCCGCGCGGTCGGTGTCTGCCCTCGCATTGCAGGGCTGCACTTCCTGGTCCAGTGCTGCCCACGGACTGTCTGGATCGGCGATTTCTCCTCTTTCGTCCCCGGTGGATCCGGCCCCCACATCCATCGCCGCCTGAAACGCGGCGCGTTCATCAGCACGCGCTGCCACAATTTCTGCCGATACCAAACGACCTGAAATCACAGTGATTGTGACTACGAGATGCATTTATTACATAAAACACTATTATTACTAACGAAAATTTCCTTACCAACTTCTCTCTCGGCCGCTTTGAGAGCTGCTGCATTTTCCACAGTGTTGGGTCGTATCTAGATACTTTTTGGGTATCTATTATCTGGATCTAGATACGGTTTCGGTCGGGTATGTAGTATCTGGATCTAGATAATTTTCTCAGTATCTATTATCTGCAGTTTCAGATACCCCTCGTAGATATTCGTGGCCTGAGGTATTTTAAAACTCCCTCGCCACGGTCCGGCCATCTCGATCACAGCTGAGAGCTGACGGTACGCTGCGTGTACGAAAGCTGAAATTCCACCGGGAGTCGCTGGCTTTTCCAAGGGTCTACAGGCAGGTCCTGAAGCAAAGAATGGAAATTCTGCGAGGCTCGACGCGCTGCGCTACCTCGACGACCCCGATACTTAGTTACGATATGATCCACAAGTACCCCATAGTAAAGAGGGTTTTCTTAAAATTCAACGTAATCCTGCCATCGTCTGCTCCCGTCGAACGTCTGTTTAGTTACGTTGGCCAGATCTTAGTTCCGCGGCGGGGCTGCCTCGGCGTCAAAAATTTTGAAAGCCAGTGACTTCTTAAAATCAACAAAAAAAAATTCCAGTTTTCTTTCAATGACACTATTTTTACAGTGACAACCTTATTTTATATGTTCTACCTGTAATGTTGCAATACTAATGTGTCAGACGGTGGCTTTATTTTCTATACAGCATCTATCCCAATATATATATATATATATAAACTGCAGGTAGAAATATTTTATTTCTGTCAAAAATTCAAGTCACCACCTGAATTTTTGACTTTGTTAATGCGAGCAAACATGTACTGGAAACTGTATATATATGTATTTAGAAAAAAGTTTCTATACTAGTGTCTGAGATACTTTTGCAGTATCTATTATCTATATCTAGATACAATTTGGTAGCAGTATCTTCTATCAGGATCTAGAAAAATTGTAGACCAGTATCTATTATCTGGATCTAGATACGCTAAAAGAGTATCTGGTCCAACACTGATTTTCAAACACAACTTCCTAAAACAGAGGATCAAGGAGCGCTGCGGCAGCGTACATGGGATTCCTCTCGGTGTTGTCAAATTTTTCTGCTAATTGATCCAAAATATTCCTTTTCAGCCTTTTGCCGATGGGCGCAGCGGCCTCAAATCCAGAAACTCTCTGAAAATTTCAAAATGCCTATAAGAGCCAAGAATTTAGAAAAAATAATGTGAGAAGTGATTAAAATACTTACTTTCTTCATGAAATTGACCAAAGGTATAATTTTGCTGAGGGTGACTGTCTTCTCAGGAGACACCTCGGCTGTGACGACGGCCAGTGGTTTGAGCAAAGTCCTGACCGCTTGCAAGGCTTACAGCTCCGCTGCGGTGAGCGGTGACCATTGGAGGTGGCTTAGCTTTTCTTTATTTTGATTTGTCTTTTTGTGCTTTAAAAAGCATTCGGCTCACATGTTCTGACAAGTGCAAAAAGCGGTCAACCATGTCAAAGGCCGAGTTAAATCTAGTTCTGACTTCTTGGATGAGTTTGAGTGGGTCTTTTAGGCCTTGTTCCTGCTGCATTTCAAGCAGATGAGTAGTGGCCACTTCACTCCTTCTTTGAAAGCGCACGATTTTAAGTTTTTTCAGCAGTAGCTTCAATGATGACGGAATTGGGAGGGCTTCTATTTCCCCGTCGTCGCCGCCGCTGTCCTCCTCATCCTCATCGTCCAGATCTTCCTCGCACTCGGGAACGTCCTGCTCTGGCTCTGTTTGACCATCGGGTTCGGGCGCCTCAGATGGGACCGGTGTTCTTACATCAAGTTCAATGGCGGTTTGCCCAACATTATTAAGTTTGTGGGCGAAGCAAGCAACGTGTTTGTCTTCCCCAAACAAAATTCGGATAGCAGCATTCATGTTGGAGCGGCTGTCGGTAATTGCAGCTGAAACCTTGTCTATGGCCACTCCCCATGACTCACATGGCTCTTCCATTTTCTGTGCTGTATTTGCTGCAGTTTTCCTCTCCGACATGGGCAGGGCAGCTAGCTCGATTCCCAAATAGCCACGCGTGGTGTGCTTATGCGTCCACAGATCGAAAGATAAAGAATAGCACTCGGCCTCCTTGATCAAAACATCCGTCACCTCTTATTTCAAGATGAGGTATTTTTCCTCGATCTGCTTGGTGACCCTTCGCTCGCCAGGCACCTTGTACATAGAATTAAGTTTTCTTGAAAACGTCCTATGCCCTTCCTTCTCGGGCGTTCGGAGGGGCATGTTGTCCCGACAGATCATTAAGGCCAGAGCGGACGTCACTTCTTCGTCCCGATATCCTCCCGCTGGAAAATAAAATGCAGCGACGATTACAAATATTTATAAATATCTATATAAATATATTAAAACAATGGAAATTCTTGATCGAGCGTTGAAACTTAACAGCGAACGCTGTAGCGTTTAGCAAACATTTGTCCAGAGGGCCACCCCCGCTAAAAGTATTCCAACTTCCCGGCCGGGACGGCGGGGAGCTTGACCGAGACCTGCTTGGACTTGGGCTCGATAGACGACTGCCAGACCGTGGGACCGCTGGTGAGCTCGGTGGTGACATCAACGTATCTACCTCAACCTCAGCTGAACTGGAACTGGATGGCCGTGACTGAAAAAAAGGGCAACATATTGTTTTCCGTCGACAGAAAGTGACCAGGCGCGTCGCGTAACGTTGTTGATGAATACGGGCGAGGGGGTGGGTGCGGAGTGGTTGCAGCGCTTGCAGCACCGTGCAAGCTCCGTCCGTCCTGTTCTCCCCCGCCCCGCCCCCTAAATTCCGTCCCCGGCATGGCCTAGGCTCGGCCCGTTTTTCGCCCCGTTCCCGGCCCCGGACGGCCGGTCCGCCAGCAAAACTGAGCTCATAAACCTACGAATAATTGTAAACCCACTTCTGCTCTGGTCGGAGTGTTTATTTTACACCAATGACATTTCGAAATTGCTACACACAGTCGTGTCGTGTGCGTGACGTTCGGTCGGGAATTAGCAAAAGTGAGGTTAAGGTTACGTTACCCACGGACAGAGAACGCTGCCCAACTAACCTGTGAACGTGCAGATTTAGATGAACCAGGATCAGGCACTTTATTCACATCTCCCGGCGTCTCCGTCGTCACCACTGTCTCCTCGGGGAACGTTTTCTTGCATTCTCCTTGGCTTTGTTGAGATTTAACTCAATCTTGTGCACATTTCTCAGGTGTGTTATTAGAGTTGATGTCAAATTACAGTACGTATACGTACTGCCGCAATTCTTGCACTTCGCCTTGGTACTGCGTCCTTCTTTTAACTTGAAATGGAGCCACACAGCACTAGTAGAGGAGCCATCGTGACGACAAACCGGTGCCAATGTTTTGTTTACGTCTGCCGACGGCGACGTCTGGCCAGGCCGGGCTGCGCGGACTTGCCGCCGCGCGCCGAAGTGCTTCTTCAGTTGACCGGAGAGGAGCGCTAGCGGTGCTGGCGAGCCATCCGAGGCCCCGAAAACGGCGCGCGCGTTCAAACAAAAGCCAAATCTAAGAAATCGAAAATCGACCGCCAAAATCGATTATATCGATTTAATCGAAACATGAAATCGATCCGAATTCGAATCGACGCTTAAAATCGATTTTCGATTGAAATCGAAATCGAATCGTTCAACCCTAGGCTCGGTACATCAACAATGTGGGCTGTCTCACAAGAAAGGAAAGGTGGTAAGGGACACATGATACTGACACAGCCAGCTGACAAGCAGGGTAGCTCTATCCCAGTGTTTTTGAGTTGCGATGAAAATCGCTTTCAAAAGCGACTGCCAGGCATCGCAAAGTGTTGCGTCTAAAATCACAATGGAACAGCAAATCTATTCGCAATCAGGCTGCAACGATAAGCACTAATTGTTTGCGATGATCCACTGATCAATTAATGGTAATGTAAATGCATTTTTAGAATCTGAACAAGGACATGGAGTTGGATTGTCACCATCAGCAAGCACGGGATGAACTTTGATTAGTTTTTCACACAATTCCTTCAGTTCCTCTAGGTAAATGTATAAACTCCCCATTTTGGTGATAATATGTATTCGTATGTCTTCTAAAATTGGGGCATTTTTCAGTTTATTCTCCTGTTTTGCACGCTCCATGGCAAGAAGGGCGGGTGGAACAAACTGAACTAGTAGCCTGGAGCTTACCGGTTTTTTTCAAACAGACGTAGTGGCTGTAAGCAGGTATTGTATTAGATTTGAATGGGTGTTGTAGTTCAGTTTATTAAAATATATTAATACCTTTTCACACTTCCTTCTGTTCTGTGGAGTTTCATCACTGATATCAGAGACATTGTCATCTTCGTCATGTAAGTTTTCCTCAATTGCTTGTATTTCATTTGTGCTTCTATTGTTGCTGCTTCTCAGTATGTGAGCTTTCTGTCTGTTATGGCAGCTGGCTGGCTGTGAACTTTTTTCCGTAAAGAATTTGCTGCATTAAGTAAAATAATTTCAGGCTTGATTACATAAAAGTTCAATTTAATTGATAGTCTCACTTTTTAGCTTTTACATGCATACTGTTTTTGTCTCTTCTTGTTTTTGGCCTGAGATACGGGTAAATGAAAAACATCTGGCTGGAAAGGGCGACGAGTCTCTGAGCAAAGAGAAAATGACATTACATGTACATTTCATATTCACATCTGTAATGCTGTTGTCTGCTGGCTTACCTATTATTTCCTGCTGTGCATTCCATAAGTCTAATCTGGACTTCTCTCTTCTTTTCATGTTGTCAACTTACTCCATTGATCATCAGTGAAATAATATTTAATTTTCCCATAAGAATCATCATTAATGCTGTCACTGCTGTCATCACGACTGTACAGCCATGCCTGTGAATTAAGATCAATGTTAAATACGTATATCAATCAGTGAATAATTATAACTTGTTATGTAGTTTTGTCTTCTACTTTCTCACATCATCTCAATCTTTGCTAGGACTTCCACCATGGGCACATTCTTTGCTTGCGTTAGCCTTTGGCTCATTGACGAAGCAAGTATTGTGATCTTTAATTAATGTTGATGTGCCTCGTTTTAGTGTCATCTGATTTTTATCTGCCATTCCTGAAGGAACACACATAAATGAAAATTGAAGTGTTCAAATAACTACTTTGGGAAAGGTAAACTCACCAGGCCGTTGCAAGATTGTTTGCAAAACTACATTTTCCTGAATTGGAACTGGGTGGAATATTTTCCTTGTTCTGTAACACAAGAATATCCAGCCTAGTTTTAATCAAGCAAATTGTATGTCTGGGTCTTAAGTTTAGTATCAGTATTCAGAAAAATTTATTTAGGCGTGATTCATAAATACAAATTATTTGCCTCATTCAGAGCTAAATTTTTCAATAGCGACTTGCAGAAGTTTTGAATGAATCCTACTGGAAATTAAAGGGTCAACAGTAGATCAAATGCAAAGTTCATTCGTGCACCTGATTATTTTACCTCTAGTTCTAATTGAAGAGGCGACCACTCAATGCCAACAGCACTCAATCTTGTCACCAGCTTCAAAAACTTTATTTCTCTTCACTTCAACATACTCGCCCAGACCAGGGTGAAACAGAGAACGTTGGAGAGAACACGATACGCCTTAGGCGAAGCGCTTCATCTTCGCAATAAAAATCAAATTCTCGCCGTAGATCCTTGAGATTCGGCACAATATCCATCCCCATAAGCCTCCCATCGACGTGCTTTTCGCCATTTCTGCCATGAAACTAAGGTCACCACCCATCAATCACACACACACACAAGTCTATCGATCACCTCCGATCAACGGTCCACTTGCCGTCAGTTTGAATTTGACGCGAGTTCCGTCTGGTTCAGTTCTGCCAACCAGAATTTTGCTGTTGGCAACGTTAACGAGTGCCTCAGAGGCTTTGCCCAGCTTGGTCTGAACAGTAAGTGTACCTAAATGGATTTTGACATTCATTTCATTTTCCTAATTTAGATCTTAGAACTGAATTCTTGACAAAATTCAGCAGTTATGGAAGTAAACGAATACCACTATACTACTACCACGTCAGACATCTTCCTTATGTGAAGATATGGTACGTTCTGTTAAAGAAGCTCTTGCGGAAAAAGTCTTAAACTATATTGTTCATATCAAAGAAGACTACAATGCCACCCAGTCGCTCGTTGATGAAGTAGAGTTGGAGTTAATAGAATTCGATCTAAAGTTATTGATGATGTTGAAATAAGTTTTGTTTTGTTTCTTTTTTTATTACTCTCAGAAAGTCATCAGAGACTAGCATGTATTTAAGTTATATCACATGAATAGATTATATTCCAGAAATTGCTGAGAGTGAGAGAGAGAGAGCAGGGCATGCAGAAATATTGTCTATACCTGAAATTTCTGAAGTGCTACATGTGCTTTATATTCTATCATGATGGTGTAGAGGTTGTGGATAGCTGCTTATCAAGATCTGGCAAGCACCATAAGCCTTTTGTTTATTGAGTGCTGAGCTTCGATCCAGTGACCGAGTGGTTCAGCTGAACGCAATTGAGACAAAAAAGACAAGTGATGTAAAACAAAATAATATGGCTATGCTGTAACCATGAAAAATTTAATCACTGGTGTCAATTCTTAGTCATCTGAAGGTGTGACCTTTAAAATGCACGGGTCGAAGAACACCTTTCATGGTGAACTGCAGTGAATGGATGGAGACCATCCTGCTCCAGGATGTGTAGGAGGACTCAAAGAATCCATCGGGGTCTGCTGAAAAACCTTGTCGGGTGTGCTTAGCATTTAAGGCTGAACACATTACTGTCACTGACATCGGCAAATTTGGACTGAGGAACCAAGACACGCACAACACCCATGTTTCCAAGGTATTGGAATATCAAACCTTGTCTTCCCGGGAAAAGCAGAGAAGGCCTGACCCATCAGGTGTGAATGGAAGAAGTGTGCTATTAGACATCAAATTACTTTGATGTTACTCAGATGCTGCCTCAAGATCTTATGCATGTGGCAGATGAGGGTGTGTTTGGGTTGATCTGCAAACTGGTTCTCAAACATGTTGTAGAACAATGGAAGTTCTCTCTTAGTGATATCAACAGGCATCTTTCCCATCTTGCTTCGTATTTCCATGCTAATGGACCTATTGTGATTTCTGCGGGTCATCTCAATCATGACAAACATCTGCGACAAAGTGCAGGCCAGATGAGAGTTCTCTCACCAATTCTGCCCTGTGCTCTGCAACAGGGTTGTTAACGTTAATACTTTTCGTTAACGCGCTAACGTTAACCCGTTATAAATAGGCGTTAACGCGCTACGTTAACACTAGAAAGCCTGACTTTCCCGGTTACCTTCTTTGTCTGAATGGGTCATTTTGACCCCTGGTCGCTCTGCGTGTTTCGCGTCGCCGAAAACGGCCTATAAATTATGTTTTCATTTTATTTCAAAGTGCTTCTGACTCGCATTGGTCAGAGTGAGACCTAACTTTACATTTTCCTGCCTAGGGAAGCTGTGGTGTAGGTAGGAAACCAGCATAGCGTATATCACTCGTATCAGCGTATATCATATGTAAAAGTAGTGATAGAACGGTGCGAGATACGATTTTTTCCATAAGAAACGACCCCCCCCCCCCCCCCCTAAAATGACACAATATAAACTGTCAAAATCGATCTCAGGTGCAGGTGCCAGTGGTCAAAACAAGGCTTTCTGCGAGAGGAACTGGAACGGGACTATGGTGCGAAATGCGAACTTTTCCATCGTGAGAGATGCAAACTTTTTCGCGAGGTCGGACCCCTCTATAAAAAAAAAAAAAAAAAAAAAAAAAAAACAGGAACCAAGCTGCAATGCCAAAAAGTCACTCAGGTACCAAAATCGACCCCAGGTGCCGCTGCAGGTGCCGGTGGGCAAAATAGGGCCCTCTTGGGCAGGGACTGGAACGGGAGGACAAATTACTAGAATGTGCAGTATTTCAAACTTGATCATGGAAACCGATCCCTGCTACTTTAATCCTAGGATCCCAGTTATATTTTCAAAATCGACCCCAGGTGCTACTGCAGGTGCCAGTGGCCAAATTTTAGGGCCTTCTTGGGCAGGAACTGAAACGGGAGGGCAAACTGCTTAAGGGTGCAGTATTTCAAACTTGCAACAGGAACCGACTACTACTAATGTAATCCTAGGATCCCAGTTACATTTTTAAAAATGGACCCCAGGTGTCACTGCTGGTGCCAGAGGTCAAAACAGGGCATATCAGGCTTGTCAGACGACCGCAGTCGCTCGCTCGCGCGGAAGGTATTCCATTCTCGATAAGGCGTATGTGTGGTCTCCGTCACCTTCCCCAACCATTCACTTCGACTTGCGCACAATTAATAAACCAGAACGCAGTGTTTGGGGGCAATTACAGTGGATTATGTGGAAAAGTACAACGTGTTTAGTGGCTGGGGTCAAAATGACCTCTTCAGACGATGAAGGCTAGAAGAACCATGCTAGATGGCCTGCACAGACAAACAAAGCAGGATGTAAACAGACTACAGGAGAAAATAAAATTTCTACTGTAGAACCAATTGAAGTAAAACCTCGTAGCTGTGAAGGAGAATAGTAGAGAGGAAAACGGAAAAAAAAGAGAAAATTCTTAAACTTAAATCACTTGGGGCTTATACCACATACACTTTCCGGTAATGAATTGCAGAGGAATGGCTCTTGTATTTTCTAACTATATGAGATTACGAAATTGACAAATCCACAAAACTATGAATCGTCCTCGCTGAAGTTCCCTTTAAATGACAATTAGTCATTCTGCTGATAACCTGTTCAGACGAGCGGACCAGGAAACAAACGCCAAAGAGAAACGGCAGGCAGGAAATACCTCGTCAATTAATAGGGTCTGCAAAATCTGCCCGCCAGTGAGACCACTACCGTCTGCTTTAGCGTTAGTTTCCTGAACGGACGAACTCTTCGAATTGTTATTATCCGCAGGAAATTAATGTGATGTCTGGTATTCGTATTTTTTTTCCTTAGCGTTGTAACAGCTCAAATGAGCATTGCTGTTACGGTTTTAACTGAACAGATGAATTGTAAATTCGTGATACCAGATGACTTTTCATTCGAATGTGACGCTACTTGCCCAGAAAGCACCAAAGCACTGCAAAAGCTGCCACTGCCTTCGAGGTAGACTAGATTACGTGAAATGTGTACAGCTGCTTGCTTCGATGGAACTATGAAGGAGGTTTTGGATTTACTACAACTGCAGGTATGATTTTTCTCAGACTCGTCTTCACATCCGGTACTGAATGCTAAGAAGTTGTGACATTGACACATGTCATAAACAGTACTTCATTTTGGTTTGAGTTGTTCCCCGTTGTTCGCCCAAAGATTGCAGACTGCATATTATGACATATTGTTTAGACCGAAGATATAGATGTTTAAGCATAGATCCCGTTCAGTCGACTTGTAAATTGTTGGACATATATATCTGTCTCTAAAATCTTTGCATATAATGTCATTGTGTATAACAAAACTGATTCCGTTCTAATGGTACACGAGCACGCCATGTCGATGGATGATCAGAGATCAATGATGAGTTTACTGGCTGGGACTTGGTTTTCACTGGTAGCTGTACATCTTTCATTCATAATTTTGTTTTGAGCCATCTTCTTTTATTCAAATACAAAACTTGATAGGACAGGAAGACCAGTGTTTTTGTAACTCGATTTCAAATGAAGCCTTCCGCAACTTCCTGCGATGATCATCGCAAACATTTTACAATCTAAGTCGTGATCTTAGCGAAGTTAATCGCAATCTCTGCTTTGCATAATTTTGTGTGAAATTCATCGCAAACTCAAAAACAGTGCCCTCGTGTTTTATGTTGGATGGAGAAAGAAAGCTTAATTTCAACTGGGTTTTCGGACAGTTTGTTACATTGGTGGAGTGTAAAAACACAGTCTCTTTAGAACGATCGCAGAGCAGGAAAAAAGGCCCGTAACAAAGTATCGTTGGGGTCTAAAGGTATTTTAAGTCAGACAGAAGCCCGGCGAATGAAGCAAAGTGTTGCAGACGGCATTACAGACATTCCGTGACGCCTGTATTGTGCGTAATGCATTTGGGGTCAAATGGCGAATGGTTCCTGACATGGATGGGTCTCCGATGCACGTGAGACGCACAAAATGTTGCTACTTGTTTTCAAGATTTAAATCTAACGCCAGGTGCGGAAAAGTCGAGGTCGCGCGAATGGCCTGCGCAAGATCGTATCACGGATCCGCTTTTTTACGATAGCGAAAATAGGGTGCCACAATTTTGTTCAAATAGTTATTAGCTGTGCAAAATTTTAAACTAATCGGACTTCATTTACCTGAGCCGCGCAGGCCTCAAAGTTCTGTATGGGAATGTAACGGAAAACTATAATAACTCTTCCACCATTGCAGATATAGAGACTCACTACAGCTCATTTTTCGTGGGAACTTCTGTAAATTTTGTAAACCATAGGTGATAAAAATAATGTCAAATATAGTCGATAGCAGACATCAGTACGATGAAAATGAGCTATATTGTGGGTCTCTTTATCTGCAACGGTTGAAGAGTAATCAGAGCCTTTCACTATAAGACATTCTTTACCATAAACATTCCCATACAGAACCTTAAGGCCTGTGCGGCACAGGTAAATGAAGTCCCATTGATTTGAAATGTTAGACTGTTAATACCATACTCTACTCAAACGAACTGACCCCGTTTCCCCTATCGCACAAAAGCGGATACGTGAAACGGTCTAGCCTGCGCCCCAGCCTGGGAGTTTCTACCCACTGGTGGGACGCCTACGACTGTTGATATGGGTCCGTGGCGGGAAACGATAACCTGTAGAGAATTGACCAGGTTTGGTAGTACCACCTAACAATTGCGGAGCACAGAGCTTATCCTAAAACCACGGCACGTTTCTCGAGGCCTCTGGCTGGTAGTATCATTCCTAGAACTTGGCCAAAATCCTAAATTTTCTATACTTTTAATCTATGATTTACCCCCAGCTTCTGCAGTACGCGAAACTAGGAGCACCTTAGAATTTCTATGACGAAGAAACAAATCGCTCCTCGACGTAAATCCCTACTATTAAGAGAACGAAGTGCTTAGAAAGTATCCTTACTTTGTACTGCAGCTGGTATACTGATACAGGGCCATCTCCGGCGAGGTTTGCAGGAGACAGATAAATCGTCCCGTTGATTGAAGTCTCAGATGTCGATAATATGTCCAATCCATCCCGAAGATGAGTGAGGGCTGCAACAACACGCCACACATCACACACTACAAAATAATGTTGTCATGTCTGCTTTGTAATGTAACCCATAGGTTTCTCTGTGGTAAAGTCCGCAATTGGAGACGCGCACGGAAAACAAAGGTTCGCTTGATTAGCGAAGTTTTCGCTGGTCCAGCGAATCCTGATCTCTGAAAACGCGTCTCAAGTAAATGTCGCTCACTTGCTGGCCGCCTTCATATGTGTCGAATTGTGTGCACCGCCTTTCACTAGCATGTCTAAACCAGACGTCGCACAGTTGCAGTGGTTGTTTTATTTTTAACGATAGTACTTGTGCGGTGTACTAGGCTATTTGGCGACGCCGGGAAATACACATACGTTTTAAAAGTTCGGGGGCAAAGTTTGTGATTGTAATTATGTTGTCCTCTTTTAGGAAACGGCCCGGTTCAAACACAAGGCAGAACGTTGTACACTAACAGTTGTCAAGTGCTACTGTACATAATAAATAGGCCAGGCCGTTGAGTTTCACAAACAAATGAAGTAGAAATTGTTAGGGCCCCGATCTGGGGTGCGGGGACAGGTGGGAGAAGGGAATAGAAACAGAATACACCTCCTTCCGTTGCTGATGATTTCGTCTATTCCGGCAACACATTTACATTCGGTGGTTCAGCTTTCCCAAGCCCACTCTGCTCACGGCGAGTACGCGCGTTTCCCCATTCGAGGCTGGTTCGCGACTACTGCGACGGGGTTCACGGCCTGGCTCGTTCCGTCCGGCCGGACCTCGCGACACTTGCTTACAGTGCAACTCATGTCCCGCTGTCCGCTACGGCTCAGCTACCGAACCAAGACGGAACCCCCTAACAAAAATGGTTTGGACTTTGGATGAATCGTACCGTTGCCATCCCCTGGTTAAAATGACATCAGACCGTCTTCTACCGCACTCCCAGGTTGCAACCACTAATTTGATCTACACTGAGAAATTTTTTTCGTTCTGGGCACAGGACGTTTAGTCCCCAGGCCGAAAGTCTGGGAACGCACTAAACGATTAGCGCCTGTGTCAAGAGTAATTTTGCTTCCGTGTCCAGCCTCTTGAGGCACAGCACTGTAGAGTTTAGACCTACGGACTAAACGTTTAAGATGTTGGGTCCAAGTGGAACGCACTAAACTACCCTTTGGTCCAGGAGCCAAAGATTTTTCTCAGTGTATGAACACAGTTTTCAGGATTTCGTCTACACCCCGCGGTTTTCGTTAAGTTTTGAATTTTATTGCTTTTCTGGCTATTTCAGCCTATGGAGGTGCTATTTTCCGGCATAAAGTCCAAGTCCAACTCTACAGTCGCAATTTTTTTCAATTTGTTTTCAAAAATTTCCAGAATTTTGTACACGTGATAACGCGAGTGATTCGTCCCTCACCGTACTCCGGAACATCAGGTCGTCTTGAAACGCAGCGCAGGACATCAGTTTTTATTCCTAGGGACTATCGAAATAGGACATCAGTTCTTATTCCTAGGGACTATCGAAATTCGGGTTGCAAGGGTCGGGCTTTTGTGTTCTTTAGGGCGCAATCCGTGTTGCTCGTCTTTTCCGAACTGCCCGTTCACGTCTTCTTCAAACTGCTCATTCTTCAGAAATCGTGTGTACGTTGTACAGTGAGATACTTCAAACAGAAGCACAGACGAGGGGAGAAGTGGAGAAGTGCGTTGAAAAGGGAAGGTCTCTCTCTACCTTGCTGGCAGTACGGTGGATGAAATCCTGGTTGACATCCACGATCGCAATAGCCCGTGTAAGGGTCACAACTTGCTTTATCTTTGCAGAAACCACAACTTTCTGTACAGTTGGCGCCGTACAATCCCGGGTTGCACACTGAAAAATCATAAGTAACAAAGCAAGAACAACACACTGGCAGCAAGGCTAGATGTCGGTAAAGAGAGCTACAGAATCAACGCACATTGATCACACATTGTTCCTCGCAAACCGGATGCACAAAAGCAGACACTGGCTGCTTCGGACACAGTCTCTGCTGCCACCAATTCATCCCTGTTGTCGTCACAAAATACTTTTGATTTGCATCCGCCAATGCTGTCAGAACATTTATCCTCGCACCATATTCCGTAAAGATTGGGACCGCATGCTGGAGTGGAAATTGAAAGTGAGAAGACAAAGGTATATGTTAAAATTGTCCTAGTCGAGCTGAATACAGGGTAGTCCAGAACCCTTTGTAGAAACTTTCTGGGGTGGTAGAGACCACAATGGGGATCAATTTGAGATACGACACTTGGTGTTGAAGACGTCTCCTTAAGGAAAGGAGTTACAATTACTTTTTGTGTTGCGCCTGGAGGTTCCCTATTTGACGCTACCGCATCACACCAACGCATCATGGATTGCCTGCTGAACAGGCGTTTAAAGCTGAATGTTCGATAAAAGACGCCAGATTAATTCTTTTTCTTTGATGTGCGGTTGCCACTCGCCAGTGTCGCGGTTTCGAAATCACGTGGATCGCACTCACCACTAAGTTGCCAGTCTCGGAAAGCGTCTGGTGAATATTTTCAAATCGCCGAGGGTCGGGTTGAACTTGGTTTGGAAACCGTAACTGGTACTGTCGGGCTGCTTCACGCGCATTCCCGTCTGCAAGGCCGTACACAGAATGCATGTCCACTAACTCGTGAACGGCAAATCGTTGCATCTTGACAGAGAATGGAGCTCAATCGAAGCATTTGACGACTGACAAGAGAACGTCGGAGTTGATAAATAGTTTGACTCTAACAGAAGACGCATCCATTAACGCAACCGGCACGCCGAAGTAATCGGTTTACTAAGCGTCGTGCTCGAATGCGGCTGGAAGTCGACGCTGGGTTAATGTTGTAGCCGAAATTCTGTTTGCGTCTGCAATGTGTGACAAGCCCCTGAAAGGCCAAGGTAGGTAAACGTCAGGCCTGGAAAAGAAGTCGCCGTTTTTCGGCTGTGCTAGCGAAATTTCCCTTTCAATTAAGACACTTAAAATTCGTTTTTGACGTCGTTGATTAATTTTATGATATCCGAAAAAACAAAATTAATCTGGCGTCTTTTATCAAACATTCAACTTTCAACGTATGTTCAGTAGGCAACCCATGTATGATGAGACGTCTGCGATCCCAAGTGTCCTATTCCAAATTGATCCCCATGGTGGTCTGTACCATCCCTGAAACGTTGTACAAAAGGTCCTGGACCACCACTGTATATGCATGGTGTTTTCTGCTCCCCCCCCCCCCCTCCGCTTTTTAACCAAAAAAGCAAAGAAAGTCATTCGTACACAATCGACGTACTGTACCTTTTTCGCACGCAAAGCCTGCAAATCCGGGTAAACACAAGCAAGCTCCTAGAAACCGTCTGCCCCCGTTAGAGCACGATCTTGCATCTGTCAAAGAAACCAAAAGAATGTCGTTTAAATATACTGTAGGGATTTTCGGTACCCTTAGGTTGGTAGCATTGTTTAGCGGCGCGCATGCGCGTCCTTTAGCCGGCCCCTTGGTGACGGCGTTGTTGTGTGACCGCGACATTCCCTCTCTGCCCTACGCTTGGAAATAAACCATTCGGTGCTACTGATCCGGTGTTCGTGTTCGGCAATCCTTTCAATATGTTCACGCTAATGTTACTGCCAACTACGTAGGCGTACACGTGCACTCTTATAACAACTCAGTGGCATTTAGAAAAAGAGTCGTAACTGCTCTCACCATTCTTTTCAGGAGAGGATGTTTGAGGTAGATGACAGGAAAATGAAATATTTGGTAAACATATGACATGAAATGTAGCTCACTATGATTCAAAACTTTGTTGTGACATGTTTAATAGGCCAAATGGAACTCAAAGAAGATTTGTCGCAAGTGACATTTTAAATGTCGTCAGTAAAATACGACATTAAAAAATGACGTGAACATTCTTAGGAAACAACGAGTGGCAAATTGTTATTTTCTTGCTCCACTGGACATTTTCTTTGACGTGCTCATGAGTAAGAGCTGACGAAACATAACTCTTTCTCCCTTGCTTACTGGCTGCAAGGCCTTGTTCACAGAAATGAAGTTGCATACATCATGCATCTGCAATGTCCACAGATCAGCAGTTCATTAAAGTAAAGTAAAAGGTAATACAAATTCACAGCTACCAGCATGGTGTAGACATAGCGCAAGTACGATTTTCGTACCGTAATTTCAGGAATGAAGAAGAAATATGGAATTTGTATACAATCGCTGGAAAGAAGACCTGAAAAGTTTCTGCTAGCAACCGATAAACTCTCATGGGAACAACAACATAACAACATATCATGTTCTAATAAGTAATAGAAAGGGGGCCAGGTGGCTGTTAACCCCTGCAAAAAGCTACTCTCTGCTGAGCACAATCCTTTCAAGCATAAACATTAAGAAACCAGAGATATTTGCTAAAAGTGTGTTTATGTGAGTCTTCTGTATCAATCAGGAGCCTTGTTGACTTTTGTTTTATAATAATAACAATATATTCTTATTGTTTCCTGACATCGACGCGTCCTAAGAACAAGGGCAGATCTCTCAGGCCCGAGCGAACAAAGGCAGATCCCAAAAGTCCGAGCGAACAAGGGCCGATCTGTCATTTCGACCTCCGCGCCCCTCCCCTGCGATCGGATGGTGAGAGGCGAGGAGGAGCAAATGAGACATCGGCCCTTTTTCGCTCGGACTTTTGGGATCTGCCTTTGTTCGCTCGGACCTGAGAGATCTGCCCTTGTTTTTAGGACGCGTCGATGACATGTTGGTCAGATTCTCCGCTTAAACTCTTTGAAACTAGTACTCACAAAGATTTCGGTGTGAAAGTGAGTTTACACTTCGTTTAAAAAGTCATCACATGATAGATTCTTGTTCATATACTGATAGTGATGCTCCAGTCCTCAGGGAACTTACAAGTAACAATGTTTTGTTACTTGTCAGGTAAGAGGTTTGTACCAAGGGCCGAGACCCATCACAGACTCTAAATAAGTACATACATTCGGTAACTAGGCCAGTTTAACCTGGATTTAGTAACTGTTATTAATTAACATTCCTGCACATGTACTGAAAACTCATGTTTGTACTTTAGGAGAGGGCTGGTGCCTTGTCTCCAGTGGGGAAGGAGTCCAACATTTCCACCATGCATTGTGCTACACCTTCTTTCCCGCTGTTATTTATGTGTATGGGGGGTAGGGGTTCTCTATATCCGGACATAGGTGGACTTAAGGGGTGAGGGGTTAATTTCTGAAAGTAGCCGGACATCTTTTATGGATGACCCCCAAGATCTGAGTTCTCTTTCTTGGATTAATACTAAGGAACATTATGAGTTGACCAAGGCCACTTTGTCTGCACAGCTTCTAATGGTTTGGACTGGATGCCTCCTATTCCGTTGTTAGCTGGAGAGCAAAAGTTACAAATTAAATATGACTGCCTTTAAATTGGGTCTCTGCACATTTTAAAAACAACGTAACTATATTTGTCTTTACAGATCCTGTTCTTACCATTTGCTTTAAACACGGAAACTTTTTGACATGATCATAAACGGAGAGAGATTTCTGCACCGGGGAACAAAATAGTTGCATGTTAGCTTCATAAATCTTGCGGGCAGTGATGAAAGCTACTCAAATCTTGCTTAGGCAGTAAAAGAGAACATGTCACAAAGGAGACGTGTCTGAAAAAAAAAGTCAGCAGAGAAAATCCATCATGTTATTCAAATGTTTAATTATCAATTGTCACTAGCAAAACGATGAATAGTTAACGTCATCTTCGAAGTTAAAGGGTCCATGTTGCATTCTATCTGAAAACATGACTTAGGTGATACGTACCGGTACAATATCACCGAATACACAAATAACTGATACGCATTCGGTAGGAAGTCTTCAACCAAACTTCTACTAGAAGTCTTCTAGATAATATACTCACTCAGACAACGTGCTCAGACACTACGATTAGACGACGTGACGATTCCTTTCACGATCGGGCTTGAGAACATGTTGCCTCATTTGCTTACAATAATTACACCGTAGAACAGAGCACTGAACACCGGCTTATCACTCGCCGAATACGAAATCACTCTTAGCACGTCTCCACCGGCCTCGGCCCTCCCGATCCCGACGCAAAGTGGCTCAAAAAGGGGGCAAAAATCAACCGTTTCAGATATTGGTCTAAAATTTGGTATCTAGGGTTTCATAACATCGCTTGCTCCGTTTTTGACACAGCGGAGGCTTAAAAAAGAATTAAACTTCAATTTCTGCTTAAACTTTTCTTAGAAATTTGGGAAATAGAAACAGATTAGAGTGTAAATTGAGACTTAGACGTTACACTATGCTGCTATGGCGTTAATGTACCGCGGGAAAACCGAAATACGCGAGTCACACGTCATTCCCTCTTGACTTCACTAGTGCGCGGAATGTTCTCTCTCTTTATTCGGCACCCACACTCACCTAGAAATAATATTTTTCTGTAACGTGCACTCTGTTGCACAATATAAAAGTAAGAATGCATTCCTCATGTATTCCAGGTGACTTCGACTGACTTACCCGGTTTGTTTCCTCTGAAATAGGTGTTTAAAATAAGGGAAATCGCAGTCTGCACGAGCCTGGGGGCCCGATCGGTGGCCTTTTCCGGGTGCCTTTATTTCGTTATCGGGCCCTCTATGGCACAAAAACGATACACGGGCGTGTTCCTCTTACCTTGGAGACGATATGTACCGAATGATTCGATTTAACTCCTTTTAACTTGTTTTGAAACTCGAAAAACCTGGCATGCTTAACTGGTGCAGCCGTGTTTAGGTCACCAAAATATACATTTTTCGGTTCAAAAACTAGGAATTAAATGTCGTAAGGCATATTAAGCGAACTGATCCGTCCTCTGGCTGAGTCCTAATATGAGTTTGATTGTGTCGGCACGCCTTTCTCCGTCCTGAGGTTTGCATGGCTGTGTCGGAGCTGCTGGCAGTTATAAGCTTATGTTGCCACCCATGGGAGTTCCCTGTTTAGAAGTTCAAACCGACTTTTCCGTGAGTGCAATGAGAAAACGAATTAGAGGACCCGAAGCGCTGATGTATTCTGCATCAGTATCAAGCAACGAACGTAGTAGTCAAGAACTTCGAAAAGAAAAAACGATTTTTGGCCACTTTTCCCTGATTCTGAACCACTGTGCGACGAATCGGACCCGAACTGTCCGATCCTACTGCTCCCGTGTGCTCCGGGCTTGAACGAAGTCCGCGGCCGCGGTCTCTTGGCGACCGCCGGAGATACCAGCCACGCGCTCGATGAAGAGCCCGGTGACTCGGCTCGTTTCTTCAGGGATAGAGCCGTGTCTGATGACAGATGTGAGATGACCCACAGATAGAAATGCTGCTTTAACTAGTTTTCTTCCGTCCGTGTAGCATCTTCTAACGGCTTTGCGAAAGAAACAAGAGGTCACTACAGATAGTTTTAACAACCTACGGTGTTTTCATAACCAGTAGGCTGCATGACGATAGCGTGAAAATTCGTTCGCGGAAGCAAGAGGTTGTAAGCGAGCCCACTTCGCTGGGGGAATTGGGGCGCGATTACGCGAGGCGAGTTCAACAAACAGGAAAAGCTGTGTCCCTAAAGCATAATGAGATACCACGAACCAAACCACAGTCCGTCTAGCTAAACCACTCGCTGCGGCAAAAAAATGATCGCGGTTCTCATAGCAATCGGTAATTTCCTCCCACACCCAGAAAATCCCGTTCTCGGAACAGGAACAATGTTTACCACGGGACCACATTTTGCTCTCAAATGCGCCAAGTACATCTTGATCCTGTTGCGAGACCCACATTATTGAATCGAATCGATTTCTTTTGGTTAGAGCCAAAAATGTACTCGGGTGCGACAGCTCTGCCGAGAGCAAAAAACCGCGACCATGCTCTTGACTCATTTGAAATCATAATTTACTTGAAATATTGAGTGCATTGAACTCCTATCGAGTGCTATATGGGTTCAACAACGATACAGGTCATCTTTCGAAGAAAAATATTGCCGCCCTGAGCCAGATTCGAACCCTGAACCTGTGTGAATTCTGAGTTTAACACTCTGATCACTACGCCACGTGTTCGACTCTGCAGAGGGCAGAACATGGCAACGCTACGTGATGCGGTTGTGAGTGGATCGAGAACATAGGCCGAGAACATGAAATCGAGTATTGTTCTGTACTTGGATAGAGAACGACCTTTTTTGTTGTGCACTACAAACTTTCTAGTGTTCATTTATCGGAGTACATCCTGTAAGTCACAAAGCAGGAGTACGCCATATCACGTCGGGGCGTAATGGGCTTCAGGCTTCGCTCATCGCAAAGCACTGTTCTGCCCCCCCCCCCCCTTTCCCTCTGCACCCGCAACGTGGCCAGTACACTGTAAGAATTTTTCGTCATGTGACATTAAGTATTTATGAACATTGAGTCAGCTATTTATTTCGTCACTTGACCAAATATTTCGTCAAGTGACAAAATATTCAGGTGACGAAATATGTTCGTCACTTCTAGGCAGAACGCTTAAGAACATGGATTTTTATCTGATGAAGTTCAATTGTTATTTTGTGACGAGTTTTTCGTACACCGTGTGTGATGAATAATTCTTGAACAAAATTTAAGAGTGAATTTTTTGTAAATTGACGAAGAATATTTTTACAGTGTAGGCTCTGTAAGGCCCTGCGAGGCAAACACTGTCTACTATCTCTTCTTTGTGCGCCCCTAAACATCCGTTTTCCGTTTTTTTTTCTTTTTTTCGAGAACCGATCAGGCCCAGGCCAAAACCCAGCTTCCAAAGTATTAGAGCTAAAAATCCCAGAAGGGGAGGTTTTCTTTCTGATGGTCACGGGAAAGGCCCTTCTCAATTTCTCGGTGCGTCGAACCGTTCTCGAGATATCGTGCGGACAACCAACTTGTTTTCAGCCCCAACCGAGTAAGGACTTCGCTCCGCTCAGCCAATAATTTGCTGAACCAACTAATTTTTAAGGCAGCATACTTGCTGACTTTTAACAAGCATATTTAAGTTTTAAAGTTTTAAGTTAAAGTTTTTTTCTTAGTGTATATATGTACTGTGAGGGGGCTTTCTGTCCGTCTGGTTTCGTGTCCTGTCCCGTCCCCCCAGGCTGCGAGTGGAAGAGAGAAGAGAAGTGGGCGCGAGAGGCGCGCGAAAGAGGAGGCAGTGAGTGGGAGAGAGAAGATGCGGGCGCGAGAGAGAGATGGAGCCGCGGGGAGGAGGCGGGGGCGGGGAAGACAGACCCTGCGCGGGGCCATGTGTTTTTTATCAGTCAGCGGGTGCAGTGCATAAGGGGGGATGAGGTGGGGGCGGGGAAGAGGGCTCGCTGTGTGTGTGTGTGTGGTTGTGGGCGCGAGAGAGGAGTGGGCCCGAGAGAGAAGGAGGATGCATGGGTTTGGTCCCGCCTATCGCCGTGCGCTGAGGCAACCCATTTGACGCTCTTGGTGTGGGCGGGAGGGTGCCATGCCGCCTGTGGGTTTGGCTTTCGGTCGCGGGCAGAGCCATCTTCTAGGCCCATGCAGGGCTGCAGGGCTCATGGAGGGCAGATGCGGGCAGATGTTTCTTAAGCCGAATATGAGGATAAAGTCAAAACTCTGATATTTCCTGATATTTTTCTGGGGAATATTTTAAGAGTCATTTGACTTGCTTTGGACAAGCGTTAGGTTCGGTTGCTGAGTTTAAGATGACAAGGCTACGTTAGGTTGCTGAGGTTAAGATGAAAAGGTTTTTGTAAAATTTGAATTTTTTTAGATAAAATTAGTAGTTTTTTTTGTAATTTTTTTTGTCAAATTTGGTTAAATATCTTGTGTTTGCTGCTACCTTTTCAAGCCACTGGCTAAGTGGATTTTTTTTCTTGTCCCAAAGTCAAATGATTAGGTAAGGCAACTAATTAACTAATTTTTCCTTGCCATCCACTGCACGACCTGCTAACACGTGAAGCTGTCCCAACCGAGACGCCACGCAGTATTTGCGCCGTGGTTCGACAGAGAAACGGTCCAGATTGTTATGAAGATTTCCGCCGTCTTCACACAGGCGCATGTTTTCACTAAACTTACTCGGTTCAGTTGCCGCCGTCATCGATGTCGGGATCTGTTGATGATCTAACGAGAAAGAAAGAAATGGCTAATCGCAGTGGTGTGCAAGCAGTTCCAGTACAACTGCATACCCTTAAATGATTCTTACTTTTAGAATTTACGATCTGAGAAATTCGACACCCTTACTAAACAAGATGTTTAGAATTTGTAAAAAAAAATACGATAAATTTTCAGATTTGCTTCATACACCTGGCAACAAAATTGGCGCCGCACTTTTTCCGGCCTCCGCTGAGACTACGCCCTGACACTGGCCATTTAATGGGTTTCCGTAGCAATTTGGTTTCATGTTTGGCTCAGCACACTGTGACAACAGACCTTCAGTGTGCTGCGACAACAAACTAACCAAATCGCTGCAGAAACCAAATGAATGGCCAGGGCACCTCCTCATTTTGGGTGCCGGGTGGGTTGCCTGCCCACTCGGCGCCGCCCACCGCCTGCGGCTTGCCCTGGCTTTGACAAGTCAGACTCTGACTGGGGCGCTCATGAGGGGCCGTACCGTTAATCTTTGAGTCCCAGTCCCAGTTCGTCGTTTTCGGAGGTTGAAGTTAGGGGTGGTTTTACGGACCTTTGACGGTGTTTTACTTCTGGAGAGGGGATGGGTTGTCCGATTGATTTCAAACTTTATCGAGAATCGCATTTCACATGCCCTCACTTATCCGTAACAAGAATTCAGCAACAACTCCTACTAAAGGGGTCGGCTAGGGGTGACCGGAGGCGTCAAACCATCCGGTAGGGGTTGAAAATTTAAGAGATCAGATTTTGCAGCAGATTTTGGTGTTCCACCCCTAATCCACTGCTGGTTAAATTTTGGCGCCCCTTGTGCACCAGAAAGGGTTAAAAAATGCAAATTTTCCAAAAATGGCTATCGTGTTGTAGGGGTAGCTCACAGGGGGGTTGGTGCCAGGGAATCGAAATTTCATGTCCAGGTACCCAATGCAGGGATACGTTCATTGCAATCATTTTTTTTCAACCCCTAAAATCCACCCCCGTGTGGTGGTGGGAAAAATTAGAGAAGAGGGTGGGTTTCCCCCAAAAAAGTAATTTCGAGCGGCAGCGTGTCAAGAGCGACAAAAGGGGCCTACGCTCTAAAAATTTCCTGAATCCGACAACTTAAAGGGTGTTTCAGGGACCTTTTTTTTGACGAAATTTTCACCCCTCGGCACTTAAACTATGACCCGCGCCGAAGGGGTTGATATTGAAAAATGGCACTTTGTGACCTTCAAGAACAAGAACACACATGAGGGCAACTTCATGCCAAATTTGACGTTCCTGGATTAAAAAACGTAGTCTCAGCGGAGGCCGAAAAAAGTGCTGCGCTATTATTGTTGCCGGGTGTAAGTTAGCGACTGAATTTGCCGATGTAGGAGGGCGGTCGCGAAACGGTCTTTTACCTGATGTGTAGTAAATGCTTCGAAAACCTATATCGTTGTAATATGAGTCAGTCAGAAATCTCATTTGAATATATTCTCCCATTTGCAGTGGTATCTGCAAATGCAATGGCGATCTGGTAGACACCGTTTCGTTGCCACATACTGTTTTTTCTTGAATCTGGTTTCCTGCCGCACTGTGGTGGCTGACCAAAACACGGTCGTTGCACACACCCTTAAATCAAAGTGAAAGTCGACGTTCCGAGTAAGAATAGTATCTAATAAACACCAAACAATCCAAACTAAATTATCTGCAGGAGCACTAAACACCTACCTGCAAAAGTAGAGAGGTGAATACGAGATGAACTGTTGTTTCTTTCTGCGGATTTAAGTACACAAAACAATCCAAGTAGTTGCCGTATGGTTCCGGCCAATTCGGAGATGTAATCACTGCAGTCTGTGCTCCGTACGATTCTCCGCAGTTCATTGTGCCCGTATCTGCCAATATTTCGCGTTGAGATGCGCATGTGTGTGAGAAAGGCGTAGAAGGGCGTAGACATGAATGTGAGGCTTGGCCAGCCGTACTTACGAACTAGGGGTGTTGTCAACCCTAGCGTTAACAGTCCAACCAACAACAGCGATCTCATGGTCGCTGCGAAATCACGACTGAAATGCTAGCTGCTACTCCGCCGAAGTGCTGCCTCTTAGCCAAGACGACAAAGTCCAAGTTTGATATGCCGTTGTGCCAACGCTGAGGCATGCGGCCTCTTATCGTCTGTTTTGGACATGCTATCAGTCCAGTGCAGACACACACACACAATATATGTTCTCTCCTGCTCTAACACTAAATCACGTGGCAAGCAAACTTGCCAAGAGCAGAGGTTTTCAGCGCGGCTCAGAGGCGGAAGCTGAAGAATAAAAGCGTTTCCCTACGGTAAACTTTCGCGGGCAGGTATGAGCACACTGCAAAAAATTAATACAATTCTGCGCACCCAGTAGTTTTTGAATTTCACTCCTGGGTCTGCGGAGCAGTATCCGTGAACCCACTGGGTACACGAAACTACCAACTGGGTCCATGGTGTACACGGCCTACGTACTTGGGTGGCCGAAACCGCATCTCTGAGTCCGGCGCGTTGCCCTCGGTAGACCCAAGTGCGCAAAAACTGTCACCCATGTTTTAAAATCGGCACAACCACCAACCAAATTTTTCGTAGTGGGTCCACAGAAGCAGGGAGTGGCTCTGTGGAGCGTGCGTTTGAAGACCCAACAGGAAGAAAAAGTTGACCCACGCGGATGAAAACAGGCCCAAAACCGCGTTACTGGGTCCGTGACTCCTGCCTCCTGCCGGCATTGGACCTCGGTATTGGGCCATCGTGCGTGATTTGATGATGTGCCATGAAAATCTACATTCGACGTTTAGCGTTTAGTTATTCTAGTATTATCTTATAGGGGCCCCTCGCGCGTGTAGGTCAGCAGCAGTTCGGGACTCGGTACCGCCAAGCCAGTTCACCCACCAAAGCAAAGGGGCCCGCTTTGGCGGGGCCCTTCGAGATCGGCCCCTGGGCCTGGGCCCCGGGCCCTCCCGGCCGGCCGGGGGCCCCTAGGGGAAACCCCGTAGGCCCGCCCGGGCCAGACCGCCCCTGATCAGGTGTACCTTAGAACCAAGAGGCTTTGCAACTTCAGGCACTGGTGCGTTTCCATTCATAGCCTGTAACAAAAGGAAATCATTTCAGAAAAATTGATGATAATTACATAGCAAAGAAAAATAACTGCTAAGAAGGAGAGCAATATGCACCGGTGTTTGTGATTGGTGAAACAAGTGCGTCGAGCTCTGAAGCTGATGTTGGAACAACTGCGGCTGTTGTTGAAGCAGTTGCTGCTGCTGCTGTTGCTGCTGCTGCTGTTGCTGCTGCTGTTGCTGCTGCTGCTGCTGTTAAAGCTGCTGCAACTGCTGCATCAGCTGAAACTGTGGCAGCTGATGCGGTTGCATCATAAGAAATTGCCACCACTATACATCAGTTTATCATTCCAGTAGGATATGACAAGTAATCATCACATTGAAAACCATCACTTGGCACTCATGCAGTGGTTGATACTCTGTAACACTATGCCCCTCTTTACACCAAATAAAACATATATAAAGAGACATATATTCTTATCAACACTTTAAACATCAGTAATTTACACCAGTTCACAAAGTATCCTGCTATTGATCATTAATTGGTTGGAGGTGTGCTGTTGTCTTCTCAGTACAGAGGCATCAATGTTGCTGTTAGTGAACACCTTTTTTCAGAGCGCTTGCCAGCCGTTGGTGCTAGAAATTCAGCTTCCATGCATGCTGATGCAACAAAGAATGTCATATAAGTGATTGTGTATTATTTTAATTTCATACCTTGATTCTGTTCATTGAGTCCTTACCAATAAATCCTGCATCTTAAATAAGGACAGAGCTTCTTTTCAGAATCTCCTGGTGGCCTTTGTAGAAACCGTGGAACACATGGCCTCTTGTAACATAATTATTGCATTTGATGAGTCATGTAGTTGCAAAAGATATTGCTGATTTTCCGTACGCTGGTACATTTCTTTCCAACTACCCCTTCTGGAAGACACAGTTCCGAGAGAGACCACATTGCGTACACTTTATGCTTTGATCATGGCAGACCGATGTCAGAAAGTTAGTCGTAATGTATCTGACTGTTACACATGATATGTGCCATTAACTTTTGGGCTCCAAACTGTACTGAGTTGATGATGTTGAGCTTCTTACCAACAGGACGATATGAGTGAGGAACAAATTTTAGACACTTAGGGTGGGCTACTATAAGTGAGGCAGAATCTCACCTGGCCAATAGAGACTTGATCCATGATGTCTTGCAGCCCAACAATGTCAGCGAAATATTCCTAAAACTACTCACTCAGCAAGTCCACCTCCATATAAAAGCACACCTGCTCGAATGCTTCCATTGAAACTTCTTGGAGCGACGCTTTGAGCTGAACCTTCAAGGCAGCCATTGCTCATGAGACTAGCAGTGCCTGCAAACAAAAAAAAACAAGAACATGGTAATGTATTTGCCTTTCCCTCTCCTCCATAGAAATTTTCAGAAAATACAGAATCCATACCTGCAGTGGGACCGCCGAATCCCCTTCGAACTGGCAGATCACTTGCTAACTCTTCCAGCTCCTTCACTGACATAAAATTTTCCTTCAGGAAATTTCGTACCTGTCCATAACCCCCCCCCCCCCCAAAAAAAAAAAAAAAAACTGTTGTAACGAATGCCTGCTCTTTTTCAGCCTGCCATACACAAGACAATATAAGTTACAATGTATATAGTGAGCAAAATTGGGGGAAGAATTGAAATATTTACCACTTTAGAAAGACAATGATTCCAGTCACAACGTTGACAGCTATTCACTCTGAGAGTCATGTTAGCGACCAACAAGAGGCTTACACTTCTTCGATACTTGTACGTTGAAAACCTTCAGGACATAATGTTAGGACCAATGCATTGAGTAGGTGAGCAAGTTTCTTGGTTATGGTTACGTGCATTGTGCTCAGGCAGTGCTGACAGATTCCACATTTTTCCCACATCTGCTTATTTGGCAAATCCACTTTCATTTTCTTACTGCATGCCAGCGCCCACATAATTTATTATTACATATATTTATGGTGTGGATGACAGACAGAACGGTCTCGAAAAGAAATACTGCCATTGTTTTCATTTCCCCTCCAGCCCCTTTCCCTACCCTTGGCCGTGTGTTTCTTACTGGTAACTGTCAGGGAGCGCCACAGGCCGTATTTCGTGCATTCATGGACTCGGTGATTCAATGGTGGTTCAACTTTTTCATTAGAAAACCGACATTAGGAACAGTGAAAAAGTACAGACTCCCAGTGGTATGGATTTTAGAGTGGATTTTGAGAGGCGGGTGAGCTTGACACCTTTTATAACTTCATTTATTCAACGACGTGGCAGCCACTGGCTAGCACACCTGCAACATAAGTGCAGTAGTAAAGGCGGTTGCATTTTTATAGGTGTCAACCATTAAGTACGTCCGGATTTCGTACTGACCGGACATGGTGCGCCTGCGTCGATATCGCGGACGAACTGTGTAATAGATGATCGCTTAGTGCAGACCACGGGTTCGGATACCACACTCTCGTTGGGTACCTTACCAGGAAAGCGGGTGTAATGCAAACGAACTTAGCGTAATAAATAAAGAAGTAGAATTTCGACAAAATTATCATGGATACACCTCTTCCGGAGAGGCACACGCATACATATCGCTATCACTCTGTGGAGAAACGGCGTTGAAGGTCAGAATGGTATCTAGCGCCGTCCCTGACCACAACGTCACCAAGCCCCGCCCCCTGGAGGACCGCTCTTCAGGCGGCACGCCTGTGTGCGCCCGGGGGTAGACCTGTTCTCAAATTGGTGATTGTTCGATAGCGACCGGTTCACGGTGCCATCTTGTTGTATGTCCGAAGGGTACCTCCTGTGAATTTTTTCAGATTTTTCGGACTTCATTTAGCTGTGCCTCAGGCGGGTCAAAGTTTGAAAAACTCTCTTAAAACGGTATAAAGTACCTACAATGCGTTCGGACGCAGCCGGAAATCGGTCTGAGGGGTCAGGTGACCTAATCTTAGGTGCATATGATCCCTCAGTACCGTCCGGACCCCCTACGTACCCATCAAGCCCCGCAGGGGGCCTCATAGCCCCTGACCTATAGGCAAAACGCGTGACTTGAGCTACAGTCAGAGTTCCCGGACAGAATACGCGTTGCGTGGGTAATTGTTGTATAGATGTCACTTATCGTGGGAACGCCGACGGAGGTAAAGGGGGGGTCTGAAGTCCCCTCCCCCCCCCCCCTCTCAAAAAAATCCTTATTCCCCCGTCGCGCAAACAATGCCACCCCGTCGTTTTCTTCACGATCGGGTAACGGGAGGGGGGTACCCGAATCTCTACGTGACCTTACGTGCACGGTAAAAACATCGCCCAGGAGTGGGGTATTTCGGAAAACGGAGAAGCTCAAACCGGAAGTGGAGAAGACGCGGAAGAAGAAGAAAAGCGGAGTATGAGGGTAACCGCAGCAGAGAGTATCTCCACCACGGCGTCGGCCACGAGCCAACTCAAAATTTCTGGAGGCTTAGCTCTCGCTGGCGATATATCACGACTCTTTAGTAGGTTGCCAGGCGGCTACTGGAAGGTGCATTTAGATCTGAAGCTTTAAGAAAATGCTCTGTAACGGGGCTTCCTCCCAGGGGCAAGAGGAAAGATTCGTATGCTAATAATGGTTCTTTTATTAAACCGTATCTTTGCCCCAAGGAAGTCAATGCCATTGTTCGTAAGTATGCTGGTTCTTGAACCGTTGCTTTTCTGCTATATGTTGAATGATAACCTTTTCATTTTGTTTACCCAGGCCGAGCATTGCTGTGGCAGAAGAAAAAGCACTTCCTTAAGAAAAAGGACGAGGTGCACATCAGGCAATCGATTGGGGTCCGGCTGAATGAGCTTCAGAAATCAAGTGTTCAATAAAATTAGAGTAATCCCTGATATTTTTTTTTATTGCTGGTCCATATTTCCCTTTTTTCATTTGATTTTAATGACTTCTTCTCAAACCCATGTTAAAAATTAACATGGATCAAATAAGACATTCCCAACTCTAATAAAACACTTATGAACTTCAAATAAGCTTTGTTATTTGATATATTAAATTGAACTGAATATAATGAAACACGAGGTTTTATAAAGCCTCATTTAATGATATTAATTCTTTATAAGCTAAAATTTTGAGGAGTATTTGCCTCACAGCCACCATCCACTTTAATTGTCAAAATGCAATGCTAGACAGCAGCAATGAGTTGACATATGCCTCGAGCAGAAAAAAATGTTCATTTTGACCTTGTTGGTGACATCATTTACTGTCCTTCCAGCCAACTTATATACATGTAATACATGTTTATTTATATATAATTTTTTTTATAGCCTGGATAAACTTTTAATTCAAACTTTATTTAATCGTCTTATTTGTCTCAAATATGGTTTAATTTCGCAGGATTTGCCTTAGTTTTGCCGTATTGATCCCAGCAAAAGTTTATCGAATTACGGCCACAAAAAACGGCAAACGAATCAGTGAGGAGCGAAAAAGGGACCGAAATTCGTCATCGCACCTCACAGAGCGGTGCGTGGCGCGCTCGGCCAAGGCGACGCTGATGAAGGAGCAACCCCGGATAAAACGGTGCGTGGTAAAGTCGTCGTAACTGCATGGTAAGTCCGCGGTAACCGCACAGTAAGGTGGCGGTAACCCCGTGGTAAGTCCGCGGTGACCCCAGGGTAAGTCCGCGGTAACCCCATGTTAACCCCGTGGCAACGCGGCGATCGCCCCTCGGCCTTACGTGTCACGTTTCGAGCTCCTCACAGCGCCTGCAAACCGTAAGGTAGACTAGCCCGCAATGCACCTGAGTGCGATAGCGGCCTACCTCCCAGGCGCTGTGTCGGGGACACAGCTTTCGCAGCCGACGCCCGACCTGCTGGTGGACACCATACACTCCCCCCCCCCTCCCCCTTTCCCTCCACTCGCTCTCTGCCCTGTCCCTGCCCCGTCTGTGTTGTTATTGTGTATGTACTACGGACGTGCACGAACGACACACGTTTTCGCCCTTTATACGATTTTCTGCATGATATGACTGCGCGAGCGTCCCACGGGGCGATTCGAAAACGATGAGAGTTTGCTTGCTATCCATCACGCATCCTTTGGCTACTAGCATAACCTTTAATTTGGTCATTTGGTCGCTCTAGTCGCGAGGAAACGCAAACGAATAGTTTGATCACGCAAGACTGATAAATGGTTGACTGTAATTTTTCCAGGTCAGTCGCAGGCGCCGTGAGGGCTCCGGATGACTGATGAAATTCCGCTTCGTGTCCAGGCGCGTCTATTTATTCCAGACAATGTGGCCGCTTGTATGGCGAGTGTTCAGAAATGTATGTGAAATTCCTTGAAAACTTTTGTTGTAGTGTAGTTACCCCTCAGAATCTCATGCATTGTTGGTGCAATGTAGTAATGTATCGGTCTTCCATGTTGTAGGGCAAGCTGCACTGCGGCATGACCCATGGGTTGTTGAGGATACGAATAAATCAAAGTTATGTGCAGGTTATTTTCCTTTATCATCCCAGCTGATAAAAATATATAGGGAATTCAGTTAGCACACATTTTAATAAAGCAGCTACTTGAAAGCACATGGATATTAAAACATAAATTTTGCCCGAAAGTCTTTAGGAAAAAACATCAATTTTTTGAGAAAAGTAGTTCACAGACATGTAAATATATGTGTAATGGTTTTACAATGACTGACAATTTTCAAAATTAAGAACCTGCTCTGCTTGTGGATATGAATAAATCACAGTTTTATTCAGAAACAGTCTTGGTCTCCATTTTCTAAAATAAAATGAACACATGTTTCTATTCTACTTCATGAGTATTACAAAGTTTGGAAATGAACAATTTTTCAGAAATGACAATTTTTACACACACCACGAAGGCAATTTGGGGCAACAAGCACAATGTTATCAGACTCCTGGTATTCTTTCACAAGTTTGTCAGCAAGGTTTTTGAAAGATCCTTATCATATACTATGTTTAATAATTATTGAAATCAAGAACCTGCTCTGCTCTCTGTCCTTGTTTACTACTATTTGAAGAAAAGAGCATGTTACTACAATCCGCACTATCACTCATCTCAAAACTACTACGCATGAACCCGTGAGATAGCTAGGCTGTTGCAAGAGGAACTATAATAGGCGAGCTGTTAAACGAACTTTGTGTAGCGTTGTCTCTTGTTGGCGATTAATTTGGAGCAAATTGAATTTCATCGTTTTCTTTGTTCACTTCTTTGTTCTTCTTGATCCTTTGTTCTTTTCTCTTTAAGGTGTGAATGTAACCCGCCAATGCCAAATTCACCTCTTGCTCAGTTATTTTTACAGCATTTTGCCTGTGCAGCTGTAAACAGGTGCAGGCTGCCTTAAACTGAATTCTGAAAAACAGAATGGCTTATAAATGATCAGTAATGTTACTTATGTACCTGGTCTAACATCAAATCTACTTTCAGTAAGTAGAATCACTAAATCAAATTTTGTTGTATTATTCATGGACAACCTTTGTGGTATTTTTAACAAATACGATTTAACTATCAATAAAGATCCTTAACTGCAAGCAGCGGAGACAAATGGAACTTCAGAAATTACAATGAGAGATCATTCCAAGTAAAGTTGCACTGAAAATAGTCTCAAAAGCTGAAACTCTGAACAACTCAACTGAAAACCTGGAAAACTCAAAAACTGTCACCCTCAAAACCCTGAAATACTCGCGAACTCAACAACTGAAAACACAGACATTTGGCACTGAAGGTTCGGACACCTTGGTTAGACCAATTTAGATGCACTGAACAGAATTAGGTCTCGTGGAGGATATCACAAAATAATCAAAACTGTCAGAGGAGCTTGTGGAATTTGCTTACAATCTAGGCAGACAAGAACCTCGTTCCCAAAGGACGGGGCAACTCGCGCTTCAGATCTTTTAGAAATAATACACCCAGGTGCTTGCGAAGTCACAGACTATCTCTCATGGGAGGGCCGCAGATACTTTGTCAGTTTCATAGACGACAAATCAAGATTCACTATCGTTCGAGAGTGAAGATGAGAGTGAGTATGGCACTAAAATTATTCGGTTGAGGTAGCAAGATATTTAAAATTCAATCTATTTAAAAAAAACAGCTCCAAAAAAACATGTGTTATGAATAAATGATTATGGCTAAAAGAATAAACTACATTATATCAGATTTTTAACCAAGCAGCTGTGCACTCGACTGTGGTCTCGGGACTGTCTCCATGTCGGCTTACCGGCTAGGTAGGTATTCGGTCTCGATATACCTATCCTAGTAAACCGGCTAGGTATAGCACAGTGGTTGTACAGTGTACAACCACTGTGCTACACCTAGCCGGTTTCTACCCGATGATTATCTAGGTTTGGTCTCGATGTTGACTGGGTCAGGTCCCCAACAAGTCTTGCGGATGTCTTCGTCGATGCCTCCATGTATTCTGGAGTATGGCTGAAAAGTGTCTTAAGATGACACAAAAAGAGCTTTCCATGAGATCCGGTGAAGACATTCCTGAGAGTGTTCAAGGTGTCTAAAGTCTGTGTATGTCTGTCTGTGAAAAGTCTCGACGACCTCATCTTATTGTCTCTGGAAAAGACATCCTGAATACATTTTTTGCACAGCTTTTAGAGGTCCTTGAACAGGTTCTTATGATGACGTAAAGCCGTTCCTCCGGCGACGAAGATTAAAAAATTAGTTGGCTTGAAGGAAATTGTGTAATGCGGCTGAGCTCGAAAAGAGCCTAGGTTGGAAACACTACACGACTGAGTACGTATAAGTAGCTTTATTCTGATTTTACTTTGTTTTAACCGATAAAAATTGCTATATAATATCATGAGTCAGTTGCGAATATTGTTAGAGATTAACCGTGACGTAGAAAACCCCAGGAAAACAGACCCTAAACTATTATACGACACTTCATTCATAAAATTTGTTCTTCTGAAACTAGGTTTATGAAGTGTGAAACTTGAGAATGACATCGTGAGCAACTAGCTGTCGGGCATGTTGAGGAGGTACTGGAGCATGGAGTACCACGACTTGAGCGCGTCGTAGCAGGTGCGCAGGTTGTAGCGCATGGTTCCGTAGAACGCCGTCATGGAGTCCGACCGGTTGGCCCGGAGCATGGTCAGCACCAGCATCCTGCGCAAGTGGGACAGCATGCTCGACGAGGATAAATGCAGGTAAAACAAGCTGGCCCGTCCCTTCCGTCAACCTCGGTGCCAGTTCCGCTCCGCTCCACCGGCACCTCGGTTCGACAGGGGGACTTGGCCAGCTTGGCCTACCGGCGGCGTTTGCGGGGGCCTTCGGCCCCCGCCTCAAGTCTCCCTAGAGGTGCCCGATAGCAGATGTATTTGTTACGATTAAAGTCGTTAACCTGAGCCCGTCCCTGTGCGCGCCGCGATGGTAATGGTGTGCGCGCGGCGGCCAACCCTAACCTCAAAAAGCAAGAACAGACAAATTTTCATTAATCAAAAATGCGATACAAATCGAAAATTGTTGCCACCGTACGTGATTCTACGTTAGAAAAGGAGTTTATCCTCCAAATTTGAAGTTTTTCTGTGAACGATAATTCGGCGTACACACTAGCGAACGAACGAACATCCGGCATAAGACTATAAGCCCGGCTCCTGCCGTTTCTAAAGAAACGTGTCGGGACGGGCTAAAAACAATCCCGATAGAACACAATCACAGCAGGCACAAAAAATAGCTGCACTTAGCCTGGTGATAAATACGGCGGTATACCGGAAGCAGAGGAAGGAAGGACACTTTCAAACCCGAGATTAACAAAGACAGGTATGACAAGTGTTCCAGTGTAGTGCACCAGTGTGAACAGTGATCCAGAATGCAGCCGAGTACCATAGCCGGTTTTGTCCGACTATCAGAGCACCACGACCGACACCCCCAGAGACGGTCGTAGTTGTGACAAAATCCAAACATCCAAGTTTAATTATTACAGGCGCGTAGCCTAGGTAGGTCATGTGCATAATCAATAGTGCTGTCCGATAGGCCCACTGACGTCAACGGAAACGACAAAAACGTGAGAGGAATTACATGCGGTGATCCACTGTAGTCATCACTGTGCATGCGCTGGCGCCAAATGAAATAGAGCAAATACCGGCAAAAGCACTGCAGACTATCTAGTCATACACTCCCCGTTGGCTACGCGTCTGCAGTTTACGAAGATTGACCAAAAGAAGCTAAGAGACCCTAATGTACCCCTGAAAATGCCTCTTTCCTATCAAGAAAAGGTCCCTCGAATATCAAGGCGTACCCCTGAACTCGGCGCTGCTGATGCCGCCGTCGCGCATGCAGCAGCGGCCGCTGTAACCCCGAGAAGGCGCTGAAGGCCGACAGCTTGACGATCCCGCTGGCGTCCTCGATGCGGTGGGCGTACCAGCACAGCGCCAAGAATGGCGCCAGGAAGGGGATGGACGTGGCGCAGAACAGGTCGACGGTGCCGCGCACTACCATGACCGTGGACAGGGCCGGCGTCGTCAGCAGGCCGATCGTCATGTACGTCAGCACGTGGTCGAACAGCGACTCCACACGGGCCGACAGGCCGCACACCAGGCTGTGGCGGCGCGTCACCTGTTTCAAACGCGTAGAAGGGAAATAGAAATTCGGATAGAAGCCCAGGATAACGTGTTGAAGAGAGTAACCCATGGCAGACAGGCCCCTTATTTTTGGGTCGACGGCCCCTTAATTAAGGGGCCCGGCCGTTTCAAGAATGGGCCGGCCCGAAAAAATTTGGGGCCGGCCCGAAAAGATAAGGGGCCGGCCTGAAAATTTTTGGGCCCGGCCCCAAACAATTCATGGCCGGCCGGAGAGCTCGGGGTCGACGGCGTGGCTGAAGATGTTTCACCGCGTTTCACCGCGAAAAATCATTGCCAAGTCAAACTGCATGTGATATCTAGGGTGATATGGAGGGGTGACCGGCGCCCCTCGGGCGCCACATGGGCCGAGAGGGGAAGGGGGGGGGGGGGGTTATTACCCCCATTATCCCCCCCCCCCCCTCGGAGCCGCGCCTGGACTGCGTGACTGCGTTGCGCGTCCTGACAGGCGCGGCTCCGAGGGGGGGGGGGGGGGGGATAATGGGGGTAATTACCCCCCCCCTTCCCCTCTCGGCCCATGTGGCGCCCGAGGGGCGCCGGTCACCCCTCCATATCACCCTAGATATCACACGCAGTTTTGACTTGGCAATGATTTTTCGCGGTGAAACGCGGTGAAACATCTTCAGCCCCGCCACGCCGTCGACTCTTAATCGTTTGAATGGAATGTAGAGATGTTACAAAATTAGACAGTCTTTCGTAGAATGATTTTTCTTAAAAATGTAAATGTGAATATGTGTTTCTCACATTGTGTGAGTTTTTAAAATGTCCCCCTTGTTATTGCACAACACTTAAATCAAATGTTATATTGCTCTACCCCTCCCTTGGCCAAATCCTGGAGCCGCGCCTGGTCCTGACGTCACCGGAGACGGCAAGAAGATGAGAGGAATGCAAAGCGCAGGCTCATTGCAGTCATCACTGCGTATGCTTGGAAACTATTTTAGATATAGCAAATGCGCTGCGCATGCGCGGTAGAGATCAGCCATGAGATTAGTGCGGTTTATGGATACGCAACGGGAGCCTTCGAACGCGCTACCTTCACCAATATTCCGCAGGTTTACTCCGTAATTGTAAATCCAATACTCACAAACAAGGTTTCATTCGAAAGAGGAAGGTCGGAAGTATGCCCACAATTCATTTTGACATCGACCGACCCCAGCAAGTTTGAATTCTGGCGGCGAGAAGTCAGCGCCCTGTCATTCGGCCGACTGGCGGGCGCGAAGATGACGGCCTGCTAGAACGACCCGTAAACGTTCCGCTGCAGTTTTTCGAAATACGGCCAATTACGTGACATTTCACGCGCATATCATCTTTAAATGACTAAAAATATTTTTTTATTAATATTTTGATACCAAACAGTGGCGTAAATTACGATAACTCGGAAATCAGCCGGGAGTGAGGGTTAGAGGTTATGGTACCCGAAAACGGCTAATTTCCTACTTATCGTAATTTACGTCTTTGTTTGGTATTAAAATATTCATAAAAAATATTTTCAGTCATTTGAAGATTATATGCGCGTGAAATGTCACGTAATTCGCCGTATTTCAAAAAACTGCTGCGGAACGTTTACGGGTCGTTCTAGCAGGCTGTCATCTTCGCGCCCGCCAGTCGGCCGAATGACAGGGCGCTGACTTCTCGCCGCCAGAATTCAAACTTGCTGGGGTCGGTCAATGTCAAAATGAATTGTGGGCATACTTTCGACCTTCCTCTTTCAAATGAAACCTTGTTTGTGAGTATTGGACTTACAATTACGGAGTAAACCTGCGGAATATTGGGGAAGGTAGCGCGTTCGTAGGCTCCCGTTGCGTATCCATAAACCGCACTAATCTCATGGATCAGCGCTTGTTATTCTTTTCATCTTTATGTATTTTTTTTCTTTGCTTGCCATTGTCGCTCTGTAAGAAACTTTCTTTTTTTTTAAATATGAATGTTACTGACGTTTCGTCAGAATTCTAAACAAATTTTGGAATTTTCCAAAAACTGAAAAAAAGAGATTCTATGGCGGATGAGCGTTTTCGCACCCTCAGTGTGACACCGAGGAACGAAACCTAACGTATTAGTATTGATCATAGCACATTTCAGAATTTTAAGAATTGACCAAAACGCAGCGCGGAGACGCCAGCGTTCACAACGCGGCATTGACTGTTTCGCCTTCGGTTACCTCGTACACCTGCTGGAAGGACGTGGCCGCCTCCAGCTGCGCCGCGACTATGTCAAATAGGACCGCGACGGACTCCATGACGGACAGCATGAGGGCGCACAGCACGTACACGGGGAGTGCGAGGGGGTATGCCGACGCGGACTGTGAACGACAGGCCGCGTTACAGAGATGTTCAAAGTAAAATGTAACATTCTTACTATCAACGTTCTCAACAAAATTCTAAGAATCTTTCACACAGTTGGACAGAAACTACTCATTGATCGTCTAGCGCGAGTCTCAAAATAACAATGTACAAAAAGAAAACTTGAAGTGTTGTAGAATCTAATTACAATAGAAGTTATTCCCGGATAACGTAGCGCAAAAATACGCAAACGCGGGGAAAATCTTCCAGTGCCAATACTTTCGAAACTTGAAAACTGGTCCTAGAACCTCTATACAATGTTTACGACTCATCGGATGTCATGCGCGAATACCAAAAATGTGTCCATTTGATTGATTCGCCTCGAAAAAGGAGAAGCAGATTTTATTCAAAAGCGGTAGGGGCAAATCGACAACTGTTTTTATGACTACGGAAACGATGACTTTTCTGGAAGAACCTATGCTTTCATGTTATTGCGTACACTACTCATGGTAAAAGAAAAAAAGGGGGGGGGGGACGTTTCTATCTCGCACTGACCCTGGACTGTTAGGGAACTAGCCTGTACAAAGCCGCCTAGCCAGAGGCCCAGGTCCCCATCAAACCATGGCCACATCTTCATGGCGAGTTGTCCCTGCAGGAGCACAGGCAGCATGACGCTGGCGGCGGCAACGATGCTCCATGCCCGAAACAAAGTGTAGCTCTTGCTAGAGAGGTGAAAGAGCTGGTTGGTGTGGGCCTGCAACAAGATGTGTGTTTGCCACTGCGTTCGTCCATGCCTGTCGAAGGGGCAGCATTGCCGATGAAAGGGCAATGAATGCTACGCTCTCCAATCATTCAATTGAAAATCAGCACTGTTCCGAAAGTACCAGAATTTCATAATACCCGTCATAGATTTCCATTCCTTTCTCCATCCTCAGCTGGTGGTCCAACACAACGTTATAAATATTGGCGCACCTTCACGTGACGGGATTTCGCGAAGATGTTCCGTATCAGCCGAGGTCGCGATCGGTAGAATAGACCCTATATTAAAGACCTCAGGAAAACAATAATCTTGACACGCACAGCAACGGAGACGGGGCTGTCAGTACCTGACGCACATGGCATAAATGCTTGGTTTCAGCATATTTGATTCTAGTGGGGTTTTTGCAAGGGGTCCGTCACTCATGTAATCTCTCGTACACCCAAAAGTAATCTTATGTAATCTTTATGTAATCGTAGGTAATCTTTGTAATCCATGTAATCTCATTTAATCTGTGTAATCTCATGTAATCGCATGTAATCTCATGTAATCTTTTGTAATCTTCGGTTGGAAAGATAACACAAAGGTATGTTTTAATCATCATGTATTTACGGAAAAGAAGCCTAAGGTGGCCAAGCTCACGTTCAATTTCTCATCCACAACAAGGGGGCGAGGCATAGTAGCCACATAGGACTTTTTCAGGTCAACAAAGTCTTGCGCAGATTCTGCAGCGTGAATGAGCTCGCCGAAGTAATTGATCTCGTACCAGTCGCACAGAACGGCGACCTTACGTTTCCCGTCAATCTGTGCGGTTGTCAAGGCATAAGCCGTCGGCGCAGTCAGGTAGCGGAAGGTGATGACTCTTCGTGCCATCTTCTTCTTCCCCAGCTTGAAGATAGCCCAGTCACCGGCGGAGACAACATGCTCAACTGACGGACGACGCGCATCACCTGCTTGCGCTACTTGTGGTGCAAGGCTTACCACGCCCGGCATCGGAGCTTTCACCCGCTCGCATCGGCTTGCACTCTGGTTGAGAAGGGGCTTTCTGTTTGTCAGCGACCACAGAAGGGTCCTCTTCCTGACGACAACTTTCTTCCCATCGGTACCAGCAACTGTAACGAACGGACTATCGGGATGGAGGTCAACACCCTGGTGGGCCTTGAGTCCGACGGCACCAGAGGAGATGATGCAGAGATCTTCGTCGATGTCTTTTGCCACCTCCAAAACCTCTTGTGCAGTTGACACGTCGGGGGCTCGGACGGGAGCAGAAATCTCGATGGGGGTCTCTTCCACCTCAAGACGGACTGCATCGTCCTCTGTCCACAGCCAGCCTTCAAACATCGGGTCAGAGAAGTCGATGAACGCATTCGCACTGTACTCCGGCATGTTCATTTCAAGATCTCCTGCAATCTTAAGAGCATCTTGGCGAGCTTCTTCGACAGCCATGAGAATCTCAGCGTCCGTTGGGAATGATTCAAAGCTGCTGTTTTCACTGTCCAACACCATGACGCGCTTTGAGCGAGGGAAACAAAAATTTTCCTGAAGTTTGACAGGTATCTAATTTAACATGTCAACACGTTTGCATCTGTGCAAAAAACAAGGACAGTGCAATTGACTGCAGTGTGGCTTGTGCTTGTTAAAGCCCTGATCAGGCGAAAAAAGCACTCGCACATTTGACTGCTAAATTTCCAGATGCAGAACGCGCTGCAGGGTGCACCACTGTCACGGAGGTGACGCAGCAATTGGATGAGGACGTGCGAATCTACCTCGAAGCAGTGGTACGCATTCAGGGTGACAAAACAATCCCTCACTGGAAAATTGTTTTCCAGAAGCCATTGCCTCCAAATGCGCAAGAAAAAGTTACTCCTCCAGCTGGTACGGCCACGTTCAAGTGGTGTGAGAGAACGGTCCAGAAATGCATCAATTGTATCTCTCATTATCTTAAGGAAGGCAATTGTTCCTTGACTCTCAGGGACAGTACAGGCAATTTGTTCAATCACATTTCTACTGCAAATCTTTTCAGCTGTTCGATAATTCATTTTGTCTCTGAGGTCAATGTCACGCTCTGTCAGGCCATGTAAATCTTTGGTGTTCTCCTTCACTAGAATACGCAGGTGGGAACTGGAGGCAGTGTATTTTCCCATCGGCAAGTGGATGTTTGGTTTGGTAAGCCGACTCTTTAATTTAGCGACAAGATGGACATAATCCTGCATAGCAAAGTTTGTCTGCTTACCACTGATGTCAGCATGAAACCAGTCCGCCCATTCGGGTGGGTTTTTCACATTTTCAGGAAAAGTTATGTCTCATTGCCTTTAGAAATTTTTCGTCACCATCAGACGAAAAGCCTAGGATAATGATATTTTACTTTCTGGCTTCTTTTACAATCCATTCCCACCTTTTCAGAATATCTGTATGAGTGAACTTGCCATTGGTTCCTGCTATCATCAAACAAAAAGGGGTGGATTTGTCATTCACTGGCTGCGCCATCATGCAATGAATACTACCAGCCACCTCTTGTTTTTGAATTATTTCTTTTATGGCTCTTGCTGATGTGGCTTTGAATACATTCATCCGAGGAGTGCCATTTTCAGACAAGGGCAAAACAAGTCCCACCAAAAGGTTTGAATCTGGATCATATTCCACACAATCAATGCCTCTGGTAGAATCCTCAGCAAACCATACCTGCAGGGATTAAAAAAATAAGATATTTGTAATGTAATCTGTTTGTGTTGACTGTGCCTATTTATTTAAAAAAACACAACCGAAAAAACAGCAGTGCGCCTGCGAAGCACTGCACAGGCAACCCAACGCACTCCCTATGCCCCCTGAGTGCATGGGGTAGTGCCATTGGAAAGGGGAAATACTCCATACATCAGAGCAAGCACCTAAATTAGTAAATGCTATTTTTTATGTAATGTGGCATCCTGGCTGAAATAGCACTGTATTCTCCTCAAGAAGACTTAAGAAAGAAATGGACTCCCCTACTTATTTCTCTATTTGATATATTGTGCAGTGCAAAAGTATTCGACGTTTTAAGAAAAAATTTCTTAGAATAATTTTTTTCTTTTTTTTTTGCCAGAAACCAGTATTCCTATCACTCATAACATAAACTTATTTATACTCACTGTATTGGGTTCCTGATTTTTTTCAATTTTTTGTGATAACTCTTGAAAACGAAACTCTCCTTCTCGAATGGAAGAAGTAGTGGTTTTCATGTGTCTCTCAATAGTAGAAATGGATGGCACACACCCCTTCAAGTTTGCATGGAAGGTCTCGTATGAAAATCTCCCAGCAGTAACAAATAAGTAATCTAAAAAACTTTTCAGCTCCTCTTCCGTGTACCGTTCTCCTCCTTTTTTCTTTGACAAATTTGAATTAACAGTGCGCACCTTAACTTTGAGAAAATGAGGAGCTTCAGGAGAAACTGTAAGTTCTGCCCGAGACTGAAGTTGAGATATCGTATCCAGACACATGCTCATTCTTTTTCCTAGTTTCTTGTTTTCTTCCATTGCCATTTCTAACTCATTGAGTACAGGAAAGTAATTTACTATCTTTCCTACACCCTGTGCTGCTATTTCAAGCTTTCTCTTTTTACGATCAGTACGACTCCATGTGCTATTAAGTCTAGTATTGACTAGGTTTCCTATGAAAAAGAATGCAGAGAATAATTTATATAAATCTTTATTCTGGACATAAATAATGACCAAAAATTTATCATGAGATTGTTTAAGAAAAAAAAAATTCAACATAAACTAAAAGTACAAAATATCTTCACTAATATCATGCACAATGTTACACAAGTGAAGAACTATTTTCTTAGATAACAAAACACTCAACCGTCTGTACCTTTACCACATTTACCCTTCTTGTTTGGACAAGACAAGTCAGAACTACAATTTTCATCAATATTGTTATTTTCATAATCCTCTAATTGGTTTGGTCGACGCTTCCTTCCATCACGCTGCATTGAATCAAAAATATCGTCGTCATCTTCGGAGGTGTCAGCAGAATGGTGGACTTGAACTAATACTTCACTGGGGTTGTCTGGATTGTTGTCGAAGTCAGATGTTTGGCCCCCACAGACACTTGTTCTTTTCATCATGTCAACAACATTTTTCTGGCTACTGTTACATTTTTTCCCCCATGGATTAGTTCACAGTGTCTGGTGAAGTTAATTATATTTGTCCACCTGTTATGTGTCTTCCTCAATTTTATATCTTTACTACAAACACTACATGTCACTGTAGCTGACTCCATGTCTTTATTTACTACTAGTTTCTTCACAGCACCTTTTGCAAACTTGATATCCAATAACTTGCTGTCTTCTAATCTCTTCACTATCAGATGATCAAGTTTTTCACATTCTGCTAAATATTTATCACTTGAGTCAGAGGCAGCTGCTGAGCAAACAACTGACTTATCAGATGACTTGTACATAAATCTCTGTTTGTCTTTTCCTTTTAAAATATCATTGGCAGCCCCACTAATTTTAGAGAGAAGTATCTTATGACCAGGTGCTAAACGGAACTTCTTGGGATTGGTAATGCTTCCAAAATATTTGGGATAGTCTGTAATTTCTACCATGTCAGGTACATCATTCTGAGCAAAGTTCTCAATCTGCTCAATGACACTCTTGCCATTGACGGATTGTTTTGCATCCATTATTCCACTCAGAGAGTGAATATTGTCGAAGCCAAGGATCTGCAATAGATTCATGAGACTTTCAGGGATTGAGATATTGAGACATTGTCGTATCTGAGCCCAACAATCTTCAACCTTCTGCAAAAGACAAAAAATAAATAAAAAACAACATAAAGGCTTAATAATTTAAATATTTGTGTTTATTTTATTCATGTTATAAATAATATTGATTAGGCATACCTCATTTGCCTCCTTTTCTAGTGGGAGTCGTTCAACGGCTACTCTCTCCTCCCTCATAATTTCGAGCTCTTGTTGAAGCCTCTCAATTTCTTTCTTGGCGTACTCAATAGGGCTGTTGCAGGTCTGAGTCTGCCCGTCACCATAGCTCTGAAAAGAACAAAAAATAACACTGCAGTATTTTTTTTGCAATGTGTGAGCCCCTTTTTTGGAGAGAAGAATGTAATACATACTTCGTCCCCATCCTTTTGAATGTCATCAAGATTCGGTTCGAGTTGCTTGGTGGTCATGACTTCACCCTTTCGTCAAAACACTGTGGACAGAAATTAGTGTTAGAAACAGGGTTAAAAAAAACAACAAAAAAACAATCCAAACCATATGTGAGTCCTGGTGATGCCACATTTTACATGAATGTGGAAAACGGTTCATAGCTGTGTAATTTTTTGTAACAAATTGGTATCAGGTTCTATACAGTAACTACGCAATTTTTGAGAATCGTCAACTACATATGAAATATGACTTGGAGTTGCCTGAGTAAGTCAACTTCATGTCCCATCCCCCTCGTCACTTCTTAGTAAACTTTACTTTGTTGGGCTCGTTGTAGGTTAGGTTGCAGCCCTGAAAATTGCCGCGGTCCCACAAACATTGCGAGCGAGCAACTACCATCCATTTGGGGGAGAAATCGGTGCACTAGAACTGATTTAATTTTCTTTCACATTCACCGAGGTGTCGATTTAATCGGTTCAGTCAGATTGTCATAAGTTGCCTTGTTTGGTTTGGCAGACCAATACCCCGGTCTTACCAGCGTACGTTCCAACACCGGTGACGATGTCAATCATGGCAATACCTCAAATCAAATCATCATCATAACGTGAGAATCATTAACACTTACCTGTCACACATGGGTATACGTGGGGGCGAGTCAGTTCACTTGCTAGCCGGTTTACTGTTTTGCCGCGTAAGCCGCTGCGTTCACAGCAGGTCCGCACCGTGGAGCACTGCTGCTGTGTTGATACGTTCCAGGGTCCGTCAAGCTAAGAAACCGACAACGACGGAGGGATTCGAGAGTCGAGGCAGTTCGAGAGATACCACGGACATACAGGAAAATATGGGGAAATACTTTCCTCTCACATCATAGATACTGACGAAAATGACGTACGTCCACGGTGTTGTTGCACGGGCAACCTAATATGGCCGGTATCAGATGGCGCCTGCTGGGTAGGCAACCACGACTTTGACATTCACTCGTCTCGTGCGGGCTGGCCTACCCTGGTACTCCCAGGCGCTCGGTGTCGATATTCGCTTGTTTGAAGAACGAGGAAATTGTTTGCAGCAATTTTTTATCCATGTAATCCCTTCAATTCTAGTGTCATCTGTCATTTCATGTAATCTCGTTATCTCATAGGGTCGGAAAATGATTTTAATCTTCATGCAATCTTGTAATTCCATGTAATCTTATGTAATTCCATGTAATCTTATGTAATTCCATGTAATCTTATGTAATTCCATGTAATCTTATGTAATCTTTATGTAATCTTTGTAATTTCATGTAATCTGCGCAATCTGTACCCTGTGTAATCGCATGTAATCTGTGAAATCTCGTGTAATCTTATGTAATCTCGTGTAATCTTTAAAATCTTTGTAATCCATGAAATCTTTTGCAATCTTTCATATGTAATCTTTCGTACGCTCGACAGTCGAGTGAGGGACCCCTTGGGTTTTTGTAAGTCAAGCATCCGTATTTAAGACATGTGCTTGATTGTGGCATAAGCCCAAATATTGATTCAAGAAAATCCCACAAGCTTGAAGATATGCTTAAATTAAGCATGTATTTTTGAGTGTTTACCCCTCTGGAACGTGCCCGCTGCGGGCCTGAACTTCCCGCTGTCCGGTCAAGCTTGAATTTTGCACTGCGTCGTTTCCCATCATTAACTTCCCAAAAAGTACACCCGTGAGAAACATTGCAGATTTTCGGGACACCTTACTGCGTGCGGTGTTTTCCTCACTGATTTACTTACCTGCACCTAGAGATGGGCGCCGTTAAATTTTCCATTGGCCGCGGCGTTTGGGCAAAAACTACCCGGCGGCGTTTCGGCGCGCCGCCGTTGCCAAAGATCGGCAGCGGTGCGGCGGCGTAATCAGCTTGACCATGTCAATTTCACTCGTATTTGTTATAAATGACAAACAAGACAAGGATCTGCTTAATTGGCGAGCGTAGCGAGCCCAATTCCCCAAACGGACCACGCGACGACACTCGTCGTGAGTCTGTCTGTCTGTCCGTCACTCACGGTTTTTTCAGAAACACCACGCAACAGATTAGGTTCACCTTCCAGATTGCAAATCGATATTTATTGGTGGAGAACACTACGAGCCATTTTTTCGATCAATGGAATTTGAAATATTTTTGTAATGATTCAATTTCAAAGCCGCGCAGCTGGTACCACTGTGCGGCTCAGCTGGGCTCCGCTCGGCACGGCACGGCTCGGCACGGCCAGGCCAGGCGTATCGTCTCGGTTGTGTCGCAGCAACACGAGCTGTTGCTTGTCGTCAACCCGCGTTATCTTGAAGAAGTTATTTTTAAGGAATTTGCCTATCTCCGATGGAGTCCACTTCGATCAAAGGTGAGTTGCGAGGTAGTAATTTATCAACTGTGCTCATTCTGTGACGACGTCTGCCTTCTTTCGCCCCGCGGCCCCGCCCCCTTCCAGTTTGTTGATGTTTGCTCTTGGTTTCGTTTGGGATTGCCGGAATGTAATTTTAAAGAAAATATTCGTTGACTACCTATAATATAAGGCAATAAATATAGGCCAAAGCTAATTTGTAACTTCTGAAAGGTGTCAGTACCGTGTCCTTCTTACATAGGGAAAAAACAACATTTGTTTACTTTCTGTGGTTGAGAGGTTAAGTGGTCTGCAAGGTTTATGAAGATAGTGCAGCATGTAGCACTGAAACAGATTTGACATTGGGTGTTCGCTTCATTTGATCATCTCTCCTTTCAAATCAAGTTAATTCCTGCCCTGCTGTATGCCCTAACCTTAAACCGTGCTCTACTATTGCCAAGTGAACATTGGGTCAAAACAACATAGCGAGTTAAACATGGATTGGATACTACTGTATGTCACCAAAGAATATGTGAAAACCAGTGTCGTTGATTACAAATTTGTTGCTAATGACAGTCTGTTTGATGTGTTACAGTCTCATGTGCATGTATATATGTGGATTCTCAAGCCGCTTCGCTGTGGCTTATGCTTGGTTGTAAAAGACTAGACAGGGAGCGACCTCAACTTTCGTAAGTGCACAAGGTAAGCTCTCAAGAAGATATTTTATTTGTATTCTGTGTGTAAATCTTTATCTGTTTGATTAAAAATTCATTCTTATTTCAGATGATGACAAGTTTTAAACACGCTGTACATGCTGGACACTTCACGACGCTGAAGTCTTGCTACCAACTACTGACTTGGTAAATGTTTAGTTGACATGTAATAGCAGACAGTATCTGTTTAGTTCGTTTGAAACACTCTTCTGTTGTTTGTTTTTTTGCAAATGTGATTTGTCATGACCGAAATGTGTCTGCTACAATTTTTCATTTATTTCATTTAAATTTCCTTTTCTATCCCGGCTATTGAGTACAGCCCCACTCACACTTGTTTCAATATTTCCATTTCAGCACTTAATTATTTATCATCGAGTGCGGTTTGGCATCCTGAGGCTGCTCCTGTTTGTGACTGGAATCTATTTATCGTAAGTGTACTGCTTTCATTTGTAAATAGCCGCAATATTTTCAGTCGTTATGTGGACAATGGGAATTTCTCCCAAATATCAATTCAGACGTATTTGATCCAAAACCATTTACTAATTCTCAACTAAAAATCCTAACATTGTTTTTGTTTGTTCTTCTAGTTTGTTTTCAAGGGTGAAGAAGTAGAGCAGATATTATCGCATCAAGCATCAAATTTTATGACAGGGATGCTGTTCCCTACACCTTTTTTCCATGCTCTTGGTGACAACTTGCTTCTTTTCATTTCCAATCTAAAACATTTATGAACTAAAACTAGATTGAAAAGGAATATCATGTGTGGGGCTGTAACAGTCCTTGGTTTATACTGTTGTGATGGTCATACTTAAGTTCTTTTCTCACAAGGTGTGAAATAAATGTGATTGAGTAATTTGTCTTCTGTTCACCTTATTCCTTTTAAAATCTGTATTAGTATTACATATAAAGATTCTCATCAAAGCTTAGACAGTGGTCTAGAAAAACCAGTGGTGCCCATTTGAATCAAATAATAAGTGTGGTAAGCTATGCACACTTGAGCTGTAGCTAAGGAGCACTAAAAGCAAATGTGAAAATACCATAAAGGCACCAAAAAATGTTACTATTTGGAGATCAAAGTTAAAAATACAATTCACACTTCCACTCAACCTTTCAAATAGAGACCGGTTTTAGTTTTAGATCATGCTAGATGCCAATTCTTTAACTTTGAGCAGAATCAGACCAGGAATCAGAATGAATATCCAGTTAGATATTACGAATATTCTACGCCTGGACTGCCGACTGCCTGTTGCCAAAACCGGGGGCTCAGGTGCATGCCGAAGGTGACGTTGGGCAGAACAGGGCCTTCTTGGGCGGGGACTCGAATGCAGTGGCGGATCTGGGAGCGGCTTGAGTGGGGGGGGGGGGGGGGGCAAAAGGGCAGTCCCCCCTCTAATCCGCACCTGCTCGAATGGGTGGAGCGGTGAGTGATACAAATTTCAACTTGGGAACCGACGCCCTCTGAACCCGGAAATGTACGGAGTGCGAGACCAGGTGCTGCTGCAGGTGTCGTTTAGCAGAACAGGCCCTTCTTGAACCGGTACTGGAATGGGGCGAAAAGTGCGAAATACGAACGTTTACGTGAGTTAAATGACCGCCTGTGTTACCAGCAGAGCAGCAAATAGCGGACCTTCACCCCGTAAGGTTAGGTTATCAGAGGTCGGGTTCAAATATCCGGTGTGGTAGGTAATATTTGCGGGGGATGGGGGTATCAGTGAGGCGGGCAGGGCAAGTAGGAAGACCAAGCCAGTGACACCATCATACGCCTGTGCTGGGGGCGGATCTAGGACCGGCTTAAGGAGGGGGGGGGGGGCAATGTCCAGCTTTTTGCCTACTTACAGGCGGAAAAGTTATGCCGGTTTTCTACGGGGGGGGTCATAATGGCCTGTTGCCCCCCCCCCCCTCCTCCTCCTAAATCCACCCTTGCGCCTGTGCCTTGCAGGCTGGCCTACCCTGGACCCTCACAGGCACTACAGGCCCACACGTTTTTCATGCACTTGTGCGTCCTGCCTCACGGCGCCCGCAAGGTAGGCAACTAGGACTCCTGCATGGGCGCGTGCATAGCGGGTCGGCCTACCCTCGCACTTGCAGGCGCCTCAGAAGCTCAATAGATTTTTTAAAAAATGCTACGCTACGCTCGCCACATTACGCGCAGAAAAACGGAGCGTACCCCTAGTATAATATGTTTGGGGCAGGTTAAGATACGAAAATAAACCTTAACAACGCACTATAGCATGGCCGAGCCGAGCCAGCCGAGCACAGCGGAAGGCGTTTGGTCGGCAGTAGTCGGCTGGTGACGGCCAGGTCGGCCAGCTCGCTGCGCGGAGGAGGAAAAGGGAAGAAGGGCGACAAAGGGCACGGATACAAAGTGTAATAACAGAATCCACGCCGCGCCGCCACCGTTAAAATAGCCGGCGGCGCGGCGTAATCGGCGCGGCGCCCATCCCTACCTGCACCTACACTAGATCCGTATGGGAGTAGGCGGTGGATGGGTGTTTTCAGAACACCTGCGTCACCTGAATGTCCTCGGTAACTCCGCCGGCGCAGACAGCGGCTGCCACACGGGACGCCTCCCGGAGGAGCTGCACTAGGTCCTGCCGTCGGTAGGCGAGGAAGCGCACGCACTGGTAGCACGGCACGATAGAGATGGGCAGCCGTAGGGCCATGACAGCCGACATGTCGACGCCCTGATGGAGGGCGCCGAGGAACCAGCTGACCAGCTGGGGCGCCAGTATGTAACCGAACACCTTGTGACAGAAAGCGCCCCCGGTACAGTACACCGACGGCTTCTGGCTGCTACCGGCTTCATCAGCTCCGGCGCTTTTCGACCATCCACGTACTATCGGTGCGACAACATTCCGAGCCCTACAGTCAGCGCTCGCTGGCCTGCGGCGGTGATTCAAGCGGCCGTAATTGAGGAAATCGTCCAGCAAGAAAAGGCAGTGATAGAAATAAAAGCTGCTGCGCGACATGAAATCAGGGAGTGAAAACTTAACGAAACAATATCGAGAGTCGAAGAAAACAGGCCGTTTTGTTTAATCAAAACTAATATAGAAACGACAGTATTTCGTTCCGCAAATAAAACGAAACTAAAAACGAAATAGCCGTGAACGAAATATTTAAACGAAAGCACAAAGAGCAAGTTTTCGTTATGATTTATCTGTGATTTTTAAGTTTCGTTACTTCAAACAAAAAGAAACATGAAACGAAATAGCCGTGAACGAAACTTTTATACGAGCACAAAGAGCAAATTTTCGTTCTGTCTTTTTAGTGTAAATTTTCGGTTTCGTTTCGCTCGGGCGAAAAAAGAAACGAAACGAAATTAAACATAACGAAGGACTACATTGAGCTCTCTTTGGTCCAGAGGTTCGGTTGTCTATACCAGTCTATACTCGCTAGACCTAGGGGGACGTCCACAAACTATGTGGCTGATTGTAGGCCTTTTTTAACCCGTCCCGACACGTTTCTTTCGAAACGGCAGGAGCCGGGCTTATAGTCTTATGCCGGATGTTCGTTGGTTCGGACGTGTGTACGCCGACTTATCGTTCATAGAAAAACTTCAAATTTTGAGGATCAACTACTTTTTTTAACGTAGAATCACGTGCGGTGGCAACAACATTTTTGATTTATGAAAATTTGTCTGTTTTTGTTTTTTGAGGTTAGGGTTGGCCGCCGCCGCACACACCATTACCATCGCGGCGCGCACAGGGACGGGCTCAGGGTAACGATTTTAATCGTAACAAATACATCTGCTATCGGGCACTTCTAGGGAGACGAGGCGGGGGCCGAAGGCAAACGCCGCCGGGAGTTCCGCTGCGCTCCACCAGCACCTCGGTTGACGGAAGGGACGGGCCAGCTTGTTTTTATCCCCTCTCGTTTTAACCGTGGCCTGCGCATGAAGGATCGTGGTACTTAAGTGCCCCCCCCCCCCCCCTGAATTGGTCTCGTAGTTTAAAAGGCGAGATCGAGAAGGTTAAGCAAACTATTGGAATTGACTCGCCGTTCTTGTTTTGGTCCGCCCTGGACACTATGGTGGCATCCTGGAAATGACGCTCCCTGCGTTACTCTGGACAACTTCTACCATGTCCGATACAGATACAGTGGCTCATTATTATGTTCGACGACACCCTGGGCTGGGCCATGGGGTCGTCCGCTCTCAAGAAACGTAACCCGACTAATCCCTATTACGCGTTATAACGCTATTATTGAACAGATATTACTTAGCGCCAAATTCTTCCCAATTCTTTCACTGTTGCGGCCTGTGCCGTTTGAGCCCAAATTGACTTAGCAGGGTGGGATTTGGCTCACTAGATGCGGAAAAGGCTGGCAATTCTGTACATTGGAGCTGTTCAAAAAAGTTTAGAAATAGTGTAACTTACGTTCTCATGAAATATGTAAGTAACGGCTACACAAATCGAAATTAGCTTTATAATTGACTGTACGGTCTCAGTGCGATCATCGGTTCCGGAGATAAAGAGTTTTAAATAAGGACGCCGAATGACGCCTCTCCGCGCTTCTTTTCAGCCTTTTCGGCCCCATTTTGATACCTTCACATCGATGCCATCTGAGCCTTAATTGTCGTTAGAAACACTCGGGTTTGGATCATTGCATTCGGATAAGGACCTTAAACGAATGTCCAGGATATTGCGTTTTAGAGTCATTGGTTACTACTTCCTACAAATATACTGAACATTTTACAGAAGTTTGGAAGTATTAAAAAAAAGGTCCGACTGAACGGAACAAAGTCCTTGTATACAATTTGTAGATTACAATCTCTGCTTCAGAATGGCATGTATACGGATTCTGTGTGATGAATAGTGTCGGTGACTTCTGAACAGTGCAGTGTGACGTCACCAACTGTCCTCTGGCAGGGCTTAGCTGCGCAATTACCTTGTATTGTAATCAAAGAACTTAAGATATTTTGCTTGAAATCATTTGCGGCACGACGGCCTTTAAGATAGGTACTGATGGAGTTCAGTATGGAGATATGGAGATAAATATACTTAAGTTTCGAATTTCTCCAACGGTGGATTTTTAATCTAATCGTGATCTCGCCACCTCTTTGTGTCTGTCTTGAAATGTCATATCAATACAATCGGGCTAAAACTATCCGCGCTCTCAGTTTCGGTCACCCCTTTGCCCCAGTGCTCGCCCCGCGGTGTGAGCACAATGCTCTCGTTCACGTTAAAACAACTTGAACAAAAATGAATTTTGTTTCGTTACCCAAAACGATAAGTTTCGTTAAGTTCCCAAACAGAACGAACTTGCATAGTTTAGTTTCGTTTTGTTTGCCGAAACGAAACGTTTTGTTCACTACAGAAACAAAACAAAAGTCAGTAGCGGAGTTTAGTTTTGTTCTTGAACATAACGATACTAAAGAACGGCTTTCATTTAAGTTTCTGAACGTTTTCACTCCCTGTATGAAATAAGATGTCAAATAAACTAAATATTTCGAGTAGCCCAATGCCGGCATCGCTTGGAACCGTCAATGCGCACGGATTCGTATGCAGATGAGGTATGGCGGCCTAGACATCCGTACCTGGAAGCGCGCACAATTTATCATAAGGCGCGGGCAGAATCATTTGAATTGAAATTTGGTTCAGGGCACGAGGTCTTTAGACTGAAAACCCGGTTTCAGTCGAAGTTTAATTATGAAACACACTCTATCGGTTGAAAATGAATTTGGCAAGGAGTTCTATCAGTTGCAATCGGGTTTCCTCACACCTGACTTTATAAGATTCCTATGGCGGACAGTGATTACCGTTGTGCACTCTTAAACCTGGTTATGAAAAAAATTACATCGCTTGCACGACGAGACTTGCAACGACGGAAAAGCCGACGGGCCAATAGATTACTGTAGTGGGATCCGGGTTGTAAACCCGGTAAACCCTTACAAAACGGAATAGGGCGCTTTTTAGTCCCGAAGAGTACTCTTGGAGGGCGCTGCTTTGATTTCGCATATGCCGACAAGGGTCCTTAGGTAGCGAGTAGTACCCAAAATCTCTCGGACAAGGGCGCGTTTGGTCATCTCGCGCACGACCTAGGACTCTCTTGCGTGCCGCACATGCGGTACTGGTACGCTGACTAGTGCGCGAGTCGATGTACTAGGTGCTCTCCTGTACCCTACAGACGGTACCAGGTCGTTAGTTGGCCGCTCAACTCGGGTCCAAGGGCTCAAAGTGGTCCACGGCTGTAGTGTGCCAACCAAGGGCGTTAAGTGTTACCGTCAATCGCGGTGACTAGGGCGCTATGAAGAGCCATAAATCAGACTTTAGCACTCAACAAATTTTAAGACGGAATAAACATTAGTTTGCATTTCATAATGAATGTAGATTGTTGGAGTTACTCCACTCCTGCAAGTGCCTTGCGTGGTAGGCAACACATTCAACACTCACTGTGAATTTGTTGCCTATCCAATCAGGAGCCAGGGGCCATGTGAGGGGACGGCCGGCAGCGGCCGGCAGTGAGTGGCCAGTGGCAGAGGGCGTCGTCTGCGAGGAGGGTGCGGTTATGCAGTTGTGACTGCCTGCGGTCATTACTCTATTCTTGCGGTGTGTGCACGTACGTGATGAATCCCGAGGACAGGCGACGGCAGCGACGGCACAATGTTCATGCTCGAAAAAGACGTCGACTGCAGGATGACCACGTAATCAGCGACAGCGAGAGTGATTCGCATGACTCTGCTTCGGATGGTAAGAAGATCGTGTTCGTTTGCCTCTTACGCTCTTGTCATACGTAGCTTTTTCAGCTTTTTCAAAGTCATACGATAGAGTTGTCTCTCGGCCGCTCATGGCTCGAAATCACGCATTTAATTAAGAGGACATAAACTCCTAACCTTTTGGAAACAACTTCACCATAATTACTAACACTAAACTTCCTTCCGAAAACCACTTGGCAATTTTCAACTGTTTATTGCCTCTGAGAAAAATGTGATGATGATTGAAAATTCTATCGTTTGTGTTTTGGCCATTCAATGATATCAATTACTGTGTGTGTGACTGATGTCAACAACTTTTATTCAAACAGATTTGTCTGGCGGGGAGGCATCAAATGAACATGAAAGTGAGGATGAAGATCACGATGGCCATGCCAGCTCCAGTGAGTTAAGCAGCATCCACAGCAGCGAAGGCAACGGAGAAGAAGTAGGAGCAGAGGATGAACCTGGAGACGCTGGGATTCCCTCACCAGCTGGCTCTGTGGTGGAGAGTGCTTCAGATGGTAAAATATTAGTTTAAAAAGAATACTTTAATATCTGATAACATACTTCTCATTTTACTTATTTTGATGTAATATTTGTGTATTTCAGGTGAAGATTTTTACTCATCTGCGTCTGAAGCCTCTGACCAGGGATCGTCATCAGAAGACGAAAGAAGTGATTCTGAACCAGATGATGAATCAGCCACCGATGATGGTGATGGCAGTGATCATGAAGATGAAGAAGTCAATACCCCGATATACCCTGGTGCTCAGATCACACTCTTGGAAAGCCTATTAGCCATCTTTACAGTCATGTCTGTAGAAAAAGTATCTGGGCAATTGATGGCATGTATTTTGAAACTTATCGCATTGCATTGTCCAGAGGGAAGTATTGTGAAGAAAACCCTTCACACTTTTAAGAATTTTTTTAAAAAGATTGGTGGCAGCTGCTTAGTTTACCATTACTTTTGTGAAAGTTGTATTTTCCCTTTGAAGACCAAAGAGAGTGTTTGTTCAAAATGCAAAAAAGTGAGTAAAAAAGCAAGTTTCTTCATTGAGCTGCCATTGCTGGAACAACTTCAGATGTTCTTCAAAAGAGAAGGCTTTCATGAAAACTTACAGTTTCGCTTTAAGGAAACCCGTAAGCATGTAAAAGAAAATATAGAAGACATCTACGATGGACAAATTTACCGTGAACAAATGACCAATGGGGGCTTTCTGGAGGATCCAAACAACATGTCCTTTATGTGGTACAGTGACGGTGTGCAGGTATTTAAGTCTTCATTATTCTCCATCTGGCCATTATGCCTGGTGGTAAATGAGCTGCCATATAAGATGCGAACTATTCCAGACAATATTCTCCTGGTTGGTTTATGGTTCGGCAGAAATAAACCAAGCCCTAACATATTTCTGAAGCCTCTTAAGAAAACAATGTCTGATTTTGAAAAGAAAGGTCATACTTTTAAGCTTCATGATGATACTCAAGTCCATGTCAAAGGAAAAATTCTTTGTGGAACGTGTGACATGCCAGCAAAGTGCAAGTTTCTTCTCTTTAAGCAGTACAATGCAGCATTTGGATGCCCGCAATGTTTAGAAGCTGGAGGGAGAGCCCAGGCTGGGAAAACAACTGTTCAAGTCTATCCTTATCAAGAAGACATCCAACGAAGAACTCACCAGGAGACCCAACAGTTTGCCCAACAAGCACTGGAGGCTCGTGCTACGGACAAGAAAGCTTCTATTCGTGGGGTCAAAGGACCGAAGTATTCTGTCACAGATGGTCCCTGATTTGATAAGGTGTACTGCCATTGACGTTATGCATGGGGTTTTTCTCGGTGTGTGTAGGCTAGTTATTAACCTGTTATTCAGCTCCACATATTCAACTCAGCCATGGAGTTTACACCACCTGCAAGATGTGCTTGATGAAAAGCTACTTAAAATCAAACCACCCAGCTATGTGCAGAGAACACCTCGCTCATTGAAGGATTTAAAGCTTTGGAAAGCAGCTGAATACAAGTATTTCTTACTGTATTATTCTATCCCGTTGCTAAAGGGCATAATGGAGGATCGGTATCTGAAGCATCATTGCTTACTTGTATCGGCAATATCCTTGCTCAGCCAGAACAGCATCTCTTTGAACCAAATTGAAGCAGCTCGAGCTATGTTAAAGTCCTATGTTTCAGACTTTTCGAGACTGTACTCCCTTAGATTTCTTGGCATTAATGTTCACCAACTTTTGCACCTACCAGATGTAGTAATTGATTTGGGGCCTTTGTTTGTGTACAGCTGCTTCTTCCTAGAGAATTTCAATGGTGAAATAAATAAGCTATTCCATGGCACACAGCATGTTGCCCTCAAAATATGCTCAAGTATGTCTATGTTAATGCAGGTGCCAATTCTTCTTGCTCGCCTGCCCCAAAATTCGAAGGCTTTGGAATTTTGTCGCTTTATCAAAGCTAGCTCCAAAAGATTCAAGTTGGCTGACAATATTGACGAGGAGACATTTGCTGTAGGGTCATATTCCAGAAAGAATCCCGAACTAGGTCTCTCCATCCAGACTTTGGATGATAGCCAAAATATTGCTGGTGGAACTTGTAATTTATTTTATCGACTGAAAAGAAAGGGTACTATGTATTATGCTAAAGAGTATGCCATTCAGTCCACAAGAAAGGAGTCAAGTTTTGTGAAATTCTGTCATGATAATACAGTGAAACTTGGTCAAGTTTTGAGATTTGTCAGGTGGTCTGAATGTGGTGATTTCTGTGAAGTGTATTGTAGAGACTGTCTTGCATCTTACTTTGCTATTATACAAGAGTTGGAGAAAGACTTCTGGTTTATTCATGACATGCGTGATGTGAGGCTTTCTCACATTAGTAAGGTAAAATTGACAGAAAATGTGATAGCTATTCCAGTTCAATCCATACAGTGCTTGTGTTATTATTTTGTGGTGGACAATGACAAGTACATTGCTAGCCCAGTCAATTCATTGGAAGTGGAGTAACTGTATATGCAGATATGTCAACTGAAATGTAGCTCTAAAATTTTTGTAAATATAAGTACTTATGATTCTGATTCTTGAAATGAAAACAAAGAAAAATTATCTGTTCAGATGACTTAATGTTGCCTTTTTTCACTCAGGATGTTGTGTATATATGTAATTGTATTAGTTTGAAACTTCCCTTGCTGTACATAGCAGATATAAGAGTAACAGGAAACTGCCTCGCTATAAAATTTTCTCTATCTCCATCTGTTAAGAATAGAACGGATCACTTCTGCAGTAGTTATCCTTTGTTAGTCCTCATTCTTTGTATTAGGTCCATAGCCATTGATGACCTTCATAATTTAAATAGGAAATTAAATAAAAACAAAAATACAATTCTAATTCTGTATATTACACCTTTCTTTAATATGCATGGAATTAAAAGTGATATTACTAGAAAGGATTACATGAACTTGAACACTAAACAGGAAAACTGACATCAAATTTGTTCCATCAATTGAATGACAGACCATTGATTACTTTCTAAACACATCAAAGAGAACAAAACACAAAACACGATGATAATACCCGCTGAATTTCCAGGTCGTACACATACACAAGATACATGGAATGTTGTAAATTACAAAACATTGTTTAAGAAAGAAGTGGAAAATTAAAATTACATTTATTATCACAATGTGAGAGGACTCACTCCACTTTGAAACACTTCTACAAATTATATAGAGGTGAAGGTGGTTTGAAAATCTTCATACCATTGCTGGCCATTATACGGCTGATAATAAGGTCCAGAAGGACCACCAGAGGGGCCAGAGGGGCCAGAGGGACCGGCAGAGGAAGAGGGACCCTCAGGATGGTACTGAGGGTAATGCATGTACGAGGAAACCTGAGCAGGATAATTGTGATGGCCATTGGAAGCTGCAAAGAGAAGGCCAATGCAACAGGTTTCAGCGAAAATTCAATCTTGTAGACTAGTATGAGACGTAGATTTCATTTGCAGCTACGTTGCATGCAACTTTGCTGTCATTGCCTAAATCTTTATTTCTTTCTAGCACGAAATCTCAGGTGCTCGTCACTTTGATTTGCTGATTTCCTTGTGGTAGGTGTAGTACAATGTCTTTTAACTAAAGCAAGTGGTAACGTATATTAGAGGGGAGAAATTGGTGTCTGAGGCTACAACAAAATGAGCAGAATGGCAGGAAGCTCTTACGCTTAAGGTAAACATGCAAGATATGACGACCTAGCTGAACTGAGGGACATGTCACTATTTCATTTAGTTACATTACATTTGCAGCAACCAAAATAAAAATGAAACATCAAACGGAAGTGACAAACACCTGGGAGTTCTGGCTAGAAAGAAATAGAGATTGGGGCACCGAAAGCAAAGTTGAATGCAAAATAGCTGCTAATGAAAACTAACATACATAAACAAACAAAACCAGAATCTTGTCCAGTTCTAAAACATACATTTGTTATTAATCTGTTAATTTCAAAAATACATTAAACAAGGCAAAAGGGCACACTCACTACACAAGGAAAGAAAAACAAGTACCTTGTCCAGAATGCCAGTGGTTGAGAGGAGACTGTGTCCATTGCTGTTGCTGAGTGGTGGACTGATAATTACCAGCACCAAAAAGGTCCTTTCGGGGTTTCTGAGGAGATTTGATATGTGGAGATTTGATATGTGGAGATTTGATCTGTGGAGATTTGATCTGTGGAGATTTGATCTGTGGAGATTTAGATTTCGGGGTCTCTTTCAATGGACTCCTCAGGTGAGGGCTATGGTTTTTCTTTGGAGACTTCATGGGCGTCTTCTGATGACTATGTTTCTTGCTGCCTTTCTTAGGAGACTTAAATTGCTTGGTTGTACCAGATGATTTGAAAGCACTCGCTCTGCGTACCTGAATTCTCTTTCTATTGATCACCCTAGTGAATTGAGAATCTTTAAGTTCAGGAAATCCAGAAGATCTGTTGCGGTTCACAAATTCTGAAACACAAAAAGTCCACCAAAAGTTATGTATATACATCTCCAATTTCCTCAGAAATATCTGAAGTAGTCTAATAATTCTTGACATCATTAACAACCCTTTCAGAGCTTTCGAGACCTGGGGTCTGATGCCTTTGCACCCCTTCTTTTGACCCTTGGCAGTCAATTCTGTGGTCTCTACATTTTGCCTGCCGAACAATGCCAACAGTGACAACCTCGTCATTTTGGACGGGTCTCCCTCCCCATCTCGTTTAATACTGTTTTTGTCTGCTACACTTATGAAGATCTTCGATCCTTTCGTGATCTCAACCTGTAGTGGTGTTAGGAAAAAAATGTAATGGAAGTTTAAAAACTTGCTTACCTAAACACTCCTTTGAAGGAAAACTCAAAAATGTGACTTCAAAGGATTTAATGATAATCACAGAGCCTCTACCAAACCTACCTTGGGAGTATTACTTGGTATGGGGAGAACTTCCAGATATTCAGTGTGATGGCCTTTCGAGCCTTGGGCAAACTCGCTAAATCTCATGAGTGCCCTCACATAATTTGGAGAATCCTTATCTGTCAATACACACAAAACATGCATAAATGGAGTTCCAGACCTTAAAAAAGCAACAAGTAATGGTAACCAAGAAATACTTACAAGCTTGCTGTAGGTCTAGGCAATGTTTGCAGCAATTTAAATTGCCAGTATCTGCATCTTCATTGTCTTTAACACCACTGTCTTTGACTCCGTTGTCATCATCTTAAGGCCACTCTGGTCATTGTCAGCCCCATCATCAATATGATCATTATTGTCACTGTCGCCACCTGAGATATCATCATCACCAATTGCATCAAGATTTTGACGCAGCACTTCACGATCAACCTCATCCTACAGAAGAAGAAAAAAAAACGAAGTTTAGAATAAATTCCAGTCACAAAGAAGAAATTTCTCGCAACATTGAAAACATGAGTGGGTACCTGAGCTGCTCTTTGGGCTGCTTCTGCAGCTTTCTTGGCTGCAGCTAACTCTTTTGCCTTTTGCATCTGTTCTGCTGTTTGCGGCTTCAGGCGCTCCCCAACAGCTGAGGCCACCTGATTGGCTGAGGCGGTTCCAGATGCTGCTGCCCTCTTCTTTCGATCTGCTCTCCCTCTTTTCATAGCTCCGTCCTCAGCTTCCTTCCTTTTCTGTACCATGTCTTCAATCTCCATACAGATTTCATTTTCCTTTTCACTGAGTTTGAGCACATCACCTGGTAACACAATCGAGAATAGAACATTATTTTGAAGAAGATGAAACAAAGTAGAGAAGTAACAGAAACTGAGGACAGGTGACTGAAGTCATGGTTATTCAATCAAGCAAAACATTGAAGCCACTGACAAAACTGAAGCTTTTAGGGAAAAGACGACAGGGAGTGGGGATTGGAAATCGTTTCCTATTAATGACAGTTGGAACCATAAAACTGCAGATATTGTTGTGGCATTCCCCCATTCCCCAATGAGGTTATGTAGGTCTGAATTCGTTGCACTTTCAATTTATTATCTACACGACATTATCGATCAATATCTAGGCGTTCTGCAGTGAGTTAAAGGCAAAACGGCAAAAACTTACTGCTTATGAAGCGGACGACCCCTCGGTGAAACTTGTTGCCACTTTTCACAGTCGTGATGGCGCCCACATGCCGGTCTTCCTCATTAATTTTCGTCAGATCTTCGCAGCTGACTTGCTCCGAGTCTACCCAATAGACAACTGCCTTTGTCTTTCCCATGGTATCAAAGTAATGGACACTTGGCCCCTAGATCAAGCCGCACACAATGTTGGCCTATTTGACGACGCGACCTCTCAAGACGCTCAAGACAACTGCAGCGAACCAAAGCGAACGAACGAAGTTGGCGACTGGCGAGATCGAAAACCTCAGCTCTTTCTGTCTCTGTTGCACTTCAGAGGAGCAGCGAGAGCGACAAAGACCGAAATCATTCGAATTTGGTCGTTTTCAACAGTTGAGCATCGCCGTGGTCGAGTGGGGGTGGGGAGGAGGCAGAGTTACCAGATTGGGCTACAAATCGCGAATTGGGCTATTCTCGAGGCTGGAATAGAGGAAAAAAGCACGATGAAATATCCCAAATTAGCCCAATTCGCTATGTTTCCCCCCAAAAGGTATCATTTTGGCGGTTTTTTTTTTCGTTTTCGCGGTTTGGGGTTGGCAACATCTGGCAGCACTCGGCGGCAGTGGCAGAGAAGAAGAAGAGAAGCGGAGAGGAAGGTGAGACGTAGGCCGAAACAGCCTAAACCTGTCGGACGTTTGAAAACACAATATAATAATTCAATTATGCAGTCATAGTGATGTGCCTGTTAAACGATTACGAAGTCCAACCTTGGACTGGAATAGTATAGGACGCTAGCTCAGCCACAGTGCAGCACCTCAACGGCCTAACGGTCACCGTAAGACGCTGTTTTCAAAACGAATTGGCTTCGCTGATTTGGTTGAGTACGTAAAATTTGAGGCAGTCTGCTTTGTATAAATTGTAACTGATACGAGTCTCGCGACTTTAGCATTACAACTGCGACTGGCAAATGCATTTAAAATAGTTGAATCATAACCTCTGTGTGAGGTGAGCTCGCAATACATGTAAGCCGAGTTAGCGTCCGCTGGTCTTCTCTAGTTCCACATAGTGCAGTTTCCTTTTCACACATCGCGTTAGCTCACTTGCATTTTAATTTGTCGTGCTGGCGGGAGTATTTTCATGTTATGCCAGTTTCATTTGTTTCAGTCTTTCTATAAGATTATCCACGTATTGTTCTTTGTTTTTGTGTCTCATGGACATAACTGTTATGTTCGATCAGAATTATTCAATAGCTTGCTGTGATGCCACATGAACTTCCTTTTTTGTCCCAGATAACATGTACTTCAATGCATTCGGTGCTGGCATTGTTGATATGTTATCTTCGTGGCATGCTCACTCAGTAATGTTTAATACTTGTCATTTAAAACTGTGTTGTTTTTTTTGGTGACAGCGTGGACTGTCGGCTGAAATTAGAAGATGATGCGTCCTCTACATCAATGGAAGATCCGGATGCCTAATTTTGACCCAAATACCAATGTGAAGTGATCGGGGAGGTGCCATAGAATTGCTTCTACTTTGTCTGTGGGCCCTGGTTGAAGACTTGGTACGCAAGACATACTGAAAGGCCTCAGGTATTTATGTTGATTTGTTACAAAACTAGTTTCATTTTCAATTTGTACTCAAAATTTTCCTCAAATGCTGTGAACTGAATTGAACGTAACTGAATCGTGAACTGAAAGCACTCACAGTGCTCCCTCTAATAGAGCTTTTAATGTTAATGTATGATCAGTACTTTTTGGTGTGGAAAACAACTAAAAAAAACTTCAAATTCATTGTGATTTTAAATTTATTACACTATTAATTTTTGCAGTTTGGACCTATCTAAAACTGTTCTACCAAGATGGCTTCATCATTTCAACTTGGATAAAAGGCTTCAGACTGCAGACAACACTCTATGAGTTTCAGCTTACCAGGCTATGGTAGTGCCACTGTGTAGGTGAGTTGCTTGAATCCAAGCTGATTGTTTTCTAGTCTACAGTTCTTAACATGTTGACTGTGGCACGGTTTGAACGTTTGAGATTTGTCTCACAGGGTGTGTGTCACGTCGCAGTCAATGTGTTAATATGCAGACAAGCTCTTGGCTAGGCAGCAATATAAACAGAACCAGCACCTTTCTCTTCAAATAATGATTTATCTTTTGTCTTTACTTTTTGTAGCATTATTATCATGCAGGCTGCAAGACCTGTGAACTGGTTTTGTCTCTGTGCAGGCTGCCACTCAGCACAAAGAGACCAGGGTTAAGTTCTTCATTGTGGAATTCTTCAAGTTTGAATCTTTGAATCTGCAATGCTATTTTGGACTGCTACTCACGTAAGTAGTCAGCATTTCTTTGTCATGTTCTGTCACACTTTGTAAGCAGTTTTATAATGTGAATTCTATTTTTAAACTTGTCTGTTTTTTATAAATTATAGGTTGACAAAGTGGGGTCTGTTGGCATAGTACTGCTGATCTGAACATTGAGATTTTTGTTGCAAGGTCAGTATTCTCTGATTATTTTGTTCTAAGTAATGAAAATGTTTTTGTTTGCATGTATTCCTCTTATCTCCTTGAAAACATCAGTCTTCTCCTCTGCAACCATAATTATTCGTGCTGTATTCATCATGTGTGTAATAGTATTTTCCTTGCTCTTTATTTGTCTACAGTTTGTTTGCAAGCAATTCCAAGATGGTGCCATCATCTAAACTCAGATGAGAGCTCTCAGAAGTCAGATGCCAGCTTACCACACTATGATGCTGCCAGCTGTCACTCTGAGGTGAGTGACTTTTAAATCTTGCCCATAATCTATTTATTTTTTCAATCGATATTTCTTATATGATGCACCAAGTTCTTTGCAAGGAATTGAGAAGCACTGATCCCTGAAATAAAAGAGGAAGCTGCCATTTCATTTGAGGCTGTTAGCCAAATGTATGAGGGGGGGGGGGGTCCCATCAAGAATATCCCCCCCATTTTAGTTTGTGAGTGAATATGCAGCTTTTAACTTACAGACTGAAAAAAAATAATGATTGCTCTGTCATTCTCTTGATGTGAACAGAATCAGTTCCTTTTTTTCCCCAGATCGGCTATGTTTACTCACATCAAGTTTAGTTAAGGCATATAAACCACAGAGGAAGAAAACTACACCTCTCTGGAGCTGGCATTTAAACCCACGTGTGCCGTTTCAAAGTGAGCATTTGAGCTGACTGAGGTTCGTGGAAGGTGGTCTTGGGTTCAAGTACCGGCTCCAGAAGGGTGTGATTTTCTTTCCAAGTAACCCTATATTTCTTCAGTTTTCATTAATAAAGACCTGTGTTTTGCTTTCTCTGTTAATGCTGAAGCACAAGAAGACCAAGATGGAATTCCTTATCAGACGAGATTTCTGACTCCCTTAAAATCAACTGTGCTTTCTTCAACGTAGGGGAAGTGAAGAGGTAAGTGGCAGCATTTATGTTTAATGCCCTGTTATACTTGGAAACTGATCATGGTATGTAATAGGAGCAGTTGACCACAACAATTTTTCCCCCCCCCCCCCCCAGGGATGTGATCACTTTCCAGTAAAGACACTTCTTCTTCGATCTCATCTTTAATGTATGAATCGCCTGCTTGTTTTTAAGTATGCAATGCTAATGTTATTACTTTACAACTTCAAGTGAGGATAAGCTATCTCCTGCTTTTGTGCTAGTCTAAGAAGTTACTGTACTTGAAATGGATGTATAATATGCCAACTTTCAAATGAATAAATGTTGCGTGAACCGTTTCATGATTCTAGAGTTTATGTAATTCCAACACGCACACACTACCGCCTACAAAGTAAGGCAACCAGGTACCGTCCCTGGACGTTTTTAGTACTCTTTATTTGGTCGACACCTTTTGAAGCCCTAGTCCCGTGGGCGAAACGCGTACAGGCAAGGGTCCAGGTACCCCACCGTAACCGCTGGCCGTGGGGCGCCTAGGAGGGCGTTTTTTGGTTGTTTTTGGCCTGTGAACGTACTAGTCCTGTCAGCCAAGGAGGACCTGGAGTGCCCTGGTCCAGGCGTTCTAAAAGGGACTCTCATGAGCACCGAAAGCGTCCTATTCCGTTTTGTAAGGGAAACAAGAAATCAGCGAGTTGCTGAGTCATTACACACAGTTACAGCTGCCGAAGAACCCTAAATCATGATATTCTTGTCCAGGAAACAGGTTCATGGAGATCGCGTCCATTCTTCGACAGTAAACCCGGTAACACTCCCCCAAAATCCCGCAATTGTGTTGAAAGTGAAGAGCAGGTTTATAGAAAGGACGTTTGACTGTGGTAACAGGGTTTTGACACGTTCGCATTAACCACTACAGCCTATCTGGAATATGAAGTCTGCACTTCTCCGATTAGTGCAATCGAGTGCATTAAATCGAACTTTTCACCTACTAGCCCCGTAACATATATCGCACATGCTTAAGCGCTCATTGTCAGACAGAGCAGACACTCGAGGGTTCCGCGACCTTTGTAACCGGGTTGATTACATGAGAACGATTAAAACTCGATTGCACTGATTTCGAAGAGATGTACAGAGAATGCCAAACGACGGGTGAAAGGATCTTGAGACCGACTGCATTTGAAACTGTAGTCCCCGAAGCATAGTTACGAACTAGATATTTGTCTTTAAATAGGCCGCAATCTATCGTAGCGTATGTAGACAGGAATATTGTTGAAAACTGCAGGTCGTAGCCAAATGCATCTGTAGACTATCTGTAAACATTGCAGTTGCCATCGCGAGCCATGTCTTCAGTAAATCGGTAGCCTATCAGTCATTGGACATGCAGACGGGTCTAGTGTTGGGAACTCCAGATATGACGGCGCCGAATCTAGAGACAAACTACAGGCGAAATAGAAAACAATAAATAGAGTTTATAACTCAAATTGAGAATGTTGTTGATATCCATTCTAACCCAAGGCCGGAGTACAGACCGCTTTAGAGTTGAAAACTGTAGACGAACTGTGGACAAACTATGGACGAAACTGTAGTCCAACGCAGCTGGGAATCTCGCTTCGCCGTCGAAGAAGTAGGGTTCTTGCCCCAGGTCTCTGCAAGCGCAATAGCCTTATCTCCGCTTGGCGAGCAAGTCGCGGGTTCGAATCCAGCTATCTCACGGTAAGTTTCTTGAAATATTAGTGTTAAGTAAGTGAGCTTCGGGCTAGAACCTGACGGGGGACTGTTGAGGAGGGGGGCGAAATTTTTTATAGTGTTTTGAATACAGTGCCGAGTGCACCTTCAACTGTGGACAGAACTAGAGACGAAACTGCAAGTGTTCCAATTTTTTACAGACCGTCCACAGTTGGTCTACAGTTTGTCCGCAGATATCTGTAGTCTACCTATAGTCTGAAATTTGTTCGGTTTAGATTCATACGACCATTACCAACATGAACAGACTGCGGGCATAGTTTCGTCTACAGATCCTTCCACCCGTGGTCCTCCACGATTCTTCACATTTCCGAGGGTACCTTCGTTCCAAGCATCCAGTTCTTGAGTTTGTCACTGTACCCGAGGCCCGGCGGTTGCACTACATCATGCCACCAGTCGAAAAGCCTGACCAGATCCGTGTGTGTGCCAGCCTGAGTCTCAGACATGTCGCGACTGCCCTTTCACCATGGCTCACCGACATTTAATTCTAGACGATTGATCAGCCACACGCCTGTAAAACACATTATTTTATGCATACTTACGATACCTATGTGTGTTAAAATTACCATACTTCGTGATCTCAGAAAACTGTACTTTCTGTAGCAGTTTTCCGACACTGCACTACGGTAGGGTGGTACGTATCCGCAAAGTGGGGTAAATTATTATGGACTGACTCGTCACAAATTTCCAAAGGGCTTATATTTTATGGGGAAACTGCGGCCCGGGCATGAGGTAAATCTCGAATTCGAACGAAGATACGACATTTTACTTACACAAGCGATGAACTTTTATACGTGAGGTTTGGCTCATCTGCGTAAGGTAGAGGGAAACAATCGGTAAACCGAATGGCAGCCACACTCGATCTTTGGGACACCGTCGGCTGTCTTTGATTGTTTCTGGCGTTTTCTGGTATTCTTGACCCTTGTGCCTATGCGGGATCGAGTGGACTCATGTATGCCACCTGCCAGTGCGTTAAGAGGAAGGCATAGGATCGACACAGGACAATGAACGGAAACACCGTCCGTCCCGGGCCCGACAGAAACTGAAACCAGCCAAATGACCACACGACGCGACTACGCCCTCCCCCAACAGCAGTAGTTCGAGCTGATAGGACGAACCTGGCTGCCTATATCGCTACACGAACCCGCCCGAACCACTGGAGTATATGCACGACACGTGGCTTCGTCTTTAGAGCTAGACATGAATGACAGTGATGAGCCGAAGCCAATCATCCCCATCAATCCTGCTGTCCAATCTGGGAGGCCATGAATAAACTGTGCCACAATTCTAGGGGGCATCCGTATACCACGTGACCGAATTGGGGGAGGGGGTCAGCCACAGGTCACACTGCTTTATTAAATACATGGGAAGGTTAGGTTAGCCAGGTCACGCGGGGGGAAGGGTCTTAAAGTGGCCTATTTTGGGTCACGTGGTATATGGATGCCCCTCTACCTGTGCTGCACATCAGGCGGGCTGGACTCTGAGGAATAAGAGAAAGGATGTTAACGTAACTTTTTATCGTAACGCGATATAATTACCGTTACTTGCTAAGCAGAGAAACGTGATCTCGTTACGAATCAAGAAACTGTTACGTAATTCCGGTATTGTAACGATGTAACGGCGTTAAATCGTTACCCAAAAAAAACTATTTGGAAATTAGGGGGGAGAGTTCACAGTTATAGTATAGCGATTGATTTTAACACTGCATTTAAAATAAAAGTCATTACAGCAACAAAGAACTTATTGTACTGAGAGATTAGTGGAAATGACAACGGCTAAAGCCCGTTGAATCATTTTAATTTGGAGAGAGCGAAAATAGGATGTTAACTCGGTATTGCGTGTGGCTCCATACGTTGCAAAAATAACAATACATCACCGTGAAAAAAATTCGGCTTAGAGGACCTTCAACATCTGTAGTATTGGTCACGACCATAATTCATCGCATGGCTGGTAGACCAGGTTGACGAGATTCAACATTGTAAACTCCATAGCCTTTTTGTCAATATTAGTTAGGAAATCGGACTTTTAAGTATCCAGGCGAACTGAGTGCTCGGAAGCGGCCAAAAATGCGTTTTCTAGACGTTTCGTGCAAGAAGACAACTTTAATTTTCTGAAAGTATAGTTGGGTAAAACGTAGGGCTGGGCGATTCCTAGATTTTCCTATCGCGATACGATAACGATATACCGTATGCACGTGGCTGCCACAGGGTGTTTTCACAGCGTTTTTAGCAACTTTCAAAATTTCTGCCACAGCTCCTTTTGCTTCAGACATCATAACGCTGCAACTTTCCGTGGAAACTGCGACACAATTGTTCATGTCCAGTCCCAAACCCTCACCAGCCTTAATTGCAATTTTCCCAAGTACCTCGCCTGACAAAATGGGCTCAGGGCATGGACGCCGACTCTGAGTTTCATCTTCTTCCCGCAAATCGTCATCAAGGTAAGCTTCATCGTCATTATCATTTTCAGGTTCTTTAGGTAACATGTCTGCGGCAGCTTGCCGTGCATCAATAAACTTAATGAAATCTTCTCGCACTATTGCATGTTTGGGATCAGTAGTGCAGTCGACATACCTCAGTACAAGTGGCATTTGGGAAATATGTGAGATGTCAGGAGATTCGTCGAACATTATCCCAAAAAATCTTGCTGCAAGCACTCTGCTTTTGATGCTTCCCTGAATTTCCTGACCACATAACCGAATGAATTCATTCTGGTGCGCCGGAGCAGTGTATTTTAATTTTGTGTTTTTGTCTCTCAGTTTCATTTCCAGAACTTCGTCACCAAATCGAGCGCGAAATCGCAACAGACTGCGAAGATTCCCATCATTGTGATCCGGAGCATCAAGGGTAAGTTTTCCACTATACCTATGGCCACGTATAGCCACGAAGAGCAATGTTCTGCCTTCCACAAAAGACAATTGTTTCAATAATTTTCTTAATTAAAACTTTCTTTTCTTCCAGGTCTACTAGCCTCTGAGTTTGCAGCTGGTTGCTTACTTCCTTGTCGGGATTCCTAAATGTATACAAAAAGTCCTGCCCAGCTAAAGTTGCTTCCATGTGGTATGATGTTCTCATGTGAGCTTCAAGGGTACCATCCTTTCCCAAAATCTTAGCAAAGTTTTTTACAGGTTCGGTGACAAGTTTCTGAAGAGGGACACCACCTCGGACTGTGCCTGGTACGACGAAAGGGCAAAATTTGCAAAACAGGCCTTCCTGAAAGAGCGAGTACACTAACCAGACTTTGTAACGTGTCAAATGAGACTGGTTCAGGTACCTTTTCTCAGTCGATTTTTTTTTGTTATGGACAGAAAACGGTAAGTTGTTAACATCCAGTGTGACTTGTTCGTCTGTCAGAATTTTAAATAGAGTGAAATCATCAGGTCTCTTCTTTCCGATGTGATGGCCAATGTCATAACTTAAAGCATAATCCCCTTCTAATGTTACAGGTGCAGCAGGAACAGGACAAGGACTTTCGTCGCCACCACCAGAGGAAGGTGGAAGTGGACGTGCACACATTTCCACAGCCATAGACACTGTCGATAGTAAAGACAATGCACACCTAAGTCTATGTTGTTACAGAAAGTAAATTAAAAAAAAAGAAAACAAAGTTTGAGTTTCTTTTTTACCTCCTGTACCCTCACCACCACTACCATCACCGTTGACATCAACCACGACCTCGCCACTGCTGCTTCTCTTTTTATTGAATGCGCCGCGCGGGGGCTAGGAGTGGGGGGGGGGGGGGCGGTGCTACAGTGCGCTGGGGATAGCACGAACACGGCCGAGCACGGCGCACGGCTGGGAGCGCGGGGTCACGGAGTGTGAGGGACGGGACGAGAGCACAGGCACGACCAGCGCGGCAGCCGCGGGAAAAGTTATACGATTGCAAGTATGTGTCAGGGCGTCGGCGCGGGGGCGCAGCGCCCGGCAGCTCGAAAATAACAAAAATTTTGGTCTCCTTCGGGAACCAAAGGGGGGGGGGGGATCGCCCCCATCGCCCCCCTAATTACGCGCCTGCCACGTGCTTAATAACTCCCTTTCACAGTCATTGAAGGTCCAGCATGTCAAAACTACTTCCTCAGTCATGCAACAAACATCCACGTTCATGAAATCCTCTTCGAAGCGGAATTATGTTGTACGAGAGATTATGAAGAAGGCAGGCATGCCCAAGCTGTGTGAAACTAGATTCATTGAGAGACATGATTGCTTACCTTACGTTTTGTGACAACGTCTCGTCTGTAATACAGGTGCTGCAAGAAGTAATGGGCTGGAGTGAATCTAAAGCTGCAGCTGATGCCCAGTCGCTTATTCTGTCTCTCACTAATCCAGCATTTATTGTAACACTGGTCTGCATGTGCGATATTTTTTCTTTGACTCTGCCACTTGCTCACATTCTTCAGAAAGTTTCCCTTTATGCCGCAACAGCCAGTGAGCACATAAATGATGTTATAATTTATCTCGAAGAAAAGAGGCGTCAAGCCGATGAGAACTTTTCTGTGCTCTTTTCTGAGGCTGCTGAGATTCTGGAGAAGCTCGGGGGGGGGGGGGGGGAATGAAAACACCTCGCGTCTTTAGACAAGGTCGTGCTGGACATCCTGCTTCTGATGACCCTGAAACATATTTCAGACAGGTTAGTCAGTCATAAAATCATATAAAAATCATAAAAACTGAAAAAACACAACTAGTAAAAACTTTTAATAGTATATATTTTAAGGATTAGTGATAGGAATTAGATTTACCTGTTTTGTTTCATTTACAGACTATTTACGTACACATTCTTGATGCCATTTGTGAAGATATTAGGGAGGGATTCTCTAAGGAGGCACTTGAGTCCTATGGATTGGCATTTCTGCTGCCAAAACTCTTGAAATCTGCTGAGGTTTCCTCTGAACAAATACGAGCAAAACATGCGTCTGCGATTACTTCAAAGTACTGGTCGCTATTTGCTGAAAGGTCGTTTCAGCAGATGTTTCTGGCTGAACTTACTCTATGGCAAAGGAAATGGACCGTGTTGACGTTGACAATGCCGTTTTACCTGTGGATGCTGTTGCTGCAATAGATGCCTGTGACGCAGAAGTGTTTCCACTAGTCAGTGGGTTACTAAAAATTCTTGCTACATTTCCAAGTAGTACGTGCACTGCTGAAAGAAGTTTCAGTACCCTAAGGAGGCTGAAAACGTACCTAAGAAACACCATGATGGCAGATAGACTTACCGGACTGGCGACTGGCCTTGCTGATCCATCGTGCAGTAGACGTGAACTTTGACGCTGTTGTAGAAATATTCCTGAAATGTAAAAAAAAAAGAAGGCTTTAATCGTGTGATTAGAATTTTATTTGCTTGACATACCCTTTTTAAGTGCATGTTAAATGATATGAGTACCTTTTGTTATGTGGTGATGAATATATTAAATACTTACCATGCTGTGTGCACCATAAAACTGATTCTTGTGTTTGTTTAGTACACCAAAATTAACTGATTCACCGAGATCCGATACGAATTGGAAGTTTGCCCCTAAACATAGGCAACCCGCGAAGTACCGCCCCCCCCCCCCCCCCCCCTAGCCCTAATTACGCCACTGATCGCCCCCAAAATTATCGGACTTTATCGTCCGGTAAATTATCGGACTTTATCGTCCGGTACATTTTTGGAATTTATCGCCCGATACATTCGGTTTTGAAAAGTGAGAAAAAAATTCGTAAAAAGTGACTGTTGCCCTGAAAAATCAGGAAGTGACGTAGCCTAGGATACATTTCAAAATTTTATGTATTTAATTAATGACGACGGAATTACACGTTAATTATAGCTTATTAGTTTATAGCTTGTTTATAGATGATTTATTATAGCAGATTTCTGCATGCTTTCGATGTAACAAGAGACAAAATCTACTTTAGCAAGGGCGAGCATGTGTCTCTGAATACATTGCCACTGCCACCAACTGGTTCCGGTCTGGGGCTTACTTTTGTTCTTCTCCTTTCCGGCCCAGGATCCACGGAAATACCCTATCCAACTCATCTCGCTACGACACGCGAAGGTTGTGCCACCGCTGTTATCCTCATGAATGCCATGCGACTTTGTAGTCCGTTTCAGTACACGAGCCACACGGAAGTGGTTTACGGGCAGCCTCCGCCAGACAAGCAACCCATACGGTATTTTCAGAGAGTTCGTTGGTTGTGTTCAGTGCTTAAGTGTCGATTAATGTCGTCTGCAGTCGTGCCGGCTAAATATTGCACATTGAGAGGAAGCGGGGGCTAATTTTCCTGTGCCTATCAAAACTACCCGAAAATTTGACGGTTCAAAGGAATTTTTGGGGGGGACCGAATATTTTACGAAATATGGTTTAGTCGATCGACTTCAATCGCCTTAACTGAAGTCACGGGCCAGGACGTTTTAGTTTGTGGCGTATTTCGTAGTTTTAGGCAGTTGGATCCGTTCTTCGGCCACCTACAACTTAGACTCGCGTGGGCGTGGCTCTGATTGGGTGAACTAGTCACGTGGCTACAAGCGCTTTGGCAGGGACAATCTTGCACCACTTAAAAATGCTCCGCGATGCCGCGTCGGCTGACGACGACTTGCGAAATTCCGTTCAAAAAAGTGTAAAACACAATGTCTTCGGTACTCCTTAAGACGGTACCCATCAGAACCGTTCGGAGACTTGAAAGGACATGAGGACCGGTCGGGAAGCTTGGAGGTGCGATGAGGACTGGCTCAGCGCAGACCAGTCGAGGACCTCGAAGGAACTATATGAGGACCGTTGCGAACCAGTCCGAGACCGCCAGGGACGGAAATTCAAGGACCGGCCTTGATTAAGATTTTAACGGATCTGACATTAGCCGACGTTGAAAGACAGTCCTTGATTGTGGCGGATCTGGGTCCAAAGTCAATTACCCCATTTGAACTGGAAGCCAATTTTGGTGTCTGGCCACTGAGTGGATGTTTCTACTGTTAGCGTGCTACCGGCAAAAATTAAAAAAGCGTTAGGTACATTCATCCGGTGAGTTGCATGTAGAACCAACTGAGGGACGTAAGTCAAAAACACATTGTATGGAACTAACAAGAGCAGTTGTGTGAAAATGTAATCCAGTATAGGGGGCGTATGAGGTGTGTACTTTTTGACCTAAGTCTTTAAAACGATACCAAATGACATTGGGTTGTCACCACCCATACCCACCAAATTCGGAAGAATTGGGAGGAACTAAGACGATCTGTGGAGTTAAAATTTTACCCCTTTGTAGAGACCTGGTCACGCGACAGGGCACCAGACATTAAATTTTTGTAACACTTATTTTTGATTCGATGCAATGTGCGAGCGCTAGGAGCTGACGCTTAAGCCGAGAATTTATCAAAGACCGCGTGGTTTGCGGACTAAATGACTTATGTCACATTGAGTCTTGCATCTAGGGCTGACAGTGTGACGTAAGTCGCGGACGGCACGTGCTATTAAGTTTACGTCGTCTTTGTCGACTTGAAGTCATATAATGTTACGTTCCTGAAACGCCCTGAGTTTAGTACGTAGCAAATGGCATTCTAAAAATTTGTTATGGGGTGATTTTCGACCGGGCCTTCCATTATTGCGACATAAGTCGACATGCGTTACTGTCGCTGATCTGCATACGTCACGTAATGACGTACGCCACATTGAAGATAACATTCTGAAAAGATCTTCGGATGCGAAAAGACTGGAGCTTCCCTTTAAGAATCCCAATTTTAGCTAAAGTTGACTTACGTTAGTTTTTCCGAATGTCCGAAGTCCTTTTAATTAATTGTGCAAAAGGTTACCGTGAATTATATGCACGCGTGCGTGTCTGAGTAATTTTTGAACCCAATCTGGTAACCTTTTCTCGTGGTCTGAAAAAATCGTCCTCGTTCCCAAATTTACTTTTTTTAGACTAGGTGACACATAGAAACAAGGCGTCATGTGGGTTTTGAACGACACTCTAGTCGCACGCGGTTGCTCGGAACGTCACCGTGGATCACCGTGGATTATTGCTGTGGAATTCAATAATCTATCTCGTCAGCGTTCCCAGGGTTCGACTGTCGAAACGATACCGAATCGATGTCGACTCGCTATCCATTGAGAAAGACGAAAGAAGAACAACTAATTTTTTCAGTTACAATTTTTTTTGTTGTTCTGAGAATTAAAACTTTGTTGGGGGCACTACTTATTAGTTGAACTAACAAAAACTCAGTTGCTTCAACGATAAGTTTGTTGCCGCAACGAAACAAAAAAGTTTTGTTGCGGAAGCAAAATTGCAGTTTTGCCCAGCAAGGCACATTTGTTGGACCAACTAACTTATCATTATTGCAACTAAGGAATAGTTCGCCAAACAAAATTTTAGTCCTCAGAACAAAATTTACTGTTTGTCTGGAAATCAAATGAAACCTTCGTTGCGAAACACTAATATGTGTTCTTGTCGAAAAATTCATCAAATCAATAATGTAATTCAGCCTCGATTCGACATCGAAATGTCAGTCTAAAATAGCTCAAGTCGATTCCCCTCCAATATTCGATGTGCAATCGATGAAATAATCGAGCTTCGACAAAATTTACACACTAACGGGATCGATTCGGTACAATGTTTACAGTCTATTCCTGCCTGGGCTGTAGTTTGTTTTTTAAATTACAGATTAAAGAACATGCCACGAGGAAATGGCGGAAGTGTGCTCTGCAGAATCCTGGTCCTCACAGCGCTGTCCATCATCACCCCAGTGGCACGTGGTTCCAAGTACATGCCGACATTAGCGGTGCGTACGCCGCAAATTGTAGTTAAAACTTACATAGGTGAATTTGAAAATTGCAATTCAGTGTGGGCGCTGGGCGGCGCTCGGCGGCGGCGGCGTGTCGCCTGCTGGCGCTCCCCCGTGACTGCAGACGACGCGGCGCACACTCTCAGAAAAATAAAATGGAATTGACCGAAGAATATCAAGATGACTAGAATCTTTAGTCGATTCCACCAAAGATCCGTCGTTTCCAAAAAAAAAAATCATCTTGATTTTCTTAGCCCATTCAATTTTCTTTTTCTGACAGTGCAGGCAACCCGCAACACAGCAGCGCGCGCTCGGTTGCCTACCGGGCAGGCGCGAAAGCTCATTACGAAATCGCAATTTTCCGCATTTTTAGACGTTTGCACCAATTGGTCCACTGGTAAAAAATGATCCCCTTCGAATGCCCTATCCACTTGTGACTAAAACGAGAATAAACACCGTGTATTGTTAAGGGGTGCGGAGAATAGAGGGCACAAGTACGTGCAGTCAGTTAGAGGGGAAAGGCCCAACTGTTTTGTTAGGGACCCGTTGCGATGGGGTAACAACAATACACCAGTCCGTCGCTGCCCACGAGCAAGCCACTCCCTCCCGCCCCGCCTAAGAAGGGTAACAAAAACACATGGATGAGAACGAAGAGGAGGCGCGACATGGCACTTAAAGCACAGAACACAAACCGAATAGAGAAGCGACGGCGAGAATGAAACTACACTTGAGAAATTACAGGCGGCTCTCCGCCAAAATTAGGTCACGAGGGACCACCAACCACCGGAGCTAGTCTGTCCGTCCGCAAGGACCACTTCGGACGCGCGACCGCAGCTGGTCAGCGCACTTGACCAGGGGCGTCACTTCAGTCCAGAACTCAGAAATGCCCAGTCCACCAGGACCAAGGCTTGGTTGTGGTCCCCACTTCCCGGCGTGGGTTGAAGAACCACAAGTGCTCCTCTTCTGGATCACGGGGCGCTTAGTCCAGAGGTCGCAGCGCTGCTACATCCGCCAGGATGCGACGGCGGGCGACGGCGGCCCGCTCACGGACCTAGTGGTGGAGGTCCTGCAGCCGGTGGAACCGCCAGCCAGGGTACTCACTCAGACCGGCAGATCCGCGGCAGAACGGGGACCTTCTGGAAGAGGACGGCCCCGTGCGCCATCACCGGTAGTCATAGCGGTTTTAAAAATATATTTTCAAAGGTCAATGTGGCCAAAATAGCTGATTTTGATTGATTTTTCGCACAAAAAACGCCGATATCTCGAAAACCGCGAAAGTTACAGCATTTGCCTTGAAATTTAGGCTCTTCGGGTGCTAGTTTGGCCGGATTGATCTTAGAAACTTTATTTAAAAAACAAAACCAACATTTGTTGTTAGTGCTGCACGGGACAGTTAGGCCCCCAAGCGGGGCTCGGTCGGACCCTCTAAATATTGTCCGATTTCAAAATTTTTTGATTTTTTTCTTACTTGTGTTGCTGTTTTTGTGTCTTTTCTATGCAGCCTGTCCATTGCGTCAATCCAAATGTCGTGATCCTAGCTAACTGTCGAACACTTATAATCTGGCATAGTGGCATGTTTCCACTTTTTACCAGAATTGAGTTTTTATTAGGTTTTGTGACCTAATGAACAACTGCACCTGTTGGTGTACTCAGCTTCTCATTATGTCTAGTAATTATTATTTTCCGTGCTAAAATGGAATCTGTTTCATAACCAGATGAACCAGATGCAATTACAGTATATTTTAATTCATCTCACTACAAAACTGGATTAAAAATTAAGATGTGCATTGGAAGTATTTGTTCTGTGACTTCTGTGGCGACCACCATTAGTATATAGACCTCCATGTCAGATCATGATGACCCTATGCCACTTTGACATGGGTTCAGGGAATGGAATTGCTCCAGTCGCAGTGTGCTGTTAGGTATAAATACCACCACGGCTTTGGATACACATTTATTACTATTTGTCAAGATGTTGTTTCTTTTGTCTTTAACTTCCCCTCTTCTGTGACCAAGACTGTTTCTTAATCCGTCTGATATTTACTTGACAACACATGGACAAACTTTTCACGAGTCTCCACGACATTGAGCGAGACCAGCAGCCAGCAGATTTTTTTCAGCCAGGCATTAATATGGAAGTAAAGTTTCAAAGAACATAATGCAGGGATTAAAAAAGCATGAATGCCAAAAATTTTCCAAGGTTTCTGCGGTACTAACTATTTTAAGATTGAACTGTTGAGTGGGTATTCATTATTTGAATCTGCCGTTACGGACTGTCTTTTTATCCAGGACCCAATGTGAGAACTTAATTGTTCATGCTATTCGCAAATAATGCGAGAAGTGCATCAACACATTTGTTCAATGAATCAACAATTGTTGTTCCCACCAAAATGCTTTCGGCTCGAACGGCGACGCAGAGCGCCTGCGAGTGCTAGGGTAGGCCAGCCCGCATGCCATGCCTGCATGCCGAAGTCGTAGTTGCCTACATAGCAGGTGCCGTTTGCGCTGCGCCTGGCCTTTTTTTGTTTGTGGTAATATCGTGGATGTGCCAAGTGCGAGTGCTAGGGTAGGCCAGCCCGCATGCCATGCCTGCATGCCGAAGTCGTAGTTGCCTACATAGCAGGTGCCGTTTGCGCTGCGCCTGGCCTTTTTTTGTTTGTGGTAATATCGTGGATGTACCAAGTAGATGATTCCTCAGTCTAATTCACAACAGTTTTCTACTGATGTTATGAGCAGTCGGTGCGTTTCGGTGCGGTACGGGATGTTAATATTATATGTATTATAAGGTATTATAGGGTATTATAAGGTATTATAGAGGTATTATGGTGGTATTATGGGCCCGCGTCGGGAGTAGTACGAGTCAGCCACCCCTTGCGCGAAAGGTCATAAAAGTTCCCAAAAAATTTGTCCCCTTAAAATTATCTGTCATAAACAAAAACATAAATGTACTACCGTCGCACTGATTCTTTCGTAATAAGTACCACAGTTCTTCGTAAGATAATTTCCAGTGAAAGCAGCAATTTCGACAACGGTTTGTCCTACAGGGCCCATACCTTGTAAAGCTGGAACGTCTCACAGAGTGCGACCCACCTGGCTCCTCCAAAGTTAACCTCCGCGTATCTCACTTCCACCCGTCGAAGCCATTTGAGAAGCAGTTCATGTGGGGCAGCTATTTCTGGGCAGTCGAGACGGACGACGAGTGCCCTGTAAGTTCATCACATAAACATCTCCGGTTAGCAATCAAAGTGACATGGGTCCATAACTCATAATAACATTTAAAAATAACGTGACGTTGTTACACACTTAGAAAAATTATAAAAATTCATAACGAATTTATCATAACATGTTGAGGTTTTTCGTAACAATAATAACATTTCTAACACGTTGATGTTTTCTACGGCAAATTTCAGAACCTTCAGAATCTCGTTATAAATTTTTACAAAGCGCCGTACACTGTTGGAAATAGGGTATTTCCGTGGATCCTGGGCCGGAAGGGAGAAGAACAAAAGTTAGCCCCAGACCGGAACCAGTAGGCGGGAGTGGGGGGTTCGGGCAGGCGTCGGGCGGGCTCGGGCCGGCTCGGGCCCGGCGACGAGCCGACCGGGTAGCGCTGGCTGTTCTCCCTTGCGGACCAGGATCCACGGAAATACTCTATTTCGACAAGTTTGTTCAGAGAATTCATAATTTCTGTTGCAGTTTTAGTTTACAGCGGCGGCTAAATTCAAAGGAAATTGGGGGGGGGGGGGGAGTCCGGCGGGAGGGCAGCGCGTTGTTTGCAGCTGGACCCTCTCTGGGGGCCTCTCTCTCATGCGGCGCGCTAGCTCAGTGGTTAGCCGTTAGCATTATGGCGTTCGTGGCCTCGGTTCGGTTTCTGGCCATCGCTTTCGGCGGCTGACAAATTAAGTGGTCACGGAAGGGTTCGACAGAACCCATATTAGGGAGAATAAGGGTACATTCTCAAAAAAGTATGCTTGAATCAGCGCATATTTGATTCCTGCCCTGAAATCCTGGGTTGGTTGGTTGGTTGGTATACAGTTAGCGGCCGCTTTCTGACCATCCTGAGTGGTTGCCGCCGACCATTTGAACACCGAGGTGTCCAGTGGGACAGGCCGGACAGCTACCCAGCTTACATATTGGGTCGCTGGGGATTTCTCCCAGCCGAGCGCCCCTCCCACACCTTTCCCCTGGGCCGAGCCGTGTAGACAGCAGTCAGGCTTCAGGGTTCCAATGTGGTTCCGGGGACCGATGGGACCCCAAGTTGTTTAGCAAGTGCCTAGCGCGGTGGTGTGGGGCTCACCTCCGCGCTTCTAGGAGCGCCCGGGAAGGGAAAGGGTTAGCAGTGGTTATGGTTTCCGGCTCACCCGCCCTCCTGGCGGGGAGCGCATATATCTTCGTCAGCACCCGCTTCTTTTTGCCCCGCGTCCTCCGTGTCTTCGCGCTTCTCCTCGCGACTTTTCTTCGTTGGTCTGGCCAATACCGCCAAAGCTTTAGCTCCTAGTTCTTTCTTCGTCGCGCTGTACGGGCGCCGGATTATCGCCGAGGTTTGCTCGTTATGGGGTAGGTCTTGGGGCCACCGAAGACCCTTCACCGCCTGGGGCGCGGGTCTTCATCCCTGCCGTGGGAGCCCCAGTTCACACCGGTCGTCGTCACCTGTCCCTGTGCAGCCTCCCCACCCCCTCCCTGGTGGAGACCATCACCAGAACCTTAGGATACACTTATCTGAAGTTCTGCGGCAGCGCCCGTGGATGCTGCTTCAGTGGAGGGTAGAGCTTGATGTGGAGCGGGTAGAGTAGAGTGGTGGGCCTGCGTGGGCCAGTGGTAGAAGGGGGGGTGGGGGATGTCTCGCGGTGATGGATCTGTCGGCTCTTCTCTGCGCCTTGGGTTGGTGTTTCCGCACACAGAAGGTCCGGCACCTGCAAGGAGTAGCGACAGCTCTTGGTGCCGCGCGCCGGGCGGGGCGGGGAAGGGGAGGGGGGGGGGGGGGCGGAGCAGGCTGCGTCCGCAGGTATGTCCCCGACGGTCCTGTCCTCTCTGCACTTCGGCTTATTGATTTCGCACGCATCCGGCATCAGCTGCCGAGCCTGGGGGTTTTCCGTCGGCCAGGGCGAGGGAAGGGACAGGGGAGGGAGGGGGGGGGCTATTGTTTGCGGTACTGCACCGGCCACGTGGGAGGGTAGTCGAGGAAATCTAGCACCAAAAAGGCCTGTAGCGGGCATTTTAGTCCCCGCCTCGATGCGACCGGATTCCGGTAGAGGAGAACAAGGGGATCAATATCCTAAGAGTCCCAAAAAGTCTTATCACGCCTGCGGCCGTGAGGGGCGTTAGAAATTTAACATTTCGTTTTTCAAGAAATTAAAATATTTCTACTGCGAATTTAACCATTTGCATTATTGCACGTGATAGACAATTTCCTTCCGATTCCAGAAAGTATTCGATCATCAAAATAGGCCCATCCACCAATTAGCTAGTAAAAGGTACTCAAACAGTGCGCGCGATTCCGAAAGACTGGAAGGACACGGCGTCTTTTGTTTGGCCGCCCGGCTGGCATGTGCCGTCCTACTCCAACACATGCGGCTGCCGGACAGACGGACGCCCAGACGATAGATCCTGCCGTGCCATGCCGTGCTTCGTCTCCGGCGAACGCACGCAAAACGCCTCACTGGGCCTCACTTCTTCATCTCAGTCGCTGGAATGCTCGACAAACTTTTCTGTTCAATTGCTATTTGGTGGATGGGCCGATTTTGATGATCGAATACTTTCTGGAATCGGAAGGAAATTGCCTATCACGCGCAATAATGCAAATGGTTAAATTCGCAGCAGAAATATTTTAATTTCTTTAAAAACGAAATGTTAAATTTCTAACGCCCCTCACGGCCGCAGGCGTGATGGGACTTTTTGGGACTCTTAGGATGTTGATCCCCTTGTTCTCCTCTACCGGAATCCGGTCTCATCGAGGCGGGGGCTAAAATGCCCGCTACAATCGTAGATTTCCTCGACTAGGGGGCAAGGCACGTTGCTGCACGCACCGCAGCCCATGCCGGGAATGGGGTTCCTAACCTATCTTTTGCCGGTGTGCACAGGGGTAGCCCTGACTTGCTCTAGCCGGGAACCCGATCTGGGTACCGCTTCGGACACGAGTTGCCCGGGCCATAGGCAGGGCTGGGGGTGGAGTGGGGTGGGGCGAGACCGCCTGGGGTGCACAAGTTGTGCGGGGGCCCCACGTGGGGAGTCGTCAGACAAACACTGGCCACTGGCACTAGATATCTTCACTAGACGGGGCGGAGCACTTCACTTCACTTGCACACGACACTTCACTCCTCCCCGTGGGCTGTGGGGCACTGGTACGGCTCCCGCGGGGCGGCCACTTTTCGCGCCACAGGCGCCCGGCCTAGCCGGACACCAAAACACCGATAAAAAGAGCGCGGTTCCGGATTTTGACTTGCGACCAATTGCCCGGGTGGCTAATGTGGTCCCGGACAAGTCCTCGAAATTTCGGCCGTGTTCGGTAAAATTTAACCACTAAAAAGTTATAAACAGTGCGGAGCGCCTAGCCCAGCCGTCTGCTCGGGCCGGCTCCCCCCACCATCCCCCCGAAATCCTGGGTAACTTTCCCCAATTCAGCAACAGGATACTTGTGCCACCCATCACTATGCCCGATACAGGCATACGATTCGGCACAATCTGAGGCCTGAGTTAGGCATGTAGACTGACGACTGAATCGGGCATCCATATTTAGTGGCATACCTTGATTCAGGCATAGCTGCATAGCCACTACGAAATTCTTGTTTCGAGCAAATTACGCTCGGGGAAGATTTTGAGGTTCAGGCATAAAATCTGCTATGAAACAGGCATATTATGCATGATTCAGGCATACTTTTTTTGAGAGCGTAGGCTAGGGCCGTAGCAACAGGCAAGAAGGCGGTGGGTAGAGGTTGTGTAGATTCTACCGAAAACTAAGAATTGAGCATCTTATGTTGCTCATTAAATTTTATAACATGTTGTAAATTTTCATAACGTGTATATAATGTTAACGTGTTTTCAAAAAACCGTTTTTTTTTGCTACACTGAAAAAACCAAAGAAACATACCGTTTTTTTCCGAAAAAAAAACGGAAAAAACGGAAAAATTCAAAAATTCCTGATTTTGGTAATATTGAATGAGTTTTGACGACTTTTAATGAAAATACACAAATAAATAGGAAAAGGGAGTGGGGCTGGGCGTGAAGGAAGTAGCTAGACTGAAGTACAAAAACAAGGCGATGAGAAGATTTAAACAAGGCACCCTAATGTTATGACCCAAAACCTTGACACCTCTGTAATTCCTGTCAATACTAGCAAACTTATTGGAATACTTGCTCTACATAGTACTTAGTCAAAATGACTTTTCCGTAAACGGTACGTCGTATCGAGGTGAACGTAGTCTCAATCTATAGCTTAGAACTTGTCCTTCGATCGCCTCACTGACATGTATCAACGGAAACTAATAATAACGGAGCTGGGGCTCAAAAACTGTGGCCGTGAGGCCGCCCGCCATAAATCGCGCCTAGATCGGTCAAGGTGAAAAATAAAATCAAAAACTTTACATAGTTTGATAGTTCGATAGATCCTACTCTTCGATCGGCTTGCTTACACTCCCATCTAAAATTAGAAACGACGGAGCTAGAAGCGAAAACGCCGCGCCGTAAGCCGCCGTGGGCCGGCGCTCAGAGTCGCGCGGCCGCCTGCAGGGGGAGCCTGCGCGTGACGCCACCGTTCTACACTGCCGGTCAAAATTAGCGCCCCACTTTTTCCGATGCTTGCCATTTCCACGTTTTTCAAGCTAGGAAGTTGCCGTTTTGCATGCAGTTGCCCCCATGGTTGTACTTGAAGGTCGCAAAGTGCCAGATCCGGGAGCCACCCCTTTCGGAGGGGGTTGGCTGTGCGACTGCGGCGGGGTGGAAATTTCGACCGAAAAGGGTCCCAAAAACACCTTTAAATTTGCTGGAATTTCAAAATTTTTGGTGAGCAGTGCTAAATGACGGCCCTTGACAAGCTGACGTCAAAATTTTCACGATCGGTCATACCTACCCCCAGCCCCACCTACCCCCAACCAACCCCCACCCCCTATAGGGGGTTGGTGTGGCGGATGAAAAAAAAAAATGGTCGCATTGCAAGCCCCTAGTCCCGGGCCATCTGCACACCAAATTTCATGCCGCTAGCACCAACCCCTGCCGAGCAACCCCTTAAAAACCAAACTCTGTAGGATTTCGAGACCCCCCCCCCCCCCAATCATATGTCCGGTCCTTACGTAAGATTTTGCCAAATTTGCCAAAAATTTAAAAGGACCGTAAATAAATGAATTTGAGTCTTTTTTTTTGTTATTTTTTGATTACCAGTATAGGAGAAATGTTGAGAGTTAGTTATTTAATGAAGCAGACTGAATTAAAGGTACAACTGGTTTAATTATGTGTACTGTCCAGTCCAAAAATAAAAAATAAATAAATAAATGTTATAAAATAACAAGTTATAAAGGAGAGACGAAAGCTCTTGGCCTTTAAAATTTATAGAGCCTTAGCCCAAGGGCTTCTTAGCCACTCCTGTACAGAAGAGATGTGTTCAATGCTTAGCGCGCGGAGACGCGTTTGGACGGATGCATTTGCGCCCATAATAAATCTTACGTAATGTTTGCCGTTGACCCCCCCCCCCCCCCACGTAAGGGCAACATAAGATTTGCCAGACCCACCCCCTCCCCCAAAACCCCTTACGTAATTTAAGGACGCTCCCTTGACTTAAAGCTAAGTGTATGCTTTACAACGTTTATAGGCAACCGTTTTTAGAATTGTGCCTTCGTTTTTGAGAAATTTTAAGAAAACCTTACTTGCACTATTTGAAAACTTTGACCCAAAATTCAGTTTTTTCAACTAACCTCTCAGACGATCACTCCAAAGTGCAGCAACCTGCACATATTTAGAATCCCTAGACTTTTCCGCGTCTATTAAACCAAATCCGAATGCCCTAGGACTATTTTGGACGGAACGACGTCGGCTTCAGTGCCTTAATACAAAGCCGAAAAAAAAGTTCAAAAGTGGCCACTTTGAGGTCGATTTTCTCAAAAACCTACCGTCAGATCGAGTTGAAATTTTAAGGAGTTGCTTAAAATGACCCACTCTACCAAACCCCAAAAGCTCGTCTGGCCGCAAAATTTTTCAATCAAAAATGCTAGGATGACTGTACTAGTGTGGGTGCGGGCCTAGTCCTCTAGGTCATCTTCGTACAACTCACTGTGGGCGTCGATGTACGCGACGACCGTTTGCCGCAGGTCAGCAGAGGCAGCGGCGTGCCGACGTCTGTAACAGAGAGAGAAAACTATTGAAGCGGGGAAGCGTGCTGTGCAGGGAGGGAGAGAGAGAGAGAGAGAGAGAGAGAGAGAGAGAGAGAGAGAGAGAGAGAGAGAGAGAGAGAGAGAGAGAGAGAGAGAGAGAGAGAGAGAGAGAGAGAGAGAGAGAGAGAGAGAGAGAGAGAGAGAGAGAGAGAGAGAGAGAGAGAGAGAGAGAGAGAGAAGAGAGAGAGAGAGAGAGAGAGAGAGAGAGAGAGAGAGAGAGAGAGAGAGAGAGAGAGAGAGAGAGAGAGAGAGAGAGAGGGCATGCAGCACTGCAGCAGCCCCGTTGTCGAAGACCCAAGCGTTAGAGCATAGGAAGAGGAGCATTAGGCGGAGCAGAGAGATAGGCAGAGCAGAGAGGCGGAGGCAAGCAGTGCAAGCTTAGAGGGGTAAGGGACCGTACCCATATTGCGTGACCGATTTTGGGCCACTTTTTGACCCCCCCCCCCCCTCGTGACGTGGATAACCTAACCTTTCCATGTATGTAAGATAGGGCGTAGTATTTGGCTTCGCCCCCCCGCCAAATTAGGTCACGTAATATGGGTACGACCCCTAAGCTGAGCCTAGCGTGGTGGCCGGGGCCTTCACGTTTGGCGTCTAGCAATGGGAGAGGAAGCCATAGCGACATGCAGAGCTGGCGCGTGCAAGCCCCCTTTACCTTTCCCAGGGGTGGGTCGCGAGGAGACATTGAACCGCCCCGATTGGGGGGGGGGGGGGGGCAGGTAGTCCACCCCCTTTCATAACATGTCATGAACCTTCAGAAAATTTTCATAACAACCATCATGGTCACCAGCATTCAATGTTGCGAAAATGTTATGATTTTTTTTGTCAGTGCAGGAAGACGGATTACGTTAAAGCCTGTAAGAAACCATAACGTTTTGACTCCAATACGCTTCGCAAAAGTTGCCATTTTAAACTTACATTTTATGTTTTATGACAAGTTATGATACCTTTTTTTATTTTCCATGTTATTAACACCAAAACGGTTGTTGTATCCCCATCTCTGCCTTTACCCACAACGGTTACGAATAATGCAACAGAAAGGTATGATGATGCTGTTAGGTAAATTTAAGGGTCTCCAATCGCTCTCCTACTCGCGGAATGGTCACGCTTATTAGTCAAAAGTGGGGGTGGGAGGGGTGGGTAGGCTGACCTCCTCCTCCCCGCCGGCCAAGGTGGCAACAACCGCTGCAACCTCGCCGATGTCGGTGTCACCAGCGGGCTCCTGCGTCCCGGACCAGAGTTTGGCTCAGTTTCGCTCTTTCTCTGGATTTTTGGCAACTCCAAGTCGGCTCTAAAACGTCGCACGATCTCGATTCAAAAACGGAATCGCACTCGATCGCACTGCCGGGAGGCGGTGAAAAATTTGAACGTCAAAAGTTGATCTCCGCAGGGTTTAAAAGGACGGACCGCGCCAAATCCGTCCTATTGTAATGTTTATTGGCCTCCGGTGCTCCGGCAGGCGTCGCGCGTAGAGTCCTGTATATTCACTACGTGTAGGAGACGCGCCAACTTTACCCCCTCCATGCCCCCTGCTACGCCGCGCCACGCCACGGCCGCCATACTAGACCTTTTATCGTCTGCTTTGAGTGCAATGTCTGGGCTTTCCTCTGATATGCGTATTTTTTCAATCCGAAAATTCTAGACCGTCCTAGAGCGCTCAATACCAACCCGACTGGCCCAGAGCCGGGCTTTACCCGGTCGAAGCTCATGAACGGTTCGTTTTAGATAGGGGGTGTAAGCGAGCCGATTTTAGTACAACGTCTCGGCTTTCAAATGTTCTGCGTATCGCGCCGATCGGACAATTCTCCAGTGAACAAGAGCGTTCAACGTGCGGAAGCTCGGCTGGCGCTCGGCGTTCCTCCGGTGCGCCAGGCGGCCGCCAGGGGGCGGCCACGGCCAGGGGAAGCGCTGATTCTATGCTGGCCGCCACGGGTTTCGCTCGGGGTCCCAGCGGCCGCCTGCCCGGGGTCTCTAAATATGTTCAAAACTCACTTATCTTGCTCTCATTAACACAATAGGGGATATTTCCGGAAGCTTAAAGGATTAGCACATTTAATAACCTCAATCACGAGGCGTTTTGGTGAGGATAAGTATTTTTAAACATAAAAATAAGCTACGGACGGGTCAGGTGGAAGGCCGACATCGTGTCGTACTATCGCTTTTTTTCCACTTTCCGTCCGTTTTTTCACTAATCTTGTAATGACACAATTCGTTCGCCATCCTTAGAACTGAGCACTGAGCCTATCCGAATGCCGTTTCAATGTATTTTACTGAAATGGCAGCATAAAATGTGGAAAGTCGATACGGGCCCAAAACGGGTGTGCCGATTTTAACAATTTTTATAACATGTTGCTCGCGACAAACATAGGTTAGGGGGCATCCATATACCACGTGACCTAGTTGGGGGGGGGGGGGTCAGCCCCAGGTCACGCTCCTATATTAAATACATTGGAAGGTTAGGTTAGCCAGGTCACGCGGGGGGAGGGGGGGGGTCTAAAAGTGGCCAATTTTGGGTCGCGTGGTATATGGATGCCCCCTTATGTTTGGTACCAGTACACCCGGCATACGATCATCCGTCTTTAGCACACTCGAGTTTTGCGAAATGAAGCTTGATTTTAGGGAATAGGGAAAAGAGCCAGGGCATTGCAAGGCATTGCAAACTCACACAAAAATAGTTTCTTGTGATAAAACAATTTGCATTATGGTAAGACAAAAATATACTTGCTATTGGGACAAGTATATTTTGACTTACGTCAAGCATAAAATATTCTTAATGTGTAAGCAGTAGAATATTCTTAAGCCAAGTATATTTTGTTTTGGCAGAAGATGGAAATTCTTACATGTAAACACTGCGTTACAATGTGCTTTAAGTTTAAGCAGTGGAATATTCTTAAGCTGAGTATATCTTGTCTCAGCAGAAGATGTAAACTCTTATAAGAAGACTACCCTATTCCTCACTTAAAGAAAACTGATTCTAATGATAAAAGAACACCGCATTAATGTTAAACACGCTACAACCTTATGTAAAGCATTCTCTATCTTGGTGTGGTGGATTTCCTTCTAGACAAGGAAATAATGACATGATTTCATTAACATTCACAGCACATTTATTCAAATTTGGCGTGAATAATTTGAACACTTATGAAAATCACAGCATCAGCATGAATGTAGATAGAAAACATACACTTATATAAAATATGAATAATAACTATATAATGTGCATAAACACAGAGGACAAAAGAAAACAGCATTAGCAATTTAACAACGCCATACTGAGAACCGGAAGGGAACATATCTTTTAGCCTTATAAAATCTTACATCAATTGCAACATGTGAATGAAACTTATCTAAGGACAAATACTTCCAGTCATGAACGTACTCTACTTCATAGGCATGAACATGTTCGTCAAATCTAATAGTTTGAAGACATTGCAAAACAAAGGAAACAGTCTTAACTGAATTAACATTCTGAACTGAAATTACATGAATTCTTCCAAATACAGGGACATCGTCATGCACAGAGAATAAAACAATACAATCTTCTTCATATGTCATACCATTTGTTTTAATCCACTTTACAGTATTCAAAGTATCAACACAGGTGGGAAGAATATCCATGGTTTGGTTAGTCTTTTGATTACTTAAGAACATGTCAGAGTCCTCTTGGGTCCTTTGATTAGTCCTATGGTAACCAGACTTTCGATTACTTAAGAACATGTCCGAGCCCTCTTGGGTGCTCTGATTAGCTCTATGGTAACCGGAGGACATGCCAGGAGACGCATTGGTCCCCTGGTTAGCCCTTTCATGACTTAAGGACATGCCTGAGTCCACCTGGGTTCTCTGGTTAATCCCATGGTCATCCGTGGACATGTCATGAGACACATTGGTCCCACGATTAGCCCCTGAATTTAGTAGTAGGCTATCAAACATCTGGCTATTAATTTTTAATGGAAATATGGTTGTAACATTTAATGGCATGACTTCTGAATTCTCCCCTTTTTCACTATTATCTTTTGATTTAATTTCCTTTGCAGGAAAACTGGTCTCATCAAATACCACACTTCTCTCCACAAAATACTTTCTTGGCTGTGCTATGTCCATTAAAACAAAACCTTTTCTTCATCATACCCCATGAAAATACAGACTTTACTTCTATCACCCAATTTCTTACTAACTTTTCTGTTTATGTGAACATAAGCCTTACATCCAAAAATTTTTATGTGTTCTACATTTGGTTTTAGACCAGTCCATGCTTGCCATGGGACCATACCATCAACGGCTTTAGTGGGAGTTACATTTTTGAGATAGACAGCAACACGGAGGGCCTCAGCCCAATACCTAGGATCGAGCCCTGACTGCTTTAACATAGCTCTCACCCTTTCCAGGAGTGTACGGTTTGTCCTCTCTGCAACGCCATTCTGCTCAGGCGTATCAACTACTGAAAATTGCCTAGTAATTCCCTCAATTGAGAAATACTCATCAAAAACTTTATTGCAATATTCTGTTCCATTATCTGATTTTAGTGTTTTAATTGCCTTCCCCGTTTGTTTCTCAACAAGTGCCTTATAGGCTTGAAATTTTTCAAATACTTGACTTTTGTTTTTAATAATTCCAACATATGTATATCTACTTTTATCATCCACAAAGGTTACAAAATATCTGTAGCCTTCCCATGACAAAGCATCAGTCACTTCACATACATCTGAGTGAACTATTTCAAGTAGATCTTTAGCTCTGTAAACATCGTTATTTGGGAGTGGAGCTCGAGTTTGTTTGGATTTCAGGCAAATTTCACATGGACCAGAATCAGCTGTTTGTGTGTTGTCAATACCATCAACCATTCCGTTTTTCATGAGAGTGAGGTTATTTTTACCTAAGTGTGCAAATCTTTGATGCCATAAATCGACCTTGGGCAGAGTGCTAGTTTTGAGAGCAAAATTATTAACCTTAACATCCAATTTTAATTTATAGATACCGTTTGACTCACTTGCTTCCAGAAGTGGTTGCCCATTAATAATTACTTGATCACTTCGAAAAATTCCACAACGATCATCTTTAAAGACAGTTACTAACCCATGTTTGCTCACTTTACTCACAGACAGCAGATTACTAGTCAATCCTGGCACATAGGTTACGTTACCAATCTTGGTTAGCCAGTTGTGTTTTTCCCCGTCCAGCAGGAGTGTGCCAATCCCTTGTGTGTGCAGTTTCTGGTCTCCAGCGCATTCAATCACTTCACTAGATGTCTGCCTGTAATCATGAAGACAGGAAATATCACTACACATGTGTGTGAAAGCACCACTGTCAATATAAATTTCAACACTTTTATTCATTATTGATACATCAGTTGGTAATTGTGGACTTTAGGGGCTCCACCACCTATAAAGACATGGCCGGTACCGTTGGAACCGGCTCAACGCCTAGAATTGGAATATGCCAATCATATACGGCGCTCTTCAACCTGTTTATTTAAAAAAATAAAAATATGAGACGACCTAACCTGTCACAGTGCTCAGGAACACGGGTATTTCGGACACATTTCTGCATGATTATTCATCAAACGATGTGAAACGTCGTTTTCAAGTATAGCCTTTTCTCAGGGAAGACTTTTGGTACACACTTTCGCGTTTAACTTAGAGAAACCAAACACCACCATAAATCCGTCTGCTACAGCGATTCTCCCCACAGCGACGCTCGACGAGTGGTAACCCTAGGCTATGCGGCGCTACCGCAGCGCCGGACTGGTGGCCGAACACCGAACCCCGTCGGCACCGGCGTCGGCGGCTCTGTCGGGCGGCTGCGGGAGAGTGCGCGATCAAGGACAACCTGCTATGTGCTGTGCGTCGTCACCTCCGTCATCTCCCTTTGACCAAGGTGACACTGTCACATTTTCGTTTCAGTTTGAGGATACCCCTAATGGCTGCGTGCCTACGGCTTGCTAACCTCACAATCATTTCCCTTTGACACCCTAATGGCTGCGTGGTCTGGCTACGGCTCGCAACCTCACAATCATTTCCCTTTGACACCATCACCTCACAATTAATGTGACTATTAATTCAAGGTGTTGTTGTCTTTTCATTTCAACTTGGTGTTCCTTGGACAGTGTCAAAGGGAGATGATATGTGAGGACGCAAATGTGACAGTGAAAGGGAAATGATTGTGAGGTGATGGTGTCAAAGGGAAATGATTGTGAGGTTGCGAGCCGTATTAATTCAAGGTATTGTTAATGTGACAGTGAACGGGAGATGATTGAGAGGTGATGGTGTCAAAGGGAAATGATTGTGAGGTTGCGAGCCGTATTAATTCAAAGTGTTGTTGTTTTTTCATTTCAGCTTGGTGTTCCTTGGACAGTGTCAAAGGGAGATGATATGTGAGGACGCAAATGTGACAGTGAAAGGGAAATGATTGTGAGGTGATGGTGTCAAAGGGAAATGATTGTGAGGTTGCGAGCCGTAGGCAGACCACGCAGCCATTAGCACTCTCCCGCACGAGCCGCCCGACCGAGCCGCCGACGCCGGTGCCGACGGGGTTCGGTGTTCGGCCACCAGTCCGGCGCTGCGGTAGCGCCGCGTAGCCAGCCTAGGGTTTCCACTCGTTGAGCGTCGCTGTGTTTTTAAATAAAGAGATTGAAGAGCGCCGTATATGATTGTCATATTCCAATTCTAGGCGTTGAGCCGGTTCCAACGGTACTGGCCATGTCTTTATAGGTGGTGGAGCCCCTAAAGTCTACAATTACCCATCAGTTTTAAGCACTTTCGGTACATTGTCATTCGTCAAGTCATCGTTTAGTCTTTTAGCCACAAGGCCCCAGTTTGAGGTACCAGTCTTTGTATTCGTATTGATACTTTTGTTTTTGAAAAAACACTTGTCTGCAGGGTGGTTCGTCCGTTTGCAGTGCGGGCACGGGTCGAAAGGACCAGCAGCAAAAGTGGAACCAGTGCCGTTGCCCCTTGGTTGGTCGGCCGTCGTCCGCGGCTTCTGCTGCGTCGTCTGCTGCTGTTGTTGGTGTTGGCGCTGCCACGGTCCGTCGGATCCCTGCGACGGTCCGGCGTGGGTGATGCCACCTCTGCCGCCGCCGCGGCCACCGCGACCGCCCCCGCGTCCTCCACGGTTGCTGCGGCCACCACGATCGCCTCGGTGCGGCTGATGCTGGTCCCTGGTGGCGGCGCCGTAGGGATGGTGTCGTCCCGCCACGAGCGCCGTCTTGGAACCGCCTTCGGTGCCTTCCTCACGGAGCTTCGTGCCCCGCCTGAGCAGCAGCGTCGACATGCTGTCGAAGCTCTGGTCCATCTGAGTGTGCTCCAGGATGTCGCAGAAACCCACTTGTTCGGACTTGACATTCTGGAATAGCAGTCCGACGAGGAAATCGTCGTCCATCTTCTTCCCCGTCTCCCTGATCTTATTCACTTGCGCCACAAAGTCCGTAACGTAATCCTTCAGATCACCCGTCTGCTTCAGCTGGATTAGTCGCTTTACCAATCCGAGCCGCTTGGCCGTTCCCTTGTCCTCGTATATAGAAACCAACTTCGTCCACATTTGGTACGCCGTCTTGGCGCCGGTTACGTGCTGGACGAGGTTCTCTTCCAGCCCGAACAGGATCTGGGTCCTGGCGTACCGGTCCCGCCTGGGCAGAGGGTGCCTGGAGTCCTCTTGTGCCTCCTGGTCTAGTTCTTCTTGGAGGTGCTGATCGTAGTCCCCGAGATGAGCTTGAATGAGCATTTTCCAGGTCGCCCAATCATCTTCTCCCCTCAATTTCTTGAAGGGAGGTGGAGCGCTGGATGTAACCACAGTCCCCGTGGTTGCTGCTCCCTCGTACTCATCTTCGCGGCTCTCCTGGGTACGGAGGCGACGACCACCGCGGGAGCTGGTAGCCATGTCCTTAAATTCGATTTAGTTGTAGCACTACACAACACACTAAACACTGGTCGAATTCTTGGTTGGTGAACACAGAGCGGCAACGTGCGCGGTTAACCTCAAAGATTCACAAGTCCGATTTCAGAGTAAATTCACGACAAAGAATTTCAATATCACTCGCGCAGTATTAAGCGTGACTGGGCACCATAACCTGTTGTAATAATTAATATGCAGAGTCAATATTCTCAACGATTGCGATGGATAATAATAGTGATAGGCGGGAGCGAAATAACGACACGTCTAGACTCATGTGAGTGTAACACGGAAGTGAAGGACCTTCCTTTTATTTCTCATAAGCATCACAGGATACAGGAAGGACCTGTTACATACGGAGCCTATGCCACAAGGCAGTGAGGCGGTAATTTTTAAACATGGACTATTTACAGTGGATGTGAGAAGGAATGCATAAGGATTATTTATTTATACAACAGTTTTCCTTTAGAACCCTTCTGCTTTCTCCCCTCCGTCTGAGGCGGCACATACCACATGCTCCGCTTCTCAGTTGTGAACAGCTTCACAATTTTATCCGACAAAACCTCATAATGAGTCTTGCTGGGGCGGCTAAAATGTTAGATACCAGATATTAGATCAAGTGCCACAATTAAACTATGACCATATTTCACGAAAACTTACTAACCGGTCTCCGGCAAAAGCCAAGATATCAGCGCCTTGCAGAGCGTTCTTCTGTCATCTTCATTTAGTTTCCTGCGTTTCTTGTAGCTGGTTTAAACAGCAGCACATAAAGTATTCTCTTTAAATAACTTTTTAAGATCCTGTTAAAAAGTATTAAACATTTTGATGAGTTGGTTTTAGAAATATTTCAAACAGAAGATCGTTCTCATGCTTACCAAATCCTTATCGCTAGCTTCTGAAGCTCTAGCTAGTCTCCTACCCTCTCCTAATACAGCTGCATTTACCAATGGTTTATTGGTGTCATTTTCATCATCTGATAAGTCAGTGTCATCAAAATCAATAGAAACTTTCCTCTGTTTGACTGAATTTTTAGATTGGCTACTTTCACTTTCATTTCCTGATATGATACAAGAATCATCACTAACAAGCTTATTTCTCTTGACTCGTTTCTTTTATGTCTTGCCTAAATCAATGATTGATGATTCAGATGAATCGCGTTCCTGTGGAACAAAGACAGTAAAATGTTAAGTGTGTGTGAAACTGACCACAGCATCACGAGACAAAGTTTTCTAAAACCTAGTATTTTGAACTCTGTGGTAAATAAAATGCAAAAGCTAAGGGAAACTTGGAGGGAAACACTCATGCAACACTAACCTTGTCTTCACGTTCATGATGCTCGGGACAATTAGAACCAGATGCCAATTTATCACCGTGACTCTGTGCAGCCTTGCCATTGCAGTAGCTCTCGGTGGAAGCTGAAGTTTCAGCCTGACTTTTGCTATGGCGTTCCTGGAAACACACAACTTAAATATAGCAATGCATGTAATATGAATGGAAGCAGTGCAGACCAGCACCTCAGACTCTTCATACATACCAAATTTACTGGCGATACCAAATTTACTGGCGATGCCAGTGTGTCCAGCTCTGCTAAAGACGGGTGGATTTTCTGGAACATATATTGATTTAGGTTAGTACAGAAAACAAGCAATAGACCATTCCCCTTCAGCTCGATGTTGCTGGACATCACAGACCTCACAACGAGTATCAGAAGAAAAGTCTGCTATGCTACACATGACATCAACTCAACGTTCAATGCACTTAAACTCAAATCTAAGCTACATATATTAAACATGACAAGGATAATAAGCCTCTTACTAAATTGTGGCGCCGAAGAAACCCTATGTAGCTGTCAATAAAACTAATTAGGATATAGGTGGGAAGCTGCGGCTGAGGCAGCAACAGTTTTATTTTAATCAGAGACAGCACCACAAACTCTGCTGCAGAGATTTCAAGGCCTAACAATCAAAGAGAAGGAAAGGAGGGGATAATGAAAGAGCCAAGTTTACTAAAGAGCAAGAGCAATAATGAAGCATAGTCAGTTTCAGAATCACTAAACCATAGAAGTATCAATAGCAGCAGAAAAGAGCTAGGTTATAAACCGCCACTGGCGCAAAACCAAACAGTTTTTTTGATAATTCACTTTCAAAACATTTCAGAGAAAGTCCAATACTTTCACGTCCGTCACGACGCGTGAAAAGAGAGGTTACGAGAATGCAAACCGTTTCCAGACAGATTTGCCGATCACAGACCACAAAATCATTCTCCGGATCGACATCATAAGTAGTCTAACCAAAACCAGAACTCGCAAATACAAGGTACGAAACAAGCAAAAGCAAACTAGCAATGGTGACAAAGAAATCACAAATAACGGTTGTTTACTCACCTTCAAAGTGCTCCGCAAGCTGGCCCATTTCCATGTCTTCCAGCAGTTGCCGGGTTGTCGGCAACCCAGCAGTCCGCTCCTCTTCATCACTCATTACTATTAATTAAATTAAACTTCACAAAAACCACAAATGGTGGGCGTACAGTAAGTACCACCTGGGACGCGGACGGACAAGGCACACACCCGCACTCAGCAACGGCCAACAATAGACTGAAACGGGCAGCGGCCTGGCTGGCCGCTGGCTGGGAGGTGGGGTGTGGTGGTGGTGAGAGAGGGGGGGGGGGGACGACTGACGTCACGGCGTCACTAATAACGCGATAGTATTCTTATTGTTAGTAAACGTGATCTAATACGTAGAGTAACTGTTAGCGGAAGCATTTTGTTGACTAATTTTGGCGGTGGCAGGGCGTGGCGAGGAAATAGACGATTCCGTTGCGGCTGCTAACGTCACCGGAAAAAGCAAGAATATGAAAGGAAGAACAGGTGCATACCCACCATGGTCATCACCGCGCAGGCGCGGACGGCAAAACTGACCTACTGCGCATGCGCAGCCAGTCGGCGCTTGTTATTCCCTTCACCTTCTTACCAGATCCGGTGACGTCACGGCGCCACCAGTAGGGTGTTTCACCTAAGGATTTGGCCGGAAGTAAGGCGTATTGTTCTTCTTACTTCCAGCCAAATCCTTAGTTGGAATGCCCTACCCGATGGCGGGGGTTCCCGAAGGCGCCGAAGCACACCCTTGCCCTCGCCATGGCGAAGCGCGCGGCGTGCCGCCCTCGCCTCAAGCTGGCTGGGGGCCTCGAAGGTGGGCCGACGTCAGCGACGCCAAGCACGGCCGCAGTCTTCGTCGCCGTCCACCATGTCGATCTGGGCGAAGGGCCGCACAGGAGTACCTTGTGGACGAGGGTCTTGGCCACGCCGCAGCGGTGGCAGTTCACCGAGTCCACCAAGCGCTGACGACACGGTGGTGGCGGTGTCGGGACAGGTCGTGGTGGTAGAGTCGCGCCCAGACGGCGTCTTCTTCTGGACTGTGGGCACTGCAGGCCTCCGCCAGGGTCGGGTCTTGGTGTAGGACGCGTGAGAGGTCCTTCCCCCGCAGCGCCGGAGGGCCCCAGCTCCTGGATCGCGCCCCGGACCGTCCTGAAGTACCCCACGGCTGGCGGCAGGTCCTCGTCATCGGGGTAGAGGGCTGCGAGCACCGCCATCCAGCGTCGTCCTGTCTGCCAGCGGGGTCAGCATGGCGTCGGCATGGTGCCCCAGGTCCTGCAGCGCGAGTCCTCCGCGGGCCCGCAGCAGGATGGGGACCTCGAGGGGGATGCTGAAGGAACCTCCTTGAGGAAGGGGAGGGCGTAGGTGTTCGCATACTCAACGCGCTGCGCCAAGCTGAACGCGCGCAGCCGGGCATCGGCCAGCGCACCACGGAAGGCCTGCAGCCTGGCTGGACAGCTGGCCGCGCCCATGGTCGTGGTCCGGGCCGTCAGCACCACGCCCGGGATCTTGACACTGTCGGCGATGGGGAAGGGGAGCTGCAGGTCTCGGCGCCACGCCCCCTTGCACTCTTCGGCGTTGACTCGGAGCCCCGACTCGCCGCCGAACTGCTTCGGGGTGTCGACGAGGGCGGCGACGCCACCACCCCTCCCCCTTCCCCTCCAGGACAGCGACGGTGTCGTTCACGTGGGCCGACGCGGAGAGGCGGTGGCCGCCGCGCCCTCCATCGACCGCCGGCACGGTGACGCCCCGGATGAGCGCGGTCAGCGCGTGGACCAGCGGGGCCATCTACGCGTTGAAGAGCCACAAGGACATCATGCAGCCCTCGAATGCCACTAAGCATGGACTGACCCTACCGCGGCTCCTCGAGTTGGCCAGCTGCACCATGGCGACGACGTCTCGCAGGTCGGCCACAACGCACCGTGCATCGTCCGCGACCCCCGCGGCCACACCTGCAACGGCTCGTGCAACGGTGCAGGATCTTGTTCTAGACAACGAGGGGCGGCGTGCCAGCAGTCGCGACAGCACCTTGCCGTCGACTTTCAACAGAGCGATGGGCCGCAAGTCCTTGGCCCGGCGCACCCGCTCCTCCTTTGGCACCAGCAAAACAAGACAAGACCATGACGCCGTGCTTTTGCGAGGAGGCGACCGCGCGGCGACGCAGCGTGGCGTTGGCCGCCGCCGCCGAAGTCCCCCCCCCCCCCTCCCAGCACGGCCCACATGGCTGTCAGCCCGGCCGGCCCCGGGGTCCTTCCTCGCGGACAGGCCTTCAGGGCAGACAGCAGCTCCGCGTCGGTGACGGCGCGCAGGATGGCGTTGTTGTCCTCGGTGGTGACGGCGCCCCGCCCCGCCACTGGGGAGAGTCTTGACGTACTCCACGGTGATTCCCTCGCGGGCGAGCAGAGCTATGGCAAGCGCGTCGGGGCCGAGGGGGAGTCCACCGCTGCCCCCACCACCGTATTTTGGAAATAGTTTTGTTCTCCCTTCTAAGCTTATGCTTAGCTGGAGTATTCTTCTTGTTAGAAAACGTGATCTGATATGCAGAGGCAGTCTCTTAGCGGAAGCATTTTGTTTCTTACCATAATCATTATTGACTCTAACGTTAAGAATATTATAGGCTAATGAGGAGACTAAGAAATGTAATTACAAGAATAAATTTATTTGATCTCAAGAAAAATATGCTTCCGGTAAGATAACACACATCAAGCGGAATTTTATGCTTATCACAAGAAACTGCTAAACTGCTAAAACGGCCTCCATTTTGTGGAGCTTAATGCACGAGAACTACTCACCGAATCACAAAAATACACACACACATCCGAGGCAGAATTAGTTCCGAATCTCCATTGTAAGTTTTATCACAATCCGAAAACACTACAACTCACAATCAATTATTTCCTGAATAAACACAAATTCGCGTCGTTTTCGTCGCTCCGCGGCCATGGTTGACTGGGTTGGGTATGAGAAATTACGCGCTCGGCTCGCCTCGTCGGTTGTTCGGCTCGGCTCGGCTCCACAGCTCGCCCTCGCGTCCCTCCACAACATCAACAAAGCAACTTCAGCTTGGAACTTGGGCTGCTTTCTTCGACCCTTCATATTTTCTGAATGTGAGTACTTTTTGTAAAATGTTTCCCCGAATCGTGCTTCCCCGGAAGCTACCGGCACTGTGTTTTCTTGACGAAATAGCGTTTTCTTTTAACTCTATGCCGGCCGGCATTCATTTCGGGCCCCTCTACGGGCTGGGATTATCCATGAAATTGATTCTGCCTGCCAAATATTTCTCTGTCTACAATAATTTTGCTAGACCAGCCCATTCTAAGACTTCACTGGGTGTTTTTTTTTTTTTTTTTGTTTTTAACCTCGATTCAAGTTCCATTGTCAACATAGCCAAGTTGTGAGGGGTTGGTTGTGCAATCACAACACATTGTATGGATGCAGCCACACCCCACACACCTGTTTGATTAATTTGGTACAGTCCACCCCAATTTAGCTCAGGTGTGTTTGAGACTAATATCAGATCCCTCTGATAAAATTGTCCTGCCACTGCAGACCTAGAAAACGTCTGCTCTTGTCGCACTGATGGCCAGGATGAAAACATGTACTGAATGCAACAAGTGTCCTAATATGTGAACTTTTTATTTTTTGCAGTAGCAACATGAGCTCGGAGGACATGTTTGCAGATACTTTGCCTGGCAGCCTCTCGCCCGGGTCATGGGGTACAGTATCAGTGGACTCTTCTTTATCATTGCCATCAGATTTTAAGGTAACATTTTGTGATCGTTTAAAATGATGTAAGAATTACAATTGTAACATATAATTGATATACCTTCTCTTTCAGATTTCAGATTTTTTTGGTTCAGATGAAGAAAGTGGTGAAAATACCAATGTTGACCAAAGTGATGAAAATACCGATGCTGAGACATGTTTTGTTGCGGGTGATGCTGACAATGAAATGGAGCAGGTGTGTTATAAGCAATGAGCCTTTCTTACCATCATACATATATAGCAGTGCCCTTTTTTTTTTCTTAGGAATGAATGACAAAAGTACATATCTTCAAATTGTTGAGTAATGGTGTGCAATGATTTTTTTTATTATTTTCTTTCACATTCAGATTGCTCCTAGAGGAAGATTGAGGAGAAGAGGTAGGTTTAGAAAAGGCTTCCTAAAACAGAAGAGGACGACAGGAGAGCGAAGCAGGAGCTTAGGCTCTACCCAGTATTCGAGCCAGAGTCGAGATCCATCAGTGGTATGCAAGGGTTGCTATTTTTGAAACCTGAATGAACCAGGCCTATAGTCTGTAAATTTTAATTTTTTTTGGTTGGATCTTAAGGCTCTTATTCAGATGCAGTTGGGGATATCCTAATTGCAGACCTCACTGATGAAGAACCTGAAGTAGTTTCCTGCAACTCAACACAGCCTTCTGAGGGAGATGTGACCACGGGAGAGAATGAAGATTATGATGATGGGGAACAGAGATCAGAGCATGCCAAAGGAGAGGTAAGATTGAACTTTGCTGCTGCTTAGCATGCAAACACTCGTGGTCTATTAATAAAATGTTACCTCATTGAAAATTGTTTAATTTCAGATTAAACCCACTGTGAAAAGAAGGAGGAAAAAAAAGATTGGGAGGAGAAAAAAATATGATTGGATTAACCAGCCAGCTGGGAAAGTATGTATTACTTTTTAAGTGGAAAGGAGACATTATTTATGTGCTCCTTAAAATGTTTACTTATCTTTCCCTTCCTTTTAATCAAAATGAATAGAACAGGTCACTGGTGCTGAGCAAAATGTGCAAGATTTGGGACCAGAGAAAAAAGATTTTGGGACTTCTATTGAAATGCAGGATTTGAAAATGTCTATGGAATCTGCTTCATCCAATTTGTCAGGAGATGTATGTATCTGTATTTTTCAATGGTTACTTCTATTCATTTCTGAATATAACTATATTCTGTTTTTTTGTTGTTGTTTTTCAGGAAATTTTGACTGCAGTTGCTGACTATTAAAAACTCACTGTTGACAACTGGGTGGTATTGCTTTTAGATGGCATTTTAACGCTCTGCAAAATGGTCAATCCTATGAATCCTTTTATAGAGAAAGCAATTACTTGGAATGGTAAGAAAGTGAACTTCTTGATTTATAACTCACCACTGAATTCAAAAAAATCCATGTTGGAGTATCAGGAGGCCTGATCCAGAGAATTTTGGAAGTGTGGCTGACTACCTTACTGCCATGTCAAACAGACTTGAATACTTTGAGGTTTGCAGTGGCATTCAGTCTCACCAGCATATTTGGAGCAAATTTTCTAATGGAACTTGTATAGAAACTCTTTCGGGGTCACCTGTAATGCGATCTGAGAAGTGTTGCTACTTACGTGTGTATGCTAGGAGATGTGGTTATTGCCATCATATTTTAAAGAAAATACTTGACCATGAGAGGAAGTATTCAAAAAAAGACCATGATCGTGATCTGAGCAAAGTTAACAATAGATATTTATCTAAAGATGATCTAGAAAAGAAATGCAAAAGGATTGAACTAGAAAAGAAGACGTCAAAACAAGCAGTAAGAAGGCTTAGAAAAAGAATTGACATTCTTCTGAAAAATAAATCAGAGAAAATTGATTGTGAGTTAAATGGAGAATTTGAGAAAATTATGAGTGAGAACATTCACAACATGTCAGCAATGGAAAAAATATTTTGGGAGCAACAGAGAACAGCTCTCAGTAAAAGAGTAAAGGGAGCTTCTAAAACCATGCGGTGGCACCCAGCCATGATAAGATTAGCTCTGCAACTTAGAATGCTTTCACCTGCAGCCTATGATTTTGTCTCAGGTTTTTTTTTCTGCCTTCCAAACGTCGACTCTTTGATTATTCCCAGTTCACAGAAGTTAAAGAAGGAGTTCAGGAAGATCTTCTTAAGAAGCTCCATGAAACTTAAGAACGTGAATGTCCTGATGATTATCAGAAGTACTTTAACTTATTACTGGATGAGATGACGATCAGGTCAGATCTTGTGTACAATGCTCGGACTGGTGAGGTAGTAGGTTTCACAAATCTTACTACGCTGGAAGAGGCATTGGCTTCACTTGAAGCAGAAATTCAAGGGAAGTCTTATGAAAAACGTTTGGCAAAGAAAGTTCTCGCATTCATGATTACTGGAGCATCAAATAATATTCGTTTTGTCCCAGCTTTTTATATCACTGATGACATATCAGCAGCCCAGTTATACACAAGATCATGGGAAGTAATTTATAGTGTAGAAGAGGCAGGGGCAAAGATCCTAGCTTTAATTTGTGATGGGGCAAGCATCAACAGAAAGTTCATCAACTTGCACTCAAATGGAGGTGAGAAAAATTTTGTTCACGCCACAGCTAACTCAGCTGCTGGAGAATCAAGAATCCTGTTTTTCATGCTTGATCCTCCACACCTCATCAAGACATTTCGCAATTGGTTTGCAAATTCTTTTAGCCACAGAAACTCTAGAGCTCTGTGTAATAACAATCAAGAGCTTTCTTGGAAAGTGATTGAAAAACTACTGAATATCATTAAGACAGATAAATACAAGGACACAAAACTAACTGATGCTCATGTTTATCTCACAAGTTTCAGCTGTATGAAAGTTAGTTATGCAGTTCAAGTTTTTAGTAATTCCGTGGCCAAAGCTCTACAAAAGTACAAGGATAGACTTACTGAAAAGGGCCTCTACAATGAAGAAACTGTGCGATTCATTTTACAAATGAATCGATGGTTTGATTATTTAAATGGAGGGGTACACAGCAAGAAAAAGGATGACAATAGTGATTTATTAGAGTACACATCAATAGCAGACCCCCGATTTGACTTTCTTCAAAATGAATTCCTAGCATATTTAGAAAATTGGGAAAATTTTGCATCCAACAGAGAAGGAACTTATTCAAAGGAAGAAAGGTCAAGAATGATTATCAGTTACCAATCAGTGCAGGCTATAAAAATTTCAACTCACTCATTCATAGCAATCACAAAATTTTTATTGGAAGAAAAGGCTCCAAGTGTCTCAGCAAGAAATTTTAATCAGGATCCTTTAGAACAGTATTTCTCAGACCAAAGAAGAGTTAGAGGAGCAGATAACAACCCTACTGTGAAGCAATTTGGACATTCGAGAGTGGCTTTTGAGGCAGTTGGCTGTGGGCAAAGGACTTCAGGTGGAAAGCGGGGCAACACTGAGGACTTAAGGCAAATGGTAGTGGATGCTTCTCCTGTTCCTGCGAGAAAGATGCCAAAAAAAGAGTGAATGGATGCTTCTGAAGTCTTGTTTGTGAATACCTTCCTTAAGTTGTTACTAATTGTACTTACTGTGACGCATATATGCAACTTTAAACTCCTAGTGTTATTTAGCTATGGTTATAGTAATAGTATGTTTCTGTTTATTTTCTATTCTGGTGCCGTGTCTAGCTGCACTGTGTGACAATTTGTGTCTTACTAATAATGCAACTGAGTGCACAATAAAACAAACATTTCTAGTAAATTAGTTAATTACAATTTATTACCTTTTCAATTCAGGTACAGCTGAAATCTCAAGCAGAAAAATCATGTGATTTATTATTTTTGAAGAAGAAAGTAGTTCAGATGAAATTTCAAAATTACAAAGTAATAGGCAGACAACAGGATTCAAAAGAAGGAAAAAAAATCACGAATATGACAACAGATAGTTTTACAATAACACAAGATATAATGAAGGAAACAAACAAATGTTACATCATAAAAATAAAAAATAAATTGAAAACTATTTACTTTGAACTCCCACTTCCCCTTGAAGATTTCTGTCTACTAGAAGTGCGGGTTGGATTACTTGTGGGTGGTGGTGTGTTCTTAGATTGTCTAGAAGCCCGAGTACGCTTTGTTGAGGCAACAGGCTGTTCCTGCTGCGTACTCTCACTTGCCCAAGTGGAAAAATCCTGATCTGGCGAGATCTGGCCAGATATGGCTGATGTAACCAGATCTGGCAGACGTGGTGGAGGATTCAGATCTGGAACAGATCTGGTCAGAACTGAGACAGTTCTGGTGGATGGAAAACAAAATACCAGGTGAATTCAGATTAATTCAGATTAACCAGATCTTACCAGATCGGGACCAGATCTGTCCAGATGTATCCCGATTAGTCCAGGACAAATCAGATCTGGTTCAGATCTGGCATGGAAATGTTTATGATTCTTAATTTATCAAATGCCATTGTCAAAAAATAATCATCAGCCCGCATTCAAATGTCAGCCTGACTGTTTCTTAACCCTTCTCACTCCCCCACCCCCCTGGAATGCCGAACGCGCGAAATTTGAAAGCTTGTGGAGAACTACCGCGATGTTGGCATCGCCGATATTTGTGTCGTCGGGCTAACATTTATGAGCAAGCTTAACCACTACATACTGCAACATGGAAAGAAAGGAAGAAAACCCTGATTCCAACATTCTATCAACAAAACGAAAATTTGCCAGGAGTAAGTGATATACACTTCATATAGTGCACTTTATGTGCACTTCATTATGTCATTGCTAGGCAGTCATGTTACTTTGGTCTCTGTGATGCATGACCTGTGGAGAGCATCGCATAAAATTCATACTCTTCCGTATATTACAGTGGAGAGATACTGTGGCATGAAATGGCTGAGTGATGACTCGGTCAAAATAATTACAATTCACCCACTGGAGTGGGATATTCCATGCCCATTGGCTCCGGGATGTGTGGGCACATTTATGAGGCGCAGTACCATGCAAACAGAGGAGGCTATAATCTTGGGAACAGGAGGTAACAGAAATCAGACAAGACATTTTTGGATTAGACCAATTTTTAGATGGGGCATTTGAGTAAGAAATAGTGGTAAAATAAAGATGTCTTTATTTCTAGCTAACAAAGAAGAGGCAACACGTATGACCCAGAAGTGGCTGAGAGAACAAGAAGAATTTCTTCAAGAAATTAAAAGCAAGGAGTTGCCTATGAGCGAAAGTGATGAAGTTTCTGATGTTGAAGGCATAGTTGATGGGGAACCATCTCATAGGCAAGTCAAAGGGTGTGATTTAGAATGGGATGAAACTTTGCCCAAAATCTGAGTTCAGTTGAAGTTTTAAAATTAGGATTGTTAAGTGTGTAATGATGATTTTGAAATATTTTGCTTGCGACAACATGTCAGTTATTTTAATATGATTGTAATTGTACAAAATTTTATCGTCACATCGTTTATCATTTTGTTCAAAAAATTCTTACAAAATAGACATTTCTCAGTATTCACAAATATTTCTTTGAATTATTTCAGACATTGTACATACCACCAGTTGCTACAGTTTTCAGAAATATCACAAAACACCACATACAACAAACAAAGAACTGTTTGACAGGTAAATATGGCTACATTATCTTACATATCACCATCAAACATTTGATTTTAAATTACCTTAATAAATGCATACCAATTACACAGAGTGCATTGGCTGACAAATGATATGTATAATTCAATACTGGGATATCACAAGAGTTTGATTACATCACATCAAGAATATGGTACATGACACACTCCTACACATCAGTAAATGCTCACAACTTTTGTTCATAAGAGTTGAGTTCTTCACATACAAAACTATGAACTCTAAACACTTTAAACAAAACATTTTTCAAAGGAATAATGATGAGATCAGTGGTCACTCTGATGGGAATAATATGGTTTACAAGAACTCCAGACTCTTCATGCTTAAAAAATCTATCCCGTTCCACTTCAAACCTGCGCATCAGAGCATACATATCATTTCCTTTCTGGATGTACAGTCGTGCCACTCCATAAGTCTTACTTTCATCATACATGAAACACAACGTTTTATTATCAGTCGCTTTCTCGGCAGTGTACAGTTCCGAAGTGCAAATCCTATTGTTCACTCTGGCTCGGGAAAAGATGACCACATCTTGCTCATGTGTATCTGGAAGTGCAATCTGAAATACGTCTTTCTCTTCAGCGGTGAGTGTACAACTTTTTTGGGACAGCAACCGATTCGGTCTCACGGCCCTTAGTTGTCCTTCGGGACACGTCAGGAATTTCAAAGTTTGTCCTGCTGTAATAAGATCAAGAGTGTTGCTTAACTCTGTGGTGATCTGGTTTGTACCATGAAGCAGGCGTGTTAAAATCCCATTCATACTCTCAAATTTAAAAGCACTAGTTGCCCAGGGACTGCCCCATCGCCTATATATTAACACCAGATGTAGAATCCCATGCAAATTGTATGACATGGCACTGTAACCGTACAGTTCTTGGGTGTCTCGTACAAATGTTGATAGTAAGTGCTCAGCAAGCAATAGTTCTGTTTCAGTGATGGTCTCCTGCAAGAGAATGGCCATACCTCGTACAAGAAGGATCCAGTGCTGGAAATATTTCTCCTTGGTTCCTGTCATTCTCTCTTTCAGGGCTGGCAGAGAAATGAAAAGGAGCCAAGTCCTCCAAGTGGCTGCTTTGAACAATTTCCAGTGCACTGCATCTGTTGGTGAACGGCCAATTTCGTATATTCTCTTGATGCACTTCAAAAATTGGGACAAATTACGGAGGTTTCCTATATAATAGTCTGTCCCACTGTTTGTAAACCACAAGACAAAGAATTGCCGAGTTATGCCCAATAAGACCAAATGCATATAACCAATATTGCGCCTTTGGCAGTGTCACACTTAGGAATGATCTCCAGGATTGAGGGGCCCTTTACTCCTTTCACAATGACATTCTCATGGACTGCCTGAAAAGCCATATCTCTCATTGACTCTTGATTTCTTAGAGGTGGCGGCTCTTCTGGAAACGGAAATACTCTTTTGTGTGATTTAGGTCCCAATCGTAGATCCATTCCTTGTATCTCACAAATTTTGCACGAGTACTCTCCACTGTGTCCATTTACATTCTGAAGCTTTGCTCTGGCTGGGGCATCAACACTAAAAAGAGGAGCAACCACTTTTGACTCATATCTCTTCTTCTTCCGAGGATGAGTCCATGAAAGACCGTGTTGGTCTAGCTTCTGCAGACTTTTTGCAAAGGGGATTAGGTATGCATTCATGTCTGGCTTCTCTTGACTATGCCACAATCCTGCGACAATAGTGAAGTAGGGGCGCAGTTTAGGGGGAACTTCACACGGACAAAACAATAAAACCCATATTTCACCAGTACTGCTTTTATAAGGTTTCACTCCATCTGTATTCCACAGTAATTGCAGATCATACCGCCCTGGATAATCTTGTTTGATATTGGTGTATTCTTCACTTTCGGTAATATCAGAATTTATTCTTTCCTGAAACGAGTCAATTGCATCAGCTAGGTTTTTCTTTTCAAAGAGATACCGTAATTGAACCTCAAGGGAAAACTCATGAAACTGTATTCTGTCCCTACTGGTGCACACTGGACACAAATTACCATCCCCGATTCTGCCTACATAAGAATTACAGTTACCACACACATGATGTTTAACAGATGACTTTGGGGGAATGAAGGGCAGCACATGTTTCTTCAAGAGGTGGAAGGAACGAGGGAAGGTATTTCCCCTTGGAAGTAAACTGTGAATCAATTGTATTAAATCCTTCAAACAGGACTTGGTCAAAGCATGCCTTGAGTACAGGTCCAGCAACTGACAAATTGCATCTCCTGCTGAGTGTTTGGCTCCTGAGTACAAAAGCATAGGCATGAATGAAAAATCAAATTCTAAATCATCTTCCTCACTGTCACTTTCGCCGCTGGAGGACTCTTCACTAGAACTGCCATTGCTGCTAGGACTGGCATCACTGGGACTGTCGTCGGGAGGAATGTGATCAATTAAACTTCCACTTCTCTCACTTCTATTATCCTGGCTCTCATTGACTTCAACATCGCTGTCTTCCAAAGTATTGATGGGCATTGAGTCATTGCCAGGTGAAGACACAACGAATGAACCACATTGTGACTGAGATGAGCCACCTTCTCCACTGCAAACTCTTTTGCTGGCCCACCTTCGAAGTGTTGATGGAGGAACCTGAAAATTTTATGAATACATAAAACACAATTATATTTGAAAGTAAGTAGATTTTGTCGTGAGATCATTGCTCAGGGAAAATAAGTACCTTGCCAGTTTTAAGCCACAACTTCCTTTTCCTTGTACCAGACGGCGTGTTGTCACCGTCACCACCGGCCTCTCGGTCATCACTGGAGCCATCCGAATGAGAAGTTGAGCTTTGCATTACGAAAACCTAACCTATGTGATAAACAAAACATTAACGTGCTGAGTGGCGAAGGAGTAACCAACGAGAGATAAAACCTACGAAATAGAGACAGTGGATATTACTTACTCTCAGGAATCTAATCCATCGTATTGATTACAAGTGGAAATGATTTTCTTGTCTTGCTGTAATTTTACGGATATCCAAAGAGCCTGACGATGTTTTGTTTTTGACCAGAGAGAGAGAGAGAGAGATCGTGTTTTGTTTTTGGCTGTAGGGCCTTTCAGACCTGGAGGCCAGGATCTTCTGCGTCACTTTTTACCACTTCTTACTCACAATGCGACTTGCTAACTCCAGACATTAAAAAAAACAATTGCAACAAACTCCTTTTTCGTTTTAAGAAATAGGATTAAGCTGGCATTTGGGGGATAAATCGGATTTATTTCGCAGACTTAAAAACTGAATCCGAAATTAATTTACGTAGTACTTGCTACTTATAACATGTAGCCAACTGCAATATCGAAAACAAAATAAATTCAACTGCTGAAACCTTTCAGAAATGAGATTCGAATTATTTGTCTTGAGCTACCTGACTTGGCAGTTCTTGACGATCTTTATGATGTCCAAGCTCTTTCGATGTAGAGCACAAAAATTATATAAACGGAATGAAGGGGTTGGTCAAGCGGCCATCTTGGTGACGCCTTTTGTCGGTGAAGACGGCGTTGGCGGTTTGAAATCAGAGCGTCAGAGAAGGTAGAGGCGGCTGAGTGTACCACGACCCAACGCCAAACAAAATGTCTAAGGAAGACGACGATCCGAGTGAGTTCATTACATTTACGGTGCAGTTTGATAATACGCCATTCACTTAAATCATCGACCTGTCTAAAAAAATCTGAATCGACTTGTTGCTGCTAGGCTCAGCCGCCGGTCAGGTGTCGTTCAATCTCCTTCGTTTCAGTCAGCGTTGTGGGTCGGTTTCTAGGATCTAGCTTTCGATAGCTTGACCTTTCTTGTAATTTCCAGATTTCTCAGACACCGCCAGTGTGGTCAGCACTACAAGTTTTAACAGTGTTAGCACAGCGTCAAGCGTGGCAAGTGGTCGAGGTTACCGTACCAAGAAACCGAAGAGACACGACGACTCGATCGCTGAGGAGCTACAAAAAAGATGTAATGAGAGGAGAAAACGCCGCAGCCGAGGAGGCGGTCGCAAAAAAGACAAAGGAAAAGATAGCAAAGACAAAAATAAGGTTAGTGGTTCAATTACTTTTTGCGCTCTGAAAAATTTAATCTTATTTAAATCATGTATGTTCAAAAATCACACTGATTACTTTGTGACACCGACATAAGTCCATTTCTTAAAATAAGCCATGGCTGTTTCATATCCACCAGTTATAACTTATTTCCCTGCTGGTGTGACTTGGCTGCTTCTGTGGTGGTCGATATCATTGGGTTGAAGACATTTAAAGTACTGTTGACTGCAGCCCAACTTGAATATACTGTCACAGCTAACATATGAGTTTGTGTGCTTTCAATGATTTTTATTTTCTTCAGACTGCGGGTGTGAAGCCGTCTTCTAAGAGTGTGCTAGAGCGAGAAGCTGCAATGCACACTTTGAAGAACCTGGCTGACCTCTCGAGCCGCAACCTAGATGTGTCTTATGTTACATTACGTAAGAAATCCAGTACCACCCACAGTGATCCAGCTGCGGCACAAGCACGGCGCATAGCTGAACTGGAGGAACAGCTCAAAGCTGCTCGACAAGAAATTTTGATGTGTGAGTAAATAACGACTTGGTGATTATCGTAACTTGGTAAACATTTATTCCTCTTATCTTATCGTACTCTCTTATGTTTTTCCAGCGCCAACTCCCCTGGATTCTACACTCCTTGCTAGTGGCAATGGGGTTGATGATTCAAACAATGGTTAGTTCTTATACCTAGTCACCAGCAATTAGTTGCCTACTGACCTGTAATTTTATTTTTCCTTTTATGTGCATGTTTTCCAGATGATGCTGCCTTTGCCCTTGATTCCACCATCATCAATAGCTCTGGGGGCAGAGATGAGGCAGAGGGTGCAGAAGATGAAAATGATGGTGGAGAGAGTGGTGATGAAGGAGAGAGAAAGGATGGAAAGGGGAGTAAGAATGGAGAAGATGCATCAAATGGAGTGAAGGTTGACAAAAATGATAGAGAAGATAATAGATTGGAAAGAGAGAAGAGGAAGGACAGAGAGAGGAGAAAGGACAGAGAGAGGAGAAAGGACAGAGATGAGAGGAAGAGGAGGTCGAAAGAAAGGGGGAGTAGTGAGAGAAGGGACAGCAGAAAGAGAAGGGAGCTAAGCAAGCGGAGAAAGCGTTCCAGAAGCAGACGCAGTAGTAGCGAGTCAGGTAATTGTGCTTAAACGTGTTCCCTCTTTTGTTTCACTTCACGTGAGTTTGTTTCACCACTTTTCTCCTTTGTAGATGAATCTTCCAAGAAGACGAGGAAAATCAAGTTGAAGAAATCGAAGAAGTGCGTCTCAACTTCTGAAGATTCAGGTAATCATTAGTGATTTAAACAAAGGTAACTGCATTTTATCTGACAACTTTCTGATTATCCATTGCCTTTCCATTTCACAGATGATTCATACAAAAAGCGCTCCTACAGCCATAGCTCTGATAGTAAGTACGATTTTTTTTGTGAGTAAATGCAATTGATTTGTTGTGTTCCACCCATTATTCACACTTTTGCAATTCTCAGGTGACTCAAGTCTCATGGATCATGAGCATTTTATCAACGGCCCTGACTCCTCTGATGTAAGTTGTGGTGTTCTCCCTCCTTGCCTTTGCTGAGCTCCGTATTGTCTACACTGAAGGAACTATAATCAATTTAATTTTACTAGGTTGAGGAGGTAGCAGCTGGTACCAAAGTACCAATTAAATCAGAGGCGAAGTTAAATATCATGAATTCTTCCAGCAGTGAAACAAGCGCTGCCAGAAATTTTTTTGGAGCAGTCTTTACAACCCAGGCCATAGTGGACTGCAGCCTTATGGGCAAAGTGGCAAAAGGACCCAAAGGAAAACCTGATGTACAGAGGCCAGGCTTGTGCCGCGCTGGTGTCAATGCTGTACTTCGTGAGTGTGATTACATGTGTGGTTGTCTATTTATCCCCTTCTATGCTCATTCAATTAATTAATATTGGTTACTTTCAGAGGCTGCCAAAATATTGAGGAAGAAGCGGGGTTGGCCGAAGTGTGACCCCACCTATGTAAAGAAGCAGCTGGGGACATACCAAAGCGAGATCCGATCTGCTGCTAAAATTAAGCCAAATTGAGAATCTTGTTTTCACTCTCACTTCATTTTGTAACATGTTACTAATTATTGTACTTCTTTAAGTTTTCTTATCAAGATTTATTTTTTATTTTTGTTAAAATTATGTTTTATGTGCTGGAAATGATTTCCACTTGCTTTCTCATCAAGATTTTTTTATATTTTTGTTAAAATTATGTTTCATATGTGATGGAAATGATTTCCACTTGCTTTGTCATCAAGATTTTTAATCAATGTTTTTATTTTTTATTTTTCAATGTTTCATGTGACTGAAATGATTTTCACTTAATGTGTCTTAACATCTGACTTAGGATCGTACTTCTTTTAATAGCTTTCCTATCAGGACTTTTCAGTTAATATGCTTGTTTAATGTTTATGCTTTTTTAAATCAAGGTATTTGTTCCCTGTCACTTTGTATCTTATTAGCTTAGTGCTTCACAATTTGCTGTAGTGAACAGTAATATTGATATCATACTTGTAATATTGTTATCATACCTGTTCTGTTGTTAAAATTGTAATAATCGTTGCGATTAAAGATTTGTCTAAATTTATTGGTTATAATTTGCACGCCCCTATTTCCCTTCAAGCAGAGAAACCTGCGACGCTTACTGTCAGATCAGGTGATATCTGGCCAGTTCTGGAGTAAATCTGGTCGGAACTGAGACAGATCTGGGAGTGGTCGGAATGCCCGCCCAGTTGTGACCGTATGTGACCAGATCTGACCAGATCTGTAGATCAGTTACATCTGCTCATAATCGAGTTCTGGCAGATATGTTCAGATCTGGCTTCCAGATCCGACACAGAACTGAATTGGATCTAGGTCACTTGAACTGGATCAGATCTGTACCAGAACTGAAGTGTTCCACTTGGGGTAGGTTTGGGTCTTGTGTGCTGTCCGGTTGTTGAAGTCTGCTTTCGGAGGGTAGGCTTTTGACTGGAAGTTGAAGCACGATCTTCAGACTGACAGGCAACAGCCCGTTGCTGTTGTGCACTCTTCCTTGCAGGTTTGGTTCTTGTGGGTTGGCCAGTTGCAGCAGTCTGCTTTTGTGAAGTAGACTTAATATTAGAGGTTGAGGCACCATCTTCAGGCTGGGTAGTCCCTGATTTCAGTGTTGAAGCACCAGTCGATTTAGGTTGGGTACCCTTACGCCTGGAGGTGGACTCACGAGCTGAGCTTGATGCCGAAGGGGCTGCTGAAGGATCATCTGGGTCATCATCATTTTCTGTTATGTCAGCCACTGGGTTCCTCTTCAAGTTGGTTCTGAGGGACACAGATGAGGCTTTTTGTTTTCTCTTCACTCCATCTAAATTCCTTTTAGCATCCAGTTTCCCTGATAAGTCTGCTAAACTTTTTACGAGATCATGAATGAAATCCATGGCTAAATCTTCTGGCAGTATGCCACGGGAAAGTTCACGTACATGATCGAGAAGAATGAGATTCTCAGCATAAGTCAGACTTTCAAAAACAAATTTGGCTGTACAAGCAGATCTACTAGCCAGCTGCCTTTGCATAATTCTTTCAACTCCCAAAAAATAAAATTAAATGCAGCAGTACTAAGAGTTATGGTATTATCTTTCCAAAGTTCAGGATACAGAAATAGATCACTGTTGATTGTTTTTGTTGACTCAATAAATCTTACTTGCAGACACTTACAACGTAAAACCCAGGTACTGTTTCTAGTTTTCCATCCAAACTTAAACACAGCTCTAAGCAAATTTCCAATGTGGTTCCTAAAAGTTTCCTTCTCCTCTTCTTTCATAGTGTACTGTTCATACACAGCCAAATGCTTTGCTTTCATGTTATAAAAGACTTTTCCTTGAATTTTCTCCATGATCTTTGAAGAAATCCTCCACACCAGTCTCTTAAGTACTCTGTCCGGTTTATCACATAGCTGTTCAGGTGTACAGTGTATAAGCTTGCTTTTAATGTCTTCACAAAATACGGGGTTTGCTAGAAAGCTGTTAAGATTTTTCAAAGCATCTTCATATTGGGCTGAGGGCATTACTTTGGTCCTCAAAAGAACACAATCCATTACAGGTTGAGATATTGCTTCCACCAACAAGGGCACATCCAAATTGCAGGTTTGAGATAGAGCTGCCACACTTTCCCTCTTTGAAGCACCCATTGGACCCACAGCAGGTTCTTCATTAATTTCTCTCAGAGCTTCCTTGAAAAAATCAAAGAGTAAAGGACGAATTTCTTGCTCTAATGGCTTCCTCGAATTGTAATCTGAATAAAAAGAAAAACAAATATTTAACAAAGCAGCTTGAAAATTATTTCAAAATTTGATACAGTTTCCAAAATACAGTATAAACTTAAGACTTAAGCAAGCAAGTAGCACAAAGCAAAAGAAATCATGGAAGTTTCTGAATAGTGACCATACCATTAATTTTAAGCATATGTCTTGTGAAGCCCGATCTTGTTTTTAAAAACTTCTGACACTCAAGGCATACTTGTCCTCCAGGTCCTAGAGGAGTGGTGTCAACAAGAGCAGCAGACCCAACCACATCACTCAGCTCTATGAGAGTGGAACCCAATGTCCCAGGCGAGAGGTTGCCAGGCAAAGTATTTGCAAACATGTCCTCCTTCTTTTCACAGTGGGTTTAATCTGAAATTAAACAATTTTCAATGAGGTAAAATTTTATTAATAGACCACGAGTGTTTGCATGCTAAGCAGCAGCAAAGTTCAATCTTACCTCTCCTTTGGCATGCTCTGATCTCTGTTCCCCATCATCATAATCTTCATTCTCTCCCGTGGTCACATCTCCCTCAGAAGGCTGTGTTGAGTTGCAGGAAACTACTTCAGGTTCTTCATCAGTGAGGTCTGCAATTAGGATATCCCCAACTGCATCTGAATAAGAGCCTTAAGATCCAACCAAAAAAATTTAAAATTTACAGACTATAGGCCTGGTTCATTCAGGTTTCAAAAATAGCAACCCTTGCATACCACAGATGGATCTCGACTCTGGCTCGAATACTGGGTAGAGCCTAAGCTCCTGCTTCGCTCTCCTGTCGTCCTCTTCTGTTTTAGGAAGCCTTTTCTAAACCTACCTCTTCTCCTCAATCTTCCTCTAGGAGCAATCTGAATGTGAAAGAAAATAATAAAAAAAATCATTGCACACCATTACTCAACAATTTGAAGATATGTACTTTTGTCATTCATTCCTAAGAAAAAAAAAGGGCACTGCTATATATGTATGGTGGTAAGAAAGGCTCATTGCTTATAACACACCTGCTCCATTTCATTGTCAGCATCACCCGCAACAAAACATGTCTCAGCATCGGTATTTTCATCACTTTGGTCAACATTGGTATTTTCACCACTTTCTTCATCTGAACCAAAAAAATCTGAAATCTGAAAGAGAAGGTATATCAATTATATGTTACAATTGTAATTCTTACATCATTTTAAACGATCACAAAATGTTACCTTAAAATCTGATGGCAATGATAAAGAAGAGTCCACTGATACTGTACCCCATGACCCGGGCGAGAGGCTGCCAGGCAAAGTATCTGCAAACATGTCCTCCGAGCTCATGTTGCTACTGCAAAAAATAAAAAGTTCACATATTAGGACACTTGTTGCATTCAGTACATGTTTTCATCCTGGCCATCAGTGCGACAAGAGCAGACGTTTTCTAGGTCTGCAGTGGCAGGACAATTTTATCAGAGGGATCTGATATTAGTCTCAAACACACCTGAGCTAAATTGGGGTGGACTGTACCAAATTAATCAAACAGGTGTGTGGGGTGTGGCTGCATCCATACAATGTGTTGTGATTGCACAACCAACCCCTCACAACTTGGCTATGTTGACAATGGAACTTGAATCGAGAAAAAAAAACACCCAGTGAAGTCTTAGAATGGGCTGGTCTAGCAAAATTATTGTAGACAGAGAAATATTTGGCAGGCAGAATCAATTTCATGGATAATCCCAGCCCGTAGAGGGGCCCGAAATGAATGCCGGCCGGCATAGAGTTAAAAGAAAACGCTATTTCGTCAAGAAAACACAGTGCCGGTAGCTTCCGGGGAAGCACGATTCGGGGAAACATTTTACAAAAAGTACTCACATTCAGAAAATATGAAGGGTCGAAGAAAGCAGCCCAAGTTCCAAGCTGAAGTTGCTTTGTTGATGTTGTGGAGGGACGCGAGGGCGAGCTGTGGAGCCGAGCCGAGCCGAACAACCGACGAGGCGAGCCGAGCGCGTAATTTCTCATACCCAACCCAGTCAACCATGGCCGCGGAGCGACGAAAACGACGCGAATTTGTGTTTATTCAGGAAATAATTGATTGTGAGTTGTAGTGTTTTCGGATTGTGATAAAACTTACAATGGAGATTCGGAACTAATTCTGCCTCGGATGTGTGTGTGTATTTTTGTGATTCGGTGAGTAGTTCTCGTGCGTTAAGCTCCACAAAATGGAGGCCGTTTTAGCAGTGCTTTGCAATGCCTTGCAATGCCCTGGCTCTTTTCCTTATTCTCTAAAATCAAGCTTCATTTCGCAAAACTCGAGTGTGCTTAAGACGGAGAATCGTATGCCGGGTGTACTGGTACCAAACATAACCTATGTTTGTCGCGAGCAACATGTTATAAAAATTGTTAAAATCGGCACTTCCGTTTTGGGCCCGTATCGACTTTCCACATTTTATGCTGCCATTTCAGTAAAATACATTGAAACGGCATTCGGATAGGCTCAGTGCTCAGTTCTAAAGATGGCGAACGAATTGTGTCATTACAAGATTAGTGAAAAAACGGACGGAAAGTGGAAAAAAAGCGACAGTACGACACGATGTCGGCCTTCCACCTGACCCGTCCGTGGCTTATTTTTATGTTTAAAAATACTTATCCTCACCAAAACGCCTCGTGATTGAGGTTATTAAATGTGCTAATCCTTTAAGCTTCCGGAAATATCCCCTCTTATGTTAATAGGAGCAAGATAAGTGAGTTTTGAACATATTTAGAGACCCCGGGCAGGCGGCCGCTGGGACCCCGAGCGAAACCCGTGGCGGCCAGCATAGAATCAGCGCTCCCCCTGGCCGTGGCCGCCCCCTGCCGGTGCGCTGCGTCCAGGCTCGGGCTTGTTTGTGCTGACGCCCCCTCACCCCACCCTACCCCCGCTTCTCTGAGGTCCAGTATGGCCGACCGGCGCAGGGTTGGCGCATCTCTGCCGTGGGCTCTAGTCGCTCTAGTCGCGCGGTGTCGCAGCGGTGGGAGGAGGGGGAGGGACGTATTCCCCGCACCTCGCACCGCCACGTGCGAGAGAGAAGGTGTAGCCTGTCCTTCTCTACTCATGCCTGGAACCCGAAACAGGTCCTTCTTTCGGCATACAAATCTCGAGTTCTAATTGACATATGAACAAGCTAGAAGTCTTAGCTTGTAGAGGAAGGACTCGGCTATGTTGTGAATTATAATTTCAATTTAGTAAGTACTCGTCTTTCATGCGAAAAACTGCTCTATTATCGGGTCATTTTCAAGTGATTCCAGAGGCCAACCTGGAAATCGCAGGGACATGAAAAATATTTCACAAAACAGTCAGAGTAAAGAACTATGATACTGCGAAGTTTTATCTCGATATCTATTTAAATTCTTGAGATTTGAATGCCGAAAGATAGAAAAAAACGAAGGTTTGAACGTCTCTAGATCAAAAACTAGAAAGCTCTGAGGGCTCAGACACATATCATTAGAATCAGCGTGTTTTGAACTATCAATTTATGAAATAAGAAAAAGAGCGCTTGGAGACCCTTAACCGATTAAGCCAACATTAAACCCTCATGCAATGTTGTGCGGACGTAAGGCTATCGTACTAATTCTTACAGAGCATTATACAACCCGCCGGACGTCACTTAGCCGGGAAGTAATTATTTTCAGGTACTTTGAGAACAATCATAATCTCCAAACAGTTGAAAATTTGGGGCAGTGTTTTGTAACAAATAATTTGTGTATTTGAAAAAGTCGACTTCCACATGTTTCGAAATTGAGATTTTCTAAATCGTACTCAGTCACCCATGATAGACCGTCCGCCCTTCTGTGAACACGGTCTGGTTTTAGTGTACCACTGGGCTGAGATGATGCGTATGTCCTACAGTTACTTCCAGATTAAATCCAGCGAAACACGCCTTTATTGAACTTTTAAATTGCAGGCACAAATCGCTTTCGCAAAGTGGGCCAATAACCAATGGAAATCAAATTTCTACGTCGCTAATTTGAAAACTAAGAGCTGCAGCAGCCTGAGGGATCTCTCAAAAATGTCGGATATCATCTTCGCTTCATCTGCAGGGTCCAACCCAGCAAAGGATAGGTGTTTCATACCGGCGGTAAGACTGTCGCGTGATAGCTGCACACCGCGAAACGCCCCGGCAGCGCAGAAAGCGTCACGTGCCACCTATCCCCCTCCGAAAACTCCGGCCAGCTACGTGCCTGGTCGTATTTCAAGTCAAAATAATCCACATATACTTTTAACAGCTAACCTTCTTTTAATACGTAACGTACTGCCAAATCCTTGCAAAGCACGATGTTAATATTGCGAAGGATTCGAGGGGTTCACAACTCCAAGTTTGGGTGTACACACGATTACCAAGTTGTAGTGATTACCGGTGTAAGCGATGATTACTGTGATCATTCTTTACAATGATTACCAGCGGTTACCAGTCATTTCCGCTGATCACCAGTGATTACCGCTGATTACCGTTTGATTACGACTGAACCGTTTGATTACGGCTGATTACCATTTCATTACGACTGATCACCGTTTGATGACGACCGATTACCACTTTAAATAATGACCACCATTTCATTACGACTGATAACCGTTTGATGACGACCGATTACCTTTTTAAATAATGACCAAAACCGCGAATAACCTTGGGTGATTACCAGTGATTATCATTGATTACGGCATGATTACCAAGGCGATGTACACGCGATTACCGGAGTTGTCAACCCCTCTGAAGGATTCCACAGCACTGTATCTAGCGACTATTGTTTGTCATGCGGTGATTCCTGCTTTATTGTATTGTTCGCAAGCTTACAAAGCAGGTTGGCGTTCACCGCAAATAGTGGGCGGGCTTAGGTAAACCATACTGCACTTTTGGTTCAAGCTATGTTACTGCGATACATCGGTAGTATAGACCCAAAGGAAGGATTTGGCCCGCAGAGGCATTTGAAATTTCCCTTAGGAAAATTTTTACATGCACTTAAAATTTCCATTGCGCCTTACGGGAGGTCCGGGTAGGCAACCCGCAGCACACGGTAACATTTTCCCGCAGTTTCTGTCTGAAAAACGCTTTACACTGGGTTCAAAAGCAACCTGCAGTGACGGAATTTTTGCTGCACCGTTCCTAGGGCCCTGCAGAAGGGTCCTAGTCGCAGAGGCAATGTATTTAAGTCCTAGAGAGCCGCTGTGGGTGCCCAGAAAAAGCACTAAAGTTGAATTTTTTTAGGTGCCCGGTATATAATGTAAAAACGGGGCTTAGCTTCGAACTATACACCTTATATTGTGCAAATATGCAGGAGAGGGTCTAGTCGATGCATCCTATCCTGCATTTTTTTCTAGAGCTACAATCAAAGCGTCGTTTACGGACACGAAGTCATACTTCAAATTGGCATTGCGCCTTAGGGGAGGTCTGGGTAGGCAACCCACAGCACGCCGGGTGCCTCTGTTTTCGTAGTTTCTATTGAAATGCGCTGTGAACCAGGTTAAACATAATTTAGAGTGACGGGACTTTTACTGATTTGTTCCTAGGGCCCTATAGGCCGAATCTTAATGGGATTAAAACTGGAAACTGCAGTTTGATCACTTCAATTCCAACTGGAGGTCCAATGGAGATCCTTCCACCAGGGTAGAAAAATTTCACGTTCTTTTAGGACGCCTTTACCGTGACCCTAGCAAAAAGCGCGGGCTAGGATGCAACGACTAGACCCTCTCCTGCATATTCGCACAATATAAGGTGTATAGTTCGAAGCTAAGCCCCGTTTTTACAATATATACCGGACAACTACAAAATTCGACTTACGTGTTTTTTCTGGGCACCCTCAGCGGCTCTCCAGGGCTTAACTATACTGCCTCTACGACTAGGACCCTTCTGCAATGCCCTAGGAACAGTGCAGAAAAAATCCCGTCACTCCCGGTTATTTTTTAACCCGGTTTAAAGAGTTTTTCAGACAGAAACTGCGGGAAAATGTTACCGTGTGCTGCGGGTTGCCTACCCGGACCTCCCTTAAGGCGCAATGGAAATTTTAAGTGCCTCTAAAAATTTTCCTAAGGGAAATTTCAAATGCCTCTGCGGGTCAAATCCTCCCTTTGGGTCTATACTACCGATGTATCGCAGTAACATCGGAACCAAAAGTGCAGTATCCGTCGCGTAACTCGACCTAAGCCCGCCCACTAAAAGCACTGTTCCGTCATGAGTCTATAGCGGTCTGGATAGGAAGCTCCAGCCGTCGAAATTGCCACCTTGCCTAACTTTGAACCGCTCTTCGTCAACTTCAAGGCACATTTCGGAAATCCGAAGGCAGTTCTAGAATCTTGAAGGTTTGGGCTTTCTAACGGGGATGTATGGGATCGGTTGACACCTCTAGCCGCCGCCCTGGGTGGGAGGCGCCGTCGGGCTGCGTAGCTTACTACGCGCGCGCTGCCGTTCCGAGCGCGGTTTTGTTCTTCTTGGGAAGCTTTGCCACATTCTTTGCGAATAGCTTTAGTTGCGTTTTTGGTGGGCTTTCTTGCGGCAGGGACTTCAAAGGCATTCGGTGGCGGTTTATACATCTGCTGCTTAGGTTTGGTTGCTCTTGGTGTTCTTGGATCCAAAGTGAAAGACTCGCCAAATGAGGAAAAAGAACAGTGACTACAGTTCAAGTCGCTGCCATTAAGTGCATAATATGATCTAAAAAGTAATTGCTACTTACAAAATATTACTCAGCATCAAGAATTTGTTGGGTCTCCGGAGCTTGTGTCCATCCCATTTTATCTTTGCGAATCGAATTAGGTTTTGTAATAAATCTTGTTGAAATCTTTAAACATGCTTGACTTAAACTCTGTGGTTGTCACCTTGAAGCCAGGATTCATCCCTTCAATGTTATACAGATGAAGAACAGCTGCAGCAAGAGAATGTTAACAGTAAATAATAAACTGTAAATAATAATTTGGACTCATTCACTGAAAACTGCAGGACGTTACCTTTAATTTGATATTTTATTTTGATATAACTGACCTTCTTGGGCTTGTGATGAATCACAAAACCTTAACGATTTTGATCACTCATTTTGATCTTTAGGATATCACCATATAAACCTTTCCTTAGAATACATAAAAATATTAGGTACCTGTTGCTTGGGAATACAAGAAGTAAATAGTTTGACATATTCATACCAAGTAAATTGGAAGTAAGATCCGGATTCATTTTCTGTAATATTGTACAAAACAAATCATAGAACACCTTAAAATCATGTTTTAGGTCATAAAAGCGCCTATGGGTCAATTGCCCCACCATGCTACACAGAGGTGGGCGGCCAAGTCCGGTACACCTTGTGTTGATTTTGGTACCGAAAACAGCAGCACAGTCTGCAGTATTGTCGGAGGCTTATATGTTAATTGGCGCTCGTAAAATAGAACCTCAAATTTAAACACAACCCTCATATGCACACAGGGGACCTCAGCAAAACAGCAGGTCCCTCAAAACAGCAGGTTGGTAGCAAAACAGCAGGTCCTTCGACCAAACAGGTATGTGTGACCATACCAAATGGTCGTAAAATATCGTCAGCGAGAGCTAAGCCTCCAAATTTTTGACGTTGGCTCGTGGCCGACGCCGCTGCCGGAGATACTCCCTGCTGCGGTTCCCTCAAACTGTAACCGCTTTTGTGATTCTGCATAACTTCCTATTTCCGTTTCGGCTTTTCTCCGGAATACGCTATTTTAACATGACACCTGTGCCGTGCCGAGGGACGGACCAAAATTGAACTGTGTAGAGTTAAAACCTCTAGCAGCTTTGATCGCAGCTATGTTGTTCCGTTTACTTTGTGGCATCGTCAGACAGGTTTTAACTCGGTCCAAAATTGGAACCGGGAGGAGTTTCAACCCTAAGGACAGATTTGATCGCAGCTGGGGTGATGTGCTCAGTATTTTTTGGTGAGGTATTCGCTCGGTCCAAATTTAAAATGGGGCGTTATAAAATCCTAGGGACAGATTCGCATACATCTTTCCTGTTCTTGACATTAAACCCGTTTTTGCCTACGATCCCTGCTTAGTGACGCTGTTTTCTGGGCAAAGGACGGGTCGTTGCAGAGGTTAGCAGACGCGTATCATATTTGCTTACTAACTTGAAAAAAGTTCTCTAATACAAAGCGTTTACAGAGACAGGTCAAGGTCAGACCGAAGACTTCGAACCTCAATCGCGTCGAGGAACAAATTCACTTTCATTTGCGTTATGTGTTGATATCCCTGGTAACACATATGGCAGCGGCCGGAAACAATCACATCAACGCGCGCAATTTCACATACCATTATGTTCCGTTTCCTCACTTGATTCATACCTTCTCCACTCTTCCAGCTCCGGACTACCCTGTTGCCTTCGGATTTCCGAAAATGTGCTTTAAAGGTGTCAAAAAGCGATGCACGTGGGGCAAGGTTTCAACGGCTGTAGCTTTCTGTCCGGACAGCCCCAGTCTCATGGTCCCGCCCCTCCGCGCCTGACGCACACCTACCTTGGCTTGCTGCCCTCTAGAGCCCTGCGGGGCAAATTAATCGATTTAATTATCCATTATCATATGCCTGGAACTCCGATTTAGAAGGCTGTTTCCAAAGTTTGGGCCTTTATGACCCGGTGTGTTATTCTTTACTGTTATTTTGACGTGGACATCGTCCGACGGTCGTTGTGGGTCCTCATTTGTAGATATCTCTACGGATGACGAACGTGAACGCTACTTGTAGGGAGTCTTACAACTAAACACCACCGAAAAACCTCTGACAAAGAAGTATATCGAGGAAATCCTGTGCGACTACAACCACACCCAGACAAATGCTGTCTTAGCCTTGAACCCACCACGGTTAGCATACTTACGTCAGTAAGGATGGAGCTTGGACTGCATCCGCTCAAAAGGAACGTTTTCCGATTACTTTATTTGGGGTACCGAAAAGGTTCAAGCCGAAGACACAGAACCAAAAATCCCTGAGGGCAATAAGGTTCAAGCCGAAGACACAGAACCAAAAATCCCTGAGGGCAATGTTTTATTTCTCAGAGAAGAGACCCGTTTTAATCTGCACGCTGTGCGTTGAACCCTCCTCGAGATATCGTGCGAACGAACAGACAGACAAAACTTACTTTCAGCCCCACTCCAGTCAATAACCTTGGTAGGTTCAAGACTGGAGAAAGTCGGTCTGACCTTGACCGCTTTTTCCCGGTTGCATTCTTTTGTGAGTGTTAGCAGAAGCAGAAAATCCTACTATGATGCTCATGCTCGATTATCACTCTAGGGATCGGTCACCGTAGCGAACAGAACAATCGAACCAACGTTCAATGTTCCAACGCTGTTCTACGGACGCTATCGAATCACATTTAACCTCACCAACCGCAAACGTCCTGGCCTGAACAACTGTATGGATGCTGAAGTACAGGTGATACCGAAGCCAAAAGTGTGAAAAAGATGACGTACACTTGCGAAACCTCCACTGTTACATCTATGCGACGCGCGATGGTAATGATATAAAGAATTTCACAACATTGTACCTTATAAGAGAATTCGTTGGTATTGCCGTGAAGAATCTCGCTCCATATAACGAACTCATATACTTCAAAGCCTGGAAAATAAATTGGTCGCAAGCCTGCAAAACTATTAAGTTCATAATGCGAAGCTAGAATCGGCCAAACAAAGGAACTTCAGAATGCTGGGAAATTCACTGCAATACGCACAACGTGCTTTGCAAACTTTTTACAGTGCACAAACGAGAACAAAGGTGCGAAATTAAATACCACCTTTAGCACGAGTTCAGTCTCTGACTAATCACATCGATTAAGAAAGAGACCATCCGCTTCTGACCCTTGTGTTCCATGGAAAACAGATTTTCCGCGAGCAAACTTCGGTCTCCTAAAGCTTTCAATCAAAGATCTGTAAAAACCCCAACCTTGGTGTTTACTCTGTCTCTAACTTTCCACTCGAGCCCAGGGTTGTTAACGTTACGTAACGAAATAACGACGTTAGTGTAACGCGTTACCTCGTTACTGTAACGATAACGCTAACGCGTTTCATTTTTCCGCGGTTTGTAACGGTAACGCGTTATCGTTACTGAAGTCAGTAACGAGACGTAACGCACGTTACATTTTACTCGTTACAACGGCAAATTTCGACGGGCAGATCGATAAATGCAAACATATAGTGCAATGCCATGTTTCCATGCCAAGTGCGTCGCTTGAGCGCCTGTTCTGGGTGGCGGGAGTCTCGTTCGCGGACTTGCGCAGTATGCTTGGCGACAAAAACTTGGAAAACGAGGTGCTCTCGCGTGTGAACCGAAGGTTTTGGTGCAAATCACCCTTTTCGACCCTGTCTGGTCTGACCCAGTACCTGACTCCTGATTACGATACCGTAATTTTATGGTTCCTTGTAAAGAAAACGTTTTATTTTATTGTTCCTGACTTAAATACAAGGATTATAGTTGCACTTTTCTTGTGTAATTCAGAGTTCGGTACACGATGGCAAACACACTATACTTGTAAAAGAGCGTTTTTCGTCTTTTTTTGAAAACTGATGTAACGAGTAACGATGTAACGACGTTACTGTAACTGTAACGCGTTACGTTTCTCTGGAGGCTGTAACGGTAACGCGTTATCGTTACCGAGTCTACGGTAACGAGGTAACGGTTACGCGTTGCATTTTGAAAGTAACGTTAACAACCCTGCTCGAGCCAGGCAATCGACAAGGATCGGCAGACACGAACGTCATTACTTAGAAAGGCTCACATCAAAACCAAAATGCCGAAAGGCACAGGAAAGGGACGGTTGAGACCTCTCAAAGAACAAACACTAAGACCCAACGGCTTGTGATTCGACATCCCCCTGAACCGGCGCAAGTCGACTCCCCACATCCTCAGCTCGTACTGGGAAATCCTACCACTCCCAGATCAACCGTGGGCTTCAATCTTACAGAAAATCCGTGGGATTCAATTTCCTTGAACTCCTCTCGTGCCCAAGACCAGGCCGCTACTGTTGAACGAACAAACCAATCCGTATCAGTTGAGAGTGACGGGCGCTCGCCCGTTCAGCAAGGCCGGAAAGCGGCTTTATGCTCACTACCAACCAACGAGTTTCAGTATTCTGTACCACATACGTGGAGTTAAATGACGACATACAGGGTGTTTATTCTCGTTTCGGACTAAAAGATAGGGTGTATAGTAAGGTGCAGCGAAAAACCACTATTTTAGAAATTGATGTTGGCTCACCTTGGAAAATGTTCGACTAGTAGGGGTGATTAACGGTGCGAAAGCGGTTTTTTTTTCGACTTCATCTTCCGGGTCCAATAACGACTTGAAAATCCGAAAAAAGAGCAAAAATAGTGAAAGATAAGCAACCCGCCGTACACCGATAAGAGGACTCTGGGTGGACGTCACGGTCACTAAAGGTAAGTTATAACAGCATACTACGCCCCAGAACCACCGGGAGCTGTTCGCGAGGTCAGTACTTAACTCTGAATAAGCGTAAAATAATGCGAAAAATGGTCAATTTTAGCTATAGTGTGGCTCGGAGCGCTGCATCGGTCTGATGAGTAACACCATAAAGCAAAGCAGGGCAGTTAGGAAAGCCTCGCCCTGCTGTATATAATGCATAACCCCCCCCCCCCCCCTCCCCATATATCGCATTCCCAAAACAGCCTAAAACGAGCGAAAATGATGAAATTCACTAGTTTCCCTGAGCTCTGTACATGGAGGTCTAAGCGTCTTGAGGCGAGGTGACAAAATTGTTCCCGGTTGAAATTTGGACTTTTCGAACCATTTTCTGGCGGTTCAATAGTCCGACCACCGGCTCTGAAAGTGGCGACGGCTTTATATTGTCGGCAACACTTTCGTCCCCTCCCCCTAAAGTTTGGAAAGTCCTTGGTAGAATGGCTTTCTCCGCTCGGTGCGGCATCTTGAGGCGAGGTGACAAAATTGTTCCCGGTCGAAATTTAGACTTTTCTGGCCATTTACTGGCGGTCTAATAGTCCGACTACCTGCTCTGAGAGTGGCAACGGTTTAAATTGTCGGCAACAATTTGGCACCTCGCCTCAAGATGCCACTCCGAGAAAACACAGCCATGCTTACCAAGCACTCTCCAAACTTCTGGCGTAGGTGACAAAATTGTTGCCGACAATTGAAACCGCCACCACTCTCAGAGCCGGTGGTCGGACTATTGAACTGCTAGAAAAAAAAAATACTATCTCACTGTGTGAGATACTGGTAGGCCCGGAGTTTCACGGGGGTTTGGTTAAAATAGACGTTAAGTTTATATTTTGTTCTTTTTGGTTTTGTTTGCTTTCTTTTATTTTTTAACTCATGGAATGAGGATTCTGCTTGAGCCTTGTTTCAGTTTTGGGGTGGTTTGGGGGTGGTTAAAGAAGTTGAGTTTATATTTTGTTCTGGTTTTGTTTGATTTCTTATTTTTAAATTCGTGGAATGAGGATTTTGGTTGAGCCTTGTTTCCGTTTTGAGGTGGTTCGGGGTGGTTTGTATCTTCTCCGAGAGGGAGAGGAAGTAGTTGCAGAGCTAGGGCGTCTAGGTAGCGGTTAGTGTATCGCCTGATTTCTCATACGCGGGCCGCCTAGCGCTAGCCTCCTGCAAGGCTCTCGCACTGTTGTTCCCACCACCGGTCCCAAACGGCCCTGACTCTTGAGTCGCCTCCCTTTTAGCAGGGCCTCCGTGTGCCTCGGCTCGGCTCGCCACATCGACAATGGGTACCCGGCAAAGGCTACGCAACATAAAAGAAGGACGTCCGATTTGGCTGTGCTCTGGAGAAGGACAGAATGATACTGAGTCAGGCAGAGGTTGCTGATGCAGCCTGCTGACGAGTCGAGCATAGCTCGTCTAGAGGCGTTGTAACAGTAGCTCTGTCTCTTGCTATCGGCATTGGATGGAGAGAGCAAGCTGAAGTTTGAAGTGGTTTTTCTGATCACTATGATATTTTTTGAATGTAACAACACGCTAGACTATTTAATACGACTATTGTCCGTAATTCTGTTCGACAGATTTTTGATTTTTTAGATCGTTTTGATTTTGGACTAGTGGGACCTGTTGACGAGGTGCTCTGTCTCTTACTTTCCCCATTGAAAGGAGTGAGAAAGCCGACTTTAAAACTCGTTTTTAAACGGTGTGTGATATTTTTGAAGTGTTAAAACACGTCAGCGTGTCTTGTACGAGTAGCCGTCGATAATCTAGAGAGTTTGAAAAACTTCTGTCAGAGGGCCATATGGGGCTATGCTTCCAAGAAAAAAAAAAAAAGGTCCAATCCGCTACGAAACTATAAGGCAACTCCGTTTCACTCCGTGCCTAAAAAGCCCGGAAAGTCCAAATTTCAACCGGGAACAATTTTGTCACCTGGCCTCTAGTTGCCGCACCAAGTGAAGAAAGCCATGCTTACCAAGGACTTCCTAAACTTCAGGGGTAGTTGACAAAAGTGTTGCCGACAATTTAAGCCGTCGCCACTCTCAGAGCCGGTAGTCAGACTATTCAACCGTCAGAAAATGGCCCGAAAAGTCTAAATTTTGACCGGGAACAATTTTGTCACCTCGCCTCAAGATGCCGCACCGAGCGGAGAAAGCCATTCTACCAAGGACTTTCCAAACTTCAGGGGTAGGTGACAAAAGTGTTGCCGACAATTTAAACCATCCCCACTCTCAGAGCCTGTCGTCGGACTATTGAACCGCCAGAAAATGGTTCGAAAAGTCCAAATTTCAACCGGGAACAATTTTGTCACCTCGCCTCAAGACGCTTAGACCTCCATGTACAGAGCTCAGGGAAACTAGTGAATTTCATCATTTTCGCTCGTTTTAGGCTGTTTTAGGAATGCGATATATGGGGAGGGGGGGGGGGGGGGGGTTATGCATTATATACAGCAGGGCGAGGCTTTCCTAACTGCCCTGCTTTGCTTTATGGTGTTACTCATCAGACCGATGCAGCGCTCCGAGCCACACTATAGCTATAATTGACCATTTTTCGCATTATTTTACGCTTATTCAGAGTTACGTACTGACCTCGCGCCGGTAGTTCTTGGGCGTAGTATGCTGTTGGAACTTACCTTTAGTGACCGTGACGTCCACCCAGAGTCCTCTTATCGGTGTACGGCGGGTCGCCTATCTTTCACTCTTTTTGCTGTTTTTTCGGATTTTCAACGCGTTATTGGACCCGGAAGATGAAGTCGAAAAAAAAACGCTTTCGCACCGTTAATCACCTCTACTAGTAGAACATTTTCCAGGGTGAGCCAACATCAATTTCTAAAATAGTGGTTTTTCGCTGCACCTTAACTTTCAACCTTCCGGTCAGCACGGTGGAGAGGTTCACGAGAGCGGAGCTGGCGGACATGCACTTTGTGTATGGCCAGGCGGACGGCGTGGCCAGGAGAGGATGTACGCGGAGCAGTGCCCGCACAGGGCACATCCAAACCGCCGCATTTTTCCACAATTGCACAACAACCTCCGCGAGCTTCCGCGCGCGAGCTTTCGCGCGCGATCTTCCAAGCGAGCTTGTCATCAGCCACCTCGGTGCAACAGAAGCCAGAACGAACGCATTGACTAATGAGGGGCGAGAGTGGGCGACAGAGGCGGGTGTGTCGTCTGCAGTCACCGGACAGCGCCAGCAGGGAAGGTACAGGCTACTGCGGGCTACTGGGAGACGTTATTCGACCGGTGCCGATTTGCAGACCTTTATGTTTGATGATAAGGCTCGTAAACGGAAAAAAATAAAGTGACCAAACTTCGTTTACACACAGAGGAAGGTTGAAACTAAGGGCATGACAATAGTTTTCTACCCGACTCTGTCTGGTTTTTTAGTTTGCGACACGTAAAGTCATCACTCCGCCGTCCGCCGCTTCGTAAGGAAAGCTGGGGTCCGCGCGGGTCGGGCGGAGTGGATGGATCTCGGCTGGCTCAGCCACAACGCTCATGCTTGGTCTCGAGGCACTCGCACGGATTTTGTGTGCTCGAAGTGTTTGCTTTTTACGGATTGCCTTTAGTTTTAAAAGCCATAAAGTGGTCTCATGCCCATAGAGTGGAATTTTCTTCACCGGAAAAAAATTAATTCGTCAAATTTTAGTCGCCGGTTTTAGAGGAGTTTCATCAAATTTCTGGCGCTGTTCGGTACGCCGTCTGCGAGACCAGCCTATCGGGCGCTCTAGATCGATCGAAAATTGTCGGATCGGAAAGATACGCACATCACCGGATAGCTTAGACTTTATACTAAAAACGCCTCGCTTACACTCCCCATCTAAGTTAGACCGTTCATGAGCTACGGGCAGGAAAGGGGGGGAAAAGGGGACCGCGCTGCACACAACGTCCGTCGCGTCTCATGTTTGAATCTGCCCGGTCCGTCCGGTCCGTGACGAGCCAAGCCAACAGCAAGGCTTCCCCGGGAACGTTGTGGCTTTCGCAGGCGGTGGGAAATTTGTTACGATCATGGGGAAGACGCAGCGCTGAATCACTTCTCCCAGTGCGTAAGCCTTCACCTCCCCTGGCGCCAGCAGACGACACGCCGCCGCCGCCGAGTGCCGACCAGCGTGCGAATGCTGCAGCGCCGTGGCGCAGGCAGCCCGCAACAAGCAGCGCGCGCTCGGTTGCCTGCCGGGCAGGCGCGAGAGCTCATTACGAAATCGCAATTTCCCGCGTTGTTAGACGTTTGCGCCCACTAGTCCATTGGTGAAAAATGATCCCCTTCGCATGTCCCAAAAACGCCTCCATGAGGCCCACATGGCCCCAGTCAAAGCGCAACCGATTCAAACCAATGGCGACGGTTAAAACTGTCGCCAACAGATATGTCAACTACCCCTCAACTTGGCTGTGGTGCTGATCTGTTGGTTTCTCTGAGCAGAATGGCACTTTAAGGCAAGTTGACAAAGTTGTTTCCGAATGAAAATTGGACTTTTCCGGACATTTTCCGGCGATTTAATAGTCTGACCTCTCGCTAAGAAAGCGGCGGCCCCGTGGGAGGTCGGCAACAATTGTGTCAACTACCCCTCAACTTGGCTGTGGCGCTGATCTGTTGGTTTTTCTGAGCAGAGTAGCAGTTTGAGGCGGGATGAAAAAATTGTTTCCGAATGAAAATCGGACTTTTCCGGACGCTTTCCAGCGATTTAATGGTCCGCGCCCTTCCGCTGAGAAAGTGGCGGCCCCCTGGCGGGTCGGCAAAAATTATGTCAACTACCCATCAACTTGGCTGTGGCGCTGATCTGTTGGTTTCTCTGAGCAGAGTAGCACTTTGAGGCGAGTAGACAAAATTGTTTCCGAATGAAAATCGGACTTTTCCGGACATTTTCCGGCGATTTTATGCTCTGACCTTCCGCTGAGAAAGTAGCGGCCTCGTGGGGGGTCGGCAACAATTATGTCAACTACCCCTCAACTTGGCAATGGCGCTGATCTGCTGGTTTCTCTGAGCAGAGTGGAATTTTGAGGCGAGTTGACAAAATTGTTTCCGAATAAAAAATCGGACTTTCCCTGACATTTTCTGGCGATTTAATTGTCCGACCTTGCGCTGGGAAAGTGGCGACCCCGTGGGAGGTCGGCAACAATTATGTCAACTATACCCCTCAACATGGCTTTGGTGCCAATGCTCCAAGTCTAACTGTGTGGTATCGCTGAGAGAGGCACTTTAAAGGGAGTTGACAAAATTGATGCCAACTGAAAATCGGACTTTTTCGGCCCCTTTTCTAGCGATTTCATAGTCCAACATCCCGCTGAGAAAGTGGCGGCCCCCTGGCGGGTCGGCAACAATTATGTCAACTACACATCAACTTGGCTGTGGCGCTGATCTGTTGGTTTCTCTGAGCAGAGTGGCACTTAAAGGCGAGTTGACAAAGTTGTTTCCGAATGAAAATCGGACTTTTCCGGACATTTTCCGGCGATTTCATAGTCTGACCTCCTGCTAAACAATTGGCGGCCCCCTGGCGGGTCGGCAACAATTATGTCAACTACCCCTCAACTTGGCTGTGGCGCTGATCTGTTGGTTTTTCTGAGCAGAGTGGCAGTTTGAGGCGGGATGAAAAAATTGTTTCTGAATGAAAATCGGACTTTCCCTGACATTTTCAGGCGATTTTATTCTCCGACCTTGCGCTGGAAAAGTGGCGACCCCGTGGGAGGTCGGCAACAATTATGTCAACTACCCTTCAACTTGGCTGTGGCGCTGATCTGTATACTGAAATTACATCATCCTGAGCATATCTCAGAAATATGCTAATATGCGCGTTGCATAAAGTTCGTGTCTCTAGCCATGTTGAGGTGTAGTTGACATAATTGTTGCCGACCTCCCACGGGGCCGCCACTTTCCCAGCGGAAAGTCGGACAATTAAATCGCCTGAAAATGTCCGGAAAAGTCCGATTTTCATTCGGAAACAATTTTGTCATCTCGCCTCAAAATGCCACTCTGCTCAGAAATACCAATAGATCTGCGCCACAGCCAAGTTGAGGGAGAGTTGACATAATTGTTGCCGACCCCGATAATTGTTGGTGACAACTGCAGGGATTTAAGATTGTAGTAAGTTTGGTGAGCATTGCCAGCAACTGGTAGCATACTTCCCACATACTTCTCAGTTTGTAGGTAAGTTACAAAAGCACAGTTTAGAGAGTACCATGTAGAAACAACTTGCCTGACAATCTGTTAAGCGACTTCGATTTTGTTGCAGACTACATCTCCAGAATAGCTTCAAAAAGTTCGACGTGAAGGCAACAAATTGTAAGCCACAATGGAGTGTGCGTTTGAGCAACTGAATTAAGGCAAGCCTTTTTAGCCCGTCCAGACACGTTTCTTTAGAAACGGCAGGAGCCGGACATATAGTCTGATGCGTCCTGTTTGTTACTTCGTTCGGACGTGTGTACGCCGGCTTATCGTTCATAGAAAAACTTAAATTTTGGGGATCATTTCCTTTTTTAACGTAGAATCACGTGAGGTGGCAACAATTTTCGATTTGTATCGCATTTTTGATTAATGAAAATTTGTCTGTTTTTGTTTTTTGGGGTTAGGGTTGGCCGCCGCGCGCACACCATTACCATCGCGGCGCGCACAGGGACGGGCTCAGGTTAACGATTTTAATCGTAACTAGTACATCTGCTATCGGGCACTTCTCCCCGCAAACGCCGCCGGCAGGCCAAGCTGGCCAAGTCCCCCTGTCGAACCGAGGTGCCGGTGGAGCGCAGTGGAACTGGCTCCGAGGTTAACGGAAGGGACGGGCCAGCTAGTTATAAATGAATTTTCTCAGGCATGGAATCCGTTTATTGCTAAAATGTTACAATTCAAAACTTAATTACAATCAGATATATAATACAAAAGTAAAGTACATTAGTACATAGGTACATTGGTACGTTTGGTATGATTAATTACATTAACCTACACTAGAATTTCATTAAAGAATCAGTCCATTTCCTCCTCTTCACTCATTTCAACATACTAAAATTAAAAAAAAAACATTTCATTTCAGTGCCATGGTTGTAAACTAAGGAAGCACTAGATGGGTTAGAGTTCTGTACATTACCTGCATTTCCTTGACCTTGTCCACATTTTCCCCCGTGCACGCATTAATGACAGCACCGAATTCGGCCTTCCGCATCTTGAGGAATCCTTTCTTCACAAATTCTGAGATGAAAAAAAAAGGGCCAGTACAGCTGCGCTTAAGCAGAACCAATTCTAGGCAAAATTCTTTGAAAGATGGTTGTACATACTTGTGCCCGCTGAAATCTTTTCAATAAGGTGTTATTGGTTCTCCGCTGACCAGCATAGGAACTCTTCCTCAAGCGGCTCTTGGTAAAACAGGCTCGAGTCAGAAGCATAGTCATCGCAGAAGGTGATGATGTTAACAGAGCCTCATTGTGAGCAGTTGACTTCAGGAACAAAAATTTTCCTACTATAATATGCTGTGAATAAATCTTAAGTTTATGTCAGTAATATCAGAATGCGTAGCGTGTCCAACCACTAGGAGTACGAAAGATATGAAACTCACATTTTCTTGATTTTCTTCAGCGGCATATGCCGTCTCTTGTCTTCCATTGAGAGCAGGTGTCCTAGAGCTTGTGCTGTTTACTTGTCTGAGTAATTACCCCGAGAGAGCTTGAAGTTCTGCGTACGCAATATTCACTGAATTAGTAACACTCTTTAGGTACCGGTAAATGAAATGTGTATTCACTGTTAAAAAAAAATCACTAACGTTCATTGTTACTAGTGAGGATGTTTTCATTAGACCAATTTGTCCTTGTTGAGGATGAGCCATGGGATGAACAAGGGCCATTGATTGGGCTTGGGCTCCTGCCCCTGCCCTAATGCGCCCGTTGCAGTTCCCTCATTGTTCTTTTCAGAAAATCAATATCAGCTGTGTGACACTCTGTCTTGTGCATAGCGTGGCCATGTGGTCAGAACCAAACAGTGCCCTTGCACTGTAAATGAAAGAGTAATGATCATCATTCAATGCAAAATCATCACTTTTTTGGGTCACTAACATGTGCTACTATACCGACATATCGACACGACTTGTGATCATATTAAACGAATGTTAAACCTTTATCATAGTTTAAATTATGATGATCATCATTGTTTCATTCGCAATGTGATCTCAATAGAGAGCAGTTAATTTGGAAAATGACACCCCAATTAGTAAACAACTTACTTGAAACTTCCAGGATGCGGGCGTCAAATATTGGCCACTGACGCTTCGCAATAGGCGGCACTCTCCACTCAACCGGAAAGCTTTCTTCAGGAACGAAGCTGTCCGGTGAGAAATCGAGAATCCACAAAATATCAACGTCATTATGTGTCATCGTCCCAGCGCACACGCCGCTGACCCACCGGACGAGAGCCTTCCTCTCCCGCAGAACTCCGGACTGTGAAGCCCTGCTCATTTTGTCACTTTGTTTGCTAAGCTTAAATACTTCTGCACCCTGAAGAAGTCTCCAACTGACTGACTGCTCCAAGCAGAGCTAGCCTTGAGCACTCCCCCTTCACCCCCACTCCCTTCTTGCCCACCACTCCCCCCTTCACCTGCTTCTCTGCTTTTGATCAAAATGTTTTTAACTAAATTCTTAAGTTGAATAGGGTAGGTAAATTGACGGAAAACATCTAAAAAATAAATTAAAAATTTGCAATCAGAGCACATTTCCATTGTGAACCATATCATTATTTTCATTCAAAATCTCATCTTTTACGACTCGAGCGTCAAGCTCGAGAAGGTCGCCGTCCCCGGCACCACCGTGCACCTGTGGTGCGACACCTTGACCGGCGCCCCCGCCCTTTCGTGCAAGCACAACTCCAACAGGTTTTCGGGCAGCTGCACAACCTCAGCCATCCCGGTAAGCGGCCCTCTACTAAGCTTGTCGTCGACCGCTACATCTGGCCCGGCATGAGGAGGGACATCGCCACCTGGTCCAGGGCATGCGTGCCGTGCCAACGCGTCAAGATCGGTGCCCCCATCGGACGTTTCGCTGCGCCGACAGCGCGTTTCAGTCAGGTGCACGTGGATATCATTGGGCGACTGACGACGCCACGCGGGTTCATGTACTGCCTAACCTGCGTCCACAGGTGGACGCGGTGGCCAGAAGTTGTCCCGATGAAGGAAATCACCGTCGACACCGTCTGCCTCGCCTTCATGTCGAGCTGGGTCGCGCGTTTTGGTGCACAGGAGCGGATCACCGTTGACAGAGGCTCCCAATTCACGTCTGTCTTATTCCACAGCCTCGCCAACGTGTTCGGCGCCGAGGTGGCACTGGCACACACCACGAGCTGCCACCCGCAAGGCAACGGCCAGGTGGAATGCCTCCACCGCCCCCTGAAGGCCGCCATCAGCGCCCACGACGACTTGTACCGGGTGTTTCAGCTACTCAGGACAGTACAATGGGTGGCCTACCCCGCCGTCGGCAGGCGCTGCCTAAGCGCAGCGGCCGCCTGGGCCTGCCGTGACGAGCCGGAGTGGAGTGGGAAGCGCCGGGCGGCCGGCATCCCGGTCGGAGGGAGAGAGAAGGGGTCAAGGCAACCAAACTATTGCTAAACATATTTTTAGGCACGAAGTAGCCTATTGCAATCTTTAGGATTCCGATTTTTTTTTTTTTTTTTGACATGGCCCCTTATGGACTTTTCCGAACGAAATTGTACGATTTCGATGAGAGTTTGCAAGGAGCAGGAAGGAGACACGCTGATTCAGATTCTGATGCCCATACGAAAACTCAAAGGCGGAAATTGGATAATTTTGAATTGAAAAATTTGATAATTCGAGTCGAGCTGCAGGCTCTTATGGGCGAAAAGATCGAGTCAAGCAAGGGCCTAGCCGAGCCGAGGCAAAGTTGGTGGAAAGATGAAAATTACAACCAATCAGAGCACTGCCTGTTGCGTTGTACAGCCGCAACGAAAAACGAAAACTGCTGCGTTTGAAATGTTGATATATCAAGCTTGGGGTGGCCGGCCAACAATGCGGCAAAATGTACAGACTTTCAAACGTAGCCGTCGTGAGTCGACTGTACTTCCCTCCCGTCCCGAATTTTTCATCCAACACCATGACGACGGGTGGGTAAACAAAACAATTGAGGACACCGACGTCGGTTTCATCGGTTTTGAGTTGTGCGCGAAAGTTTTGATTGTGGTTGTGACGTGCAGAAATTGGATGATGAAGGTTCTTCAAGGAACAGCTTATCAACCATGGAGTGTTTAAAAATGCTGGGAAGCAATGCTGTGCAATGAGTGTGGTAGCTTTATGTCATACTCTTCAAAAATTTCCAACCAAGTGAACCAGCCAACGAGTGCTTGAAAGTAAGATTTATCAACGTTCTCATGCCTCATGCCATGCCTGCCCCTGACGTTGAAAGAAGTTAATTCTCCTGTCGTTCAATGTGAGCTGAGAATAAATATTTTTAAGTTCATTGGATTGAGGTTTGGTCGGTAATTCCGTGCCTAGCCGACAGAGCGCGCTATCGTCGACCGCCAGAGACCGCTCTCGATCACATGATGACTGTTGTAGCAACCGCGGGGCGCCGCGTTGCATTGTTGGCGTACAGATTGAGAATGCAGTTGAGACCCTGAGCGAGACTAGGGCTAGCCAGAGTAGCCAGTGGTGAAGAATGCCAGCTGCTCGCTGGAAAGAGCCTAGAACACTACAACTGCCAATCTTCCCACGAAATTCTAAACTCTCTTCCGACAAACTTTTTCGCTTAACAATTGTTTAACTTACCCAAAAAATACAGTTCTTTTTCTTTTTGATAGCATTCCAACCTTTATCCAATATTTTCTCAACGAATCATTCATTCATATTTCTTCTTCACACTTCTCACTCCTTCTACTCTCCTCTCCTTCCAAGACACTTCTAACCATCAGTAAAACTACAAAATTTACAAAATCTACAAAATCTCGGCAATATCGTCTGACTCTACTTCGGGCCTCCTAGGATTTCACTTTGTGGAATCGTATTTTTTTTTTTTTTTTTTGACATGGCCCCTTATGGACTTCTCCGAACGAAATTGTACGATTTCGATGAGAGTTTGCAAGGAGCAGGAAGGAGACACGCTGATTCAGATTCTGATGCCCATACGAAAACTCAAAGGCTGAAATTGGAGAATTTTGAATTGAAAAATTTGATAATTCGAGTCGAGCTGCAGGCTCTTATGGGCGAAAAGATCGAGTCAAGCAAGGGCCTAGCCGAGCCGAGGCAAAGTTGGTGGAAAGATGAAAATTACAACCAATCAGAGCACTGCCTGTTGCGTAGTACAGCCGCAACGAAAAACGAAAACTGCTGCGTTTGAAAAGTTGATATATCAAGCTTGGGGTGGCCGGCCAACAATGCGGCAAAATGTACAGACTTTCAAACGTAGCCGTCGTGAGTCGACTGTACTTCCCTCCCGTCCCAAATTTTTCATCCAACACCATGACGACGGGTGGGTAAACAAAACAATTGAGGACACCGACGTCGGTTTCATCGGTTTTGAGTTGTGCGCGAAAGTTTTGATTGTGGTTGTGACGTGCAGAAATTGGATGATGAAGGTTCTTCAAGGAACAGCTTATCAATACCATGGAGTGTTTCAAAATGCTGGGAAGCAAGGCTGTGCAATGAGTGTGGTAGCTTTATGTCATACTCTTCAAAAATTTCCAACCAAGTGAACCAGCCAAGATGTTGACGAGTGTTTGAAAGTAAGATTTATGAACGTTCTCATGCCTCATGCCTGCCCCTGACGTTGAAAGGAGTTAGTTCTCCTGTCATTCAATGTGAGCTGAGAATAAATATTTTTAAGTTCATAGGATTGAGGTTCGGTCGGTAGTTCCGTGCCCAGCCGACAGAGCGCGCTATCGTCGACCGCCAGAGACCGCTCTCGATCACATGATGACTGTTGTAGCAACCGCGGGGCGCCGCGTTGCATTGTTGACGTACAGATTGAGAATGCAGTTGAGACCCTGAGCGAGACTAGGGCTAGCCAGAGTAGCCAGTGGTGAGAATGCCAGCTGCTCGCTGGAAAGAGCCTAGAACACTACAACTGCCAATCTTCCCACGAAATTCTAAACTCTCTTCCGACAAACTTTTTCGCTTAACAATTGTTTAACTTACCCAAAAAATACAGTTCTTTTTTTTTTTTTTGATAGCATTCCAATATTTATCCAATATTTTCTCAACGAATCATTCATTCATATTTCTTCTTCACACTTCTCACTCCTACTCTCCTCTCCTTCCAGATCCTGTTTGGTCACATACGCATTCGAAAGACACTTCAAACCATCAGAAAAAACTACAAAATTTACAAAATCTACAAAATCTCGGCAATATCGTCTGACTCTACTTCGGGCCTCCTAGGATTTCACTTTGTGGAATCGTATTTTTTATTTTTCATTCCACCAAGTGTTCGAAGTGCCTGCCGTCCTGACGAATGCAAGCGCCTACCCTTCGCCCTTCGCAATAATGCTCGGTGGACAGAGCTGATTTCTTCCACCCCCATCTCCGCAAACACTGCTCGTATTCTTTCTTTCATTTCCTCCGGGTTTTGTGGCAGTGGTGATGTGATTTTGGATTTTAACATGCCCCACGGATAGAAATCACACTCGGCAAGATCAGGAGACCTCAGCGCCTACTCCTGAACTGGCCCATGTAGTCCGATCCAGCGATTAGGGAATTTCTCGCCGAGCACAGCCCTAGCCATGAGGGAGGTGAGAGCAGCTGTTGGAACCACATGGAACGCCTAACTTCAAGGGGAATGTCCTCTAGGAGCCAGTCCAAGTCATTTCTCAAAAACCTAGAATAGTTAGCTCCGTTGAATTTTTCGTCGAAGAAATAAGGCCCAATTATCCGGTCAAAGAAGACACCGGCCCCAACTTCCAAGGCCCAGTGACCGGGTAACTACCACATCCCACCGTTTACTCTCCTATTTACCAAATCTGTCCAAGTTTGAAAACCTATTTAAAACAACGACAAGGACGGCAATCACCATCTCTGCTAGTGTTCGTAATTTTACGTGTTTTTATGAAACGGCGGTAAAAAACGGGTAAAACACGGTTAAAAAACGAAATAAAATATTGTTTTAATATACTATTAGAACGGCAAAGACATGTTTCCTTGGTGAAAAACAGACGGAAAACAACATTTGTTTAAACTGGATGCCGTTCACCTGATATTTTGTTCGCTTTGACCATAAATGACACCTTTTTACTCGAATGTGACCATTGGGGCAGATTAAAAATGCGCGCACCCGCAGCCCCTTTCCGGTCGCGAACTTTTTCATATGCCTTCTTGAAGTCAGCGCTGCTCTTTGTATTTGTTGGTGGGTGTGTGAAGACGGGAGAAAGAGGAGGCGGCCGGCGCCTAATTTTTGTTAAATTTTCTAGTTAGTTTTTCTAGTTTCAAACTGAATTTGGTTAAAATGTCTCAAATACTGTTTCCATTTATTCCCCTCAGCTTTCTAGAATCAAATTTCACAAACTTATCAATCACATTGGCAAGATATTTAATCAATAAACAGACTCGACAAAAATGCTAACATTTTGCTGTGCGTTTACCAACATTTTCCATTTCAACAAGAGACTTTACAAATGCATGGTGAAAACATGAAAAATTCGTTTTAAAAACCGGTAAAAAACGCGTTTTTTACCATGTTTTTTACCGCGTTTTTTAACGACTAAAAACACTTATCGCTGCGCCGCCATTGAAAACATCCTGATCGTGCACCTGCAGACTAAACAATTGACGTTAGAGGGACGGTGCTGCTCTTCAAAAACCCTGGCCAGTAGTAATATAGAAGAAAGAAAAAAAAAGCAAATTTTCATCCAAAAAATTATTTTGACGGAGTATTTGCAGTGTGTTAGCAGATTCTCAGTGATAACTGCTGGTGTGTGAGGTACATGTCATTACTAGTTGTGGTTGAAAGTGGCAGGCCTGCTGCTATTGTGAGTCACAACAAATTTGGGGATTTGGATTTGGAAAGTTTTGGGCGATTTTTCAGGCGCTTTCCTGAAAATCGTGGGCGATTTGGGGCGATTTCATTGGCTAGCCGGTAGGGCGCACTCGGGCACCCGGGCCCGACCGAACCTGGCAAGCTAGCAAGCCTGATTGTGACCGTTGGAGTTAATGCCGCCTGCCTCTCGCGACATGGCGTTGATAGGCTGAGGCTGACTTGAAACTGCAATTACACTTCAGCATTTCGACTTGGACCTTGAGGTACGTTGAGCCATGGTTCAGTATTTGATCACGGGTGCGACGGAGCGTAGAATGAAGAAAAGCAGGGAGTATTCGAACCTGTGTTCACACGACAGGGTGGCCACCTAACCTCTGCTGCTTCAAACTTTGTGAGTTCTAACTGCTGTTCTGGGTGTTATTTTGTACTTGATGGCATTCATTGCTTGATCAAAACGAGTAATGTCTCCCCCCTGAACTTGAAGACGTCATAACCCTGACGTCTTGGTTAAGATATCTTTTGAAGTTCAGAATTCTCCATTTGTCTGCGGTTGTTCTATTACATTTACGAAATGAGCAGTGAACATTCAATGGGAGCTAACTGAAGCTTACCGGTATCATTTTTATGGCAGAAACGCGAGGATGTCAAAGCGCGTAATAATTCTCCAGGACGTATCTGCCGTACACTTCTAGCGCCGAGTCTCGAACCCTGACGGCTATTCACTGGATGCGCATAGAGCGCCTATTGGCTTCCCTTCTCCTTCTCCCATATTTTCCTCGGCTCAAATTAGTAGAGCATCTCGCCTCGAAAACACAACAACGTTTAACGCTGCCGCGAGCGCCGGGAAGAATTGGAGGAGTTTGATATTTGAAAATTAATTGCGCCGAACGGAAAATTTCTGCCACTGAAGCGGCATGGACCAAGCATGGACCAAGTACACGAAAGTGCGTGAAAGTACGCGAAAGTACAAGAAAGACACGAAAGTACATTATAGTAATCCAAAAGTACACGAAAGTACATTTAAGTAATCCAAAAGTACACGAAAGTACATTGAAGTAATCCAAAAGTTCACGAAAGTACATTAAAGTAATCCAAAAGTACACACAAGTATATTAAAGTAATCCAAAAGTACACGAAAGTACATTAAAGTAATCCAAAAGTACACGAAAGTAAATTAAAATAGTCCAAAAGTACACGAAAGTAAATTAAAATAGTCCAAAAGTACACGAAAGTACATTAAAGTAATCCAAAAGTACTCGAGAGTACGCAAGTACGATAAAGTGCCTAAAAGTACACGAAAGAACTCGAACGTATCGAAAAGTAGAAAAAGTACACCAAAGTACTTGGAGTAATAGTAGAGGTGTACACGAAAATTACGAGTGACTAACCCCAAGGGGAGAGAGCGCCTTTCCCGGCGTTTTTTGGCTGGGTCGGATTCGACAGTTTCCTGCGCCTCTCAGTTCACAAACTTTCGTCGCTTTCGTAGTGTCTTAAGATTTTTTTTCCAGAACTTATGGAGGTGCTCTAGAAAGTAAGTCATTTAAACTGCATCTGTTAACTTTCTGCCCAATAGGCCGGTTTGCATTAGCATCACTTCCATTAACGCACAATAATTAACACTCTTAAAATTACAAGGCTCGTTGGCGGGTTTGTACTGTGAAAAGAAATGAAATAACGTGTTCGTCTGGGATAAAGAGTCAACGCAATAATCAGAAATGCAAACGTTAGCTGGTCAAATTCATCATAGGATTTATTGCGATGAAACTGAAACGACAAATCGAACGGAACAGCTAAACCCTACTTTAAAGATATTATTTACAATAGCTTTCCCAATACTTGTGCCGTCGCGTGTGCTTGCCTCGGGACGCGCGCTGTCCGGCACGTCCACTAGACTGGCCGTGGATGCAAAAGTGTGATAATATTAAGAGGCGTTTAGGTTTTGCGGTAGATGTTCATGAGAAAAAAATTCAAAAAAAATCGCGGAGTCCCTACGATGCATTTTAGAGGTGGCGGTAAACCCAATATTACGGTATGTCGAAATCCATAAAATCCGAACGAGGCACTACTTGACACGATACTTTACCGTTAAAATACAAAAGTTGGCACCACAGGACAGGTTAGGCCTCAGTGCCCTCCAAAGGTCCGTCGGGGAGACTCCGGCACTCGGAACTGAAAACTCTCAAACGCGCTGTTGGCAAATTGATCTCGCCAAAGGCCTATCATCAATAACGTGTCAAGGATTGACACATTGAGCGGGACATGTCACATACACTGCGAGAAAGCATGATACTGGGCCCGCCTACCAAACTCAAAAGGTTCAGAATGGTGTACAGGGTGTCCCAGTCACATACAGTGCAGTAGGTTGGGCTGCCTCTGCCTACGCTCCGATCTGCAGGCGCAACACTGAGGGGAGGGTGTCGGAAGGGTGCAGCCGGTTGCAGGTTACAGCCAGTTTTGGCCACTTAGATGCCTGTTTCGTCTGCGTTGGTCGACGCTTTTGTCCTCTTGGGTCTGCCGCGCACGCTCCACGGACCCACTCCCTGCTTTTGTGGACCCACTCAGGAAAGGTTGGTTGGTGGTTACACCGATTTCAATACTTGGGTAACAGTTCACTCGTTATTTGGGTCTACCGAGGGCAACGCGCCGGACCCAAAATGCGCGGTTTCGGCCACCCAAGTACACGTGGGCCATGTACACCATGGACCTAGTTGGTAGATTCGTGTACCCAGTGGGTTCACGGATACTGCTCCGCAGACTGAAATTTAAAAACTACTGGGTGCGCAAACTTGTACGAATTTTTTTTACAGTGCATAAATCAGTACCATGTCCGTCATTTCTTCGTTACAATAATTCTAGTACAGCGCCACGTTGAATAAGCTTGACAGCATCAACCAAAACATTCTTTCTAACCCCTCCCTCCCGTCCGCAACCCGTCTCCGCCAACTATCTGAGGCCAGACCCGTTCGCCTCTCTCTGACTCGACTCGGCCGGTCAGAGCACCACAGCCCCCTCCCCCCTCCACCTCCCCGCAGCCGCCAGCCAGTGTATGGCCGAGTGTTGCGCCAGCAGATCGCAGCGTAGGCAGCCCAACCTTCTGCACTGTATGCACTCTCAAAAATGAATGCACGATTTAAGCATAAAATGCTCTAATTCAAGCACATTTCATGCTTGAAACGCCAAAAATCCCACACGCATATTATGCTTGATTGAGGGATACCATATGCTTGCCCCACGAATAAAATACGTGCCTCAAGCATTATATGATAGCGCCAAGCATACAGACGATGGATGTACGCAGATGATTCTTAAATCAACAAAATTTTACAAGAATAAAAGATTCGCATCAAAATAGCTTTGAATCAAGCATTCATTTTTGAGAGTGTGTGACTAAGACACCTTGTAGTCGCACTTGGGATGATATGTGATCACCGTTGTTGCTCGCCTCGGCATTTCTTAAAAAAAAAACTTCTTTTTTTTTTTTTGGGGGGGGGGGGCAGGGTCACAGCGTATGCGACACATGACAAAGTTCGGGTGTTCTCATATGTGTCACAGGCACTGGGACATGGGACACACGTTAAAATGAACCACCGTGTAATGAACCGAGGCGTTCTTTCTTAGAGGCTGCAAAAAGGATTTTGCAATGTGTGACTTTAATTGTGGCAAAGATGTTTCAATACAAAAATCGTCGACATACGACGCTCAGCATTTCTTTAACGCTTCATCGACATCCTCGTCAAAGCAACATCGGGACGCTGCTGCAACACTGCACCGATCATCGCATATAGCACAAGCGATTTCGCGAGTGACTTACAAGGGAGTGCCTACAAGTGTAAATTAGCAATCTGGCTTAAACTTTAGAATTGCATAGTACTATCATAGGAATGAATGGATTTCCAAAAAATTTCGGCTGAATTTGTTTTTAACACAGTTTTATAGGGCATCAAAAACTGCAAAAAATACTAAAAAAAAAATTTTTTGTTTTTTTACGAAAAAGTTTCCTCAGTTCATAAAACGTCGAGAAATTGCATTTTTTTTTATTTCTGACAGAAAAAAATATTTTCGTCTCAAATCACGTAACTTGTACATTTTTCAAAAAAAAAAAAATTTCATTCATCACTTCATAAAACGTCGAGAAATCACAAAATTCGTCATATTTGAGACAAAAAACAATCACGGAACTTAAAGTTTTCAAAATTTTTAAGAAACTTGACTTCCCGAAAAATCATTTTCCGCAATCGCATTAAAAACGCGAAAATATCGAGATACTGGCGTCGAGGTTTAACGGACGGACGGGCCTGCTTGTTAAACTACAGCCATAGTAATCCTTTAATTCCGGACGATTTAGTTCCCAAATTGCCTGCAACTCCGTACGGATTTCACGACGTGCTCCGTACAGAGGCGGATCTGGGAGCGGCTTGTAGGGGGGCAGGGGCAATGCCCCGCTTTTTGCCTACTTACAGGCTGAAAAGTAATGCCGGTTGGCTGCATTTCCGGCGCCCTTTGGGCGCCGAGGGGGGGGGGGGGCAACTGCCCATTTGCCCCCCCCCCCCCCCCCCCGCCAACCGGCATTACTTTTCCGCCTGTATGTAGGCAAAAGGTGGGACATTGCCCCTTGTTGCAGGCAATTTGGGAACTAAATCGTCCGGAATTAAATGATTACTATGGCTGTTGTTTAACAAGCTGGCCCGTTCGTCCGTTAAACCTCGACGCCAGTATCTCGATATTTTCGCGTTTTTAATGCGATTGCGGAAAATGATTTTTCGGGAAGTCAAGTTTCTTAAAAATTTTGAAAACTTTAAGTTCCGTGATTGTTTTTTGTCTCAAATATGACGAATTTTGTGATTTCTCGACGTTTTATGAAGTGATGAATGACATTTTATTTTTTTTGAAAAATGTACAAGTTACGTGATTTGAGACGAAAATATTTTTTTCTGTCAGAAATAAAAAAAAATGCAATTTCTCGACGTTTTATGAACTGAGGAAACTTTTTCGTAAAGAAACAAAAAATATTTTTTTTTTAGTATTTTTTGCAGTTTTTGATGCCCTATAAAACTGTGTTAAAAACAAATTCAGCCGAAATTTTTTGGAAATCCATTCATTCCTATGATAGTACTATGCAATCCTAAAATTTAAGCCAGATTGCTAATTTACACTTGTAGGCACTCCCTTGTTAGGCCTGGGCCAACAGGCGCTGGGTGCTACCGCGAGCAGAAGCCGGGGCCGTTTGCGGGGCCGGCTGGGACGCCCCTCCGCCGCAGGCGACAGACCAGCTCCTCCAGCCGGCGGCCCGCCTCCCTCACGTCCGTCGTCGTCCTAGGCGACCAGAGGCGCTCGGCCACAGCGGCGGTCTTGGGCCAGACGCGGGAGTGCACGTTAGTCTCGTCCACCGCCTCGCCCCACATGCACGCCTCACCGCCCAACACGAGGTCCAGCTGGGCCTGCGAACGGGCGGCGAAGTTCTGCAGGGCACAAGGGCAGAAGAAACAAGAAACGATCAAGAATCGTAGGGGTACACTGCAGGGGCAGCCACACACTTTGCGTTGTCCATATGAACAGAAGACTGCGAAGTTTGAAATATGCACTGACAGGCGTCAAACCCTTCGAGTGTCAGCGTGATGCTTAAGGATAAATTTATTTATGAGGCGTGCCTAACTAATATGCCAGCCAAGCCCGACAGAAAAGCGGAGAGTGGGTGGGTACAATGACACAACACCAGAGATGGGCGAAAATCAAAATAGAACTCTACTAATTACTTATTTATTTCTTAAAGCGGATGCATGGATGTAAAGATGTGACACATGCCTTAGGTTCGATGTGATACATTGACTGCCAGGAATTGGAGACGTCATCCATGTACCACCCTGCCGAAAGGATTGTCCGGAATCCCATGCCTGTCAGCTGCAAGAAAGCAAATGGTTAATGCCATTTTACGTAAACTATCTTTTACGGGCGAATATTCAACTTCAATGCGTTATACACTGTATACACTTTTCAGAAGACATTTGAACTGGTAATAATTCAGAAATCTTTGAAAGCTAACGAAATTTTCTACAGTAAGATAACTATAGACATCAGACGTGCTCAGGATGAGAACGATGAACCTCATCTTAGTGCGATGCAGTACAATTACGGCCTTTGTCCCCATTTACCAGGAAATTGACGCGCAATTCTGTTGTTTTTTTTGTTCAAAACCGAAAACATCTTTTGAAAAGAACTTCGTTTAATATGGAACACTGTAAACATTGCTCGTCGTATGACAAAAAACGCTGTGACGATTCATTAATCGGCGGAATATATCGGCACTTTATGACGTTACCTTCACCACTGTAAATGAAAGAGGAGTAATCATCATCATTTAATGCAAAATTACTTTTTTAGGACCACTAACATGTGCTACGATTGTACCGACACGGCAAGGGTTGATCACCATTTAGCAACGACAGGCCCAAGGCGTATGCTACAGAAACCCATACGCCTCAGTCCCAAAAATTTGGGATTTTGCCCACGGGTGTCTGGTTAGGAAATTCATGGGTTTAAAACAACGCTCAGCTAAAGTTGAGCGCAAAGTTGAGGCGCATGGGTCCTAAAGTTGTAGAGGTGTGCCACACTCCGACTGGCCGCCTGCGCCGTCGCCATGCGTTCAAAACAAAATTCTTGTTTGTCAGGTCGGTGGTACAAACTGTGTTCGGATGGACCAGAACAATAATTGTCGATTTTTCACGAGGGTCGCGGGGGGTTGCACGGACCAAGTATGGATAGACGTCTACCGAGCTAAGTCCCTTCGATGCGGCCGCAAAAAAAAATTGGCAAACTCATGTCATGTGGGCGTGACGTCACGTGACGTGGTTTCGTGCTTTTCCGCGGCGCCCCGTCGCGGTCTGAGCCGTGACCACCGCGGAAGGAGGCAAACTGGGTTGAAACCCTGATAAACAAGAATTTTGTTTAACACGCGTAACGACGGCGCAGGGGCGGTCACTAAGTCAGGCGGCTCGTCGGAGTGTAGTATATACCTCTAATACTTAATGCCCCATGCGCCTCAACTTAGCGTTGTCCGATCGCGCTCAAATTTTGCACAGAGTCGTTCTAGATCATAAACGTTCCAAAAAGACACCCGTGGGCAAAGTCTTATATTCTTGAAACACCTTACTACTCACGTAAGGCGTATCGCAGCTGTACACCCTTAGCATGACGCACTATGGGTATCAGCCACCGGATTCGCCTTGAACTATGAAGCTGCTTACATTTCATGTACCTTTTGGTCTTTACATATCCGTTTGTCGCGTACGATGTAAGCACCGTACATTCAGAGCATGGTGGCGACGCCTGTAGGTGGTACCCATAGAGTTCTGCACACAGAGAAACGAATTCTCGCTTCAAGCCTACGCATCCAAGAACCTCATTCAAGACCTGAGACTTGGCTTGTTTCAAGAAAATATTCTTGGACGCTTTAAACCTAAGAACCCTTTCCTCTGGGTGAAGGTGTGCGCCAACGATTCGCATTACCTTAGGCGTGTAGTTCTGAGACGCCCTAGAGCGTTTAGGTTCCTGTGGCATACGCATTGGGCGTATAATTTCTAAACACCCAAGATTTACAGTGTCAGCAAACTGCAAGAAGACACATTCTTCTAGCTGTTTTAGCAAAAAATTGTTATAGGTGACGACTTACTCGTCACTTAGTCTGCGACGACCGAGGGGGACTCCACTTGAAAAAAATCAGTGTTCAGTGGAAAATAAAATCTAAAGAAATCAGGGTGAAAAATAAAATAAAAATACTAAACGGCACAAAATGCCTAATAGAAGTTAATAAAAGTCAGAGAAAAAGAAAGCAGGGTCAACCCGTTTTTGTTTGCCTTTTCTCGGACAAATCAACTTTCTCCTTGTCGAGAAAAGTCAAATGAAATCAAAATAATCAGCCGTGATTTAAATCGATGCAAGAAGGGGGCCCCTTATTCGCTTTACAGATTTAGCCGGAGGCTTGTCGTAAAGTGGCAATAAATACTTTTACAGTAATTAACCAAACAGTTAATACATTCGTTTTTACATTATATGGAAATGGGGTCCTCCGTTCTTTCCCCTCTGAAAGGTAAGGGAATAAGACAAGACAAGTACCTCCTTGACGGTGTCCATGGAGCTGATAAGGGAGGTGCCGTACCACACCTGAACGATGACATCATCGGGGTGCAGCAGCCGCGCGTGGTCCTGGAAAACGGCCTCCTGCCACACGATGATCGTCTTGTTGAGCCAGCGCACCTCACCGGACAACCAGCCCAAGTAGTCGGACTGCAGGCGGCGGTAGTCGGTGCCGAGGCCGCGCTCCTGCATGTACGCCCTAACGCCCGGATCCTTGTTCCTGTAAGAAAGGCCAGGTTACACGGGGGTATATTCACTCGTTAATAAAATAAATGACCTCGTAAATATTAAACGTTTTCGTTCTACGGAGCTGCAGGAGAGAAAAAGATTTGTTAAAAATACCCTTACACTTCGTTAAATGCTGGAAGGGCCGAAGTGTCACATAATTGGATGTGGTGCAATTTCGATTTATTTAATTTTGTAATTCGAAATTTGGTTTGGTTAGCTCTTCGTTTATTTTCATTTTAGTTTCTTTAAAAAAAAATTAAGTTTTTACTCTAGAATGCATGAGAACAGACGGGTGGCGCATTGGCAGACACCGTGCTATACGGGGAATGCCGAATAGTCGTGGGGTTCAGCGACTGGACACATATGTGAAATGGGAAATTTGAGAGGAATTGTAGCGAGACTTCACTGTTGCTAGGTTGGCTGGCTGGCCGCGGCCTCCTAGTTCTTACTGGCACCGACCGGTCAGCACATCGACAATGTTCCGCTTGAGGGTTGTGCCTCTTGTGCATACTGTAGGGTCGAAGAGGTCCCGACCCGACTCCTTGACTTGACGGGGCTCGACTCGGCTCCGCACATCAACAATTTGGGCTGTTTCAGGTGAAAGAAGGAGCTACGATTTCTCACGTGGTGAGAAGGATAGATTATACTAAACCAGCCAGCGGACGAGCCAGGCAACGGTAGCTTTTGCTGTTGGATGGGGGTGAGAAAGCTGAATTTGAACTAAGTTTTGAAACTATTTGCTAAATTTTTGGAGTGTAAATTCAGACGCGTTTGTGGAGTACTGTGCGCTATTCAGAAAGGTTTGAAAAATTTCGTACACAGACTTTCGCTTTTGGTTTAAGGGGCAATATAAGGAATTAAAACAAAACAAAAGTCCGATCTAGGTGAAACTATGGGGTCACTCCTTGCCTAAAAACAAACTGTATCCAAGGGGCCCAGCAGGGTGGCCGCAACATGACGGCTTCCCGCCCAAGGGTGACCAACTTCACTTTTTGTTGTGCAATGAATACTGAATATCATGTTTGAACATCAGACTAATCTTGGTAGCCCCGACGCACCGCACCCTAAATTAGTCCAGGTTTGGGCATTTCCCGCTTACATCATCCTCTGAAATACATGTTTCCTTCAAAATTCCAGCAAACATCCAATGAATAAGTGGTGAATACCGCAAACCCTTGTAAAACCGTTTTATAAGTTTTTCTATTTATTTCTAACAAAATATATAAACCAGTTTTATAAGATTTTTCCAAACTTATAAGTTCTTATATAATCTTATGTAATTAAACATATTTTAGAAACTTTAAATCGGACAATTTTATATAATTCATATAAAAATTTATATAATTACTGATTTTAAAGTGTTGAGGGATTTAAAAGTTTCTAAAACTTATTTACTTACATATAAACTTATATAATGTGATAAAAGTTTTGCTAAATAAAATTAAATATGATCTTATATAACGCTAATATGAATTTTATACCAATCTTGTAAACAATTTATTTACACCACATCACGAGGGAATTTGTACAACGAAAATAGGAAGTTGATGCCCCTGTTCCCGCATCCCGGGAGCGGACAGCCGCTGCTCGCTTACTCACGTCGTGTGTTGCAGGATGGTGCATCTGAAAACATACGCGACGTTTCTGTTGTACATAACAACTAAATTTACGGAAACACTCACCAGCAGAAATCGGGCACCTCGTCACCGCCCAAGTGCAGCGCAGGGTCCGGGAATGAGGCCGCGACCTCCGCGAACAGTTGCCGAAGGAAGTCGAGGTTCTCGGGCTTGGAAGGGTCGATGTTCGCGAAGCTGCCGTCCTCGCACGACGCTAAGAGCTCCGGCCGACCCTCGCCCCACGATCGCGTGTGCCCTGCATAGGGTGAGGTGCCCAGGAGTGAACATTGAACATTGTGAAGGTCGCGTTCCAATTCCTTGGACCATTTTCATTGTTTTCATTTGCGCGTTAACATTGCGGGGTAGGTCACGTCTGAAGTACCCTGTACACGCCCTATTTATACCTTGTAAGTACTAGTGCATGACTAGCCTGTAACGGTTTACAGTCCGTCATGCTGATATAATACATGTACATCAGTATTGTCCGTCGTAGACCATATAATACCCACTACAACTGTGGTACCCTATACCTAGGCTGGCCGCGGATGCAAAAGAGTGAAAATGTTCAGAGGCGTGGTGGTTTTTAGCCCGTCCTGACACGTTCCTTTAGAAACGGCAGGAGCCGGGCTCATAGTCTTATGCTGGATGTTCGTTCGTTCGGACGTATGTACGCCGACTTATCGTTCACAGACAAACTTCAAATTTGGAGGATAAACTCCTTTCCTAACGTAGAATCACGTACGGTGGCAACAATTTTCGATTTGTATCGCATTTTTCACTGTTAGAAATATTTGTCTGCTGTACTGTAACATTGTTACGTAGCAATTTCTGTAACATTAGTTACAGACCACTGTACACAATATGTTACGCCAGTACGGCTGTAACATTTTAAAACCAGCTGCGAAGAAAATATTTCTCCGACCGGTTGCACCCTGGCCGGGAATCGAACCCTGCCCTCCGCTACTGGATCTTGCGAGGCGGGCGCCTTACCCACTGTCCTACGAAGGGACCATGCGGATGGCTGTCCAGCGTCAGCCTCTTGGCGTGGCGCGCTGCGTTCAACTCCCCCACCACGCGCTGCGCTATGTTACAGGACTTCGTAGCAATGTTACACTCCGCGGTATACGAAATGTTACAGTGAAAATGTTACAGGGTACCGAAGACAAGTTACAGTACCAAGTAAAAATGTTACGATGGAACAGCTGTAACCGGTTGTTACAGGATTTCGTAGCAAAATTGTTACAGTATGCAATAACTTTTTTAACAGTGTTGATAAATGAAAATTTGTCTGTTTTTGTTTTTTGAGGTTAGGGGTGGCCGCCACGCGCACACCATGACCATCGTGGCGCGCACAGGGACGGGCTCAGGTTAACGATTTTAATCGTAGCAAATACATCTATTGGGCACTTCTAGGGAGACTTGAGGCGGGGGCCCAAGGCCCCCGCAAACGCCGCCGGCAGGCCAAGTTGGCCAAGTTCCCCTGTCGAACCGAGGTGCCGGTGGAGCGCAGCGGAACTGGCACCGAGGTTGACGGAAGGGACTTCGCTGGGTTTCTCGATAGTCTATTGGGTTGATTAAATCCTCCTTGCGACTGCGCCATGTTCTATTTCAGTTGTGTTGCTTCGGTGTGTCGGATGGAGGTGGATTAGTAAAGTACTGCACACGTTGAGATTGGTAACAGTAATGGCGTTTACAAGTTAAGCATATACGACGTCGCATGTGGCGGTACAGTAAAAAGTCAAGAAAGGATAATGATGGCTTGGCGCTCGGCTAGAGAATGGGAATGAAGTGCAACGCTACACACACACACACACACACACACACACACACACACACACACACGCACACACACACACCACTTTCAACCTTATTCAAACCGTACCCAACAAGCTGGCCCGTCCCTTCCGTCAACCTCGGTGCCAGTTCCGCTGCACTCCACCGGCACCTCGGTTCGACAGGGGAACTTGGCCAGCTTGGCCTGCCGGCGGCGTTTGCGAGGGCCTTGGGCCCCCGCCTCAAGTCTCCCTAGAAGTGCCCGATAGCAGATGTATTTGTTCCGATTAAAATTGTTAACCTGAGCCCGTCCCTGTACGCGCCGCGATGGTAATGGTGTGCGCGCGGCGGCAAACCCTAACCTCAAAAAGCAAGAACACAAAAATTGTCATTAATCAAAAATGCGATACAAATCGAAAATTGTTGCCACCGTTCGTGCTTCTACGTTAGGAAAGGAGTTTATCCTCCAAATTTGAAGTTTTTCTGTCGGCGTACATACGTCCGAACGAACGAACATCCGGCATAAGACTATATGCCCGGCTCCTGCAGTGAAGAAACGTGTTGGGACGGGCTAAACAGTACTCAATACCTACAATGGAAGAGTTGATCCAACAAGTGAAGGACAAAGAAGTCTTTTCAGTGCTAGATCTGAAAGTAAGGAGAAAAGTACCAACTCTAGAAGGCCCTGTCAACATCAGTGCCGGAGCGTCAAGGTTAGGGCGACGTCTGAAGCAGAAGGAGTTCTTCAGCTTCAGCATGCAGTAAATCTGCAAACAATTTGTTGATTTTGTTTTAGGGTGTTTGGCTGAATAAAGCAAGTTGAAGCTTGCAGCAAAAAGCTGTTCTGGTTTTCTGTCGCAAACAAAACAACCCTCAACCGTAATAAACAAACTTAAAAAACAAAAAATGAAATAACACAACCTTATCTTCACATCTTGAAAACTCCCGGAGGGGGGGGGGGGGGGCTGTAAGTTGGTATTGTTGTAAATTCACCAGTCATCAAAATTAGCGCCGCACTTTTTTCGATCTTCGCTGAGACTAAGTTTTTCAAGCTACGAACGTCAAATTTAGCATGAAGTTGCCCCCATGTGTGTTCTTGAATGTCTTGGTGCTAGGGGATTGAAATTTCATGTCCAGGTACTCAGTGCAGGGGTACGTTAATTGCAATCATTTTTTTCAACTCCTAAAATCTACCACCGTGGGGGGGGGGGGGAAATGAGGAAAGGGGGTGGGTTGGCCATAAAAAAAATAATTCGAGCGTCAGCGTGTCAAGAGCGACGAAAGGGGCCTGCGCTGAAAAAAAATCCTCAATCCGACAATTTAAAGGGTGTTTCTGGTACCTTTTTTTTTTTTACGAAATTTCCACCCCTTGGCACTCAAACAATGACCCACGCCGAAGGGGATGATATTGAAAAATGGCACTTTGAGACCTTCAAGAACAAACATGGGTGCAACTTCATGCCAAATTTGACGTTCCTACCTTGAAAAACTTAGTCTCAGCGAAGGTCGAAAAAAGCGCGGCGCTAATTTTGTTGACGGGTGTATATTCACAATGTTCTGTCGTATTTGACACATTTCTTGAGATTCGAGCCAGAAGATAATATTTTCAATGTTTCCGAAACATCTCATAAAAATGTATCTTTCATGAAAAATAGGAACTCTCATTGAGCAGCAGGTGTAGGAGTTGTCTATACTTATGTGTAAATCACTGTCACTGTTTTGTGGCATACTTTTGCATTACTCGGCTGTACCCTTAATAGTGGTTGGGGGCCGTTCATAAATTACGTACACGTTTTTAGGGGGGAGGTCCAGCGGTTTTGTACTAAAATGTACGTGGGGAGGGGGAGGGGTGGGTCAAATGAAAAGTTCGTACGAAAACAAATTGTAAGGAAAAGCGTTCGGTTCCGACACTGCGGCTTTTACGCGTCCGTATCCAATCCACCCGCCTGCTTCCTGCTTCCGCCCACATGCGAGCTTTGCATCCCCAGCGGACAGACGGCTCGCGTGCGGTCTGTCCGGGTTTTGATACGTCGGGCAAACGATGTCCTCTGCGTGCTAGGCCGGGACGATGAGGCCGAAAGGGTCGGCGTCAAGGCCCTCGAGGACATCCAGCTCCCTGAGTCTGAGCCGCCCGCAGCCCCCACAGCCATGCCGCTTTGCAAACCGCTTCCAGCAGGCTCGTTTTTATCGCATAAGCAATTTTTCTACGGAAGGCAACTGATTGTAAGGATATCGTAATTTCCACGCATTCGGACCTCGTTTTTAAAAAAAAATTCCTTAAAAGTACGTACATCCGGTAGGGGTGGGGGGCACACAAAATGTACGCCAGTGTACGAGGGGGGACTGAAAACGGGCGAAAATCGCGTACGTAATTTATGAACGGCCCCTTACCTGGTGTGTCAAACTCTGCAATGACCCGAATGCCGCGCATCCGCGCGTGCTCAATGACGTCTCGCACGTTGTCGGCTGTGTACACCAGCCGGGGATGGTACGCGCCCTTTCCGCTGTAACATTATACACGACGGTGTAAATTCCAAGCGTGTCATCCTTTCTAGGGGTTGTACGCTCCACTCATGCTTTTATCTGTATTTTAATTTTTTTGCAAAGTGACCCGTTCCTTTCGGCTATGGCGCCATATTGGCCCTAGTTCGCCAATCATCCACCACCCAGAGGAGCGCTACCAAATGGGACCTCCTGGCAGACAGGAACGCCGCATGGGGTGCCTACTTTGAAGGCGTTCCTATTTGTCCTGTTACTGCCTTTACACTCAGAAAAAAAAATGCAATTGAATCTACAAAATTCTGTGTCGTTTCAACTGATTTTTCATTGAATCGACTCGAAGGCATCACTTACTTTGTGATCATTCGATTTTGTGTTCTTGAAATGAACGGAAAGCACTAGAATATTGGACGCAATACAGGCGTCCGTTGACAAAATCGTCGAGCAGGGGCTCATTGATAATAAAACGTTTGCGAACTGACTCACTACAAAAGACATCACCTAAGTTCGGGAAATCGAGCACTCTGCCAGGGGAAGCTCTGGTCATCCACGATGTGCCAGTGCAGCACGTTCATCTTGACGGCCGCCATGGCGTCTAGCTCCAGCCGGATGTCATCCACGGGGAGGAAATGGCGCGATGTGTCGAGGAGGAGGCCTCTATGAGAGAACCGGGGTCCATCCACCACCTCGGACCTGTTCACCAGTAGCTGCAGGGTCAGAAAGCTACCCTGTAAAAATAGTCAATTCAACTACGACCCCCCCCCCCCCTAAAAATTGGGTTTTTGTAGAGTTTTGACAGCACTGGTCGACGGAGACCTGCGAATAACATGTAAATAATGAAGTTGGCTGCGAATAGTGGGGGGTGCACCTATCATGGATTGTGTCCGTAATAAATGCACCCCCCCCCCATGCGAACGCAAGGGAACCTGCCGTACAGGGGGGTGCATCCATCACAGGCCGCAGGCCGTGCACATGAATGCCCCCCCCTATGCTATGCTAGACCACTTCTTATTTCAAAATTTTCGAATCCAATTTAGTTCCGGTTCAGAAAACAACCCTTTTGGGGTCCTGATCCACGGCCCGAAGTCTGCTGGCGGTGTAACGTCATTTAGTGGTGCCGCGGGAGGGGGGGGGGGGGGGGGCTAAATGCCTATCTACAGTGAAAGTTTCCAAACAAAAAATACAACAAAATAATTCCAATTTCAATCTTACATAGGTAGAGATTGAAGGGCTAAAATTTTAAGTAAAACATCGTATCTCTTACGGTTTCGGAGATATTTGCACCTGCAATGCCGATATGTCCGAAACCGTAAGAGATACGACGATTTACTTGAAATTTCAGTTCCGTAGGCCGCGAAGTCTGGTCGCGTCGCGGTGTGACGTCATTTAGGTGCGCCGTAGGCGGCCAAAGTGCCTCTCCACAGCACGAAAAGTAAATGTTGTTTAAAAAAAAAATTAAAGAAAACATACCAATGTCAATTTGATTGAAGTGGGACCCAGAAGAACTAAAATTTCAAGTAAACGTCGTATCTATTACGGTGACTGCGACGTGCGACGTCGGCAATGAAAATGGAGGAATCAAGCAAAACCGCGCTTTGCGGGGTTTTGGCACTTTCATTGGACATAAGAAAATTTTTCCATTTTTTTTTCCTTCTAAATCGGCTATGCCGCCCTTAAAGCGTCATTCTATGCCATACCTATGTTTTTATCGGCCTTAAGTCCCCACCTCCCCTTCCCCTCTTGCTACGTTTGCAGCAGTACTCTCAGTACGCTGAATGCTTACGCACAGAGCCGTTGCCGCTGGGCCTCAGCAGCTGGACGAACGTCTCCAGTCCTCGGAGGGTGCCCCACACGGACGGGGCATCCAGCGTTGCAATTGGAGAGGTCACCGATGCGTCGTACCCGATTGAAAGCCGGTCTGCAGAAAGGTCAAGAAAGGACCGCATCAAGGCGGGACGTGGGGAGTATCGAGCAGAAGAAAGTCAAATTCGTTATTAGAGGAAAATGAAGTATTTTTATGACGCTTGCAGTAAGGATTTCTTTTGTGGCCCGCGGCGAAGGACGTCTTCACATTTCACAAAGTAGTTGATTGCCTGATGAGGAGAGGCGTTGTCAGTACCCTCGAGTGTAATTTTGACGAAAACGCTCTCTTGACCGGTTTTGCAACTATTTCACAGGCGCCTCAACTTACAATCGCTGTGAATCTAGTGGTGTTTACTGTAGAAATGATACCGTTACAATTTCCATCGGCGGTGGCGTTTGGGCAAAAACTACCTGGCGCGGCGGCGGCGTTTAGGCGCGCCGCCGTTGGCAATGATCGGCGGCGGCGTGGCGGCATAATCGGCGTAGTGGCATCATCGGTGTGGCTGTGGCTATGTCCATTTCTATCGTACTTCTTACGAACGACAACAAATCTACTTCGTACGATAAGGCAGAAAGTCGGCCGCCTGCCGATCACAGTACGGCGGAAGGCAGCACGCGGCGGCTGAGTTGGCCAGGTCGGCGAGCGGCGAGCTCCCAAGAAACACGGAACAGTCACAGACCTCGGTTTAACCAACCGCTGGCAACTCCCTGCAGAAAGCTATGCTCTTCTCCGAGGTTTGGTCTGGCGTCCTGCGACCTCTCGGCAATAAAGCGAATAACAACCAGACGTAGTGATGAATTCAGACAACTATCTGAGACATTCTTTCATGTTTTAAGCGGATGATACATATCATCACCCACAGCCTTAACAAGAAACAATAACAGAAAGATAATGTATCAGTGGCTTCTACTCTGAAGCGGAGGCAGGCGAGAAAACGCAGAAGTATTACTGCACTGCACGGGGCGCCTGCATTCAGTGCCGTCGAGCCCGGGGGGGGGGGGGGGGGTAAAGGTCCCCGGCTCAATATTCATTTTGAAGCGTATTGATGAAAGAAAATTTGTCCAAAAGCCCAGAGCTTTCGGCTCGCTTCGCTCGCCAAATGATTTATCAGCATTGCAGCCTTCACATCTCCGCAACCCGTCAGGTTCTTCGTCTATATTTTATGGAAAATCATTGCAAAAAGGGTTTCTTTACCGTAAAGAGAATAGATTTTTCTCAGAATGCAGTCTGTTATGTCGAGCTTGTTGATCGCTTTGCTCGCACATTACCTGGACAGTCCTTCTCATTAATAACATGTTCCACATTGTCGTTTCGAAAAAAAAAACACCTTAAGAATTTAAAAAGAAATTCTCGCTCGCGTCGCTCGCGACAATTTCTATTACGACCCCTTCAAGGAAGGCAACCATGCGCACTTTCGGGGATTTGTCCCCCCCCCCCCCGGCCGGCGGGCAGGTCGACGGCCCTGCCTGCATTCCACCGTCGCCGTCTTTCATCCTCCTGCACCCGCCTCGCGCCTAGCGTTCTAGAACAGACTCGTTCTTTGAGTTTTGAGGGAAAATACAATTTTTCGAGGTTTTTCACAATTTTATGTTTTGGGTTCTCATATTTACGAACAATTTCTGCACAATCAGTATTTCTGATTTTCTGAAAATTCTGTTTTTCTCGCATTTTTACTGGATTTAGCCACTGATCTATTACTCCGAGCCCTGCAGAGTACGCGAAAAGTGATTGTTGACGGCGTGCGACGGCTGGTCCCAAGACAAACTTCCACCGATCTGCGGTCTCTAAATACGAGTTTTTTTGTTTTTTGTTTTTCAGAAATCTAATATGTCATTTTCGAAACTAGATCAACGCCCAACCAAAACGCCCCCAAAACAGAATCCCTCCGTTACGCAGTTTTAGAGATGAATCGGGGTCTTAACTGACAGGGCGAGCGCAATACTCGTTCTTTTTTTGCTTCTACGTCATAGTCGTAGTAGAGGAAGCAAAGAACGAGTAAAAACCCGTGGGGAGCGTTAAAGTGAGAGCATTGCATTCTTCGCCCGGCCTGCGCTACCACCGAGCGCCTGGTAGGCAGGCAACTGACATAACTGACGCGCCGGCAGGGCGCACGCATCATCCGGCGTACTCGCTCAGGCTGCCGTCTGCCGGCGGGGGGAGCTGCGTGGGCTGCCTGCCTACACCTGTCGAATTTTTGTGACCCTCCGCATACCAAAAAGTGCCCCAAAAAGCAAATTTTCAAAAATTGAGTCTTTTTAAGGGGTCTGCTCGGCAGGGGTTGGTGCTAGCGGGATGCGATTTGGTGTGCAGGTAGCCGGGGCAAGGGGGCTTGAAATGCGACCCCATTGTCTTTCACCCCGCAAACCAATCCCCTTTAGGGGGTAGGGGTAGGTTGGGGTAGGGGTGAGTATGACCCATTGTGAAAATGTTGACGTCAGCTAGTCAAGGGCCATCATTTGGTCCTGCTTACCAAAATTTTTGAAATTTCAGAAAATTTAAAGGTGTTTATGGGACCTTTTTTCGGTCGAAATTTCAACCCCGTCGCAGTCAAACAGCCACCCCTTCTGAATAGGCTCCCGGATCTGACACTTAAGGACCTTTAAGTACAACTATAGGGGCAAGTCCATGCAAAACGGCAACTTCCTAGCTTGAAAAACGTGGAAATGGCGAGCATCGGGAAAAGTAGGGCGCTAATTTTGATGGGCAGTGTATTTGTATTAATAATCTATGTTTGGTTTCAAAGCAGGTTGGCAAAGTGTTCTGCACTGATTTTTAATTCCTTGCTTTACGTTGTTATGTTTGGGGCTATCGGGTTTTTTGCCAGCCTGCTTCAGCTGTGCTGCTCATAGTTAACATAATTTTGAATTGTATATGTTTCCTTAGTCACTCTCGTAAGCTTCGCGTATAACATAGTGCCTGGGATGCAACGTTTAGAGTACTTTGAACGTATAGATTGATGCAAGCGTATGGAGATAGCAAACGAGTGAACACAACCTGCAACTGTAAAAACACGGAGAACACCAAGTGTGGCGACGGGATTGCCAACCAACAAGATCAACATTAGTCTGTACAAATCGTCATGTCGCGACGCATTTCGCATTTCACCAAATTGAAAGAATGCTAAATTATTGAAGACGTCAAATTCCATTTGTTTTATATTGGAATTCCTTTCAAATATCCCATAATCATGGCACACAAAATATTGAGCCTTTTAGTGTTGTTACGTTGCATGACGCCAGCGCCGACCGTAAGGGATCGTCTCCACCTCCTGAGTTGCCAGCGGTTGCGAGCCGTTGGGTTTAACTCAACAGTGACTTTATATAATTTTAACGAAATTTAACACTCACCGTAGAAATATGTACAATGTCATGTTTGTAATACATGCCAGATTTGCATGGTTGCACCATATTGTACATGTACATTTCTCTGAGAATGTACGGAGAATGTATTCTTAATACGAATGATTCTATGCGGCCGTTGTTTTCTTCGCAGGCAAAACAAATCCTTTTTACGTAAGGAACTTGAGGTTGATTTTACTATTAGCGGTGTGAAAGGTTCTCGTCACCTTTTCTAACCGCTGCGTTCCTACTATACTCACACGTCTCGTTCATGCGTGGCCCGGGCCACGCCTCGCAATGGTCCACTGTGATGTTCAGAACGTGCAGGCTCGTGAGGTCTGAGCGGGCCACCTCAGCGTCTGCTGGTGGAAGAGCGACGGTGGCCTCGCGCCGCAGGACGAGGTCATAGCGCTGCAGAGCGGCCGCCAAAACTTCGCACGAAGCGCCCGACCCCGATACCTGGGCATGAGAGAGGACGGTCCTGGAGCAGAGCGTTAGGTGGCCTAGGGAGATTTTTTAGGCACGGAGTGACCTTATAGTTTCACTGAAGATCGGACTATTTTTTTATTTTTTTTTAATTTCCAACATTGCCCCTTACGCCAAAACCGAAAGTCTCTGTGATAAGTTTTTCAGACCTTCCTGACTTTTGCATAGTACCCATACGAGAGCGTCGGACGTGTTTTTACACTCCAGAAATGACGCAGACAGTCTCAAAACCGAGTTCAAATTCAGCTTTCTCACTCCATCCAATAGCGAAAGAAAAAGACAGCGCTCGGCTCGTCGACTGGCTGTTACAGTATCATCTATCCTTCTCCTGCCGCGCTAAAACTCGGACCTCTCCCTTTCTTGTGAAACAGCCCTTATTGTTGATGTGCCGAGCTGAGCAGAGCCCTGGATAAAAGGGAGGGGAACTCGAGAGTCGGGACCGCTTCGGACCCTAGAATATGCACAAGAGGCACAACTAGACCCCTGCGCCGTGACCGTTTTCACGGCGGCGGCGGCGTGGTAAAAAAATGCCGGCGGCGCGCCGCGGCGCGCCGTCAGAATTTCCTCGGCGGCGGCGAGGCCCGAAAATTGACGGCGGCGGCGGCGCGGCGCGGCGTTTCTTTGTTTTTCCACTGAAAACTAGCGAAAACTGCCAAATTGGTTGACGTAAAATCATCAAAGATACTGTCCGTTTATCGCTGCCAAATAATATATATCCTCACAACTACTAACCGAAAAACATGAACAATTTGTTGCTGCTCAATAAATTTTTGGACAAGAAAAATTTGCTGCGACGAAAAATTCGTCGACGGCAGTCGAGAAAAAGGCCTGGGCGCCGACCGCGCCGCCATCCCGAACGACGGCGGCGGCGCGGCGGCGCGCCGTGGCGCGCCGCGGATTTTGGCTCGGCGGCGGCGGCAGCTGAAAATCCGCGGCGGCGGCGGCGCGGCGCGGCGGCGCAGGGGTCTAGGCACAACCCTCCGAGCGGAGCATTGTCGATGTGCCCACTGATCGGATCGGTGCCAGTGAGAACTAGGGGGCTGCGGGCCGCGCCGCGACCAGCCAACCTATCGACAATGAAGTCTCGCCACGATTCCCCTCACATTTCCCGTTTTACATAGTTTCTTCAGCCGCTGTACCCTACGACTATTATTCGGCATACTCCGTACCACGGTGTCAGCCAACGCGCCACCCATCCAGTTCTCACCTGCAAGCTAGAGTAGACACTTAAATTTAAAACAAAAAAAAAACTTAAAGTCATCCACGTTCACGTTCTCTTTGTAAATAAAAATTAAGTACCAGCTAATCATAAAATTCTTAATTACAAAAAATAATAAATACAAAAATTGCACTAAATCCAGTTTTGTGACACTCCGGGCCTGCCAGTATTTCACGAAGTGTAATAGTATTTTTTCGTGATCACACGACCCCCGAAATCGATGTCACCGATTTGGACCAAACTGGGTGGAATTTTTGCTTGGGTGCTCTAGAACAGGTGTATCTGTGTTCTAAAAACGAGCGTTGCTTTTGTTAAATTTTGTTTACAATTTACAGAGGAGTACCAAGTAACCCTTTAATGATATTTCTGAAGTACCATTAAAATCTGTATTGACAATTCTGTGAAATTAAGAAGTTGAATTCACGGAGACTAGGAGACTACGGAAACTCTGGTCCGGGCTGCCATATCGAAAATTGTGCAGTAATTGGATTTCCCTTCGTGTTCGGTAACTTGAATCACTGGCGCTGTCTCCGGTGATCGGTGGGGACTGCGTCAACACATCGTCCCGATCAGACCACACGAGTCTGACACCTTCATGCTGAATAATTCGGTGATACCAGAAATCAAGGTGTCACCGTTTGTGGCTCTTCACGGTTTCGGTATTCGTCCGAGTATTCACAATCTACGTGCCCCAGTTCTCAGCATCACACTGGAAGCAAAGATGACGCGATTCGCTGACGACCGGGATCAACTTCAAGTCGCCAAGTCGCCAACGAAGCGTCATGGGATCATCCGGTTTTTGACCACGCGCTGCTCTCGACGGGCCTTGAATTGGACTGGCGATTGGACATCACTCAATCATTCGAGGTGGAGTCACTCCGCATGGAAAAGTATATCTCACATCGATCAGGCTTCCCATCTCGATCCGAATCGAACGGTGTATCAGGTCTCGAGAATGGGGTACCGGGTCTCGATAACGGATGGTTTGCACGCAGCGGTGACATCGCCAGGCCAACTCAAAGCCCTTTGGCGAAAACCGCATGATCCCAAGACGGCTCCGTTGGCGACTACTCGCGAAATATTTACTTCTAGCCCAAGATGGCCCTGTTTTGTCCACCGACACCTCTGCAACAGCACCTTGGGGACGTTTGGACTACTGCCCCGGACCTCTCGACTTATCCTCGTGTTCGGTTCCCGGGGAATATTTCGTATCTCCGTCCGAGCTCGAGATTTACGGTATTCTTTGCGATCTCTGCACCCTTAATTCTGTATACTTGAATCCAGAATTATTGCCAAGCGAATCGAAGATGATTCGTACAAGCACTGCCTTAAATACGGGTTTTGGACAATACTTAAAGCAAGTATCAACAAGACTGTAAGTATTTTGCGCGATACTTGTAAGAAGACGAATTGCCAAGAAACTCCAAGTCTGCCTGATCAAAGAATTCAGAGTTGAGTGTAGGCTATGAGCAGGAATCTCCATCAGGAGGGGGGGGGGGGCATCATCCGCTCTCCTCCTAGTAGGCTCCGAGTAGGCTAGAATCCATACTATGGGCCGCAACGAGGCGCAGGAAAAATATTCTGAATGGGGGGACATTTGCGCATCGACTGGTACCTGGAGGAGGTAGGGGGGGGGGGGGGGGGGCTTTAGGAGAAACTGGGTGAATGTCTGGCAAAAACGACCAGGCATGATTTTTGGGACACCCTGTATATTGTGCCCACAACTCGGCTCAGCGGCGTCGTTCCCCCTTGATTTGAATATGATACCTCAAAAACTCCGGTTTTCATCAACTGCTTAGTCCAGTCACCTGGTATACCCAGTTCAGGTCGGGATCTGATTTTTCAGGGTGTACGAAAACTTAGGTTTCGATTTACTGTGCGCTTACCATGAACCGGAAGGTGTCGGGGCGCAGCTCGAAGGGGTCGTCGCTGGCGCCTGCGGTGGTGAGGCGCAGGGGCTGCGGCCACACGGCCCCCGCGGTGGCGCGAACGGCTGGGCCCGGAGTGGCCGGTTTCGACGGCGGGAAGAATAAGTACCGACGAGCCACGAAGACGGCCACGACCATCACCACCATCACCAGTGCGGCTGCCGCCACGCACATGGGTACGCAGCAGCGGCACCGTCGTGATCGTCTGAGTTCAGGGCCCGGGCCCAGGCCCACCATCTTCAGAAACGTTTTCTTCATCTGAAGGAAAATGGAAGGTAAGGTAAGATTCTTGGGCGGACTAAGCAGAATCTAGCCACGCTGGAAACTGACGAGACATACCTACTGCTCCGACTGAGCCATACAATTTCTGAATGTGAAATCGATGAAAAAAAATAACATGTAAATAGGAAGGAGATGATACCAACTCTTAATGTCTTCCAGTTTCTTAAGGTTTTAGGCATTTATGAAATTAAGGTATTTTGTGTGTGTCTGTGAAAGCAGAACTTATTTTTTGTTGCGTTTGTAGTTAGTTTGTGTGCATCATAAGGGAGAGCCGAAGATATTTTAAGAAGGGAAAAAAAACATCTTCCTGAGGCAAATTTGTTTACCGGAAAGTTTATTTTCGGTTTTCGAGGCGGAGTCGATCAGAGGCCCTTGGCCAAGCGAGCGAAGGCGAGGCCAGCCGAGTGCAGGCGGAGCCGAGCCGCGGGCGTTCTTGCTTCTGGACAGCAGTGCGACCCGAGCAGTGCGCGACGATCTCACGGCCGGCCAGCGGCCTCACACCCCCCCCCCCCCCCCCCTCTTAGTGGCGGCCTACCTTATATTATTCGTTTGCCACGCGTACTTTGTCTTTTCTGCTTTCTTATCGGGAAAAGCTAGCTGAAACATCAACTTTAATTGAGCTTTTTTATAATTTAATGTTAGTGGTTTGAGGTATCATCTATTACAAAAATCTCCTCAGTGGAGCCGCTCTAGTACATAATTACCGCTTTTTGCACCTTTGTCCCCGTACCGAACGATAAATGCTTCCAGCTCCTTTCGAGGGACAGAAGAATCCTACGCAGTGTTTTATACACACAAATTTACACAGTATGTATCGCTCCGCAGTTTTCAGTTCATATCAAGATTCTCGTCTTCACCTGTTTAAACATTACAAAAAAAAAGAGCAACAGTGTTTCCAAGGTTTGTATCGTTCGTGCAAAGTATTCCTTTGGATCGCAAAGAAAATTCTTAGCATTTGCAATAAGTGCTTTGTTTAAATAAAATCCTTTGAAGCCAAGGAAGTTAAACTTTGAAATATTAGGAACCCAATTTACCTTCGTAAGCTTAGAAGGCATCTCTCTCAGATCATACAAAGACGTCCTTTGCAGGTAAGTGTACACCCTGTCCGTACGCCATACACATAATAACTTTGACTCTTGTTGACAAATCACTTCTCCCTAACTAGGAGGAAGTTTCCTCCCCTAGGTTTTAGGAATCCCCTTAACACAAATATTATGAATATGTAAAGTATTAAGATGGGGAAAAAGCTAGTAACGCGTTATCTCGGGCATTCCCTGTAGATGAGAACTTTTCGGAAGCACATAAAAATTAGGTTTTATCTCGGGGCTATATTTAAGTTGCTGACTTTCTCACACAGGTTTCAGAAGATACCTTCAGTTCGGGAAAAGGGGAATTCTTACTTCACGGTTTAAGTGCAAAATTTGCCCTTGATCACCTTGCTTGAGCTTACCTTTCTGGGTATGACGAGCTCTTGATACCGGTTCATGCCGTGTCGCCACGTGTTTCACAATATTATGTGCCAGAACACAAGCCTAGGTTGCGTTGCGTTTGACGATCGACACCCACTGCATTATTTCTCATCAGCGATGCACATATCGTAGCACACACGAGTTCAGCTTATCATTTTGTGACCTTTCCCTTCTCGCAGAGTCTTCCTTGCGCTGTAAAAATGTTTTTTCGTAATTTTGTGGAAAATCCAATGGCTAATCATTTTTAAAGAAAACGTAAAACAAAAACAACCCAAAAAACGAAAGATCTCGCAGATAAGGGGCCATCCATGATCCACGTGAACACTTTCAGACCACTTTTTGACCCCGCTCCCCCCCTTTGTGGACAGATGTGGACTTTTGCGCACCCCCTCCCCTCTACCTCCCCCCCCCCCCCCCCCCACGTGGACTTTTGTAAAAAGATTCTGGAAAAAAATGTTTTTTTTTTTTTTCAGCGTTACCGTTTGAAGAGTCTGAAAGGTCAGCCTGGCCTCAAGTAGTGATCTACGGACGGTCTTGGCCTGGACGGGAACCCGAACCAGCGTATCGACGCGCAGATTGGTCGCGTCGCCCCTACTTCCTCGTCGGTAACGAATCGGAACGCAGTCTCAGTTTCCGGTTCCCGTCAAAATCAAGACCGTAGCGCAGCGCACTATATGAAAACATTATGATAAAGAATACATGGATTAATTAAATATTGAGTTTAGTACGTTCAGTAGGTATACCTTTTAAAGATATGGATGACCAATTGTGTGTATACCTTTATGCCACCACTGAAAGAATCGACTTAAACCAGACGTCTTTGCGTTTAGACATCGTCTATGACTGGTTGTCCACGTGGACACTAGCCACGGACCCACCCCCTCCCGCCGTGGACAGTCGTGGACTATCGTCGACCCCCCCCCCCCCCCCCCCCCTTTTTCAGCTGTCCACGTGGATTATGGAAGGCTCCTAAAAGTGACGTCTTTGCTAATACCGCTAAAAAGCATATCTTTTTGTTTTAGGTTTAAGATGAGACGACTGATTGGTCACATGAATATTTCGTTCTGTGGCGGAAACCATAAAAAATGACAAGGTGATGAAGGAAACGTCACAGCTTTCCTCATATGGCAAACAATTTTTACAATTTAATTTTTCTCTGGTGCGATGGGTACGCACTGTTAAATCCTTGCGAAGCATATGTTTACAGAATTGAACACTGCAAGAAGCTTCCAAACCTAGTGTTGTGAAATTCTTCGCAACACGAACACCGTGTTTTGCAAAGTATGAACTGATATTGTTGCAGCGGGCCGTCCACATTAAGGGTCTCCAATCGATCTTTTTTTTATTTCATAAATCGATAGTTCAGAACACGCTGATTCTAGTGATATGTGTCTGAGCCCTCTGAGCCTTCTAGTTTTTGATCTAGAGACGTTCAAACCTTCGTTTTCTCCCCTTTTTCGGCATACAAATCTCAAGAATTTGAATAGATATCGAGATGTAACTTTGCAGTATCATAGTTCTTTACTCTGACTATGTTGTGAAATATTTTTCATGTCCCTGCGTTTTCCAGGTTTGCTCCTGGAATCACTTGAAAATGACCCGATAATAGAGCAGTTTTTCTCATGTAAGACGAGTACTTACTAAATTGAAATTATATTCACAACATAGCCCCGTCCTTCCTCTACAAGCTGAGACTTCTAGCTTGTTCATATGTCAACTAGAACTTGAGATTTGTATGCCGAAAGAAGGGCCTGTTTCGAGTTCCAGGCATGAGTAGACAAGGACAGGCTACACCTTCTCTCTCGCACGTGGCGGGGTGAGGCGGTGCGAGGTGCGGGGAAGACGTCCCTCCCCCTCCTCCCACCGGTGCAACACTGCGCGACGTCTGCCGGAGCACCGGAGACCAATAAACATTACAATAGGACGGATTTGGCGCGGTCCGTCCTTTTAAACCCGGCGGAAATCAACTTTTGACGTTCAAATTTTTCACATTTGTAACTCACACCAACCTTTTCGCCGCCTCCGGGCAGTGCGATTCCGTTTTTGAATAGAGATCGTACGAGGTTTTAGAGCCGACTTGGAGTTGCCAAAAATCCGGAAAAGGAGCGAAACTGAGCCAATCTCTGGTCCGGGAAGCAGGAGCCGGCCGGTGACACCGAAATCGACGAGGTTGCAGCGGTGTTGCCACCTTGGCCGGCTGGGAGGAGGAGGTCAGCCTACCCACCCCTCCCACCCCCACTTTTGACTAATAAGCGTGACCATTCCGCGAGTAGGAGAGCGATTGGAGACCCTTAAACGTGGACAGCTAAAAGAGGGGAGGAGGTTTCACGATAGTCCACGATTGACCATCGGGGAAGGGGGGGGGGGGGTCGTTTCGCGGCTAGTGTCCACGTGGGCAACCACTCGCATAGACGAAGTCTGGACGCAGAAATGTCTGGTCTAAGCCGATTCTATCAGAAGTGGCACAAGGTAATATACACAATCGCGAACTTGAAAATGATTTTCACATGGTTGAAGCAGGAGAGTGTCCATAGTTGTTGATACAGTAGGCATCACTGGTCCGGTCCACTTCCTTACCATCCTAATGTATATCCTATAGGATCTTATAAGAAGGTACACTTTTTTAATGCACGAAACTCAATATTTTATGAATTCAATTATTCTTCATCATATGTTTTTATATGGTGTGTTACGGTCTTGGTTTTGACGGGAGCCGGGAAATGAGACTGTTCCGATTGGTTACCGACAAGTAGTGGGGGCGTAGCGACCAATCAGCGCGCCGATAATTCTGGTTCGGGCTCTCTCCCGTCCAGGCCAAGACCGTAGCCCACTAGTTAGGTCCATACCGAACCTATCGGACTACAAGCATTCCGTAACGCTAAATAATAACCCCACTCTGTCTTTCAGTTATTTTTACAGAAGCCCAAGTGGACAGGAGGGAGGCGGTAGGCAAAAGTCCACGTCCACGTCAGAGTTGCCAAGAATACCCTGTCAGCATCAAAATATGATTGAGCAGCAGAGTATCCAGAATTGAGGGCATACCTGTGTGACGCGTTCCGAGGAATTTCCGCCGTGTACTTGGTAGGACTTGCTACGCTTCAAACCACGCGTAGCTGCGAGTGTGCTTTAAACGGGCGTAACGTTATGCCGTAGTTTTACCAGTGTCGTGAACACTTGTTTACACGCGTCGCACTCCTGCTCTGTGCGCTCTGGCTCCGACAAGCATCACTGACTGGCCATGTCCGCTGCAAGCGCCATGCACCTATTGCGCACCTATGCCTTCCTATCGCTATCGCTCGGCGATGACGAAGACCTACCGATAAGGGGTCGTCCATCCCGGGTGGAAGAATCTACAGTCTGAAATATATCTGACGTTTGTTCTTCAAGTATTAATGATTTCATACTACGGTCATGGTGTATATACTAGGGGTACGCTCACTGAGAGAAATGATTCGGCGTACGGACCAAATGTTTGGTTATCAGGCCTGAAGTGGGAACAAATCAAACACTTCTGACGTAGGGACGAAAACTTCAGACGGCGTCACTAACGCTTTAGTTACGACGTCCAAAGTTTTCGTACCTGCGTTTTAAGTTTTCGTCCCTACGTCAGGACCGGCAGGATTGAAATACACCCAACTGTTCTCTTCCCTTCCATATAAAACCCACAGTAGCCAATCTTGATCGTTTTCCCCAATTTCTTGTCCAATTATGTATGATAATCTATTCCAGTCACTGAGTAAATATCACTGTGGTTATTATATTGACATTTGGTCAAAAACTTCCAAAGATAAGGTGACTTTTAGCTGAAGGTAGAGCCAAATTTCCATTGTTTTCAAGAAATGGGTTTCAGACAACTTTATTCTATAGTAATGCTTTGAAGGGTAAGGGCTTTTCGTTTTCTTTAAAGGGCACAGTTTGCTATTTCAGAAAACACTTTTGCCTTCTGGTTCGGTCTTATACCTCAGGAGAAGTTGATTTTTCTATTTTCATGTTCTAAGTTCTCCGTTTCCAAACTTCAATTACAGGGAATTCAAAAGCTTTTCACCTATTCTTTTCCTATTAGAGCTTATGTAGGCACTGAGTACAAGTCAGTGTGGTTCTTTTAAGCTTTTATTTTTGAAATTAAAATAAAAAAAACACCAGCGTAAGCTGACTTTTAGCTGGCAAGTGGGGCCATAAATGTCAGTGTTTTCACGTTTGATACAACTTTTTCCTAATAATGCTGTGAGGGTAAGGGCTTATTGTCCCTCCTTAAAGAGCACATTTTTTCTATTTTAAAATACTTCTCTGCCTTCTCATTTGGTCTCATACTTTCAGGGAAAAAGATTTTTCTATTTTTGTGAGTGACCAAAAAAGTGTTTCAGGACCTAGCTACAGATATCGCAACAATTATTACTTCCAAAGTCAGTGAAGTGCTGTAAATGAAGCCAGGCACAATATTCTAGACTAAAGTAAGGAACATTCCTGCAAAATTGGACCCCAAAATATTAGAACATGTAGGGGAATAAATTATTCGGTCTACATTTTAAGGTCTCCTCGAGGATGTTTGACTTGACTCCAACATACCTGTGCATGCCAGACTGCGCTTCCAAACCTTGGAAACGACTCTCTGAGTGGGCCGAATGTATTTCAAATGGTGTAAGCGTTGTGTTGATTATTTGAATATCAGGCAAAATGAATTACTTTTGCGGTTGCCTCTGTAAATCATGGAAAATTTTCTACTCAAATCAAAATCTCAATGTTTGCTTCCGACTCAACAAAGTAATGATAATTAATAGAGGCAACCTATAAGGAACTACAAGAACACATGAAAAAAATAACAAAGGAAGCAAATCTATGACTTGTTTCAGAAAGTGTTGCTCGGCTATGATGTATCTCAAACTGAGTTGGGAATTTATCCGTCTACATATTTTCTGATTTGTTTTACTTTTACAGTGTGGATCAAGAAGGTTAATTATTTTGAAATTTTATTCCTATACAGTCCTTTTTCTTCCAGAAAAATGAACAATCCATGTAAAAACTATACTCAACACTTTTTTACTTAGAGATTTCTTTGGTCACATGTAGGCATTGCGATTGCTCCCCCGCCAAAAAATCGTGGTTGTGTCAACCAAGAAAAGCCCAACTACGAGGTCCTAGTTACCACAGCCCACAAAAGGGCTCCTCAGCCACCTTCCTGGTTGGGACAACCAAGACCATGCCAGCCACGAGTCATGGCTGTCACAACCACGAGTCATGGCTGTCACACACATGCAATGATAGCGTACAGCAACGGCCATGGTTGTGGCAACTATGAATTCGCTGACTATGAGAGCATGGTTACCGTAACCACGACGTTTTTTTCCGTGTGCTCCGTTGTTCTGCGCGAAATGTGGCGAGCGTAGCGTAGCAGTATTTCAAATCAAGGGAGATCGTCGTGAATTGAGTTTGTCTGAGACGCCTGCAAGCGCGAGGGTACGCCGACCCGCCATGCACGTGTGCATGCAGGAGTCTTAGTTGCCTTTCAGGCGCCTTGAGGCACGACGCATAAGTGCATCAAAACCTGTAGGAGTCCAGGTTAGGCCAGCCTGCAAGGCACAGGCGTATGGTGGAACCATTGATTTCGCCTTCCTACCTGCCCTGCCTGCCTCATTGACGTTCCCATCCCCAGCAAATATTAGCTAACACACCCGATATTTGAATCCGACCTCTGATAACATAACCCGACGGGGTGAAGATCTGCTATTTGCTGTCCTGCGGATAACACCGGTGGTCATTTCAGTCACGTTAAAGTTCGCATGTCGCACTGTTACGGGCAGCCCTTTGGGGCTGTCCGTAAATTTATTCCAACCGAAGGAACTTGGCTGCTCCGAGGTGAAGTCCGGCTGTCCGGTCCCGCCGCGCGCTGGGCAAGACAGCGCGGCACTGCTTGATCAACAAATGTCGCGCTGCCGGGCCCCGATGCGTTCGCCGGGCCCGGGGGTCCGGGCCGAGCCTAGGACGGTCAGTCACGAACCCGCTGCGGCCGCGATCAGTCACGGTAACCACGAGACAAACGGCGAGCATTCTGTTAACCACTGTGCGCCATTGTACTGAAGCACCGATTCGGAATACAAACCAAGTAAGTGCGGTCTCCTGATCAAGCCTACATTCTTCTCATCTTACTCATCTTACACAGTAAACTGTTGTGTACTTTTTTTTGTACAAAACATATGTACATTCTAAAGCATACATAATTATGTACAAAATTGTTCATAATTATGTACAATTTTAGTACTTAAACTCTTACGTACAAATTAATACATAATTGTGTACAATTATTTTGTACGCAAGTATGTACAATAATTTTTATAGTTTGCGTACAAAATTGTACATAATTCTGTATTTTATTTTACATAATTATGTACGATATTAAACATTTTGTAAGTGCAAAATTGTAAATAAGTGTATATGTTTCTGTACATAACTGTGTCCAATGAGCTGTGTTCCCGAGCTTGCGCTCAGTGCGAACGCATCCACATCGGCCGCTAACCTGGCTGCATCGGTGCCCGTAGCCTTAGGCACCGAAAGAACCACTGGGAATTCCAGGAGGGCTCCTAGAATCACCTGAAAGTGGTCCGATGTTAGAGCAGTTTTTCGCATGGAAGACGAGTGCTTACCAAATTGAAATTATATTCAGAGCATAGCCTCATCTTTCCTCTAGATCCCTACCATTTCCCTAGGTCAACTAGAACTCCAGATAAACATGCCGAAGTGAACGCCTTTTTCGAGTTCCAGGCATGAGTAGACAAGGACAGGCTACACCTTCTCTCTCGCACGTGGCGGGGTGAGGCGCCTCCTCCCACCGCTGCAACACTGCGCGACGTCTGCCGGAGCACCGGAGACCAATTAACATTACAAAAGGACGGATTGGACGCGGCCCGTCCTCTTAAACCCGGCGGAAATCAGGTTTTGACGTTCAAGTTTTCCTTATTTCAAACTCATCCCAACCTTTTCAACGCCTCGCGGCAATGCGATTCCGTTTTAGAATCGTGACGTGCACCGGTGTTATCTTGGCCAGAAAATTTTCTGGCCAGAATTTTTTTTTCTTCAATTCATGCCGGTCGGTCTGAAACGTCGAGAAATGAATACTGCAAAGTTTTAACAGGTCTGGTTCCCAAGATATTCGGTTTTCAATTTTCGTAATTCTGGCCAGAAATTTTTTTTCGCCTAAAAGTCATTTTTTTCTTTTCCGTCCCGTTTGATCTGAAACGTCGAGAAATGACTGCGAAAAAGTTTTAACAGGCATAGTTACCCAAATATCCGCTCTACAAAAAACGTAATTCTGGCCAGAAAAAGCAAAGTTTGGCCAAAAATAGCAAATTCTGACTAGAAAAGGTAGAATTCTGTCCCATGCATGACCAGCGACACGACCCGTCTAGCTTAAGCTTAGCTAACAGGGCACGAAAACACCATCCAGGTAAACAAGGGCCAGATTACAGCAGGTGTCCCAGCAGACATCGACAATTTTCATCAAGGCTACCCTAGCTGCGTTCTTAGCCCCATAGCAGCGAAATTTGGCCTGTTAAAACCCAAACACCAGTTTCAGAAGATCAACATGCTCGAGGCAGTTAAAACAAAACCCTGTTCAGGGTTTTAACAGGCTAAATATTGGCTCTGCCTGCGCCAGAGTGGATACCAGTGCGTTTTCACAAAACTTCTTAAATGAGTTCGCCGACACGTACAGGCAAAATTAGGCCTGTTAAAACCTTAACATCGCTTTCAGACGATCCAGCTGGTCGAGGCAGTCAAGATGAAACTTCGTTTAGGGTTTTAACAGGCTAAATATTAACTCAGGCTGCGTCAGAGTGGATACCAGTGTGTTTTCACAAATCTGCTTAAATGCGTTCGCCGATCCGTGCAGGCAAAATTTGGCCTGTTAAAACCCAAAAATCGGTTTAAGACGAAGCAGCTGGTCGAAGCAGTCAAGATAAAACCTCGTTTAGGGTTTTAACAGGCTCAATATTGGCTCTGCCTACGCCGACATGGTGACGACCACCGGTGTAAACTAGAGCTCCCACGGCAGGGATGAAGACCCGCGCCCCAGGCGGTGAAGGGTCTTCGGTGGCCCCAAGACCTACCCCATAACGAGCAAACCTCGGCGCTATCCGGCGCCCATACAGCACTGAGAGAAATGATTCGACGTGCGGACCAAATGTTTTGTTATCAGACCTGAAGTGGGAACAAATCAAACACTTTTGACGTAGGGACGAAAACTTAAAACGCAGGGACGAAAACTTCGGCCGTCGTCACTAAAGCGTTAGTGATGCCAGACCAACGAAGAAAAGTCGCGAGGAAAAGCGCGAAGACATGGATGACGCGGGGTAAAAAAAGGCGGGTGCCGACGAAGACCTATGCTCCCCCCGCCAGGAGGGCGGGTGAGCCGGAAATTATAACCACTACTACTAACCCCCTCTCTCCCTCTAGCGGCCAGTGATCGCGTGGAAGGGGTGTATGTCTGAGGTTGTTTTCACGACGCGGGTACATGCTGGAAGCGCAGGAGGCCACCCTGGCGGAAGTCACGCCCTCGTCAGTATGCAGGTGCGAAAGCCGTGGTTCGGGCCCAGCCCGAGCCACGACCAGCCGGGCCGGAAAGCGGCCTAAGGCTTAAACCAACCAACCAACTAACCCCTCACTTTTAACCAATAAGCGTGGCCATTCCGCGAGTAGGAGAGCGATTGGACGCCCTTAATATGAATATTCTATTTGTGTTACTAAGGAAAAAACGGCTATACATCAATTGTTGACATGAGGTCAAACTAGCTTTTCTACTTATACAGGTAGGCCCACTCAATGTTCACTTCCAAAACCAAAGAGTCAGTTGCTGTGCTGACAACTTACAATAAAATTAGTAAATGTTCTACCGTCTATGTTACATGAACTAATGCTTGCGATGGGTTCAGACTCCAGTGTTTGGTGCAAACATACCCCCTTTAAGAAACTTCATTAGGTAAATGAAAACAGAGAAACCGGAGGGGAAAGAAAAAACTGCGTCATCTACAGGTGTAACCAAGCTGTCTGTTACGACTGAGGCTGCAGGTGCCTCCTGTGATGTGGACCCCAGCACAACTTAGCTGCCTGATTCCAAGGCTGCTGATGGCAGGGTTGTTACTGGTGTCATGGCTCGTATATTATCAAAACTACCACTAGATTTCCCAATTATTTAGTGATTGAGTGAATTTGCAGTATTATACAGGTTTGCTCTAGCTTTAATTTTTAAGATGCTGATTTAGACTGATCAGCCACAGGGTAGTTCTCTTCTGTTTTCTAGTCTACTGTTCCATTTAAATGATTAAAGAAGAATTGAAAACTCTTAATTCTATTGCATTAATGTCCAGCGCCTTATTTTATTCCAAAAATACGATTCCACAAAGTGAAATCCTAGGAGGCCCGAAGTAGATTCCGACAACATTGCCGAAATTTTGTAAATTTTGTAGTTTTTCTGATGGTTTGAAGTGTCTTTCGAATGCGTATGTGAAAAACAGGATCTGGAAGGAGAAAGGAGTGGAAGGAGTGAGAAGTGTGAAGAAGAAATATGAATGAATGATTCGTTGAGAAAATGTAAGATAAATATAGGAATGCTATCAAAAAGAAAAGGAACTGTATTTTTTGGGTAAGTTAAACAATTGTGAAGCGAAAAAGTTTGTCGGAAGAGAGTTTAGAATTTCGTGGGAAGATTGGCAGTTGTAGTGCTCTAGGCTCTTTCCAGCGAGCAGCTGGCATTCTCACCACTGGCTACTCTGGCTAGCCCTAGTCTCGCTCAAGGTCTCAACTGCATTCTCAATCTGTACGCGAACAATGCAACGCGGCGCCCCGCGGTTGCTACAACAGTCATCCTGTGATCGAGAGACCCACAGGAAGATGGAACTTCAAAATACAAAAGAATTACCCAACAAGAGCATGGATATCCAAAGCCCCGGATACTCCAACAGAAATCATAAAAACCATAGCCAGAATTAGAATTGGACATACCCACTCCCCCTACCGGTGGTGGGGGGCAGCCGCCCGGGCGGGCGGGCGGTGCCGGAGCTCCTCACTATTTTCAAGTTTTTAGTGGTTAAATCAAACCGGAGACGACCGAAATTTTCAGGACTTCTCCGGGACCGTAATTGCCAGCTGGGCAATTGGTCGCAAGTCTCTTGTCACGGCCGTTCTCATTTTATCAGTGCTTTTGTGTCTTGGCAACCCGAAGGGTCGCCTGGTACCATGGCGGGAAGCCGAAGTGTTCTATCTAGCAAGATCAGCGTGCCTACAGTGATGTGTTGTGTGCCCAGTGCTTTGTGAAAGTGATGTGTAGTGTCGCGTGCACTTTTAGTGATGCTACATAACGCCAGTGCCCTGTGTGTCTATCGCCCCTCCACGTGCGCGCTCCCAGTGCACCGGCATACCGGTGGTGCCCCTGGCCGCCCTGGCCCCGCCCAGCCCCTCCCTCTCCCTAGGCCCGGATAGCATAACGCGCCGCGGCTGCACCAGTGACCAGGTACCCGCTAGAGCCTATGAGAGGTCACCGAGTGCTGTTTTAAATCGGCAAAGTGAGGTTAGGTTGCCCATGCCTCGGCATGGTCGGACAAAAGGTACGGCCTGCTCCTCCTCTCCCCCCCCCCCCCCAGCCCCGTACAACGGTGCAGCCAGTGCGCCACGAGGCAAACAAACAATACCCCCCCCCCCTCCCGTCTCCCGCCTCCCTCCGTCCCCCTGGCCTACCTCGCACAGCTCGGCCCGGCTGGAGCCAGTGGCGGTTTAAGGCGGGGGGGAGGGGGCGATCGCCCCCCTGTGAGATCAGCAGCCGGCCGGCGATCCGCCTGAAAGGTAGGCAAACACCTGAAATTTTTCAGGATCGCCCCTGTGATGGAGCAGTTAAACCGCCACTGGCTGGAGCCGCAGGAAAACCCAGAGGGGTCGCGCCCGAAAACACCGCACGCCCGCCGAGGACCCGGAGGCCTCTGCGGACGCAGCCCGTCCCGTCCTCTGCTGCCCGCCAATCACCGCCGCATCGCCGCAAAACCCGAGATAAGTATCCTTTGGGGCTGGGGGTATCGACAGGGAGTACCGCTCATAGCACGAGCAAAGACAGCAGGGCGAGGGCGCCAAGCAGCGCCGCAGCAGCGAACATCAACGCAACGACAAAACAACAGAGACCCCCTGAAAGTGGGCAGTGTCGGACGTCAAAACGCGAAGGGACGTACGAAGACACGGAAGACAGAAGGGCGTGGCTGCTGGCTCCACCCACCTGACGAAACGAAGAGAGGGCGTTGTAGAAGTTACTCTACACCGCCGCGGAGGAACCCGGAAGACCAGAAGACATGAAGAGACGGCCGAATGCGCGGCTCACCTGGCAAAACGAAGAGGGTGCAACCAAAGAAACTCTGTACCCCCCGCCAACTAACGGCGGGTGAGCCAGCCACCCCCAACACTTATAACCCTTCCCACTCACAATCCTTCCCTTCCCTGGGGTGGCCTCGAGACATGGGTGCGGCGTGCAATGGCAACCTCCATCCTCCAACGCGGCCCATGTCAGGCACTTTTACCACACTGGGTCACCCCCGCCCCAGAACCGCACTGGCGTCATGTGTGGCTTGCTGCGTCTACACGCCGCGCAGCATGGCAAAGGTGTCGGGAGGGGTCCCTCTGGAGCGGGCAATCTCCACGCCTTTCATTGGAAGCTGGGGTTCTGTCGGCCTATCCCACGGGGTACCTCGGTGCACCGATGGTCGGCGACCTACCCAGTCAGCATGGTCAGAGAGTGGCCAAAAGCTGTTAACCAACCAACCAACTCCCCCTACCACCTCCATAGAATAAAGGCAATAGACTCTCCACTCTGCCAAAGATGCGGAGAAATAGCTACGATGCAACACCTCATCCAGGAATGCCAGTTTACAGACAAAATGAAATTTAGAAACATCTTAAAATCCACAGATAAAAAAGGAGAACTTATCATACCGCGCCCCCACAAGATCCCAGACGTGCTAACATTCGAAAAGCCAGCTCAGGTCGCGCTACTCGCCGAAGCGTTCACCGCCTTGCTGCAAAGAAACAGCCATATTAAAATGTGAGAAGAAGAAAAAAAAAACAAGAGAAAGAAGAAGAACGTGGCCACTGCCAGAGGCAAAGGCCGAATCAAAAAAAAAAACTACAATGAAATCCCCCTGTGATCGAGAGCGGTCTCTGGCGGTCGACGATAGCGCGCTCTGTCGGCTGGGCACGGGACTACTGACCGAACACAATCCTATGAACTTAAAAATATTTATTCTCAGCTCACATTGAATGACAGGAGAACTTACTACTTTTCAACGTCAGGGGCAGAGCATGAAAACGTTGATAAATCTTACTTTCAAACACTCGTCCACATCTTGGGTGGTTAGCTTGGTTGGAAATTTTTGAATGACATAAAGCTACCACACTCATTGCACAGCATTGCTTCCCAGCATTTTAAACACTCCATGGTATTGATAAGCTGTTCCTTGAAGAACCTTCATCATCCAATTTCTGCACGTCACAACCACAATCAAAACTTTTGCGCACAACTCAAAACCGATGAAACCGACGTCGGTGTCCTCAATTGTTTTGTTTACCCACCCGTCGTCATGTTGTTGGATGAAAAATTCGGGACGGGAGGGAAGTACAGTCGACTCACGACGGCTACGTTTGAAAGTCTGTACCCTTTGCCGCATTGTTGGCCGCCCACCCCAACCTTGATATATCAACTTTTCAAACGCAGCAGTTTTCGTTTTTCGTTGCGGCTGTACTACGCAACAGGCAGTGCTCTGATTGATTGTAATTTTACCGTCCCCACCAACTTTGCCTCGGCTCGGCTTGGCCTTTGCTTTACTCGATCTTTTCGCCCATAAGAGCCTGCAGCTCGACTCGTATTATCAAATTTGTCAATGGAAAATACTCAAGTTTCAGCTTTTGAGTTTTCGTATGGGCATCAGAATCCAAATCAGCGTGTCTCCTTCCTTCTCCTTGCAAACTCTCATCGAAATCGTACAATTTCGTTCGGAGAAGTCCATAAGGGGCCATGTCAAAAAAAAAAATCCGAATCCTAAAGATTGCAATAGGCTACTTCGTGCCTAAAAAAATCTTATATGCGGTATCCTAACCTCCGACCCGTTTGAAACCGGGCCATCTACGCGCCGTCCAAGGCTGGACGGCGAACCGCCGAAGCACCTGCCAGTGTTCGGCGACGGCAGCGCCGCCTGGCGGCAGCCCAAGCGTCGACTACAACGGAAGGAGCCGAGACCGGGCGAGCGGACCAGCACTCGACAACGAACCATTATCTGAAAACATCCATGTATTTAAGAGTAATAATAAAACGTGTCGTCGCTCTAACAACGTCTTTCTTCACCACCAACCAATACATCAGTGGCGACGAGAATGAGATTTATGTAAGTTGGATCGACAAGAAGTCTGTGAGGTGTTGTTGTTGTGCTCGGCGCACGTCAAGCCATGCCCGAATTCAAGTTCCGACGGTTCGACCCGGAAGGCCGGGAGGACATCACGGAGTACTTTGAGCAGCTCGAAGCTGCTATGGGTACGAGCCAGATCAATGACAATAATCGCGTGCAATGTCTTATTGCCGTGATTGGACCAGAGGGTTACCGTGCCCTCAAGGAGCTAGCCTTTCCCGACAACCCGGGCGAAGTTGTTTCGAGGGGTCCCTCACTCTCAAGAAAAGTGTACACGCGATTGTGAATGTGTGGGATTGTGTTGATTGTTGGTGATTGTTCGCGATTGTCTGTGAATGTGCAGATTGTGCGCGATTGTCAAGGAGTGTGAGAGATTGTCACGGATTGTGAGGGATTGTCACGGATTGTGAGGGATTGTCAAAGATTGTGAGGGATTGTCACTGATTTTCAGCGATTGTGAGCGATTTTCAAGGATTGTGGGCGCTCGGCAGTGATATTTTGCTTCCGGGGCCTGGCTGAGGCTATTGCCCCCCCCCCCCCCCCCCCCGGCATCGTCTAAATTTCCTCTAACCAAGAATGGGTTGAACGGTGACGCCGATCGCCTACGAGTGTTAGGGTAGGTCAGCCCACACGACACGCGTGGAATTTCAAAAACGTGGTTGCCTATCCAGCAGGCGCTATTTGCGCTCATGCTGGCCAAATTACGTCTGTGCCTGCGACGACATCGTTGATGCACTCTACTGCTAATGTCTTCAATCCCTAAGTACCGCGTACCACTTCCACTGGCCCTCCTGCAGGCACTGGCGGCGAGCAGGCAGGGACCGTTTGGTTTGAATCACGCGCGGCGCGCACGATACATCGTATTTGTACAATCGCATCTCGAAACCGATATCTCGACTGAATCGAAAGTAAGTAATCGACTGCGTGTGTACACTCAACACTGAGCCCTTTGTGCTACCTTTGAGAACGATGGTTCTATGGAATATTTTAAAGTTTTTAACTGTTTATCACGGGTTTCAATGTACGAATTCAGCATATCCCGCTCTCACAGGATGGCGACAGAAACTTGCACGTCAAAATTTATTACTGTAGAATTATAGAATTAAATTAGAATTAAATTAAATAGAATTAACTTTACGAATGCCATGCAAACGGTAGTGGACAGTTCATGCGAAAATGTCCTGCTAGGATGGCCAGCAACCTCAACAACAAACGCGAAAATCATTAATTCCAAAACTTACTTTCGAGATGCAAGACGCCGGTAAACGAGGTTATGTCACAAGCAGTGTTGGGTCGTATCTAGATAAAAGTATCTAGATACTATATCTAGATACTTTTTGGGTATCTATTATCTGGATCTAGATACACTTTCGGTCGGGTATCTAGTATCTGGATCTAGATAATTTTCTCAGTATCTATTATCTGCAGTTTCAGATACCCCTCGTAGATATTCGTGGCCTGAAGTATTTTAAAACTCGGTCATCTCGATCGCAGCTGAGAGCTGACGGTACGCTACGTGTACGATGTGGCAACACCACTTTTCCCTCGCGTCAGCTCTACCTGCGAGCTGGCTTCTCAAAATCAACAAATTTTATTCAGATTTGTTTTAGTAACACTATTTTTGAAGTGCTTACCTTGTTTTATATGTTGTATTCTACCGGTAATTATGTAATGTAGTATTACATTACTAATGTATCTGAATTTGTATTTTATCTGTATTTGTATAGTATCTGTATTTTATATACGGCAACTATGCCATAAACTATACATATATGTAATGACCTAAATTAAGTGTAAGTCAACACAAATATTTTACATTAAGAAATAAAATATTTCTACCTGCAGTTAGTCTCTTTACAAAACTTGTATTTCACTTCCTAATTCGCTGTAACTGCGAGCAGACCTTTACCGGAAACTTAATACATATATTTAGAAAAAAGTATCTATACAAGTATCTAAGATACTTTTGCAGTATCTCCTATCTATATCTAGATACAATTTGAAAACGGTATCTTGTATCTGGATCTAGATACGCAAAAAGAGTATCTGACCCAACACTGGTCACAAGCCGAACACACGGAGTGGATGATTGCCTCGGTATTTTGTCGCGCCTTCCCTGCCCTCAACAACTTTGAGCGGGAAAGAACAGCACAGCGACCAGTTGATTTGGCTCGAATGAGCGCAGCCGAGTCACGCTGTATGGAGCCGAGCCGAGCGGGGCCCGAACCTCCCGAACCACCCGACCGCACCCGAATGCGCAAGGAGTGGGGGAGTTGATTCAAGCAAGACAGGGAAGTGCCCTCTTGAAGGCGCACGCGCACACATTCAAATGGGATGGATAAGGAATTACATGGTTTTCGTAACTTTTCAAGTGGATTGCGCCGTGAATGTGGCAGGATTGTGTGCGATTGTGTTTTTTTTTCTCTGATTGTTTGCGATTGTGCTAGATTGTGTGCGATTGTGCCAGATTGTGCCAGAATGTGTGCGATTGTGGGGATTGTGTGCGATTGTTCGGGATTGTGTGCGATTGTTCGGGATTGTGCGAGATTGTGTGCGATTGTCAGACGAAGTGTACACAGATTGTTCCCAGTGAGGGACCCCTCGAGTTGTTTACGCTACGGCGAGGAGACTGTTGGTCAATCACTTTGAGCCACGAAGGCTGCTCGTCAACGAGCGGGCGAATTTTCATTCTCGCTTCCAGCTACCAAATGAATCCCTCAAGGAATTTTCATTGGCCTTGAAGAAGCTGGCCTCAACTTGCAATTTTGGGGAAGTAAACAACTATATGGACGAGAGCCTGCGGGACAGATTTGTCACCGGACTACGGGGCTATCCAGTGACTATGAGGTGCGGTGCGGTACGTTACGGTGCGGGGCGGTGCGGTGCGGTTCTTAAGCAGAAATCGCAGCCCCCGCGTCTGTTCGGTGCGTTACAGTGCGGGGCGGTGGGGTGCGGTGCGGTAGAGCGGGGTAGGGGCTGCGGTTCGATAGTATGAGGTGTGGTGCGGTGCGGTCAGGTGCGGTGCGGTGGCGGTGCGGTTCGGTACGATGAGGTGCGGTGCGGTAGGGTGGGGTGATGGAGGGGGACGACTGCAAATAGCGAGTCACGCGTGCGCATAACGTTAAAACAAAAGTGAATCGGGATCGGGTACGAGCATCCGGACGCGCGATTCTTAGAAATCTTGAGGCGGTTCGAGCAGGTTCGCGACGAGACTAAGAGAAACGTGCCTCGTGTGTTGCAGTTTATGTTGTCAGGTAAATAGTAGCTTTCTGTTCTTCCAATTAATTTAAATACCTCTCGTTTCATTTGAAATATGGTTCAGCTGTTCGTATTATTATTGTTTATCCTTCTAAGGTGTAGTGGAGCTGTTTGGTGGGAGGTATTTGAGCTTCATTTCAATTCTCCAATAAATCTTGGCACCTGCAGTTCGTCATGGATTCAGTTGAAGAAAGTACATTTGTTACTTTAAAAGCCGGGAATGATGAATACTCGCTGACGCTGAGCAGCGCTGTTAGTCAGTTAATCGAAACAGGTTTGTTCAGAATTCAACTTCTGATGTCTGATCTTACATCTGAAGATAGTGAATACGCCTCAAATTTTTTGTCGCTGCTCCTTACATCTGGTGTAAAACCAACCAATTCTGGGCCAGGTGTGAATCCTGTATCAATTAGTCTAGTGTCCGAGAATGGTGATGTCTTTGACCTCACATTCCACGATGTGGACATTCCGTCACTGCAAGGTTTGAACGCACATCAGTCTGTTAATCTGTCATGTCTTGTAATGCAATTTAATGTAAGTTCTTGAAATAACCTCTCTGTGTTGCAGATGATAAGTATAGAGAACAATTATTGACGATGCTGATTGACATGGGTGTGCGACCAAGCAGAAAAGCTGCAGCTTCTGATTCAGCTGCACCACTCTCAGATGAACCCTCCACATCAAATCTGAGTGAGGCCAACAGACTATTACTGAAACTTAAAAATCCAATTTTTCATGCATGGCATTTCCCAATTGTCATGACGTTATGACTTCTCCTGAACTCATTTAGATCAGGACGTGGCTTTCACCCCAAGCAAGTCCCCATCACGCAAAAGAGGGTGCCATATCGATACTCCAAAGGCATTCAAAACTACCCCGCAAGTTGCAGTCATCGATCATATGAGGGAGTTGGGTGTCAGTGAGGAAGTGGGTGGAGATAGCAGCAGTGATGATCTGGGGATAGAGTATCTCAGTGTTGATACTGAAGATACTAGTGAGACTATTCCTGATATTGTCGAAGATACTGACACTGTTTTGGTTTCTTTGCCACCAACGTGGAAAAAATTCCATGACGTAAGTTATAGTACTGTTAATTGTGCTGTTCATAAAATGTGGTCGAGGGATACTTAACGTTTGTCTCTTCCAGAAAATGCTAGCAGCTACTATCATGAGGGGGATGGACGAGGCCTTATTCTGCTCAGAGAATGATGCAGTGATTGTAGAGTGCTTTAATTATGACTCTGCTAATAATACAGTTTGTGTAAAGGTAAATTCACTTTAATACCTATGTTAATCACGAACTCAAAATAGGTCTCTACATATTAATATGAGTGTTTACATTATAATTTGTCCCCAATGCAGTTTGTAAGCAACGAATATGCCAAGCTTTGCACATTCTTGAGCAATGTAACGTGTGATGCGTTTACATTAAGCTTCAAATTTACCAAAGATAGCCGAGCACCAATTAATGTACATGCAGCTTCATTGGATTTTGAAAGCAGTGCTCTCAAAGAATTGGAAGAAGAAATGTCGAAGGATAAAGATAAAGGTTGGTTATTGATGTGTTAATATTGCATGCTCTGTTTAATGCCACATTCCATAATATTCTGTTGTGAATTGCTACCTTTGTAGATTACTGTCCAAATGAAGTTGATGATGAAGAGGAACTAACACTCTCTGAGGAGGACGATATGTTATTCTGAGAGTTCTTATTATGTTTCATGCACCTTGACTTCAATTATATTCTCATGTGTTGGTTGCAGAGGTATGCAGCCTGCAGTCGCATGGTGGCACTGTGAAATTTGTGAAAAACCTGGTGAGGCTGAGAATGGCATTCTCAGCCAATAGCCACACAGCAGCGCATGTCCGACTCCAGGCTGATCTAGTCAATGATGAGAAGCTGGCGGCAGATACCTGCACAATTAAAAAACTGAAGGGGAAACGTAGGTACCTCATGTCCAAATATAGTAGCTGTGTTGAAGAGAAGAACGAAGACTGGGAGTTCTTCAAGCCCATGGCTGTGTATATGGGACATGCAGATGTCAAAAGTCTAGGGGGTACACAATTTGATCCCAAGAGTTGCCCTTCTGCTGTCCACAATGACTCACCATTGTACCAGATGGCAAAGTACAGCAGAGGTATGGGTCCATCTGCATATTTTATACTCGCATGTGTTTTGCACTCTCCTTAACTGATGTACTTTTGTAATCCTAGAGGTGCAACCTGGAATGAATATGCCATAAAGGCACTTGTTCAGAGCTATCTACGGTACAAGGTTGTGTTTGACACACAACCTGCCAAGCACTCCTTCATTTATAATAAAATACACTTGGCACTGAAGGAACAAGGATTCTACTTTCAGCCAGCCCAATGTGAATTGCAAATGAATTCACTGAAAAAACAATTCAGAGATGAGGCTGCTAAAGTGAAGGCCACAGGAGCAGCTGGCCCTGCTGTTATTCAAGAGTGGCCTTATTATGAAATAATGTATCCGGTCATGAGGGATGACGTGACTGTTGCTGCCCTCTTCACGGTTTCTGCTGGAATGACAAGAAGTACTACAATTCACGTGGGAGATCACGCAAGTGGTAGTGTGCTGCCTCTCCCGCCACC